>CM059429.1:15956489-17156489 GCA_030390025.1 Squalus acanthias
AGTCATTTTGACTTTGTGGGTTAGTGTAAAACAGTAATCGACAGCCCATTTTGCAATTTTTATTTCCATTGAATGTGGGGTCACACCTTCTCTCTGGAGCTAAGTCCATGATTTAGACTGATACTCCAGTGCAGTGCTGAACTTTTGGATGAGGCATTAAACAAAAGCCGTGTTCTAGTGGATGTGAATGTTCCCATGGCCACTATTTGAAGAAGAGGAGGGAGTTCTCCTGGTTTCCTGGCCAACGTGCATTCCTCCACCAGCAGCAGAATAACTGATCATTCGTCTCAACACTGTTTCTGGGTCCTGACTTTGTGCAAATTGGCTGCCATGTTTGCCCACAAAACAGCAGTAACTACACTCCACAAGTAATCTGTTGGCTGTGAAGTGTGTTGGAGTGTCCTGAGGATTTGATGCGCGCTCAATAAATGCAAGTCTTTTTTGTTCATTTTAATTGTGCAGAACTGGAAGGGCGATTCTAATTTTACTGAAAGGTGCACACCCGCTGCCATTTATCAGGCTTTCACACCAGAAATATTGGCAGAGATGGCAATGGGGAGAAGCATAGCCATTATGTGTGTGACAGATAACTAAGCCTGATTGCAGTCTGTGTTTGCTGATTTACCTTGGATCAGCTGGGGGTCAAGCCTTGGAACTGGACATCTGCCAATTCGCCCATAACCATTAATTTCCTTTAGCAGTGTTCCTTTCTGGCATACAGCGTCTTGCATTCATGAATATTTTATATTTGTGTTTCATTTCATTATTGCATTCTTAGCTAAATTGTTGAAATCCTTTATTAAAATGTCAGTGCAATGTACAAGTGTTGGTCATGAACTTCATTCAGTCTCTTGCGAATATCAAATTTCACATTGTGCAATATCCAGGCTACCATCTAGGCTACCATAGCGACTCAAACTACAGTTACTCATTAGGCACATTCTTTATCAATTCCAACTACCAAGTTTATTTTTCTTCGGAGGGATTGTTTGATTTGGCTTGTCTAGCTGTAGAAGGTTCTCATCAGGTGCCTTTGGTTTAAGGCGCATTGTAATAACAAATGTGTCCTCCAATGAAAAGGGAGGGATTTTCCATTCCAGTGTCACGGACAACATTAGCTGCATGATTAAATAGGAAAACGTGATGTGACTGAAGGGTTCTGTTCGACCCAGAGCTGAGCTTCAAACATCAAATCCTATCCATCACCAAGGCATATATCGGGGCAAAGGGAGAAGAAATAAGGAGAGGGTAAGAGGGGGAGAGGGGAGAGAGGGAGAGGAGTGGGAGGAGAGGAGTGGGAGGAGATAGAGGAGGAGGACAGGAATGGGGAGACTATGTGGGGGGCAGGGTCACAATACACGTACTGAGCCAGGGAGGAGGGGAAATGAGTGACACATTAGCCTTACTTAGTGAGGGGAGGTTGTCTAACTCTAGAAACTTTGAACATACCTTTTCTTTGCTTGACTCCTGGTTTGGCTCCCGGTACAATAAATGCAAGTTGTGCTCTAGGTGTCACGACAGATGATACTTTTCTTCTTGGTGTACAGTGATTGCTTCTCTTCAGATTTTTTTCAGCATTCCTACATTACAACAGTGAGTACACTTCAAAAAGTACTTCATTGGCTGTAAAGCGCTTTGGGACATTTTGAGATCGTGATCATCGCTATATAAATGCAAAGTTCTTTCTTTTTTTTACTCATCATAATCTAGTTTTGAATCCTCTTTGTTGCTCACCACTACACTGGGGTTCGGCACTTTCTCCTCAAACTGCTTTCACTTAAAGCAGCAGGAACTGATTCTTTCTTAGAAGCTGATGCACCCAATGCCAAGACTGAGTGCAGCGAGCACAGAGTGAACAACTGGGAGTTTGGTAAGTGTGGAAGTTTTAAGGGTTAATCTCTTTTAAAATCTAGTGTTAATTGCTAGTAGCTCTTAAGTAAGATCAACTGTTTAAGTTCAAATTTAAACTTTAAATTTTTAAGTTTCTTCAGGCTTAAGCAGAGACAAACAAGCAAGCTCTCCTGCTGGAGAGCTGCCGTAGTTAGTTAATTAGCTAACTGGATTAAACTGGTTCCTGAAACAGTAGCAGAGCAGTGCTGACTCATCTGAGTCACAAACAGTATAAACACAGGGGCCTGTGAGTGCAGCGAGCACAGAGTGAACAACTGGGAGTTTGGTAAGTGTGGGAGTTCGGTGAAGTGGAGGAAGGAGGTGCTTGCTTTTCCTAACTTCTGCCGCAGAGCAGCAGTGGATCTGAGCAGGAGCAGACCGAGGCCCGAGAGCGGGGATAAAAGCAACAGCAGACCTGCATCAACAAGAGAAAACGGCAGTGTGACGTCACAGGTAAGGCAGGTAAGTGATTGGTATTGACTGTGGGCTAAGTTTTAAGTTAACATAACATATACCTAAATTTTAAAAACTAAACTTAATTTAATTAATTTAATAAACTAAACGAGGTAAATAATTTGATTAATACTAAACGAATTAATTAAATAAATTAAATAATGGGAGAACAGGAGATGTGTTGCTGCTGCAATATATGGGAGCTTGTGGACATTTTCGTCCAGTGTGACTACATCTGCGGTAAGTGTCTGCGGCTTGTGGAACTTTGGCCCCGAGTTGAGGAGCTGGAGTCCGAGCTGCAGAAATTGCGAGACATTAGGGAGGGAGAAAGTTACCTGGACCTTTTGCTCCAGGAGGCAGCCACACCCCTTAGATTAAATACTTCAGAATTGACACGTGGTCAGGGACAGGAGGGTGTGACTGCGAGTGAGGCAGGTACAGGGATCCAGGAGGTAGTATTGCAGGAGCCTCAGTCCCTGCATTTGTCCAATAGCTTCGAGGTTCTTGCAACCCTTGTGGACAAGTGTGGGGACTGCGGGGAGGACGAGCAAACTGACCACGGCACCGTGGTACAGGAAGCCGTTCAAGTGGGGGGAGTAAAAAGGAAGGTGGTTGTAGTAGGCGACAGTATAGTTAGGGGGATAGACACTGTTCTCTGCAGTAAGGAGCGTGAGTCCCGAAGGCTATGTTGCCTACCTGGTGCCAGGGTAAAGGACATCTCCTCAGGGCTGGAGAAGAACTTGGAGTGGGAGGGGGAGGACCAGTTGTCGTGGTCCACGTAGGTACCAACGACATAGGTAGGACTAAGAAAGAGGTTCTGCTGAGAGAGTCTGAGCAGCTAGGGACTAAATTAAAAAACAGAACCACAAAGGTCATAATCTCTAGATTATTACTGAGCCACAAGCAAATTGGCATAGGGTTAATAGGATCAGGGAGATGAATGCGTGGCTCAAAGATTGGTGTGGGAGAAGTGGGTTTCGATTCGTGGGACACTGGCACCAGTACTGGGGAGAGAGAGAGCTGTTCAGTTGGAACGGACTACACCTGAACCATGCTGGGACCAGAGTTCTAGCGAATCGAATAACTAGGGAGGTAGATAGGGCTTTAAACTAAATAAGGGGGAGGGGGGAGGGTCCCGGTGGAGAGAAATCTAGAATGCTGAAGAGAAAAGACAAGGCAGCAGTGCAGGAAAGTGATTGGGGTAAGGATAACCAGATTGTGTCAGGAAGGGACAGAGCATACAAACAAAAGAGTGCACTAACAAATAGGGTCCGGGTAAGAAAAAATGGTAATAAGACAAATAGGGCCATAGTACAAAAAAATGTTAAGATGTCTAAAAATGTTAAAAAGACAAATCTAATGGCACTGTATCTGAATGCACAAAGCATTCATAATAAGGTAGACGAATTAACAGTGCAAATAGATGTAAACGGATACAATATAATTGCGATTACGGAGATATGGCTGCAGGGTGACCAAGGCTGGGAGCTGAATATCCAAGGATATTCGATATTTAGGAAGGACAGGCGAAAAGGAAAAGGAGGTGGGGTGGCGTTGTTAGTAAAGGATGAAATCAGAGCAATAGTGAGAAAGGATATTGGCTCAGAAAATCAAGATGTAGAATCAGTCTGGGTGGAGCTAAGAAGCACCAAGGGGCAGAAAACATTGGTGGGAGTTGTCTATAGGCCTCCAAACAGTAGTGGTAATGTAGAGGATGGCATCAAACAGGAAATTAGAGATGCATGTAACAAGGGTACTACAGTAATCATGGGTGACGTTAATCTACATATAGACTGGCCAAACCAAATTAGTAATAATACTGTGGCGGATGAATTCCTGGAGTGTGTACGAGATGTTTTTTTAGACCAGTACATTGAGGAGCCAACCAGGGAACAGGCTACCCTAGATTGGGTATTGTGCAATGAGATGGGGTTAATTCATAATCTTGTTGTGCGGGGTCCTTTAGGGAAGAGTGACCATAACATGATAGAATTCTTCATTAAGATGGAAAGTGAAGAAGTCCAATCCGAAACTAGGGTCCTAAATCTAAACAAAGGAAACTACGAAGGTATGAGGAGTGAGTTGGCTATGATAGATTGGGGAGCTTCATTAAAAGGCATGACGGTGGATAGGCAATGGCTAACATTTAAGGAACGAATGCATGAATTGCAACAGTTACACATTCCTTTCTGGCACAAAAACACAAAAGGAAAAGCGGCCCAACCATGGCTAACAAAAGAAATTAAGGATAGTATTAGATCCAAAGAAGAGTCATATAAAGTTGCCAGAAAAAGTAGCAAGCCTAAGGATTGGGAGCAGTTTAGAGTTCAGCAAAAAAGGACCAAGAGATTGATTAAGAGGGGCAAAATAGAGTATTAGAGTAAACTTGCAAGGAACATAAAAGCGGACTGTAAAAGCTTCTACAACTATGTAAAAAGAAAAGGATTAGTGAAGACAAATGTAGGTCCCTTACAGTCAGCAATGGGACACGGTGGCATAGTGGTTAGCACTGTTGCCTCACAGCGCCAGGGACCCGGGTTCGAATCCGGCCTCAGGTGACTGTCTGTGTGGAGTTTGCACATTCTCCCCGTGTCTGCGTGGGTTTCCTTCGGGTGCTCTGGTTTCCTCCCACAGTCCAAAGATGTGCGGGTTAGGTTGATTTGGCTATGATAAATTGACCCTTAGTGTTAGGGGGGATTAAATACGTGGGGTTACGGGGATAGGGTGGGATATGTGTCGGTGCAGGCTCGATGGGCCGAAATGGCCTCTATCTGCACTGTGGGGATTCTGTGATTCTGTGAGAATTTATAATGGGGAACAAGGAAATGGCTGAGCAATTAAACAAACACTTTTGTTCTGTCTTCACGGAAGAGGACACAAATAACTTCCCAGAAATGCTAGGGAACCAAGGGGGAGAAATTCAGTATCGCCCCATTTGGGGCGCAATTATCGGCCGGGCGCAAAGATTAGCGCCTGGTGCTAATTATCGCCTCCAACTGCAAACTTGACTTTTATCGCCCCTGGAGGTGATTGGGGCGCTAAATCAGGCGCTTCACACCTGTCTTAAGGCGCAAAGGCCGAGGAGCGAGGCGCTACCTCAGAGCGCTGGCGAAGCTCATGTGATGTCAGTCAGCAATGAAACACACACACAATGGCGCCGGCCAGTTCTTAAAGGGAAGGGTTGATCTTGCTTTCCATCCACATCCTGCTCATTGCAGCCTTGAATCTCGGCCTGGAAAGACCTGTACATCAAATCTGCAGGAAAGAACAATGGAGAAACCCAGGGAAAGAGCTCAGAGTGCAGCCCCCACAGTCTCTTCTAAATCGATACAAGGAAGGGCAAATCAAAATGAACCTGCAAAGTGCTGCTCAGTACCCAAAACTCCCTCACACAGCGTTGAATCTCTCCAGAAATCTCTCTCTCTCTCTCTCTCAGACTGCGTGGTTCAAAAATGTCACCAACAATATAAGGCAGGAAGCGGTCACCTTTAAATAGCGCTCCCCCAGTCCCTTCCTGACTGCAAAACGCTCCCCTCAACCTGTCGTTGCTAGCGGCAGGCGGTAAGGCAGGGGGAGCCACTCAATATCCACTCCGGGGCGCTACCGGGGCGTTGCGCACTCGACTGATGTCACGGTCTGCCGGCGCAGGAGATCGTGGTGGTAGTATTTAGCGCTGTCGCAAAATGTCTAGTTAATTTCGCGAGCGGCGTAAACATCACCGCGCCCGGGCGCTAGTTGCTTTGCGCCCCATTAGCGCCCTCTTAAGGCGCTAACGGGAGGCGCAACCAACTGAATTTTTCCCCCCAAGGGTCTAGTAAGAAGGAGGAATTAATGGAAATTAGTATTAGTAAAAAAATAGTGCTGGAGAAATTAATGGGACTGAAAGCTGATAAATCCCCAGGGCCTGATAATCTGCATCCCAGATTATTAAAAGAGGTAGCCATGGAAATAGTGGATGCATTGGTTGTCATCTTCCAAAATTCTATAGATTATGGAACAGTTCCTGCAGATTGGAGGGTGGCAAATGTAACCCCACTATTTAAAAAAGGAGGGAGAGAGAAAACAGGGAACTACAGACCGGTTAGCCTAACATCAGTAATAGGGAAAATGCTAGAGTCTATTATAAAGGATGTGATAACAGGACACTTAGAAAATATCAACGGGATTAAACAAAGTCAACATGGATTTATGAAGGGGAAATTGTGTTTGACAAACCTACTGGAGTTTTTTGAGGATGTAACTGGTAGAATAGATAAGGGGAACCAGTGGATGTGGTGTATTTGGATTTTCAGAAGGCCTTTGATAAAGTCCCACATAAGAGGTTAGTGTGCAAAATTAAAGCACATGGGATTGGGGGTAATATGCTGGCATGGATTGAAAATTGGTTAACAGACAGGAAACAGAGAGTAGGAATAAATGAGTCTTTTTTGGGGTGGCAGGCGGTGACTAGTGGGGTACCGCAGGGACCAATGCTTGGGCCCCAGCTATTCACAATATATATCAATGATTTGGATGAGGGAACCAAATATAATATTTCCAAGTTTGCTGATGACACGAAACTAGGTGGGATTGTGAGTTGTGAGGAGGATGCAAAGAGGCTTCAAGGCGATTTAGACAAGTTGAGTGAGTGGGCAAATACATGGCAGATGCAATATAACATGGATAAATGTGAAGTTATCCACTTCGGTAGGAAAAACAGAAAGGCAGAGTATTATTTAAATGGTGATAGATTGGGAAATGTTGATGTACAGAGGGACCTGGGTGTCCTTGTACACCAGTCACTGAAAGCAAACATGCAGGTGCAGCAAGGAGTTAGGAAGGCAAATGGTATGTTGGCCTTCATTGCAAGAGGATTTGAGTACAGGAGCAAGGATGTCTTACTACAGTTATACAGGGCCTTGGCGAGACCACACCTCGAGTATTGTGTGCAGTTTTGGTCTCCTTACCTAAGAAAGGATATACTTGTCATAGAGGGAGTGCAGTGAAGGTTCACCAGACTGATTCCTGGGATGGCAGGACTGTCGTATGAGGAGAGATTGGGCCGACTAGGCCTGTATTCACTAGAGTTTAGAAGAATGAGAGGGGATCTCATTGAAACATATAAAATTCTGACAGGGCTAGACAGACTGGATACAGGGAGGATGTTTGCCCTGGTTGGGGGGGTCTAGAACGAGGGGTCACAGTCTCAGGATACGGGGTAGGACATTTAGGACTGAGATAAGGAGAAATTTCTTCACTCAGAGGGTGGTGAACCTGTGGAATTTTCTACCACAGAAGGCTGTGGAGGCCAAGTCACTGAATATATTTAAGAAGGAGATAGATAGATTTCTAGACACAAAAGGCATCAAGGGGTATGGGGAGAGAGTGGGAATATGGAATTGAGATAGAGGATCAGCCATGATCATATTGAATGGCGGAGCAGGCTCGAAGGGTCGAATGGCCTACTCCTGCTCCTATTTTTTCTATGTTTCTATGTGTCATCTAGTGCAGATGCTGTGTTTTGTATTCAAGCTGGCAAATGATAGTGGAGGTGAAAAGGATGGAATCATTTAAGAAACAATTGCATGCCACAATGGGAGGGCTGTTGGATGATCTAAGATGGACTGAATAGCCTTCTTCAACAACAACTTGCATTTATATAGCACCTTTGACGTAGTAAAACGTCCCAAGGTGCTTCACAGGTGCATTATCAGACAACATTTGACACCGAGCCACATAGAGGTATTAGGACAGGTGACCTAAAGCTTGCTCACAGAGGTAGGTTTTAAGGAATGACTTAAAAGAGGAGAGAGAGGTAGAGAGGCAGAGAGGTTTAGGGAGGGAATTCCAGAGCTTAGAGCCTAGGCAACTGAAGGCACGGCCGCCAATGGTGGGGCGAAGGAAATCGGGGATGCATAATTGGCCAGAAGTGGAGGAGCGCAGAGATCTCGGAGGGTTGTAGAACTGGAGGAGGTTACAGAGGTAGGGAGGGGTGAGGCCATGGAGGGATTTGAACACAAGGATGGGAATTTTAAAATCAAGGCATTGCCAGACCGGGAGCCAATATTCATCCATATTTATCTTGTGATCCTGTGGTAGAACACAGATAGATGCAGAGTGAAGCTCCCTCTGCCCCAAAACATCTCAGCCAATGCTCAGAGGAGCACTTTCTACTTCACCAATGTAGTGTTTTTTCCATTACCCACACCAACCATTCTTAGGTCTTGTGAGTGACATTGTCATCAGTGGGATAGTAGTAGTATTGGGATAGTGGTTATTTGCTAACAATTAAAATTTTCAAAAGTTTCTAGGTTGTCTAACAAGCTACCTAGAAACTTCTTAATTCTTGTTTTGCATCAGTTGGAATTCTACTCAATGCTGTAAATAGGATTAAATGTTAGCACGATGAACTTTGCAATGAGATGAAGGTTAAAGCCCTTGTCAAAAACAATTCAGTTATGTGCTTTAAAAAAATTCTATTTATTGAACAAAAATGTCTTTTTTTGCCATCTTTAATTCCCCAAAGACCATTGCATGGCAGTCAAGAGTGAAGAAAGCAAAAAAGAAAGAAAGAAAGAACGAAAGAACAAAAGAAAGAAAGAAAGAAAGAAATCCTTTCATATATATCTATATAGCGCCTTTCATGACCTCAGGACGTTCCAAAGCACTTTATAGCCAATGAACTAATTTTGCAGTGTGGTCACTGTTGTAATGTAGGAAACGAGGCAGCCAATTTGTGCACAGCAAGCTCCCACAAACAGCAGTGTGACAATAGATACTGTGACTAAGCACCTTAAGCTATACAAAAGTGACCTAGACTGACATGTCCATTGATTTACTTTCGATTGTTATTTCCCTCCCCGTGGTTAAATGCCAAATTTTGATTGCCATCTCTTCAATGATAGTCCAACTAAGATAGACAACTTGAGAGAAAAGTTGACTTACTCTGCGTTTTACGCTCCTCTGCACCTCGGGTTGTTTTGCGACGTTAAAAGTGCGATCTAAATGCAAGTTGTTGTTGTTCTTGTTCTTGTCTTCACAGGCCCACCCTAACAAACCTATCAGTTCCATAGCACAATGCCCTCAGACTGACTTGGTGCGTCTATTTTATCACTGATGCTATGTACACTCTGTAGACTAATTAATAACTTGCGCTTACATTGTGTCAAGTTTGATTCTTACTCAGTTCATCATTGATCTGATATCTGAAAGTGGTACAGTGACTCTTTTGTGAAGTTTGTGGACACAGGAGCTCTTATCTGCAAATTTTAAAGCAAGTTCCCACATGCCCTCCCTAATCAGTCGTTTGTCACGGTGATGAAAGGAGGGTGGACATGTTTGCTCAAAACCCTATGGAACACAAGAATAGTCACAATCCTAGTGATCACAACCTTGTCCACCAGTAATGTTGCTGGGGTCCGTGAATTGCTAGCCTGACCTCCAATTGCGTTGCCTGTCTGAGCGATAATTGTTTGCACTGCTTAAATACTTGTACCTGTATGTCAATGGACTCGGTCGATAAGATTCTGCGGATCTGAATGAGAGAAGGTGCTTCAGAAAACATGAGGATCTTCATTGCTTTCGAGACCTTTTGCGAACCTTTTGACATTTTACAGGAGCAGACAGTCTTATCTGTAAAACTGATGATAAAGGTAAGAAAGACAAGTCCAGCTAGTGAGACAGAAGTCTAGCGGCACTCAGCAGCCACACTTTTCGAGGGACTGTACATGTTGCGCAATTATTCTTGTGCTGTTTATTAAAACTTTTTCTCACCCGCTCTTTTTTTCAGCATCATTTTCGCCTCTCCCTGTCGGATGACAAACAGGGACGTAGATTTTTGGAGCTGGTTTACGCAGGGGCGGTGTTACAAGACGACTGGGTGCTCGCTGATGTGGGAATAGCCTCCTGTTCAACCGTCAAATGCCTCCTCAAGGTAAAAGCTGAAAGAGCTGTGGCAAGTGCTGCCCTTGTAGTCGTGCTCTCACTACCCACTGAGGAAGAAGGTGAAGTCACACCAGCAGTAAGACTGAGCACCAGAAAGTCTACAAGATCAAAAAGCCAGTGTTTCTGTCTGGACAAAAGAAAGTCCACCCAACTACACCCACCCTCCACCCCTAACACCCACCCTCCCCCAACCGCACCCCCCCTCCCCCCACCCCCCAACTCCCAGTCATATCATAGAATCATAGAAATTTACGGCACAGAAGGAGGTCATTCGACCCATCGTGTCTGTGCTGACCGAAAAAGAGCTATCCAGCCTAATCCCACTTTCCAGCTCTTGGTCCGTAGCCCTGTAGGTTACGGCACTTCAAGTGCACATCCAAGTACTTTTTAAATGTGATGAGCGTTTCTGCCTCTACCACCCTTTCAGGCAGTGAGTTGCAGACACCCACCACCCTCTGGGTGAAATAAGTTCTCCTCAAATCCCCTCTAATCCTTCTACCAATTACTTTAAATCTATTCCCCCTGGTTATTGACCTCTCTACTAAGGGAAAACGATCCTTCCTATCCACTCTATCTAGGCCCCTCATAACTTTATACACCTCAATCAAGTTTCCCCTCAGCCTCCTCTGTTCCAACGAAAACAACCCCAGCCTATTCAATCTTTCCTCATAGCTAAAATTCTCCAGTCCTAGCAACATCCTCGTAAATCTCATGTGTACCCTCTCGAGTGCAATCACATCTTTCCTGAAATGTGGTGACCAGAACTGCACGCAGTACTCTAGCTGTGGCCTAACTAGTGTTTGATACAGTTCAAGCATAACCTCCCTGCTCTTATATTCTATGCCTCGGCTAATAAAGGAAAGTTTCCCGTATGCCTTCTTAACCACCTTCATCGGCTTAATGCCTTCATAGCTGCTGTTTTCCTATTTAGTTATGTGAATGCTTACGACTGTGCAGTTCTCTTGATATATAGCAAAACATTTGTCAAATCTGACTAGAGTCAAGTCTAGTTTCTCCCAGTTTTTGTCTTGTTTCTGATTTTTTTAATTGTTTTTGCTTATATTAAGTTGCTGAATAAATTATTCTGTGGGTTGTGGTTCCAAGTTCTATGAATTGGTTGGTTTTAATCTACCAAATTGCTAGAAATATTAACCCCAGCATTCCATTCAGGACAAATCAATCCTGTGTTTCTCAGAATTGAAATATATTGGAATGAATATGTAAATGAATGTCTAAAGGAAATATAACTTTCCCCAATCTAGGAGGAGGACAAACCAATTCTTTATGTCTTTAATGCCCTAACAAGGCAAACAGTTCCCATCATGGAGAAACCTCAGTTCTTAACTGCGACTGTAGCTGAACTCAAGAGTTTGGTATCACTGAAATCTGGACTTCCTGTTAGTACTTTCCGTCTGAGCACTCGAGGGGGGACAGAACTGTACAACTGCAACAAAATGGATGACTACCAACTAGGCACAGGTAAGAGTCGAACAAGATGAGGTTTAAATATATTGATACAAAAGCAAAATACTGCGGATGCTGGAAATCTGATGAAGTGTAAATGGCAATGGCTGAATGATTGACAGCTACCATGTGGGAGAGAGAAAAAAAATGGAAAAAAAAGATAGGGGCAGAGGTTATGGTCTGAAATTGTTGAACTCGATGTTGAGTCCAGAAGGCTGTAAAGTGCCTAATCGAAAGATGAGGTGCTGTTCCTCGAGCTTGCCATTTACACTTCATCTAGAGCCATCTTTTGTTTCTTAACTTGTCCCATTACCATCTCCTTTTGCCTTGCACCTTCATCCCTTTTGTCTCTTAATCTCTCCTGCCTTCCAGCCTATCACAGACCTTCTCTTTTGTTCTTTCCTCCCCTCCTCCCTTTCCCTGCCCCTGCACTTGCTTAAAAACTTGTTCCATCTCCAGCTTTTTCCAGTTCTGACGAAGGGTCATCGACCTGAAACGTTAACTCTGTTTCTCTCTCCACAGATGCTGCCTGACCTGCTGAGTATTTCCAGCATTTTCTGTTTTTATTGTAAATATATTGATTTAGGGCATCAAATGGAGGGGGGCAGGAAGTCATGATACGGGCAGCAAGTGAGGGTGATCAGATTGGTGGATATGATCGAGAAGATTGAAAGAACTTGCATTTATACAGTGCCCTATAATGAACTCAAGGCATCCCAAAGCACTTTACAACCAATGGATGGCTTTTTGAAGTGATGAAACTGTTGCTATGTAGGCAGATGCAGCAGCCAATTTGCATAGACAGGGGTCATGCAAGCAGAAAATGAATGAATAATCAGATAACCTGTTTTTGGTTGAGGGAAGAATGTTGACCAAGCCACTGGTCTTTTCAAATAGTGAGCAGGAAGACAGGACCTACCTGAAAAATGCAGCAATCCCTCAGTATTGCACTGAAGCCTCAGCCTAGATTACATGCTCAAGTAAATGAGGTACGGTAGCATAGTGGTTATGTTCCTGGACTAGTAATCCAGAAATCTGCACTAATGATTCACTGGCTGTAAGTTCAAATCCCACCACAGCAGCTGTGGAATTTAAATTCAGTTAATTAAATAAATTTGGAATAAAAAACTAGTATCAGTAATGGTGATCATGAAACTACTGGATTGTTGTAAAAACCCATCTGGTTCACTAATGTCCTTTAGGTGAAGGGGGCATAACTATAAGGTGCATGGGGGGAGATATAGAAGGGATGTCCGAGGTAGATTCTTTACTCAGAGAGTGGTTGGGGTGTGGAATGGACTGCCTGCTGTGATAGTGGAGTCGGACACTTTAGGAACTTTCAAGCGGTTATTGGATAAGCACATGGAGCACACCAGAGTGATAGGGAGTGTGATAGCTTGATCTTGGTCTCGGACAATGCTCGGCACAACATCGAGGGCCGAAGGGCCTGTACTGTGCTGTACTGTTCTATGTTCTATGTTCTATATGTGACTCCAGACCCACAGCAATGTGATTGACTCTTAACTGCCCCTCTGTGGTTTAAGACAGCAGCTCACCACCACCTTCTCAAGGGCAATTAGGGGTGGGCAATAATTGCCAGCAACGCCCACATCCCATGAACAAATAAAAAAAAATCATAGTGCAGCTTGAACACACAACCTTCTAATGCAAGAGACAAGAATGCTACCAAGTTAGCACAAGGTTAGGATCTGACTTTTTTTAAATTTTAATATTGCAACACTCATATTGTCGTAACACATCCCTCCGAGGCAGATTGTTGTTGCTCATTTGAGGTTTTTTTTAGCTGACTCCAGTTCCTGTATTTTGTGAAAAGGAATAGCTTAATGGTTCTGGTGCTGTTAAGGTGGCGACATGCTGTTCTGCCTCACACATTTCCACCTCTGAGCCCTGCGGTGAATCAGTCTCATCACCTGGGTTTCAGTGAAACAGATTGAGAGTATGAATTTTTTGCACAATGCCCACTTTAACCATGAAAATTGGCCAGCAGTACAATGATAGATTTTGTCCTTCTGAGCTTAGATTGTATCTGGAGAGTGATCTGAGCTTTCTAGCGCCAAATACTGGTCGTTGCCAATCTGTCAGTGGTGGTATCAGTGGAAGCAATTTAAATTCATTAATACAGAGTATCAAACAACATTAAATATTTAATTAAGTATAAGTAGCGTATTGCTTTTAAAAACCTGATGATAACACTGGATATCAACTAAGAAACAAACCTAGACAGTGCTAGAGTGCTTCACTGCAGTGAAATTCTATTGAACCTCTCAGAAATCAACAACAAATTATTTAGATGACCAAAAGCTCAGTCAATGAGGTAGGTTTTAAGGAGCATCTTAAAGGAGGAAAGAGTGGTAGAGAGGTGGAGAGGTTTAGGCAGGGAATTCCAGAGCTTAGGGCCTGGGCAGCTGAATGCACGGCCACCAATGGTTGAGCGATTATAATCGGGGATGCTCAAGAGGGCAGAATTTGCGAAGCGCAGATATCTCAGGTGGTTGTGGGGATGAAGGAGATTTCAGAGATAGGGAGGGGCGAGGCCATGGAGGGATTTGAAAACAAGGATGAGAATTTTGAAATCGAGGCGTTGCTTAAACGGGAGCCAATGTAGGTCAGCGAGCACAGTGGTGATGGGTGAACGGGACTTGGTGCGAGTTAGGACACGGGCAGCCGAGTTTTGGATGACCTCAAGTTTACGTAGGGTAGAAAGCTCATTTCAGGGTCAAATATGACACCAAGGTTGCGAACAGTGTGTTTCAGCCTCAGACAGATGTTAGGGAGAGGGATGGAGTCGGTTGCTAGGGAACGGAGTTTGTGGCAGGGACCGAAAACAATGGCTTTGGTCTTCCCAATATTTAATTGGAGAAGATTTCTGCTCATCCAGAACTGGATGTCGGACAAGCAGTCTGACAATTTAGAGACCGTGGAGGGGTCGAGAGAAGTGGTGGTGAGGTAGAGCTGGGTGTCATCAGTGTACATGTGGAAACTGATGCTGTGTTTTCAGATGATGTCGCCAAGAGGCAGCATGTAGATGAGATATAGGAGGGGGCCAAGGATAGACCCTTGGGGGACACCAGAGGTAACGATGCAGGAGCAGGAAGAGAAGCCATTGCAGGTGATTTTCTGGCTACGATTAGATAGATAAGAATGGAACCAGGTGAGTGCCATCCCACCCAGCTGGATGATGGTGGAGAGGCGTTGGAAGAGGATGGAGTGGTCAACTGTGTCAAAGGCTGCAAAGGAGGGATAGTTTACCTTTGTCACAGTCACAGAGGATGTCATTTGTGACTTTGATGAGAGCCGTTTCGGTACTGTGTTCGGGCAGAAACCTGATTGGAGGGATTCAAACATGGAGTTGTGGGAAAGATGGGCACGGATTTGGGAGGCGACAACACGTTCAAAGACTTTGGAAAGGAAAGGGAGGTTGGAGATGGGGCGGTAGTTTGCAAGGATGGAGGGATCAAGGTTTGGTTTTTTGAGGAGCGGGGTGATGACGGCAGATTTGAGGGAGGGGGGACAGTACTTGAGCAGAGAGAACTGTTAACAATGTCAGCTAACATGGGAGCCAGAATAGGAACTTGGGTGGTCAGCAGTTTGGTGGGAATAGGGTCGAGGGAGCAGGAAGTGGGTCTCATGGACAAGGTGAGCGCGGAGAGGTCATGAGGAGAGATCGGAGAGAAACTGGAGAAAGATGTGAGTTCAGGGCTAGGGCAGCGGGGGGGATCCTTAGAGGAAACTTGGCCCAGTGGGCTAGGGGAAGGAAGGGAAGTGGCAGAGGCAGCTGAACGAATGGTCTCAATCTTAGAGACAAAGAAGTTCATGAGCTCCTCACACTTGTTGTCAGAGGTGAGGGTGGAGGAGACAGGGGAGAGGGGTTTAAGCAGACGGTTAGCAGTAGAGAACAGAAGCCGGGGTTTATTTTGCATTCC
The DNA here is from genome assembly GCA_030390025.1 of Squalus acanthias. NCBI lineage: Eukaryota > Metazoa > Chordata > Chondrichthyes > Squaliformes > Squalidae > Squalus > Squalus acanthias. The sequence goes on from CM059429.1 coordinate 15,972,164, forward strand.
AGAATGATTCTGGAATAGTGAGCAATTTTGGCAGATGAGAGCAGGGCCCGATAATGCTTTATGTGGTCCAGCCAGATCTGGCGGTGAATGGCCAAACCAGTTGTCCGCCATACCTGTTCAAGTCCCTTGGACTTAAAGGAGCGAAGATGAGGGCTGTACCAGGGGGAACGGCCAGGGTGAGAGAGAGTAATTGTTTTAATAGGGACTAGGGCATCAAAGGTGGTGGTGAGGGTGTGGTTGAGCAGATCGGTAGCTGCAGAAATGTCATGGTGAATGGAGGGCAAAAGTCTGGACAGTTGGGATTTTGTAAGTGCAGTTGTAAGAGAGTTGGGAGAGAGTTTTTTCCAGGGGCGGACACAGAAGGAAGTAGGGTTGGCGGGGGGTGGGGGTGGGAGGAGGATGTGGGTGGAGAGTGATACGAGGAAATGGTCAGAGATGGCCTTATCTGCGATTGACATGATGGGGGTAGCGAGGCCACGCGAGATGGCAAGGTCGAGGGGATGGCCGTGTATATGGGTTGGGGAATTTACATGGAGGGAGAGATTAAGGGAGGATAGGAGGCTAGTGAACTCAGAGGAGAGAGAGCGTGATGAGTTGAGATGGAGTTTGAAATCACCGAGGATGAGAAGTCACTCGGTGCAGAGGCCGAGGGAGGAAAGCAGTGACGATATCTCGGTGATAACATTTTTGGGTGGACGGTAGAGAACGAGAATTTTAAATGAGAGGCGAGAGGGGTGGAATAAGGTGAGATGCTCAAAGGAGGAGAAAGTGCCGGAGGAGTAGGGGGACAGACCAAGGTGAGATTTGGTGATGAGAGCCACGCCGCCACCACGGCGATCTGAGCGGGGCAAGTGGTGGAAGGTATAGGCAGGTGGGGAGGCTTCATTTAAGGGTAAGGTGTCATCACCCCTCAGCCAAGTATCCGTCAGGGCCATGATGTCGATGCAGTCATCCACGATAAGCTCATGGATGACAAGGGCCTTGTTCGCAAGTGAACGGACATTCTGGAGGGCGATGCGGAGAGGGTCGGCGATGGCTGACCCACTGCCAGCGTCAACAGCAAATTAGTCACTATACAGCACCTTCATGTGAACGGGGTCTATGAGAGCAGCTCCACCATTGCCACCATTGTCAGTGATGCTGTGTTGTTTTCACTTTATCTTGGATGCCAATTGTTACTCTGGCAGGAAGCATTCTTCGCCTGGACATTTGGGATGGATGGAAAGAGTACCTGACAGGATGCCTGCTGGGGCACAAACATATCATCCACCGCTATCTGTCTGAAGAGGAACATGTAGCAAAGTACGTCCATCATTACGGGTTACTGACTGTAAGTGAAGCTGGAGGAACGGATTTCTGAATCTTGTATAAAAATGATCGAAAAAATAAATAACTTGCCTTTATATCGTGTCTTTATCGCACTCAGAACATCCCAAAGCGCTTTACAGCCAATTAAGCATTTTTGAGGTGCAGTCACTGTTGTAATGCAGGAAAATGTGGCAGTCAACTTGCACACAGCAAGATCCCACAAACAGCAATTTTTCTATATTCTGCCTTTGTTTAAGCAGAAGAAAGTCAACACAGGGTTATATTTTATGACCACAGCACCGCTGCTAAGTGGAGGTAACACCATGGCAGGCATGCTAATGGTGTGCTAAAATAGCAGCCTACTTTAATTCCCCCATCAGCACAGTGCTAGGATAAGGTGCCATCATTAAAGCTGCTCCGTTTGTTTCTCAGTGTACTGCCCAGTGTGGAATTGAGCCGCACAGGCCCGGAAGATCAGTGGTTCAGTCCCCCAGTATGTGCTGGGTTTAGGTGGTCTCGGTGGGACCGACGTCAGGGATACTATGACTTGGCATCAGAACCCCTGGGCTATGGAAGGGAAATTTCATCCTGCTCTTCATCACCATCCAGTGATTCATGCCCTGGGATCTTTGACGTCCACCTGAGAGGGCAGACTGGGCCTCGGTTTAACGTCTCATTCGAATGATGGCACCTCCGGCAGCGCAGCTCTCCCTCAGCGTTGCGCTAACCCTAGATTTTTGTGCTTCAAGTCTCTGGAGTGGGGCTTGACCCCAAATACCTTCTGACTCTGAGGCAAGAGTGAGCCACACTCACTGTAAAATCTATTCCATGTTTTCAGGTTCCAGCAGCGAGCGGCTCTCCATATGGCTGCTTACTTTGGCCACCTGGACCTTGCTGGCTGGCTGCTGAAGCAAGGTGTGCGAGCAGACGAGCCAGTTGGCATTCACCCGTATCGGGAGTGGTGCCACGAAACCGATCATCCCAACGTCAACGAGTGCCCGGTCCACGCAGGCGCCGAGGCTGGACAGCTCCTGTTGCTGAAAGTGTTGGTAAATAACAATGCCATGTGCCTGGAATGCAGGAATCCGCAGGGCCGTACCCCGCTGAAGATCTGTATACAGCATGGGCACAAAGGCTGTGTCTTGTACCTTATCACAAAAGTATGGTCTGTGGTTTCATTCCCGGGGCTGTCCTTCCCGGTCCGTATCTACATTAAGATAAAGCAATGGCTCCGTAAGGTTCGAAGTCGCGTGCGGCCCAGGAAGGTGACAACCTACAAAACCCGAGTTGGGGACACCGTTCTGGTGGACGGTTTCACCGAAATTAAAATGACTTCCAGGCCCAAGGTGAGAGGAGCGAGGAAGGACGGCTGCGGTCGAAAGTCCACGTGGCCGGCAGTAACCTGTCAGGTGCCAATTGAGAGACAAAAACCGGCTCCCTCGGATTCCAAGCGGCAGAGCCGAGATTTGGTGGTTCTGAAGCTGCCGGCTGTAGAACAGAAGCAGTGGAGTCAAAGAAAAGAGGCAGCGGGCACGGCCCCCAAAGCAAAGGACAACCTGGCCGAGAATATGTGGAAAGTTAAAGTCCCCCTCCCGCCAATATGCAGGGACACAAACCCACGGCCTCACTTTTTTTATTCGACGCCAAATGCCACAGGACTTCTGACGTCATCACTGCAATCATTTTCTGAACACAACGGAAGAACAGCAAGAGAGAATGCCATTTACTGCTTGGCACTGGCAAGGTTGTGTATTTTTAATCTAATTTTAACCTAATTTGTGTTTGTTGCATGCTCTTACTATCCTCTTCTTACTGTCTCACTTCCATCATCAAAAAAGAAAGATTTGCATTTATATAGCGCCTTTCACAACCTCAAGGTGTCCCAAAGCGCTTTGCAGCCAATGAAGTACTTTTGAAGTGTAGTCACTGTTGTAATGTAGGAAATGTGGCAGCCAATTTACGCACAGCAAGCTCCCACAAACAGCAATGTGATAATGACCAAATAATCTGTTTTAGTGATGTTGATTGAGGGGAAAATATTGGCCAGGACACCGGGGAGAACTCCCCTGCTCGTCTTCGAAATAGTGCCACGTGATCTTTTACGTCCGTCTGAGAGGGCAGATTGTTTAATGTTTCATCCAAAAGATGGCACCTCCAACAGTGCAGCGCTCCCTCAGTATTGTAAGCCTAGATTTTTGTGCTCAAGTCTCTGGAGTGGGACTTGAAACCCACAACCTTTAGGACCCAGAGGTGAGACTGGGACTTGAACCCACAACCCTTTCGGACCCAGAGGTGAGACTAGGACTTGAACCCACAACCCTTTAGGACCCAGAGGTGAGACTGGGACTTGAACACACAACCTTTAGGACCCAGAGGTGAGACTGGGACTTGAGACCCACAACCTTTAGGACCCAGAGGTGAGACTGGGACTTGAACCCACAATCTTTAGGACCCAGAGGTGAGACTTGGACTTGAACACACAACCTTTAGGACCCAGAGGTGAGACTGGGACTTGAACCCACAATCTTTAGGACCCAGAGGTGAGACTGGGACTTGAACACACAACCTTTAGGACCCAGAGGTGAGACTTGGACTTGAACCCACAAGTGAGACTGGGACTTGAACCCACAACCTTTAGGACCCAGAGGTGAGACTTGGACTTGAACCCACAAGTGAGACTGGGACTTGAACCCACAACCTTTAGGACCCAGAGGTGAGACTTGGACTTGAACCCACAAGTGAGACTGGGACTTGAACCCACAACCTTTAGGACCCAGAGGTGAGACTTGGACTTGAACCCACAAGTGAGACTGGGACTTGAACCCACAACCTTTAGGACCCAGAGGTGAGACTGGGACTTGATCCCACAACCTTTAGGACCCAGAGGTGAGACTGGGACTTGAACGCACAACCTTTAGGACCCAGAGGTGAGACTGGGACTTGAACACACAACCTTTAGGACCCAGAGGTGAGACTGGGACTTGAACCCACAACCTTTAGGATCCACTTTAGAGGTGAGAGTGCTACCCACTGAGCCACGGCTGATACCAGAACTACTTCCTGCACTTCTTTGAACAGTACCATGGGATCTTTAATGCTCACTGGAACAGGCCGACTGGGCCTTGATGGGCATCAGCTCTAACTTTGCAGCATTGCTTCAGTACTGCTTTGGAGTGTGAGTCTGGATTATACGCTCACAACCTTTTGATTTTGAGGCGACAGCACGACCAACTGAGTCCAGCTGAGACAAAGCTTGCACTGTATTACTGATTTCCATTTATTTTGCATGTGACACAGATCACTTTCACAACAGCTTTGGAAATACAAAACCAGTAAAATGAAGGATGTCATTGGGGGGAAACCTAACCCATTAGGATGTGTGTATTTCACTGTCACTCATGGAATGGTTAGTAGAAGCTGCGGTCAACTGCTTATGTCTATCTAAAAGGAAACTTCAAGCTGCAAACAACTGTGGCCTCTTTAATGCACAGAACACAGCGAAAATAACTCATCTTTGGCACTCATTTATTTTTATTGTTTCACCATCTGCATAGGCAAAACAAGTTTCTGACTGGATGGCCTCAATATTTAACCCCCCTCCCTCCCACCCTATGACAGGCAGGAGACGGTTGGTGGGGGGTTAAAAAGTGGAATGCGACCCCGACACGCCGGGCACGCACCAGAGGCGGCGGATATCGGGGCGTCCGAGTGTTCTGCCTGGAGAGGAGGGACACATATTAACAGATATAAATCGGTCTCCGACAGCCCGATTTGAAGTTAACTCTTGGGAAACCCGGCAGTGAAAAGGAGGCGGGAGCTTCCGGCTCCCCCGGGTAAGGGGCAGTTTCAGCACTCCTCGTGGGCCAGGAGAAGAAGGAGTGCTCCCCGGCCCCTCAACGAATCCTCCGGCCTCCACCAGCCTCGAGCGCCAACCTCCCCCCAGCACTCCCATTCGCAGGCCTGTCCCCCCCTCCCGATTGACGATCTTTCCCCGATTGACGATCTTCCTCCGATTGACGATCTTCCTCCGATTGACGATCTTCCTCCGATTGACGATCTTCCCCCGATTGACGATCTTCCTCCGATTGACGATCTTCCCCCGAGTGACGATCTTCCTCCGATTGACGATCTTCCTCCGATTGACGATCTTCCTCCGATTGACGATCTTCCCCCCGATTGACGATCTTTCCCCGATTGACGATCTTCCTTCGATTGACGATCTTCCTCCGATTGACGATCTTTCCCCGATTGACGATCTTCCCCCGATTGACGATCTTTCCCCGATTGACGATCTTCCTTCGATTGACGATCTTCCTCCGATTGACGATCTTTCCTCCGATTGACGATCTTCCCCCGATTGACGATCTTCCTCCGATTGACGAACTTTCCCCGATGACGATCTTTCTCAGATTGACGATGTTCCCCCGATTGACGATCTTCCCCCGATTGACGATCTTCCCCCGATTGACGATCTTCCTCCGATTGACGATCTTCCTCCGATTAACGATCTTCCCCCGATTGACGATCTTCCCCCGATTGATGATCTTCCTCCAATTGACGATCTTCCTCCGATTGACGATCTTCCTCCGATTGACGATCTTCCCCCGATTGACGATCTTCCTCCAATTGACGATCTTCCTCCGATTGACGATCTTCCTCCGATTGACGATCTTTCCCCGATTGACGATCTTCCCCCGATTGACGATCTTCCTCCGATTGACGATCTTTCCCCGATTGACGATCTTCCTCCGATTAACGATCTTCCCCCGATTGACGATGTTCCCCCGATTGACGATCTTCCTCCGATTGACGATCTTTCCCCGATTGACGATCTTCCTCCGATTGACGATCTTCCTCCAATTGACGATCTTTCCCCGATTGATGATCTTCCCCCGATTGACGATCTTTCCCCGATTGACGATCTTCCTCCGATTGACGATCTTTCGCCGATTGACGATCTTCCTCCGATTGACGATCTTCCTCCGATTGACGATCTTCCTCCGATTGACAATCTTTCCCCGATTGATGATCTTCCCCCGATTGACGATCTTCCTCCGATTGACGATCTTCCTCCGATTGACGAGCTTCCTCCGATTGACGATCTTCCTCCGATTGACGATCTTTCCCCGATTGACGATCTTCCTCCGATTGACGATCTTTCGCCGATTGACGATCTTCCTCCGATTGACGATCTTCCTCCGATTGACGATCTTCCTCCGATTGACGATCTTTCCCTGATTGATGATCTTCCCCCGATTGACGATCTTCCTCCGATTGACGATCTTCCTCCGATTGACGAGCTTCCTCCGATTCACTATCTTCCTCCGATTGACGATCTTTCCCCGATTGACGATCTTCCTCCGATTGACAATCTTCCTCCGATTGACGATCTTCCTCCGATGGACGATCTTTCCTCCGATTGACGATCTTCCTCCGATTGACGATCTTCCTCCGATTGACGATCTTCCTCCGATTGACGATCTTCCTCCGATTGACAATCTTCCTCCGATTGACGATCTTCCTCCGATGGACGATCTTTCGCCGATTGACGATCTTCCTCCGATTGACAATCTTCCTCCGATTGACGATCTTCCTCCGATTGACAATCTTCCTCCGATTGACGATCTTCCTCCGATGGACGATCTTTCGCCGATTGACGATCTTCCTCCGATTGACAATCTTCCCCCGATTGACGATCTTTCCCCGATTGACGATCTTCCTCCGATTGACGATCTTCCTCCGATTGACGATCTTCCTCCGATTGACGATCTTCCTCCGATTGACGATCTTCCCCCGATTGACGATCTTCCCCCGATTGACGATCTTACCCCGATTGACGATCTTCCTCCGATTGACGATCTTCCTCCGATTGACGATCTTTCCTCCGATTGACGATCTTCCCCCGATTGACGATCTTCCCCCGATTGACGATCTTCCTCCGATTGACGATCTTCCTCCGATTAACGATCTTCCTCCGATTGACGATCTTTCCTCCGATTGACGATCTTTCCCCGATTGACGATCTTCCTCCGATTGACAATCTTCCTCCGATTGACGATCTTCCTCTGATTGACGATCTTCCTCCGATTGACGATCTTCCTCCGATTGACGATCTTCCTCCGATTGACGATCTTTCCCCGATTGACGATCTTCCTCCGATTGATGATCTTCCCCCGATTGACGATCTTCCTCCGATTGACGATCTTCCTCCGATTGACGATCTTCCTCCGATTGACGATCTTCCCCCGATTGACGATCTTCCCCGATTGACGATCTTCCTCCGATTGACGATCTTCCTCTGATTGACGATCTTCCTCCGATTGATGATCTTCCCCCGATTGACGATCTTCCCCCGATTGACGATCTTCCTCCGATTGACGATCTTCCCCCGATTGACGATCTTCCTCCGATTGACGATCTTCCTCCGATTGACGATCTTCCCCCGATTGACGATCTTCCTCCGATTGACGATCTTCCCCCGATTGACGATCTTCCTCCAAATGACGATCTTTCCCCGATTGACGATCTTCCCCCGATTGACGATCTTCCCCCGATTGACGATCTTCCTCCGATTGACGATCTTCCTCCGATTGACGATCTTCCCCCGATTGACGATCTTTCCCCGATTGACGATCTTCCTCCGATTGACGATCTTCCCCCGATTGACGATCTTTCCCCGATTGACGATCTTCCCCCGATTGACGATCTTCCCCCGATTGACGATCTTCCCCGATTGACAATCTTCCTCCGATTGACAATCTTCCTCCGATTGACGAACTTTCCCCGATTGACGAACTTTCCCCGATTGACGATCTTTCCCCGATTGACGATCTTCCTCCGATTGACGATCTTCCCCCGATTGACGATCTTCCTCCGATTGACGATCTTCCCCCGATTGACGATCTTCCCCCGATTGACGATCTTACCCCGATTGACGATCTTCCTCCGATTGACGATCTTCCTCCGATTGACGATGTTTCCCCGATTGACGATCTTCCTCCGATTGACGATCTTCCCCCGATTGACGATCTTCCCCGATTGACGATCTTCCTCCGATTGACAATCTTCCTCCGATTGACGAACTTTCCCCGATTGACGATCTTTCCCCGATTGACGATCTTTCCCCGATTGACGATCTTCCTCCGATTGACGATCTTCCCCCGATTGACGATCTTCCTCCGATTGACGATCTTCCCCCGATTGACGATCTTCCCCCGATTGACGATCTTCCCCCGATTGACGATCTTCCCCGATTGACGATCTTACCCCGATTGACGATCTTCCTCCGATTGACGATCTTCCTCCGATTGACGATCTTTCCCCGATTGACGATCTTCCTCCGATTGACGATCTTTCCCCGATTGACGATCTTCCCCCGATTGACGATCTTCCTCCAATTGACGATCTTCCTCCAATTGACAATCTTCCCCGATTGACGATCTTCCTCCGATTGACGATCTTCCCCCGATTGACGATCTTCCCCCGATTGACGATCTTCCTCCGATTGACGATCTTCCTCCGATTGACGATGTTCCTCCGATTGACGATCTTCCTCCGATTGACGATGTTCCCCCGATTGACGATCTTCCTCCGATTGACGATCTTTCCCCGATTGACGATCTTCCTCCGATTGACGATCTTCCTCCGATTGACGATCTTCCCCCGATTGACGATCTTCCTCCGATTGACGATCTTCCCCCGATTGACGATCTTCCTCCGATTGACGATCTTCCCCCGATTGACGATCTTCCCCCGATTGACGATCTTACCCCGATTAACGATCTTCCTCCGATTGACGATCTTCCTCCGATTGACGATCTTTCCTCCGATTGACGATCTTCCCCCGAGTGACGATCTTCCTCCGATTAACGATCTTCCTCCGATTGACGATCTTCCTCCGATTGACGATCTTCCTCCGATTGACAATCTTCCTCCGATTGACAATCTTCCCCCGATTGACGATCTTCCTTTGATTGACGATATTCCTCTGATTGACGATCTTCCCCCGATTGACGATCTTCCTCCGATTGACGATCTTCCCCCGATTGACGATCTTCCTCCAATTGACGATCTTCCTCCGATTGACGATCTTCCTCCGATTGACGATCTTCCCTCCGATTGACAATCTTCCTCTGATTGACGATCTTCCCCCGATTGACGATCTTCCTCCGATTGATGATCTTCCTCTGATTGACGATCTTCCTCCGATTGACGATCTTCCCCCGATTGACGATCTTTCCCCGATTGACGATCTTCCCCGATTGACGATCTTCCCCCGATTGACGATCTTCCTCCGATTGATGATCTTCCTCTGATTGACGATCTTCCTCCGATTGACGATCTTCCTCTGATTGACGATCTTCCTCCGATTGACGATCTTCCTCCGATTGACGATCTTTCCCCGATTGACGATCTTCCTCCGATTGATGATCTTCCTCTGATTGACGATCTTCCTCCGATTGACGAACTTCCTCCGATTGACGAGCTTCCTCCGATTGACGATCTTTCCCCGATTGACAGTCTTCCTCCGATTGACGATCTTCCTCCGATTGACGATCTTCCTCCGATTGACGAGCTTCCTCCGATTGACTATCTTCCTCCGATTGACGATCTTTCCCCGATTGACGATCTTCCTCCGATTGACGATCTTCCTCCGATTGACGATCTTCCTCCGATTGACGATCTTCCTCCGATTGACGATCTTCCTCCGATTGACGATCTTTCCTCCGATTGACGATCTTCCTCCGATTAACGATCTTCCCCCGATTGACGATCTTCCCCCGATTGACGATCTTCCTCCAATTGACGATCTTCCTCCGATTGACGATCTTCCTCCGATTGACGATCTTCCTCCGATTGAGGATGTTCCCCCGATTGACGATCTTCCTCCGATTGACGATCTTCCCCCGATTGACGATCTTCCTCCGATTGACGATCTTCCTTTGATTGACGATATTCCCCCGATTGACGATCTTCCTCCGATTGACGATCTTCCTCCGATTGACGATCTTCCTCCGATTGACGATCTTCCCCCGATTGACGATCTTCCCCCCGATTGACGATCTTCCTCCGATTGACGATCTTCCCCCGATTGACGATCTTCCTCCGATTGACGATCTTTCTCCGATTGACGATCTTTCTCCGATTGACGATCTTCCTCCGATTGACGATCTTCCTCCGATTGACGATCTTTCTCCGATTGACGATCTTCCTCCGATTGACGATCTTCCTCCGATTGACGATCTTCCTCCGATTGACAATCTTCCCCCGATTGACGATCTTTCCCCGATTGACGATCTTCCCCCGATTGACGATCTTCCTCCGATTGACGATCTTCCTCCGATTGACGATCTTCCTCCGATTGACAATCTTCCCCCGATTGACGATCTTCCCCCGATTGACGATCTTCCCCCGATTGACGATCTTCCTCCGATTGACAATCTTCCCCCGATTGACGATCTTTCCCCGATTGACGATCTTCCCCCGATTGACGATCTTCCCCCGATTGACGATCTTTCCCCGATTGACGATCTTTCTCCGATTGACGATCTTCCTCCGATTGACGATCTTTCCCCGATTGACGATCTTCCTCCGATTGACGATCTTCCTCCGATTGACGTTCTTCCCCCTATTGACGATCTTCCTCCGATTGACGATCTTCCTCCGATTGACAATCTTCCTCCGATTGACGTTCTTCCCCCGATTGACGATCTTCCCCCAATTGACGATCTTCCTCCGATTGACGATCTTCCTCCGATTGACGATCAAAATATTTTATAAATTAGGATTTCCCTGATGATTTAAACAGAAGAATTTTCTCTGGGGAAAGAAAAAGTAATAAATTTAAAATGCCCTGATGTCTTAGGAATTTGGTTTCAGACAGCAATGAGCAGTCTTATATTGTGATCCTGTGACAAGGTGCTGCTCAAACTCTCCGTACTGTCATCACTGGCTGCTTTGATTAATTAAACGACCACTTCTCCTCTCTCGATGAAATTAATGACTGTTTTTTGTATTAAATTGGAGTTGACGGGACTCTGGAATCTACCTTTACTGATTTCCCCCCAGGAGGGAAGTTAAAATTAATATAGCCTACATGGCTCCCGAATGAGGGTCTAAGCGACAGAACAAGCCAGATTGCCCTTATGGTGTCATGCATGCCTCAGTGGTAACACTCTCGCCTCTGAGTCAGAAGGTTCAAGTTCTACTCAAGAGACTTGAGCACATAATCCAGGCTGACACTTCAGTGCAACATGGAGGGTGTGCTTCACTGCCGGAGGTGCCGTCTTTTAGATGAGGCGTTAAACTGAGGTCCCGTCTGCCCTCTCAGGTGGACAAAGAAGATCCCACCGCACTATCTGTCCATGATCACATTGCTGTTTGTGGGAGCTTGCTGTGCGCAAATTGGCTGCCGCGTTTCCCACATTACAACAGTGACTACACTTCAAAAAGTACTTCATTGGCTGTAAAGCGCTTTGGGACGTCCTGAGGTGGTGAAAGGCGTTGTATAAATGCAAGTTCTGTCCTTTACGTGCTTGAACTGAACGGGCTTGTGTTTCATTTTCAGCGCATTTAACGAGAAGCCTTGGCTGCAGCAGCTCAGGATGGCAAGAAATCTGGCCAGAAGGACCGTCCAGAAGTCCATCTGCTGAAGATGGTCGCCCCATTCTGTGCTTTTATCAATACAAATGACAATACATGTGCTAATTTATGTGATTGGATCCTTCTGGGGCAGGGGGAGAGGGGATTTTCTCTCAGCATATTCTTTGCATATTCGCAGCCCTCCACTTCTTAACTCCAATTTTTTGTAACTGAAGCTTGTGGTCACAAGGGTGTTGGACGTCACTGCTGGGCAATGAGGCGTTTTTTATAAAACATATTAGCACCCAGCTTCAGCACTGAACAGCTGCACTTCCACCCCTCCCGCCCCACCCCACCCCGACCACCTTCGCATCAGACAAACTACGGGTTGGGTGCAAGCTCGCTCGGCAATTCTCAAATCAGATGCAGATGACAACACAAGCTCCATTACACCGCCCCCCCATACCCCACACTTCACCCCTGTGCTCCAATTAATTGATTTTAAAATAAAAACCCGAAATGCTGGAAATGCTCAACAGGTCAGGCAGCATCTGTGGAGGGAGAAAGAGAGTTATCATTTCAGGTCGATCACCTTGTGTTAGAACTGGAAAAAGTTAGAGATGTCACAGATTTTAAGCAAGTACAGAGGCAGGGAAAGGGGGAAAGGGAGGAAAGAACAAAAGGGAAGGTCTGTGATAGGGTGGAAGGCAGGAGAGATTAAATGACAAAAGGGTGCAAGGTGAAAGGAGATGGTGATGGGACGAGTAAAGAAACAAAAGATGGGTCTAGAGGAGGTGTAACTGGGAACATCAGAAACATCAACAGCTGCCGTCCATAAAAATAGGGGCCGAGGTTATGATCTGAAATTGTTGAACTCAATGCTGAGTTCGGAAGGTTGTAAAGTGCCCAATAGAAAGATGAGGTGCTGTTCCTCGAGCTTCATTGGAACCGTGTAGGAGGCCAAGGACAGAGAGGTCAGAGTGGGAGTGGGGTGGAGAATTAAAATGACAGGCGAATTGATTTTAAGGTTCTTGTCCTCACTTTCAAATCCCTCCAGAACCTCACCCCATGCTGCTTGAGGCATGACATGTGGACATGTGGTAAGTGTAGCATGCTTGGGAGGACCTATGGTTCCCAAAGCTCTCCACCACTGGGGCTTACCTCATGTCATGTTTGAATCGTTTGCTATAATCACTTGCCTGGATGAGTGCAGCTCCAACAACACTCAAGAAGCTCGACACCATCCAGGACAAAGCAGCCCACTTGATTGGCACCCCCTCTACCACCTTAAACATTCACTCCCTCCACCACCGGCGCACCGTGGCTGCAGTGTGTACCATCTACAAGATGCACTGCAGCAACTCGCCAAGGTTTCTTCGGCAGCACCTCCCAAACCCGCGACCTCTTCCACCTAGAAGGACAAAGGCAGCAGACACATGGGAACACCACCACCTCCAAGTTCCCCTCCAAGTCACACATCATCCTGACTTAGAAGTATATCGCTGTTCCTTCATCGTCGCTGGGTCAAAATCCTGGAACACCCTAACAGCACTGTGGGAGTACCTTCACCACATAGACTGCAGCAGTTCAAGAAGGCGGCTCACCACCACCTTCTCAAGGGCAATTAGGGATGGGCGATAAATGCTGGCCTTGCCAGCGACGCCCACAACCCATAAAAACGAATTTTAAAAAGATTAGTCAACAACTCCATTATCATTGTATCACGCGACTACCGGGATGGTAGAAGGTGAATTAGATGGACCTTGATCTTATTCTGGTCCAGGAATTCCAATGTTCCTACCTCAGTGAGCTCCTCCATCCGTACATAACTGCACATACCATCCACTCCTCCGACACCGGTCTGCTCCTTATCAACCCATCTCTCTACTCCACCCATCAGCTGCCACTCTTTTAGCTGTTACATTCCTGCCCTCTGGGACTACCTCCCCGAATCCCTTGACATTGCCCCCTTCCTCCTTGTTTACAAAACTTCCGAAAGACCCTGCCCTTCGACTGGGATTTCAGCCACACCCCACCTCCTTTTTCCTGTTTTTTTTCTCTTTCTCCCTCTCGCTCCGCTTCCACCTTTCTCCTCCGCTCTCTAAAGCAGTTTGAGGAGTCTTTCTGTAGCGAGAAGTGGAATAGAAATCTCAATTATGGGCAGTTTTGGACTATGCACTTGTACCTACTACTTGGATTGATACTACCCCAAGCTCACTCTGCAGAGGAACAAGTCTGAATCCCGGAGGTGAAAGTTTTCAATCCACTGAATCACTCAATTCCATAAACAGTTATTATCTAAACTAGAAATAAATTGTTCCACAGTAGCTTTGTAAAGATCTTACGGTGATCTCTTGCAATGTCAGTTATTAAACATCGGAGGATAAAATTCAAATCAGACACGTTGACACTAAATGGCCTCTGAAAAAGTAGATTAAGCCCCAGCCTTCTGTTTATTGCCAATGAAATATACCAAATATATCACTCAGGCCAAAGCATGATTATAGATAAGCAAGCTCATAATATGTACTATCTATTGTAAAAATCTGGTGTATAAATTGTGTCTGAATATAAGTTACGCAGCCAATATTCATGCAGCTGGTATCGACCCACTGTCCAGATGGACGGAATCGTGGAACGCACGGCAACATAAAGAACCAACACCTCATCACTGAGCCAACAGCAGAGATCCCTGGCTCCGACCTCCCTCGAAGACAGTGGACAGCGCTCAACCCAATCCGCCCAGGGCGAGGACGATGCGTCCACCTGCTCCACAAGTGGAGGATGAGGGACGACCCAAAGTGCGACTGTGGCCATGAGTCCCAGACCATGGAACACATCACATCAACCTGCCCACTGAGATCTGTGGCGGGAGGCCCCTCATTTCACCACTCGGCATCTCAGGAGCCCATCGAATGGAGAGCCAAACTAGACATCCCATTATAAGCTTTTCCCGTCATACATAGAATTATAGAATCATAGATTGGTTACAGCACAGAAGAAGGCCATTCGGTCCGTCGAGCCCGTGCCGACTCTCAGCTAGTCCCACTCCCCTGCCCTCTCCCCGTAGCCCTGAAATTTTTTTTCCTTCAGATACTTATCCAACTCACTTTTGAAAGATAAAATTGAATCTGCCTCCAGCACCCTCTCAGGCATTGCATTCCAGATCTTAACCACTTGCTGTGTAAAAAAGTTTTTTCTTACATCGCCTTTGGTTCTTTTGCCAATCACCTTAAATCTGTGTCCTCTGGTTCTCGACCCTTCTGCCAATGGGAACAGTTTCTCTCTATCTACCCTGTCCAGACCCCTCATGATTTTGAACACCTCTATCAAATCTCCTCTCAATCTTCTCTGCTCCAAGGAGAACAACCCCGGCTTCTCCAGTCTATCCACATAACTGAAGTCCCTCATTCCTGGAATCAGTCTCGTAAATCTTTTCTGCACCCTCTCTAAGACCTTCACATCCTTCCTAAAGTGTGGTGCCCAGAATTGGACACAGTACTCCAGTTGGGACCGAACCATACAAAACAACAACAGTTACGCTTCCACTTTTAGAATTGTGGTTTCAAAAATCGGATGAATTGTATAAGTTATCCAGCCCTGTACATAAAGGGCATTAACGCTACAGGGAAACCCACTTAATTGCACCCACTTGGGATAACCTTGCAAATTGCGATAAAATGGGAAATACTATAAAGCGGGAAGCAACCAACACAACAGAAATCAAGGCTGGTCTGGTGCATAGAACCTTTATTTGCCCACATTTCGTACAACATCTTAGAACAAGGGTGCTACAGTATAACATCTTAAAATAATAAAGAAAAAAGCTCATACCTTGTGAGTTATTTTTTATGCAGCAAAGAATTATATGCAACATCTTAAAAGGTGAGTACAGTACAGCATTAAAAATTAAAGAAAAATGTTCATGTCTTGTTAACTGCAAAATAGTCCGTGATTTTATTTTGGTGGAGGTTAGAATTCATCAGCCTCTGCACTTATGTCCTAAGGGGGGAAAAATTCAGTTGGTTGCGCCTCCCGTTAGCGCCTTAAGAGGGCGCTAATGCGGTGCAAAGCAACTAGTGCCCGGGCGCGGCGATGTTTGCGCCGCTCGCGAAATTAACTAGACATTTTGTGGCGGCACTAAACAGTACCGCCACGATCTCCTGCGCCGGCAGATCGTGACGTCAGTCGAGTGCGCAACGCACCCCGGAGCGGATATTGAGTGGTGCCCCCTCCCTTACCGCCTGCCGCTAGCAACGACAGGTTGAGGGGAGCGTTTTGCAGTCAGGAAGGGACTGGGGGAGCGCTATTTAAAGGCGACCGCTTCCTGCCTTTTTTTGTTGGCAACATTTTTGAACCACGCATTCTGAGAGAGAGAGAGAAAGACTTCTGGAGAGATTCAACGCTGTGTGAAGGAGTTTTGGGTACTGAGCAGCACTTTGCAGGTTCATTTTGATTTGCCCTTCCTTGTATCGATTTAGAAGAGACTGTGGGGGCTGCACTCTGAGCTCTTTCCCTGGGCCTCTCCATTGTTATTTCCAGCAGATTTGATGTACAGGTCTCTCCAGGCCGAGATTCAAGGCTGCAATGAGCAGGATGTGGATGGAAAGCAAGATCAACCCTCCCTTTAAGAACTGGCCGAGGCCATTGTGTCTGTGTTCCATTGCTGATTGACATCACATGAGCTTTGCCAGCGCTCTGAGTTAGCGCCTCGCTCCTCGGCCTTTGCGCCTTAAGACAGATGTGTAGCGCCTGATTTAGCGCTCCAATCACCTCCAGGGGTGATAAAAGTCAAGTTTGCAGCCGGAGGCGATAATTAGCGCCAGGCGCTAATCTTTGCGCCCGGCCGATAATTGGGCCCCAAACGGGGCGATACTGAATTTTTCCCCCTAAATGTCTAAACATGATCTTGAAAAGAAGCTTATGAAATTATGGAATCTGTTTAAAAACTGTGTAGAAACAGATGGGTAGTGTTAAAGGGTTTCTTATTGAATGTGTTTAAGTGCACTGAAAGTGTAGTCTGGATTTGAATTCTATACAATTGTGTAGCAGTGTAATTAGGTATTAATACCACAATAAAATTCCTGGAGTATCTCCTGCCTTTTCATAGAGTCAACAACAACAACAACTCGTATTCATATAGCACCTTTAACGTAGTAAAACATCCCAAGGCGCTTCACAGGAGCGTTAGAAAACAAAATTTGACACCGAGCCACATAAGGAGACATTAGGGTAGATGACCAATAGCTTGGTCAAAGAGGTAGATTTTAAGGAGCGTCTTAAAGGAGGAAAGAGAGGCAGAGAGGTTTAGGGAGGGAATTCCAGAGTTTAGGGCCTTGGCAGCTAAAGGCACGGCCACCAATGGTTGAGCGATTAAAATCGGGGATGCTCAAGAGACCAGAATTAGAGTCATTAATTTTTGTTTCATTATTATTTCTTCTCAGGACGTGGACAAAACTGGTAAATTAGTATTTATTGCCCATCCCTAGTTGCCCTGTAGGCAGTAAGAGTCAACCACACAGTGTGGGACTGAAGTTATATATAGGCCAGGCCTGATGGTGGTCCCTTCCCTGAAGAACACTAGTGAACCTAGTTGGGCTTATATGACAATCCAGCAGATTTCAGGGTCATTTTTCTGGTACCAGCACACAAATGACCAGATTCATTGAATTTAGTTTCACAACTAGCCTTGGGTCTCTGTGTTGCTAGCTCAGTATCATAATCTGCAGATGGTGCCTGTCATGGGAAGAACAAGGTGGGAAAAAAGGAAATATTTACAGAAGGAGTCTCACCTGAAAAATAAAAAGCACAATACCATGTCTGGCTTTGTGATGCAACACACTATGCCGCACTAATAGCTGCTAATGTGAATGTTTAGTTCATCGCACATATCTGTGAAACTATAAAGAACGGAGAAAAGCAGCAAAACAATGAAGCTTTCTTTGTCTTTAGGGCGAATGGTTCTGCAGCAATTGTGAAGCAAATACAACGGTTTAAAAAGTACTGTGGGTGACCTCTCACGGCCCAATGAAGTGACCTTTCATTTCGTCTTCTAATGAGGCTAATTAATTTAAGGACTGGACAGTTAATCAAATAAAAGACAATTCATATTCAAATCCTAAACTTGAAAATTAAACTTTTCCCTGCAACTCACCTCTAATTTATTTTAACCGTTTACCATTTCCAAAGAATATTATGAATAAAATATGTTCTGTAAGAAATGAACTTGCTGTTCGTCCTTCGATGTCAAAGAAGACATCCAGAATATTATCTAATTTTTTGCAGTGTGTTCTTAGATGACAGATGAGACCTATTTTTGCTTGGAATGGGTGTCCATAGATTGAACAGTGGATCCCGGATACACCAGGTTGGGAATCTTGGTTTTCAGTCGAGCCTTCCTCAGCTGGTGTTTACATTCAGCGTCAGCAATACGACGGGCCTCATAGTGGGAGGTGCCTTCATGGATGGGTTTTCGCCATGCTTTCTTATCTTCAGCAAGTTGTTCCCATTTATAACAAGGGATAACATCTTTCGGATGAGACGTTAAACCGAGGCCCCGTCTGCTCTCTCAGGTGGACGTAAAAGATCCCATGGCACTATTTTGAAAAAGAGCAGGGGAAGTTCTCCCCGGTGTCCTGGCCAATATTTATCCCTCAATCAACATAACACAGATTATCTGGTCATTATCACATTGCTGTTTGTGGGAGCTTGCTGTGCGCAAATTGGATGCCGCATTTCCTACATTACAACAGTGACTACACTTCAAAAAGTACTTCATTGGCTGTAAAGTGCTTTGGGACGTCCGGTGGTCGTGAAAGGCGCTATATGCAAGTCTTTCTTCTTTCTTTCATAAAAGGGAATCCAAAAGTCTTCTATAGGCATATAAATAATAAAGGGGTCGTAAGAGGAGGGGTGGGGCCGATTAGGTACCAAAAAGGAGACTTACGCATGGAGGCAGAGGGTATGGCTGAGGTACTAAATGAATACTTTGCATCTGTCTTTACCAAGGAAGAAGATGATGCCAAAGTCATAGTGAAAGAGGAGGTAGTGAAGATACTGGATGGATAAAAATTGATAAAGAGGAGGTACTAGAAAGACTGGCTGTACTTAAAGTAGATAAGTCACCAGGACTGGATGGGATGCATCCTAGGATGCTGAGGGAAGTAAAGGTGGAAATTGCGGAGGTACAAGCCATAATCTTTCAATCCTCCTTAGATACGGGAGCAGTGCCAGAGGACTGGAGAATTGCAAATGTTACACCCTTGTTCAAAGGAGGGTGTAAAGATAAACCCAGCAACTACAGGCCAGTCAGTTTAACCTCGTGGTGGGGAAGCTTTTAGAAACAATATTCTGGGACAAAATTAACAGTCACTTGGACAAGTGTGGATTAATTAAGGAGAGCGAGCACGGATTTCTCAAAGGCAAATCGTGTTTAACTAAATTAATCGAGTTTTTTGATGAGATAACAGAGAGGGTTGATGAGGGCAATGCGGTTGATGTGGTGTACATGGACTTCCAAAAGGCGTTTGATAAAAGTGCTATATAATAGGCTTGCCAGCAAAGTTGAAGCCCATGGAATAAAAGGAACAGTGGCAGCATGGATACGAAATTGGCTAAGTGACAAGAAACAGAGTAGAGGTGAACGGTAGTATTTCCAGCATTTTCTGTTTTTATTTCAGATTTCCAACATCCGCAGTATTTTGCTTCTTTATTTTTGTAGTAGTGGTGAGCAGTTGTTTTTCGGACTGGAGGAAGGTATACAGTGTTGTTCCCCAGGGGTCGGTTGTAGGACCACTGCTTTTCTTGATATATATTAATGACTTGGACTTGGGTGTACAGGGCACAATTTCAAAATTTGCAGATGGCACAAAACTTGGAAGTACAGTGAACAGTGAGGAGGATAGTGATAGACTTCAGGAGGACATAGACAGGCTGGTGGAATGGGCGGACACGTGGCAGATGAAATTTAACGCAGAAAAGTGCGAAGTGATACATTTTGGTAGGAAGAATGAGGAAAGGCAATATAAACTAAAGGGTACAATTCTAAAGGGGGTGCATGAATAGAGAGACCTGGGGGTATATGTGCACAAGTCGTAGAAGGTGGCAGGGCAGGTTGAGAAAGCGGTTAAAAAAGCTTATGGGATCCTGGGCTTTAAAAATAGAGGCATAGAGTACAAAAGCAAGGAAGTTATGATGAACCTTTTTAAAACACTGGTTCAGCCTCAACTGGAGTATTGTGTCCAATTCTGAGCTCTGGATGTGAAGGCCTTAGAGAGGGTGCAGAAAAGATTTACAAGAATGGTTCCAGGGATGAGGGACTTCAGTTACGTGGATAGACTGGAGAAGCTGGGGTTGTTCTCCTTAGAGCAGAGAAGGTTAAGAGGAGATTTGATAGAGGTGTTCAAAATCATGAGGAGTCTAGACAGAGTAGATAGAGAGAAACTGTTCCCATTGGCAGAAGGGTCGAGAACCAGAGGGCACAGATTTAAGGTGATTGGCAGAAGAACCAAAGGCGACATGAGGAAAAACTTTTTTACTCAGCGAGTCATTAGGATCTGGAATGCACTGCCTGAAAGGCTGGTGGAGGCAGATTCAATCGTGGCTTTCAAAAGGGAATTAGATGAGTACCTGAAGGAAAAAAATTTGCAGGGCTACGGGGAAAGGGCGGGAGAGTGGAACTAGCTGAAGTGCTCTTGCAGAGAGCTGGCACAGGCTCGACGGTTCGAATGGTCTCCTTCTGTGCTGTAACCATTCTATGATTCTATGATTCTACTTATAGATGTCTATTTTGCACTGTTTCAGATTTGCTTTTAAGCAGCCTTTATATCTCTTTTTCATTCCACCATGAAATCGCTTCCCAGTTGCCAATGCACCATAAATATCAACGGATCATCCTCCGCCATTTCCGCCACCTCCAATGTGATCCCACCACTAAACACATCTTCCCCTCACCTCCCTTTTCAGCATTCCAAAGGGACCGCTCCCTCCGCGACACCCTGGTCCACTCCTCTATCACCCCCAACACCCCTTCCCCTTTGCCCGGCACCTTCCCGTGCAAGCGCAGGAGATGCAACACCTGCCCTTTTACCTCCCCCCTTCCCACTGTCCAGGGCCCCAAATACCCCTTCCAGGTGAAACAGCGATTTACTTGTACTTCTTGCAATTTAGTATACTGTATTCGCTGCTCACGATGCGGTCTCCTCTACATTGGGGAGACCAAATGCAGATTGGGTGACCACTTTGCGGAACACCTCCATTCAGTCCATAAGGGGGACCCCGAGCTTCCGGTCGCCTGTCACTTTAATTCTCCGCTCCACTCCCACTCAGACCTCACTGTCCTCGGCCTCTTACATTGTTCCACGGAAGCTCGAGGAACAGCACCTCATCTTTCGACTAGGCACTTTGCAGCCTTCTGGACTCAACAAAGAGTTCAACAATTTCATATCATAACCTCGGCCCCTATCATATATATATTTTTCCACCCTTTTTTTTGTTTGTGTCTTTTCTTCTCTCCCACATGGCAGCTGTCTTTCATCCTGCCAGCGCAATTTACACTTCATCTAGAGCCATCCTTTGTTTCTTAACCTGTCCCATTCCCATCTCCTTTTGCCTTGAATATCTCTTAATGTCTCTTAACCTCTCCTGCCTTCTATCCTATCACAGACCTTCCCTTTTGTTCTTTCATCCCCTCCCCCCTTTCCCAGCTCCTCCACTTGTTTAAAAATCTGTTTCATTTCCTGCTTTTTTCCAGTTCTGTCATCGAACTGAAACGTTAACTCTGTTTCTCTCTTCACAGATGCTGCCTGACCTGCTGAGTATCTCCAGCATTTTCTGTTTTTATTTCAGATTTCCAGCATCTGCAGTACAGGAAACTCTTTCGTATCCGGCACCGACGGGACCGGGATGGTGCCGGTTGATTAAAAATTCCGGATGACGGAGAGGGTTATCTACCGAGGCTATTTTTAACAAACAAAAGTTAAAAAATCAAGAAATGTGCAGTATACAGTATTTGGGTACTCACCTACAGAATGTTGTGTTAAATGGATGGTGGAAGATGCTTGATTAAGTACAGTAATGCCAGTTGAGGGTAATCCATAACTCTTTAATTACTTAACAGTAAAACAAAACTTATAAATGACTGTATACAGTACTGTAGTTGACTGGACACTTATTCCGAGTCAGCTGGTTCATCAGGAATATCCGTGCCAGCTGGGTCCTCAAGATCATGCATTTCCACAGATTCCACAGATTCTTCAGGCACTTCCGCTGCTTCGACTCTTTTGGAAGCTTTCTTAAACATGTTGCGGATGTCGGTTTGCTTAGTGGACTCTTGCCTTTTCTGTAGAAACGTGGAATGCAGAATATGGAGTTGCATAACTTCTTGGGCAGAGTAGCAAGTCTGCCTTTCAGCAAATTTGAGGATTGAAGAAAATCCTTCTGCAGCTTTAGCCCAAGAAATCTTGTTCTCTTCAGAAATATCATCCTCTTCACTTTCCATCTCACTTTCCTTTTCTTTCTTTGGATTCAAAACATTCTCAATGATTTCATCATCACTTAGCATATGCACAACACCAACTTCTCTATCTGCATCAACGCACTGCTCGATATCACTTTCACTGAGGTGACGTAGAGGGTTTGCTGGGCCTGCATTTTTCACCATGCCAGCCATTTCCATTATTGTACTCTTCTTGGGACGAACATTGAACCCATGAAATTCCTCCTCTGAAGAAGAACCTTCAGCAAACATTACAGAAGGCCACAATTTGCGCCAGGCTTGCCTCAGAGTGTGACCTTTCACAAAGTTCCAGGAACATGCAACATTATAGATGGCATCTTTAATATTGTATTCCTTCTGAAATGCGTGAATATTGTCATCTTGGCTTATCAGTTTACGTAGGAAGTCTTTCTTGTAATGACACTTCAGATTTTGGATAATGCCCTGGTCCATGGGTTGTATGAGAGAAGTTACATTTGGTGGCAAATAAATGGTGAAAATATTTCCCGAAACCAACTCGGATTCATGCGGATGGGCTCTACAATTATCAAGCAATAAAATGCATTTGCTATCTTCAGGTTTCCCTATTTTACGGAAATGTTCCCTCACAGATGGAACAAAAATATGATGGAACCAATCGGAGAAGATTTCCTTATCCATCCAAGCATTTTTTTGAGCTTTGTACTCAACAGGTAAGTGCCTCACATTTTTAAATGCACGGGGATTTTTATACTTCCCAATAACAAGAAGTTTAACCCGGTGTGATCCAGCGGCGTTCGCACATGTTAGCACGGTTACACTATTTTTATTTTTATTGTAACCTGAAGCATTAGCCTCACTAGCCCCAGCAAGCGTTGATTCTGGCAAAAACCTCCAAAACAAGCCAGTTTCATCGGCATTATATATCTGTGCTGGCGACAAATCATGTTGCTGCACAATCCGATTGAAATAATCGCAGTATTCTTCTGCGGCGTCGTGATCAGCTGATTTCTTCTCCCCGGAAATATCGAGTCGTCGTATCCCGTGCCGTAACTTGAAGCACGTTAGCCATCCCTCGGAGAAAGCACACTTGTCAGTGAGCTCCATCCTTTCGTAGAAATCCTTTGCTTTCTCGATTAGCATGGGTCCGGAAATTGGAACACCCTCTGAACGCTTAAGAGAAAACCATTCATAAAGCACGGTATCCAGCTCTTCAAGCTTAGGCTTACGAAGCGTACGCCGTTTCTCTACACTCTTAGATGTCTCCGAGCTTGAATAAAACTTGAGCAGCTTATCCTTCTGCGATTTGATGTCATAGATTGTTGACGAACCGATTTTGAATTCATTCATAATGTTGATACGCTTCTCTCCCCTTTCTAGTCGTTGGCATATCTCGATTTTCTGTTTTAAAGTTAAGACCACTCTCTTCCTTTTGCTTGGACCAGCTTTTGGGAATTCCATAATGCAAGATGGGGGAGATAATTCCCGATAAAGATGGAGAGACACACAGAACAATGTTGGTAGGAAGAGACTACCAGCAGCGCGGGAGACACACAGTAAAATGGTGGATCAGAAGAGACTACCAGCAGCGCGGGAGACACACAGTAAAATGGCCGATCAGAAGAGACTCCCGGCAGCGCGGGAGACACACAGTAAAATGGCCGATCAGAAGAGACTCCCGGCAGCGCGGGAGACACACAGTAAAATGGCCGATCAGAAGAGACTACCAGCAGCGCGGGAGACGCACAGTAAAATGGCTGATCAGAAGAGACTCCCGGCAGCGCGGGAGACACACAGTAAAATGGCCGATCAGAAGAGACTACCAGCAGCGCGGGAGACACACAGTAAAATGGTGGATCAGAAGAGACTACCAGCAGCGTGGGAGACACACAGTAAAATGGCCGATCAGAAGAGATTACCAGCAGCGCGGGAGACGCACAGTAAAATGGCCGATCAGAAGAGACTCCCGGCAGCGCGGGAGACACACAGTAAAATGGCCGATCAGAAGAGACTACCAGCAGCGCGGGAGACACACAGTAAAATGGCCGATCAGAAGAGACTCCCGGCAGCGCGGGAGACACACAGTAAAATGGCGGATCAGAAGAGACTCCCGGCAGCGCGGGAGACACACAGTAAAATGGCGGATCAGAAGAGACTCCCGGCAGCGCGGGAGACACACAGTAAAATGGCGGATCAGAAGAGACTCCCGGCAGCGCGGGAGACACACAGTAAAATGGCGGATCAGAAGAGACTCCCGGCAGCGCGGGAGAATCGGACTCCTGTTATTGCGGTGTTCGGACTTCCGACAGCGCCAGGAAGCCGAGTAGTGGCACTTTGGAGAACTACCCCCACTGACTGACTCAGCGTTCGCGGGAGACTCGGACTCGGACTCGGCAACATTGCCGGTTATTTGAGAGGAGTTTTCGGAGTATGATTTTTGCCGGTTAAGAGAGAATTCCGGATATTTAGGTGCCGTTTAAACGAGAGTTTCCTGTATTTTCCTTTTGTATAAATATCTTGGATGCTCCCTCGTTCCAAACACTGCCATCTGATTGTATTTATACAGCGCCTTTCACAACCTCAGGAATTCCCAAAGTGTTTACAGCCAATGAAGTACTTTTGAAGCGTAGTCACTGTTGTGATGTAGGAAACGTGACAGCCAATTCGCAGGGTCCCACAAACAACAATGTGATATGACCAGATAATCTGTTTTAGTGGTGTTCGTTGAGGCATAAATATTGGCCAAGACACCGGGTAAACGCCCCTGGTATTCTTCGAATAGTGACATAGGATCTCTTACGTCCACCTGAGAGGGCAGTCGGGATCTCAGTTTAGCGTCTCATCTGAAAAACAGCACCTCCAACAGTGCAGCACTCCCTCAGTACTGCACTGTCGTGTCAGCCTGGATTGTGTGCTCAAGTATCTGGAGTGGGTTTTTTTTCACCTTTATTATATTTAGCATATTATAAAATCTTTTTAGCTCAATCTATGTGAAGATTATGAGGCTGTGTTGAAAAAATGAGTCATGATGAATATAGGAGCGACACACTTTTTGAGTTCAGATTTCATTAACTTTATGACAAGGATAATGTTCAACCAGAGTGTAATAGCATCCACTGACAGGGAGGGGGTAAAACGACACTACACCACAGGTTTTTAAAGGCGCTATTACTCTAGGATTACAGCCACTGGCAGATAGCCAGTTCTCCCTCCCAAGGTTGCCATTCCTTAGTGTAAGTGACAATCTCAGGAAACCAACAGCAATGTCGATTGATGAAAAATGTGGGTCTGTGAATCTACCATCACGTTAAGGCTGCTGTTCCAGTGAGCCCACATGTTGCCCTCATATCTCAGTATTGCACAACGGAGCCCAGGACGCCTCCTAAGACTGGTTCCCGAAGCCAAGTGTAAAGCGGGAGAGTGACGCACGGAAGTCACTCTTCTTAAACTCATCTACAATATCAGGTAACTATAAAAACCCATTTAGATACGTTACGCAGAGAATACAATGGCTGCAAACACACTTCCAGGAAAGGTATCATTAACTTAAAGACAAGGATAATGTTCGACCAGAAATCCCAGATGAGGGACTTCAGTTATGTGGAGAGACAAGACAGGTTGGGATTGTTCACCTTAGAGCAAAGAAGATTAAGGGGAGATTTAATAGAGGTAAGTAAGTAAGGAGAAACAGTTTCTGCTGGCAGGAGGGTCAGTAACCAGAGGATACAGATTTTTAAAAATTGGCAAAAAAGCCAGAGGGGAGATGAGAAATCTGTTTACACAGCGAGTTGATATGATCTGGAATGCACTGCCTGAAAGGGTGGTGGAAGCAGATTCAATAGTAATTTTCAAAAGGGAATTGGATGTATACTTGAAAATTAGAAATTTGCAGGGATATGGGGAAAGAGCAGGCAAGTGGGACTAATTGGATAGCTCTTTCAAAGAGCCGGCACAGGCACGATGGGGAAGGGGTTGGAATTGATGGCAAGAGTGTGGATTTTGTAGCAGGGGCCAAAGACAATGGCAGTCTAATTGGAGAAAATTGCAGTCTGACATTACAGGCTCCAGGGGAGTCAAGGAAGATGTTGGAGAGGTAGAGCTGGATGTCGACAGCATACATGTGGAGGCTGACCCCACATCTTCGGTTGATGTTGCCAAGACACAGCATGTAGATCAGGAAGAGGAGGGGGCCAAGGATAGATCCTTGGAGATTCCAGAGGTAACCGTGTGGAGATGGGAAGGCATTGTTAGAGATGCTGTGCTTACGATTGGATAGGTAAGAGTGGAACCCAGTGAATGCTGTCCCACTCAGTTGGACAATGAAGGTATTGGAGGTGGAAGGTTTGGTTCGACTATGTTGAAGGCTGCAGAGAGGTCGAAAAAAATAGTAGGAAGGATAATGGGCTATGGTCACAGTCACAGAGGATGTCACATTTCAGCCGTGTGGCAGGGATGGAAAACTGATTCGAGTGATTCAAACATGGAGTTGCGGGAAAGACGTACACAGATTTAGGAGGTGTCAATACATTCAAGGGCTTTGGAGAGGAAAGGGAGGTTGTAGATGTGTTAGTTTGCAAGCAGAGAGGAGTCCAAGGTGAGTTTTTGAGAAGGGGATTGTTGACAGTGGTTTTGAAATGGGGAGGCAGACAGTACCAGCTAGCATGGTGCCAGGAAGGTAAGGGTTAGTAGTTTTGTGGGAATGGGGTCAAGGGAGCAGGGGGTGGGTCTCGTTGACAAGATGAGTTTGAAGAGAGATAGGTCAAATTAGAGAAAGACGTGGGTTCGGGGGCAGGGGGAGCCTGGTGGGTGGTTTAGTTTAGTGGCCAAAAGGAAAGGGGGAAGCAGCAGAGGCAGCTGCTCAGATGGTCTCATCTTAGTGACAGAAAGGTCCATGAGCTTTTTGCACTTGTTCTTGGCAGTAAGGGTGTGGAGAGATTTAAGGAGAGGGTTGGTAGTTGAGAAAAGAAGCTGGGGTTTATCTTCGCTCTCCAGGATAATCCTAGGCTAGTGGGTCATTTTACAGAGGGGATGATGCCCTATAGCGCTTGATGTGGTCCAGCCAGATCTGGTGATGGTGCACCAGATTCACCCAAGTCTTGCCCCCTGCCCTTGAGGAAGTGAAGATTGGGGCTGTACCAGGAGGAATGACCAGGATGGGAGAGAGGAAAGGTGTTTCTGGTGACAAGGGCATCAAAGGTAGAGG
Source organism: Squalus acanthias (assembly GCA_030390025.1). Lineage (NCBI taxonomy): Eukaryota > Metazoa > Chordata > Chondrichthyes > Squaliformes > Squalidae > Squalus > Squalus acanthias. The sequence continues at coordinate 15,999,730 of CM059429.1, forward strand.
TGAGGGAGTGGTTGAGCAGATCAACAATGGTGGACCAAAGGCTAGGCATTTGGCAGCTTGAAAGTGCAATTGTACATGACTTAGGAGAGAACATTTACAGGTGAAGAAAGTGGGGATGGAAGGGGGTAGGGGTCTGGAGGTGGTGATGGATACAAGGAAGTGGTCGTAGATGGTATTTTCAGTGCTCAAGGTAGGAGAGAGTCCACATGAGATGGCAAGGTTGCAGGATGGCCATGAATATGGGTAGGACAATTTACATGTAGGGAAAACAGGACAGTGAAAACAAAGGAGCAAGAGCAAGGTGGGTTGAAATGGAGATGGAAATCACCAATGATGAAGAGTCGCTCAGTTCAAAGGCAGAGGGAGGAAAGTAAGGACGATATCTTGGTGAGAAACCCATGGGGGATCTAGTGTGGTGGTGGTGGTGGGCGGGGGGCGGTAGAGAACAATGATTTTAAAGGAGAGGTGAGGGGGTGGAACAAGGTGAGGTGTTTGAAGGAGGAGAAGGTATGAGAGGAGTAGGGGGAAGAGATCTCCATGTAATGTACCCTAGACCGAGGGTTGCCAACTCCGGTTGAATGTATTCCTGAAGATTCCATCACATGACCTGTGCCCATGTTCCCGCCATTCGTGGCCCGTCTTCCCGCATCAATTGGAAAACGAAAAGACTCTTCATTATCCGATTGGACGATGCTTGACTGTCAGTCAAACAGCCATTTTTCCCATCTCCAATATTTTTATAACAAATAAACAGAACAGTTCAAAGAAAATGAAAATTGGCAAATGTGTTTTAATGCCCCCTAAGATTTTCTCCTGGGTTTTGCTCCCAATTAATCTTCAATTCCTGGAGACTCCATGCTAATCCAGGAGGCTTGGCAACCCGAGCTAGACCATGGTGTGATTTGGTGATAAGGGCACACTGGTGGTTTGGGCAGGGCAGGTGGTGGAAAGTATAGCCAGGCCGCTAGGCTTCGATCAGGGGCATCACAAGTCACGGCCCGAACCCATTCCTACCTTGGTCTGAGTGCAGTATAGTTTGGGGCTGTGAGCATCACAGGAAGGGAAAAAAAATTGCAGGGCTACAGGGAAAGGGCGGGGGAGTGGGACTAGCACGGGCTCGACGGGCCGAATGGGCTCCTCCTGTGCTGTAACCATTCTATGATTGTATCACAGAAAATAAATGGTTACTGTGATCAGCAAAAGTGACTCTGATTGCAAACCAATTTGAACATATGAATCAGGGTTGTCTTTTTTTAAGTTTTTCCTAAGAGTGACTGAAGTCGAAGTGGTTCCCATTTTTAAACCTAAAGCGAGTGATTGTCAGTATCTGGGAGACACTTGATTGGTAGCTCTGGCCCCAGAGTGTGTTACAGTCTGGGGTTGGGGGCTCGCTCGGCCCGACTGCCTGCCTCTCTTCCGCAGCCATGTTCCCGCCCGGGTGGCCCTGGAGGTGGAGCACGCGGTGTCCGCCGGCACGCTCGAGGCCTTCCGCGACCGGTGGGCACCGCAGGGACTGGAGCGCATCGTCACCCGCGACAACCCCAATTTTAATTTAAGTTGTTAAGTTCCATTTAATGTTTTTGTTAAGTTGCAGTTTATTTGTTTATGGCCCATTGCCCAAAGAGTACAGTCTGGGGTTCCGCCACACGATGGCGCCTTGGCCTCGCTGGTCGCTGGGTGGGGCGGAACCTTTGTTCGGGCTCGGTGTTTAACACGGGCTCTGTGGGGCGGCGGAGCGGAAGTGTCCGCCGTTGTTGGTGCTCCCTCTCCCGAGTGAAAATGCTGCTGGTTTTGTCGGAGGAGCACAAGGAGCATCTGGGATTCCTGACGCGGGTGGACTCCGCGGGTTAGTGAGTGATAAACCCCGGGCTGAAATACAGGGGAGAGGCCGAGGCCGAGGCCGAGGCGGGGCCGTTCACTCTGGGTGTGTGAAGCGGGCCTCGTTGCTGGAAAAAGTGTGTGTGTGTCTCTCTGCCGGTTCAGGATTAATTTGTGCCGGTTTGCAGCGCGCAATTTGCAGGTTTGGCCAATTCAAACTCGTCTGGTTCACTGTGTCGCTTCTGAGTCAGAAGGTTGTGGGTTCAAGTCCCACTCCAGGGTCTTGAGCACATAAAGCGAGGCTGACACTCCCAGTGCAGCGCTGAGGGAGTGCCGCACTGTCAGCGGCGCCGTCTTTCGGCTGAGACAGTTAAACCGAGGCCCCGTCTGCCCTCACGGGTGGAAGTAAAAGATCCCATGGCACGATTTTGAAGAAGAGCAGGGGAGTTCTCCCTGGTGTCCTTGGCCAATATTTATTCCTCAACCGACAAAAACAGATTATCTGGTCATTGCTGTTTGTGGGAGCTTGCTGTGTGCAAATTGGCTGCCACATTTCCCACATTACAACAGTGACTACACTTCAAAAAGTACTTAATTGGCTGTAAAGCGCTTTAAGACGTCCTGATGGTCGTGAAAGGCGCTATATAAATGCAAGTCTTTCTTTAATGTCCTTTTAGGGAAGGAAATCTGCCGCCCTTACCCGGTCTGGCCTATTATATGTGACTGCAGACCCACAGCAATATTATTGACTCTTAACTGCCCCTCTGAAATGGCCGAGCAAGCCACTCTGTTGTATTCAAGAAGGCGTCTCGTCCCCACCGCCACCTTCTCGAGGGCAATTAAGGGGTTGGCAATAAATGCCGGCTCTTGCCAGCGACGTCCACATTTCCACACCAACCTCGTTGACCCTTATCCGAGTGCGTTCTGACAATAGGTCATCGACCTGAAACGTTAACTCTGTTTCTCTCTCTCCACGGATGCCGCCTGACCTGCTGAGTGTTTCCAGCATTTTCTGTTCTTATTTCCGATTTCCCGCATCCGCAGTATTTTGCTTTTGATCCTTAACCGCCCTCTGAAGTGACCCATAAGGTGCTCTGTCGTATCAAACTCGGGGCACCCCGGGATGCCGACCTTGCCAGCGATGCTCATGTGCTGAGAATGAATTATATTTTTTTAAAGTTTGTGGATCGTAGCCCTTTCTATTCTTGTGGTACAGGATGCCTAATGTATGTAAGTTAGGGCTGTCAACTCTGCAGGATTGTCCTGGAGCAATGTTCCCTCGAATTTTGTTTGTCCGCCGTGGTCCCTTTAAGGTGCTGCATGGGTCATTCAAAATACCCTGCATGCACGGGTTTAGTATTGAAAAGCCGGCTGCGCAGATTCCCTGGAGTGCAGCTTACAGGGAACATTGTCCTAGAGTCTCCCACGAATTCAAGATTAATACAGCCAATGGAGTACTTTTGAAATGTAGTTACAGTTTTAATGTAGGGAAACACATCTGCCAAATTGTGCACAGCAAGGTCCCACAAACAGTAGATGACACAAATGACCAGATAACCTGTGTTAATGATGTTGATTGAGGGATAAATGTTGGTCAGGACACTGGCTAACGTCCCCTGTGCATTGAACAGTGCCAATGGGATCCTTTTTACAGCTGTTTTATGTCTACCCAAGATGGCAGATTGGTTTCACGTTTCATCTGAAAGGCAGTATCTCCGACAGTGCAGCATCAGCACTGCACTGAAGTGGCAGTCGTGATTATGGGCTCAAGTCTCAGATTGTGGGATGAAGCCCCACTCCAATGATTCCGAGGTGAGTCGAGACTAGCACCTTCATGGTGATTGTGTCTGGTGCTAGCCCGCAGATTGCCAATTACAATTCGCCGTGGTGGGATTTGAGTAGATAACCTCTTGGTTGTTAGTCCAGGACCATAACCATTAAACTACATTGTGTTTTGTATCAGACTGGCAGCAAATGAGTGAGTTGCCCAGGGTAATTCTTTTTTCTCCTTGATGGGATGCTTGATATTCGGAGCTTGCTGTGTGACTAATCACAGACAGAAGTTTGCATTCAAACACCCTGTAGAACAGCACACTGCAGTTTATTGTCCTCCAGCACACCACCAGCTACTTCAATCAATCTGGTGCGAAGGAACCAAAATAGGGAAGAGTAAATAACTGAAACATACACGGGAGGAAGAGAAGGGGAAATTTTACTTTACGTTTTTGTTATTGTGATAAATCATTCATCTGTATGATAAACCAATTTTTTTTGTTCAGTTGTAGGAGAATTCTGCCGAATTGCTGTGGAGTTTTTGAAGAAAGGCTCAAATCCCAAAATATTTGAAGGAGCGGCAAGTATGTAATTACAAGCAACTTTTGATCTGTGATCCTGTTTAAGGGAGCAATGTCCTTTAGCTCGCAGTAGAATTTGCTAATATTCCAATTCCTCTACCAGCAGTCTGTGTGTTGAGGAAAATAACTACAGTGTGCATATACTGCTGTTACTCTGCACGTTGAATGTTGGGAGCATTGAGATGGTATCTGTTCTTGTTCATCTGCAGCTTGACACTCTTTCCCATGCAGTAGATGGGACCATTAGATGCAATAGACTCATTTATTAAGAGTGCCACTCTGGCTAATCTAGCGGGAGCTGGGACTAAATGAATTCAGGGGTGAATTAATGTAATCAGGGAGCTGTGCATGGGACAACAAGGTGGGCACTGCAAGATGCACGATGTTTTATTGATGATGGGAATAATATCATATTCTAACTTGATGCACGTACTTTTAGATTGTTCGAACCTGTTATTTTAGTGGTGCTCCCTTGAGGGGAGACTTGTTGGGAATTGGTCGTTTTGTGGCATTAGCACACCCAATGCCACTTCACTGGTTCACACAACATAGGCACGGGGTAACGTATTGTGCCTTGCCCAGTAGTAGAGAGATGCATTGAATTACAGTGTGAAAAGTGAAACTGTTACCAATCTAACCTTATTTAAAAAGGGTAGTAGGCAGAAAGCTGGAAATTATAGACCAGTTAGTCTAACATCTGTGGTGGGTAAAATTTTGGAGTCTATTATTAAGGAGACAGTAACGGAACATTTAGATAAACATAATTTGATAGGACAAAGTCAGCATGGCTTTATGAAGGGGAAATCATGTCTGACAAATTTGCTTGAGTTCTTTGAGGACATAACGTACAGGGTGGATAAAGGGGAACCAATGGACGTAGTGTATTTAGACTTCCAGCAGGCATTCGACAAGGTGCCACATAAAAGATTATTGCTCAAGATAAAAAATCACTGGATTGGGGGGAATATTCTGGCATGGGTGGAGGATTGGTTATCTAACAGGAAGCAGAGAGTTGGGATAAATGGTTCATTCTCGGACTGGCAACCAGTAGCCAGTGGTGTTCCGCAGGGGTCGGTGCTGGGTCCCCAACTCTTTACAATCTATATTAACGATTTGGAGGAGGGGACCGAGTGTAACATATCAAAGTTTGCAGATGATACAAAGATGGGAGGGAAAGTAGAAAGTGAGGAGGACATAAAAAACCTACAAGGGGATATAGACAAGCTGGGTGAGTGGGCAGACATTTGGCAGATGCAATACAATATTGGAAAATGTGAGGTTATGCACTTTGGCAGGAAAAATCAGAGAGCAAGTTATTATCTTAATGGCGAGAAACTGGAAAGTACTGCAGTACAAAGGGATCTGGGGGTCCTAGTGCAAGAAAATCAAAAAGTTAGTATGCAGGTGCAGCAGGTGATCAAGAAGGCCAACGGAATGTTGGCTTTTATTGCTAGGGGGATAGATTATAAAAACAGGGAGGTATTGCTGCAGTTATATAAGGTATTGGTGAGACCGCATCTGGAATACTGCATACAGTTTTGGTGTCCATACTTAAGAAAAGACATACTTGCTCTCGAGGCAGTACAAAGAAGGTTCACTCGGTTAATCCCCGGGATGAGGGGGTGGACATACGAGGAGAGGTTGAGTAGATTGGGACTCTACTCATTGGAGTTCAGAAGAATGAGAGGCGATCTTATTGAAACATAGAAGATTGTGAAGGGGCTTGATCGGGTGGATGCGGTAAGGATGTTCCCAAGGATGGGTGAAACTAGAACTAGGGGGCATAATCTTAGAATAAGGGGCTGCTCTTTCAAAACCGAGATGAGGAGAAACTTCATCACTCAGAGGGTAGTAGGTCTGTGGAATTTGCTGGCCCAGGAAGCTGTAGAAGCTACATCATTAAATAAATTTAAAACAGAAATAGACAGTTTCCTAGAAGTAAAGGGAATTAGGGGTTACGGGGAGCGGGCAGGAAATTGGACATGAGGCTGAGTTCGGATCGGTCGAGGCCCTGTAGGTGGCGTAGCGGGCCCAGGGGCTGAGTGGCCGGGTCCTGCTCCTACTTCTTGTGTTCTTTAGATTTGAGGTGAGGATCAGATCAGCCATGATCTTATTGAATGGCGGAGCAGGCTCGAAGGGCCGATTGGCCTACTCCTGCTCCTATTTCTTATGTTCTTATGTTCTAACACTTTTTAGGGTAGTTAAAGGCACCGGGCCACCAATGTGCTGCGCCCCAGAATGCTAGTGCGGTTTCACATACGTGGTTCTGCAGGTGTGATCTCAGCTGTGATACCAAGGAGACTATGTTTCCTCGCAGAGCGATAAGTGGCGAGAGAAAGAAATTTAAGACGTGTTTATATAGTTCCTTATTGACTAATGTGTAAGGGAATGCAGCAACTATTTTACATTCAGGAACATCCCAACTCTAATCCCTCACCCGCTGACCATATATACACTTCCAGCTGGATAGAGATGATGGTTGCTTGATAGCAATGAGTGGGAATCCCCTACCCCTCATCCCCCTTTGCCTCACTGTTGTGACAATGCAGTGCCTCAGATGGAGCATAAATGACCAAACTATATGGTACGGCTATAACTTGTGTGTGTGTGTGTGTGTGTGTGTGTGTGTGTGTGTGTGTGAAATGAAATGTAATGCGTATCATCACAGGAGTTTTCCAATTGACTTTTTTTTTGTAGGGAAGCTGAGTGTGAACACTGAAACTGTACAACATGGAGTTGAGGGATTGATGTACTTGCTGACCGAGAGCTCCAAGATGATGGTAAACAAATTCAATTATTTACAAATCCTTTTGGGGTTGGACTTGACTTGATCTTTTGGACTGGTTTTGATCACCTGAGGGGATTGGAGAGGAATTTTCTAAAAAAAAAAATTCCCCCTTATTGGTCCTGGGTTTTATGCCTCTCCCAGGAGATTACATGGGGAGGTGGGGTGGTGCAGGTGAGATGTGTCTAATCATGATAATCCGACCATCATGAGGTGTGGGGCAGGCTCGTTGGTCGTTTCCTACCTGTCAATTTTGTATGTTTTATATGACTTGGGATGGAGGGTAGTAGCAATAAAAGTTTTGTTTTACATTTATATCTAAAAGGAAGTGACAAAGTTGATCCAGCAAAATTGTTCACTGTGCCAGAGAGCAGAAGTGAAGAATTCAGAAATTAGGAGTGAAAAGGAAAGTCAGACAGAACTTTTTTTTTTAATACATTGTATAACAGACTTGAGGAATATGTCACCAGCAAAGGGCATTGTTGTGGATAAAAGGGATTGAGGGATGTGTAGTCGTGGTAAACTTGCATTTATATAGCGCCTCTAATGTAGAAAAATATCCCACGGCCTTTCACAAAAATGGAATCAAACAAATGGATACCGAGCCAAAGTAGATATTGGGAAGGGGTGACAGAGGTGGGCTTTAAGGGGGGTCTTAAAAGAGGAAAGGGGGTTTGGTTTATGGAGAGAATTCCCGACCATAGGTGGCTGATGGCATGACCTGCAGTGGTGGGGTGGAGGGAGGGGATGATGCACAAGAGTCGGGGGTGGGGGGAGATGTTGGTTACACGGTTACAGAAATATGGACAAGCGAGGCCTTGGAGGTATTTGCATCTAATGTTCGCTCTAATTTTTTTTTGGGCCCGCACGGCCCCTTTAACGGGCTGCGCGGGCCATTCTAAATTCCGCTCGTGCGTGGTTTTTCTATTTAAAAGCCAGCTCACCGGCTGCGTGGGACCTGAAGAGAGGGAACATTGATTTGCGCCATTTTAAATTTGAGGAATTGATCGTGGAGCTAACGTAAGCCCGCGAGGACAGGAGTAATACCTGAGTGGGACTTGGTGGATAGGATACGGGCAGCAGGGTTTTGGGGAAAGAAGCATAATTTAAACCTGAGTCTTATCCCTCAGGGGCAAATCTTAATGGGCTTCCAACGTGTTACACTCTCGCAATAGCTTTCATATAGTTGACTTTTCTCTTCTTGTTTCCATCGATTTTTCTCCCTTCTTCTCTATTGCGGGCATTAACTCCTCGCTGGATTATACAGTTCAGAGGCAATGGTTGCTCTCCATCACTTCACGACAGTGGCCATTCTTCATGTATGAGCCTAACTAGTAAGTTAACTAGCAGGATATTTGACCACCGGGGTCATCAAGCCTGATGTCTGTGCGTAGCCAGCAGGGGTCACTGGCCAGCGATGAGAAGTGGCATCGCTTGCTGGGTTTCCCCTGAGCTGCTACTGCCCTGGCTGGTATCTGGCAACTTGGTACAGACCAAGAATTAAGCCAAAGACTTTCCAGGTTTGCATTGCTCGGTTAATCACTGCCTTAATCTCGGAGAGCGGGCGCAATTGTTGCATTTTTTTTTTAATAGTGTTGAATTGAAATGCAACGTGCAATAACCGATATAATTTGTGGTTAGATTTCCGAGGTGGATTTCCAGGACTCTGTGCTTGTTTTGGGTTTTCCTGATGATCTGAATAAATTGCTGCTTCAGCTTTACCTGGACAATAGGAAAGAGATTCGGAGCATCCTGAATGAACTGGCCCCAGACCTCCCTCATTACCACAACTTAGAGTGGAGACTCGATGTACAGGTAAAGAGTTTAGAATACCCTGTAAAGAACAGTCATTTTTATACAATCTCGTATGTATTTTTCATATACAGTGTATATATATATATAAATATCCTTGTGTGTGCAGCGGAATTTCTTTGTTATAAACTCAATTATGTACCTTTATCAAATGGCAAAACCTCGTTACAAAGTCAACAGAAGGGCACAAATTTTGATGTCAGTCAGTCCCTAGGAACATGTAGATGTTGGTTGTTGGTTGGCTGAGGCATTGGCAGGCATTAATCCTTCATTGAACTCCCCCATACCAGGGCTTAAAGGGTTAAATTGTGAGGACAGGTTGCACAAGCTTGGCTTGTATTGCCTTGAGTTTAGAAGGTGATCTGATCGAGGTGTTTAAAATTAAGGGAATTGATAGGCTAGATACAGAGAAATTGTTTCCTCTGGTGGGGGGAATCCAGAACAACGGGGAGTCAAGATCTGCTATTTAGGAGTAAAATCAGGAAAGGGTAATGAAAATCTGGAAAACTCTCCCCAAAAGGCTGTAGGTGGTGAGTCAATTGAAATTTTCAGGACTAGAGATTGATAGATTTTTGTTGGGTGCGGATATCAAGGCAAAGGCAAGTAAATGGACTTGAGGTACAGATCAGCCGTGACCTAATTGACAAGTTCAAAGGGTTGAATTGCCTACCTTGTTCTTATCCCTGACTTTAGTGTAGTCGGGTGTCAGATTGGGCCATATACTGCCACTTTCATGTTCATGTGCACCTAAAGCTACTTTGCATCAACTTGAAAGTGGTAATGTAACTGCAGTCTTGTACTTCAGTGTTGGGTTTGTGCCCCAATATTCTATTTTCCATTGGTTCAACTAATTCCATAACTGATCTAAATTTGTCTACAAATCACTAAGTACGTGCCATGGTAAGCTGCTGTGCCTAATTTTGTGTTGCCAGGAATTTGCAATTGATTTCACCATCCAGATCACTTGTGTAGATAAACAGGGATTCGGGCTCGGGCCCCTGCAGTACTCCACTCCATGGCCCCCAGTCTGACTGCACCGCCCACAAATACTCTTTGCTACTTTGTTTTTACTCCGCCCCAAGTTCTGCGCTGGATTCCCATGCTTTTTAATTCCATTAGTCGTCTCTTGTAGTGGTCCTTGCCAAATGCTTTCTGGAGGTCCAAATAAACTACATCAATCGGGAGTTCCACTATCTACTTAATGTGCAATGTCTGTATATAAAAAAATTAAAAGACCGGGAGGTTTGTTGAGCATGTCTGCTCTTCTAAAACCTTAATGGATGTTCCTTATTAAACTAATACATTACGAAACTGTAAGCAAAAGAATATTCATATTTCTGTTTTCTGCTGTGATGTCAAGATGATATCAAACATTCATTTGTTTCTTCCGTCAGTTGGCCAGTCGTGCCTTAAGGCAGCAGATCAAACCACTCCTGACTCTGAAACTGCACCTGGAACAGAATGGACGTCCGAGCGCCAACGTACTTCAGACTGACCCCGCCACCTTGCTGCACCTAATTCGCAAGTTGGAGCAAGCGCTGAGTGAAATGAAGACGAACCATTGCAGAAGGATAGTGCGCAATATAAAATAGGGACATGACGAGAGACTGGCAACCATTGGCATTCCATGTGCCAAAGTGAGACAGCTGAACATTGGCCAATTTGGGATGCCATATGTTGGGAATCTCTCGGTCTGATGAGCAAACTTGTTGCTGTTTTGTGTACAACTAGATCTCGGTTATTGGAAGCACTTTGCAGAATGAGAGTTGGTTTTAGTCTTTGTTCGCTTTTATTGAGGCACTTTGACACAGGAACCTTTGTGACCATCGCTCAACTGTAAGAGAATGGTATTGGCTGGCGCTGTCGCGACACACTCTGTAAAGTGCTTTATATTGATTGTTGCCCAGCATTAAGATCTAAACTCAGACGGTCGCACAGAAGTGCTTCATTTTGGCCAAATAAATGTTGCCTTGGATGGAAAGGAGGATAGATGGGAGGGGGTAAAAAACTGTAGGGAGCAGCAACAGAAGAATGAAATGCAGAGGGGCCTGGAATAACTGATCATACAAGGCAGCTAAAATTAACCAGTAGTGGGAAAAGAAATGTTGATTTGGGTGGGGTGGGCAAAATGGCAGCAAAACCACTGTTTACAGGACTGGATAATACATGTTGACCTTTTATTTCTGAGGGGTGGGGGGGGGTCAGACTCCAATCAACACCAGACTGATGAGATGGAAGTCTCTCCTCTATCTGGCAGCTGCCAAGCTCCTGCATGCAATGAATTTGGGCTTTGTCTGCCCAATTCATTGTACGCAGCACGAAGCTGCCTGCAAAAATGCACCGAATTGGCAGCCTCGCTGAGCATGATGGTATTTATGAGAAAAGGAACTTAACCCACCTTCAGAAGAGTAGTGTCTAAGGCCATTTGTTGGGGCAGAGTAGAAAGAGCTATACTCTGTAGCTTGAGAGTGTTGGCGCTTACCTTGACCAGGGTGAGGAGAAAGTGAAGAAAACATCATCACTAATGCAAAGCCCTGAATTTTGTAGTGCACTTAACAATTTAGCAAGACCATCCATTTTTTCTTCTAAGAGCATTTCTAAGCTCATTGTCAGGGCACTTAAATACTATGTTGTTTTAACTGGTTTTTTTCAATTGTGATTCTTGTCTGACATAAATGAGTCGATTCGTTGCTAGTGACTAGTAGATCAAGGTTACAAAATGAAGAGTTCACTCATACTGCCATATCCAATTTCACTGGGTCCAGCATTAGATTTGAGAAGTTAAACTTGGTGTACCAGTTGTGCTCCACCCCCATAGATGACATGAGGATGCTTTGTAAATCAGATGCAATATTTACTGAATGTGCCAGTGACATTTAGGTCCGAACATTAGTACAACTGGAGTCTTATTTTCAATACATTATAATGCTGTCCAACTTGGATACTTTACTACAGCCTCCAACAAGAATGTCAACCGCCCTTTGCGCCTATTGGTGCTGTTGTTTGTTCTGATTGCTTTAACTTTTTGAATGTGTTTCCTGGTTTCTGTGGGGCTTTCCTCCACCTTTTTCTCTTCTTTCCCAAAGCCACTTCTCTCCCCCCCCCCCCCCCCCCCCCCCACCACCACCACCCCATGAATCTGTTAGCAACTTGGAAAGCAGAGAATGGAGATAGAATCTACCCAACCTCTCGGCACCAGTTTTGTTCCATTGCATAAGTGGAGAGCAAGCACATTGTGCCACGGATGTCACTTGGCTAGGTTATTCATGTTACTCTCTCTTCTGATACTTGAAAGAGATGGCCGTGGGATAAATTGAACATCTTATTCTCTACACTACACGTAATCACACTTTTTGGGGATACTTAATGGGTAACGTGAACAGGCGCCATAAGTTGCAGTGTCATAGAGAGATAAAAGTACGCTTAATCCGTTTCCCTCAGTCGCCCCTTGTTCTGTTTCGATTTTATTTACAGCTGCTGGCTAAAAGCAGCCTGAAAGTGGACACTTTGGGTAGAATGGCCTCCACCTTCAGATGAATGGGGAATGCTGTTCACATTTGTTCATGATATCACCCACTCATTATGCTGCAAGCTGAGTTCTATTTAAAATGGCTGTTTTCAAAGAGCCTCTAACCAGCAGCTGTAAAGCATTAAATCAGGCAAATAAGGGTAACTGAGGATTAAGCATACCTACATCTCTTTAACATTTATACTAATGGAACTATTCAGTGGTCTACACGTTCCCATTAAGTATCCAAAAAATATTCTAACCAGCGAAGTCTAAAATGGAGCCTGAGTCACTGGTAATTGTATAGCTATCTCCCTTTATGACATTCGAGATGTTGTCAATTCGGTCAAATACACTTAACTGTTATTTTTGTAAGAATTTTCTACAACTTTGGATGTGTTTTTTCTCTTTCTGTTTCTGTTTGAATTACATTTCATTACTTCTATATTTTTTTCACTAGTGTTGTACTGTGATTACTTATAATGTGAGTTCTATAAACTTATTTTTGAGATTATTCAAAAGTCAAGTACAAGAAAACTGGTGCCAGATTTATGAAAAAGTAGTGTTCGCGAAATGGAATAGACGCCTCTGGTACAATGGAATTGCCAAACAATTGTTTGTGCCAAAATGTTATACAGAAAGTTACCACTAACGTGGTTCAGTTTACACTTGATTCCTAATTCCTCACTCGGGTGCCTATAATGTTATAAAATGCGCATTATAAATAACTCTAATTCTGGGGTTGCAGTTTTGGTTTCTTTACTTTAAATTTGAATTGCTCGCTCACCCATATATTTAGCAAACAAAATTGCATGCTACAAATCATACTCCAGATATTACGGTGACTACCAATTAGTTACTAGGCTAACCTTGCCTAACACGCTGTGCCTCGACTTTACAGCACATCAGTAATATGCTGTAGTTTGAAATTAATTGCTGTATCAGATACAGTGAAACCTGCCTCGGCGATCGCCGTGGTTTCACCAGTGTATCTGAAATGATAATGGAGAAAATACTTGGATCTTCGAAGAAATGCTTCCGTTTACCGTTCACTGTTGAAAGTAACTCTTTGGTCTTGTTTTGTTTAAAATATTTAGGTATGAGTGTCGGAAATTTTGGTTTGATGTTGTGGGCCGTATTTTGAAAGACGGGTTACACCTTTGCATCTCAAGGTTTGTCCATGCTTAAGTTAAAATAAATGCCCATCCAGAACCATGGTTGAGAAAAGCTCTGTCCTCAATAGAATTTGCGATGAGCAGGATTTGTTTTCCATGATTTTTAATCTAAAGGGAGCAGTCTGTCCAAATTGCTAAGTACAATAGGAAAGAGCTGCAGGATTCTGGAAACCTTTGAGGAAGAAACTCAAACTCGTGCAAAGATCCTGCATATTGATTTGTAGCACTTGGCAAACCTCTTGCTGCAAGTTGATCTCTCTGGCCATGTAGAAATTGGCAAACTATGACTGCAGCGGGTTTTGCTGTGTTACTGTTTCAATTGTATAAACCGTTAAATATCCAGTATGTCTGGTCATTCCGTTCAGTACTCCTTAAACGGATGCTGAGGACAGCATTTGTAAGATCGGACAGGTATGTTCGGAGGGCAGAGGATCAAGACTGATGTGTAATGTTTATTGTCTACTGGGAGCAAGTGCGCTTGGGCTGATGTAAAATCCTTTGCCTTTTTGGTCGGCTGAAAATGGATGTTTAATAGATGTAAGTTTAAGGGACTAAAGAAAAGCGATGGGAGCCACAGCAATTTTGAGCTGTCTGGAGCTCAGATAATGCTTCTGAGGATGTGTCATTAAATGCAATTTTTGTTTGACTTTAAAAATGGCTACTGTCTTTTTTATTTGAATTTTTAAAAGCACGACTTGTATTTGTGTAGCGCCTTTCACGTCTTCAGGACGTCCCCAAAGCGCTTTACAGCCAATGAACGCGGCAGCCAATTTCCGCACAGCAAGCTCCCACAAACAGCAATGTGATAATGACCAGATAATCTGTTTTTATGTTATGTTGATTGAGGGATAAATAATGGCCAGGACACCGGCAGAGCTCCCTTTTTCCTCTTTGAAAATTGCCCTGGGATCTTTTACGTCCACCTGCGAAGGCAGATGAATTGGTTTAATATTTCATCCGAAAGACGGCACCTCTGTGCTGCGCTGCAATGTCAGCTAGATTAGCTGCTCAAAGCTTGAGCCCACGACCTGGCTCAAGAGGCCAGAGTACTACCACTGAGCATCAGCTTTTAAAGTTCTATTTAAACTGAAATAATTGGATATTGTGTGCACCATAAAGCTGGTTATTGTACTGGACTAACAATCCATGGTTGTGAGTTTAAATCCTACCATGGCAAGACCTCATTTCATAGAATAGTACCAAACATGGACAAAAGATCTGAATTCCAGACGTGAGGTGAGAGTGACTGCCCTTGACATCAAGGCAGCATTTGACCCAAGTGGTACGAAGGAGCCCAAGTAAACGGAATCAATGGGGATCAGAGAAAACTCCAGTGGCTGGAGTCATAGCTAGCACAAAGGAAGGTGGTTGTTGGAGGCCAATCTTTTCAGCCCCATGAAATAATTGCAGGAGTTTCTCAGGCCAGTGTCCTAAGCCCAACTATTTAGCTGCTTTATCAATGACCTTCCCTCCATGATAAGGTCAGAAGTGAGTCTGTTTGCTGATGATTGCACAGTGTTCAGCTCCATTTGCAATCCTCAGATAATGAGGCAGTCCATGCTGCATGCAGCAAGACCTGGAAAACATCCAAGCTCGGGCTGATTAGTGGTAAGTAACATTCGGGGCACACAAGTTGCAGACAATGACCATCAACAAGAGAGAGTCTAACCACCTCCCCTTGACATTCAATGGCACTACCATTGCCGATTCCCCCACCATCAACATCCTGGGGGTCGGCATTGACCCGAAACTCAACCATATAAATGCTGTGACTACTAGAGCAGGTCAGAGGCTGTGTGTTCTCCTGACGCCCTAAAGCCTCTTCACTACCTACAAGACACAAGTGAGTGTGATGGAATATTCTCAACACCATCCAGGACAAAGCAATCCACTTCATCGACAGTCCATCCACCACCTGAAACATCCACTCCCTCCTCCACCGGCGTACCGTGGCTGCAGAGTGTACCATCCACAAGATACACTGCAGCAGCTCACCAAGGCTTCTTTGATAGCACCTCCCAAACCCACGACCTCTACCACCTAGAAGGGCAAGGGCAGCAGACGCATGGGAACACCACCACCTCCAAGTTCTCCTCCAGTCACACACCATCCCAACTTGGAAATATATCACTGTAACTTCATCGTTGCTGGATCAAAATCCTGAACTCCCTCCCTAACAGCTCTGTGGGAGTACCTTCACCACATGGACTGCAGCGGATCAAGAAGGCGGCTCACCACCAGCTTCTCGAGGGCAACTAGGGATGGGCAATAAATGCTGGTCTTGCCAGTGACGCCCATATCCGGAGAATGAATTTTTAAAAAGTTCCACACTATGATGTTGACTCTTAACTCCTTGAAGACAACCAGGGATGGGTAATAAATACAGCCTTATTACCATCACCCACATCCCAAGCAAACATATTTATAAAATTGGCATATTTGGTTTAGGCTCCAGTTATGTTACAGGTACTAGTTTAGTTACATAGAACTTACAACACAGAAACAGGCCCAACTGATCTATGCCAGTGTTCATGCTTCACATGAGCCTTCTCCCACCCTACTTCATCTCACTCTATCAACAAAACCTTCTATTCCTTTCTCCCTCATGTGTTTATCTAGCTTCCGCTTAAATGCATCTATGCTATTCGCCTCAACTACCCCTTGTGATAGCGAGTTCCACATTCTAACCACCCTCTAGGGAAATAAATTTCTCCTGAATTCCTTATTGGATTTATTAGTGACTACCTTATATTTATGACCGCTAGTTTTGGACTCCCCCCCCGCCCCCCAAAGTGTAAACATCTTCTCTAGGTCCACCCTATCAAACCCCTTCATACATGTTTTACAAATGCAAAGCATATTTGACTTCACCTTGATACAAAAAGGTGGTCTCTTATAGTACCGAAGCTTGTGCTTGTGCTGTTCACATTTGCCTTGAAGATACATCACTCTAATTATTTCTTGTTATCGGAGGGCAGTCACCTTTCTCCACAATTTTTTTTTAAAGTGGGGAATACAAAAAGGCGATAGATGAACTTCTGGATTAAGGGGTTATCACGGTAAATGGAAGGGTAGAATAAATCGTTTTGGAAAATAATGGGGTTGGGGCCTCCGGGGGCTTGGCCTGATTGGCGTTGAGGGGTCAGAGAGGAATATTTGACAGGATTCCTAGATTGGCTACAAACCTCTGGTATTTTTGCTTCTCCCAAGAGGTGGGAAGGGAGGGGGTGAACAAGGATGGGCTTGATACATAAAAATAAACCGTTTATAAAAAGCATCATTTCAATGTACAGGAAACTTTTGTTTATCCGGCACCCAAATATCCGGAATTCTCGCTTAACCGGCAAAAATCATCCTCCGAAAACTCCTCTCAAATAACCGGCAATGTTGCCGAGTCGCAGTCGAGTCTCCGCGAACGCCGAGTACTCCGAAAACTCCTCTCAAATAACCGGCAATGTTGCCGATCCCGAGTCCGAGTCCGCGAACGCCGATTTAGTCAGTAGGGGTAGTTTTCAAAAGTGCCACTACTCGGCCTCCTGGCGCTGTCGGAAGTATACTGCACATTTCTTGATTTATTTATTTTTCTTTGTTAAAAATAGCCTCGGTAGATATAACTCTCCGTTATCCGGTACTTTCGATAAACCGGCACCACGCCGGTCCCGTTGGTGCCGGTTAATAAAGAGTTTCCTGTACCACAATAAAATATTTCACCTTTAACCAATGTCCATAGGAGAGTTTTAATAGGCACAGAAAAATTGTTGCCACTCTTAAAAAGTATCAAATAAAGGGGATTTGCCGATTACAAACCTGATTAAATATCTCGCTACCTTAACTGTCATCAAGGTATATTGCTGCACCTGGTGGAGTTGCAACAAAGTCTTTAGTTTATCCAAGTGTGTTATTTAACAAACCAGACATCCTGCTATAATTAATGTAATTACAGGTATGCAAATCAAACAATAAGGTGTTACCTTAAGTGCTCGTGAAGGAATGGGCTTGTTCTGTTCCTAAGAATTCTGTCCTAACTAGTATCTCACTTGAAGGACAAGTTTCAGATGAGCACACTTAATCCTGCAGAAGGTGGTATTTAATTTGATACTATCTTGAGGTTCCAACTAATATTATCCATAGATGGATTATGACCTATGCAATGAAACTTTGCCTAATAAATGCACAATAAGAATTGCCCAAAGGCTTTCAAGTGGTGCACTTTAAAGGAACCAGGATAAGTTGCCTAACAAATTTTCATGTGCAATTCATGTTACTATTTTAGATATGAGAAATAGGAGTATAAAATCATATCAAATTGATGGCAAGCTGAATTTGTTGTATTTGAAAGAAAAAAAACGACTTGCATTTATATAGCGCCTTTCACGACCTCAGGATGTCCCAAAGCGCTTTACAGCCAATGAAGTACTTTTGAAGCATAGTCACTGTTGTAATGTAGGAAACACGGCAGCCAAAATTGCGCACAGCAAGCTCCCACAAACTGCAACGCGATAATGATCAGATGATCTGTTTTAGTAATGTTGGTTAAGGGACAAATATTGCCCGGGACACCGGGGATAACTCCCCTGCTCTTCTTCGAAATACTGCCATGGGATCTTTTACGTCCACCTGAGAGAGCAGACGGGGCCTTGGTTTAGCGTCTCATCCGAAAGATGGCACCTCTGACAGTGCAGCACTCTGCAGGGAACAGTCAGGGTACTTTCTGAACATGACTATGGATGCAAAGTTATTTTAAGTGAAATTCTGAAAAGTGATTTTAAACTAAGGAAACTATGACCTGAAATAGCATAAGAAAGAAAGACTTGCATTTATACAGCACCTTTCACAACCTCAGGACGTCCCAAAGCGCTTTACAGCCAATTAAGTACTTTTGAAGTGTAGTCACTGTTGTAATGTAGGAAACGCGGCAGCCAATTTGTGCACAGCAAGCTCCCACAAACAGCAATGTGATCATGACCAGATAATCTGGTTTGGTTGAGGGATAAATATTGGGCCAGGATGTGAAAGTCCCCCTGCTCTGCTTCAAAATAGTGCCTTGAGACCTTTTAGATCCACCTGAGAGGGCAGACAGGGCTTTGGTTTAACCACTCATCTGAAAAATGCACTCCCTCAGTACTGGCGCTGGAGCGTCAGCCTAGATTTTTGTGCTCAAGTCTCTGGAGCGGGACTTGAACCCACAACCTTCTGACTCAAGAGGCGAGAGCGCTACCCACTGTCAAAGCTGACACCTGTGATATGATGTGCTCTTCACTCCCTTTGAGGAAGCATCTAGCCTGTGTTTATGACCAAAACCTGATGGGCTGTGTGAAAATGGGCA
Source organism: Squalus acanthias (assembly GCA_030390025.1). NCBI lineage: Eukaryota > Metazoa > Chordata > Chondrichthyes > Squaliformes > Squalidae > Squalus > Squalus acanthias. The sequence continues at coordinate 16,018,508 of CM059429.1, forward strand.
ACTTAAACGTGCAGCAACCAAAAAAAGGCCTGGATGGAAAATGTAGAGCTGCAGTTGTTGGATTATCCAATAAATGCAAAATTTTAGGCCACAGCCAAAACCTGCAACGAAACAATCCAAAAAATAAATGAGCCAAGAGTACTGCAGTAAAAGAAAGTTCTACGCCTAATAGTGGCACTTCAGAAGTGCTAGGCCCAAATTGGTTGAAGGATTCTTCAAAGCGACATGCATTTTAAATAGGATTGATGTACTTCAGTGCACCCTGGCATGCAAAATGGCATCTACAGATACTTTATACAAATTAGCCTAAGTTTCAATAGCTTATTGAGGGGATTGCACATAAAAAAAACCGGAGAAGTTGTTTCCCCTGGCCGGAGAGTCTAGAACCAGGGGTCATAGTCTCAGGATAAGGGGGTCGGTCTTTTAAGACTGAGATGAGGAATTTCATTACTCAGAGGGTTGTGAATCTTTGGAATTCTCTAGCCCAAAGGGCTGTGGATGCTGAGTCATTGAGAATATTCAAAAGTGAGAAGTCGCACACACCAGGTTATAGTCCAACAGCTTTATTTGAAATCACAAGCTTTCGGAGCGCTGCTCCTTCGTCAGGTGAAGTGAAGAAATACATATGGGCACAGCATATATAGTCAGAGAACACTGCCAGACGACTACAGTCAATCTTTCTAACTGCCCTTTATCACACCTCGGCAGAGAGACAATCACGGCAATCAAAGGTGTGGATGGTGTCCAACCAGGTCAGTCAGGAAGACATTACATCAAAGACGATAGCAAAATACAACAAAGACAATGAGGTGGGGTCACAAGGGGTCAAATGTGGCAGATGCTGGAGTCTGTATGGAAAACAAAAAACTGCTGGAAATCACAGCAGGTCCGGCTGCATCTGTGTAGAGAGAACGAGCCAATGACGACTCGAGTCTGGATGACTCTACGTCAGGTGGGGTTACATGTAGCGTGACATGAACCCAAGATCCCGGTTGAGGCCGTCCTCATGGGTGCGGAACTTGGCTATCAGTTTCTGCTCGATGATTTTGCGTTGTCGTGTGTCTCGATGGCTGCCTTGGAGAACGCTTACCCGAAGATCGGAGGCTGAATGTCCTTGACTGCTGAAGTGCTCCCCGACTGGGAGGTAACACTCCTGCCTGGCGATTGTTGCACGGTGTCCGTTCATACACCGCGCAACAATCGCCAGGCAGGATTGTTACCTCCCAGTCGGGGAACACTTCAGCAGTCAAGGACATTCAGCCTCCGATCTTCGGATAAGCGTTCTCCAAGGCAGCCTTCGAGACACACGACAACGCAAAATCATCGAGCAGAAACTGATAGCCAAGTTCCGCACCCATGAGGACGGCCTCAACCGGGATCTTGGGTTCATGTCACGCTACATGTAACCCCACCTGACGTAGAGTCATCCAGACTCGAGTCGTCATTGGCTCGTTCTCTCTACACAGATGCGGCCGGACCTGCTGTGATTTCCAGCAGTTTTTTGTTTTCCATACAGACTCCAGCATCTGCCACATTTGACCCCTTGTGACCCCACCTCATTGTCTTTGTTGTATTTTGCTATCGTCTTTGATGTACTGTTTTCCTGACTGACCTGGTTGGACACCATCCACACCTTTGATTGCCGTGATTGTCTCTCTGCCGAGGTGTGATAAAGGGCAGTTAGAAAGATTAACTGTAGTCGTCTGGCAGTGTTCTCTGACTATTTATGCTGTGCCCATATGTATTTCTTCACTTCACCTGACGAAGGAGCAGCGCTCCGAAAGCTTGTGATTTCAAATAAAGCTGTTGGACTATAACCTGGTGTTGTGCGACTTCTCACTTTTGTCCACCCCAGTCCAACACCAGCATCTCCGCATCATGAGTATATTCAAGGCTGAGATCGATAGATTTTTGGACTCTAGGGGAATCAAGGGATATGGGGATAGTGCAGGAAAGTGGAGTTGAGGTCAAAGATCAGCCATGATCTTATTGAATGGCGGAGCAGGCTCGAGGGGCCGCATGGCCTACTCCTGCTCCTATTTCTTTTGTTCTTATGCCCCGCTGCTCTTAAACTGAAGACTGGCTGCAGATTGCTGTTCCGTGCACTTCAGAGGGGAAACGCACCTAAGGCCTGCTCACCTGATGGGTTGCTGGGACTACCAGCTCACCCCATTGCGTAGTCAGCCTCACGATTGCGTGGGCATTGGCTAACCAGTGGTACGTCACCCGAGTGGCCGTTGGTCAGGTGTGAGCCAAGGCAATGACTGCTGGCAGGCTATTCAATTGCGGAGATCATCACATCCGAGCTCAGTCCTGTACAGGCAGCCTCCAGCAGGGGTCACCAGACTGCAAATCAAGAGCAGGAAATCTGGGTAACCCTTTTTTCCAGTTTGGGAGGGTTTTTACTTGGATGTGCCAGCTGAGCTGAATTGGTAGCACCCTTGCCTCTGAGTTAGTCGTTTTTAGGTTCACGATAAGCACATATTCGAGGCTACCATTTCAGTGGAGTACTGGGGGAGTGCTGCATTGTTGGAGGTACCATCTTTCAGATGAGACTAGAAGTGGAGGTCCCATCTGCTTGCTCAGATGGTTGTAAAAGAACCCACAGTGCTGTTCAAGGAAGAGCAGTGGAGTTTTTCCTGTGTCCGGGCTAACATTCCTCCCTAAATCAAGACCAGTAAAATCAGACGACCTGGTCATTTATTCATCTGCTGATTCTGGGACCCTGCTCTGTGCAAATTAGATGCCACGTATAGCAAGTGACTAGACTGCGAAGATATTCCATTGGTTGTAGAACAATTTGAAATGTCCTCAGGGTGCCATATGAATGCAAGTTCTTTCTTAATTTGTAAGCTACACATTATTATTTTCCTTTTCCCCATTCAGGTACGATTCCTTGGTGTGTTCATTTTCCTCCTTCCTCAAGGTAAGGGCCTACCCTGCTCTCAGCACCTCTCCCTCACGGCAGCTAGGTTGATTAGTAATTAGCGAGTGCAGGGATTACAATTAAAACTCGTGTCTTACACCATGCAGGCCTATTATCCTTAATAATTAATAACCCGTTTCAAAGACGTTGGTAATGGACAATTCTCTCAATTGCCACTGGAGGGCACTTTGAGGACACTGAAGAATGTGGGGCTGTGAACCATCCGTGCTTTGTGACTTCTGGCAGGATAAGGCAGAGCGCATTACCTACAGAAAAGATCCCAAGAATTGCACGCACGAAGGAAGTACACAAATGCGTAATTTGTTTCTTTATAATTGTAAAGAATTTAATTTTTTTCCCCCTTTTCTTTTGCAGCTATTGCTACAACGGTCACCCTTTTGTCATGTCCAAAACTTGGACAGGACTTGGGATAAGGAAGGGGCAGTCGTGGCTTTGAGCGCTGATGACGACGGTGAAAATTAATTAAAAATATTAATCTCGATAATTAATCCCTCCACATCATGAGAGATAACGGGTACAATGGCAGCTCAACTATACTCTGTGCTCTTGATTATCCATCAGATTTTCACCCGAGTCTGAGGTTTGGATCAGCGGGCGTCAGAATTTTATCTTATTTTTAAAAAAAAACCCTTTTAGTTTGCAATAAAAGAGACCTTCGTGGGTTTACTTATTTCGGAATTCTCAATTATCCTGCCACTAGTCATGGTCTGCCGGGGGGATCCCTTCCTTCATGAGGGGTAATTGAGGTTCCAACGTATGTGGAAAATGTGGGCTTCTATGTTAAAAATCAGATCTTGTTGGCGTCTGGTTTATATCTTGGAAATTTCCAGACAGCCGATTCCAAAGCTGGATGGGTGGCATCCTTCACTTCCCAGCAACCTCTCCCCTTTTACCAAGGAACATTCCCTGGCCGATAGATTCAATGATGCTCTATCACAGCACTCTCGGAGGTCCATTAGAGGACACCCTCCCTCCTTGTGGGAGCTGCCTACCTTCTTCTCATTGCCTCCCCTCTCTCCCATTACATGGCTTGGCCGAGATAGGGAACTCGCCACAGGGCCCATGTGCAAGCTTGCTCTGCATGCAAGTTCTGCAGCCGCAAGCTATGCAACTGGAGTGAACAAACCCGTGGCGCGGCATTCGCCAGCTCCAATGTACTGTGTCTTGGAGCGATAGAACGCCGATTTACGCCTTAATTTTCCCACATAGCCATCCGAAGCCAGCAGTTAGCCAGTTCCTCACCGGGAAGGAGGGGAGGTGAGGGCATCGCTCCAGGTCACACTTCTACATCTCCTACTGGCCAGTTTCAGCATTTGGCATCGGCACATCCCGGAGTCATTTCCTGCCTGCCACCTTGGTTGAGGTTGGTCCATGGTGGGTAGAGAGCGAAGAGGGGGGGAAGAAGAGAAAGTCAGTAAAATTCTTCATATAACAAAAGGGGGAGTCGGCTCTTGAGTACCACTATTGTGAACTTTATTGCCAGTGGCTGATTGCCTTGTATAGATTGATAAAAGTCAAAGAGGGCTCCAGGATTAACACATAAACAGTTGAAAGCATATTTTGTGCATAAGTCATTATTTATCCTCAATCATGGAGGCAGTTTTGGCTTCAGCTGCAAATGTTGTTGGCTCCTGGAGGCAGACACAAGATTGCTGAGTTGGCCCCAAGTCAGTAAAGTGCGAATCCCAGAGCCAAGCTCTTCTTTGAGTTCAAGGCATTAGAAGGCCTGGTGCTGCTGTCACCGACAATCTCATACAGGCAACAGCGGTTGCACTTGTTGGTGCAAATCTCATCGCCCCCCCCCCAAGACTTCAATCAAATCCCTAGCTCTAGTCCTTGTAGTGAGCTGGGGATAAAGGCGATGAGGCCCAAAGTGGAGTTGCGCTTAATTCTGAAGTCAAAACCCCCATTTGCAGCACAGTCTGTATTGGAATAAAAAAGAAAGACTTGCATTTATATAGCGCCTTTCACAACCACCGGATGTCTCAAAGCACTTTACAGCCAATGAAGTACTTTTGAAGTGTAGTCACTGTTGTAATGTGGAAATGCGGCAGCCAATTTGCGCACAGCAAGCTCCCACAAACAGCAATGTGATAATGACCAGATAATCTGTTTTTGTTATGTTGGTTGAGGGATAAATATTGGCCTGGACGCCCCTGCTCGTCTTCGAAATAGTGCCCTGGGATCTTTTACGTCCACCTGAGAGAGCAGACGGGGTTTAACGTCTCATCTGAAAGACGGCACCTCCGGCAGTGCAGCACTCCCTCGGCACTGCACTGGAGTGTCAGCCTAGCTTTATGTGCTCAAGCCCCTGGAGTGGGACGATGAACCCACGACCTTCATGACTCAGAGGCGAGGGTGCTACCCACTGAGCCACAGCTGATACGGAAATCAGATGGGTAAGACAGTGCCAATTCAGCCAACATGACTTAGCTACCTCTACTGTTGAGAAGCACGGGCTTGCCAATTCTTGGCTCACTGCCAATGTCCCTCGATGCCAGTTGCCATAAGGTGCTAGAGAGTGCTAGGTATGAATGACTCTTCCCATTTTTGACTCTCTCCCCTCCCAGTTTCCCTCCCCTCACAGGGAGGCACTGCAGCCTTTGCTCAGCTTGAGCTTACGATAGTACAACAGCTCAGAGCTGCAAAAAAACAGCAATTAAAACTGTATAAAAATGGATACCAGTTACGTGCAGCATTCTGCACGACTGAGGTGAAAAGGAATTGAGTTAACATGGGATTAAAGGTAAGACGGGACACCCCTGAAATAGCCTGCTCTCCTTCCCTGCTTTTCCTCTGGTCCATGGGCCCCATGCATGGCTTTATTAGTAAGTCCTATTGCACCATCAAATCCACTGCAAAACAAATTCGAAACATCTGTTCTTTGTAATAAATCCTTTCCCACCCAAGCACTTCGTAGAAAAGCTTATTTTGCTCTGGGAATTTTTCCAAAAAAAGAAGAGAAAAAAAAAATCGCCGCAGTCCATTGGTGAAGTGTAACCGATCCAACACATTATTTATTACTTCACATAAATCAGTGCAGCTAAATAAGTTAATCATTTTATTTGTGGGAGTAAAATCAGAATATTTTGTAAAGAGGCTGGGAAAAACCACTGTTTGAAATAGTTCCATGAAAATAGCATAATATATGGATTTTATGTGCTCTCGTTCTGTTAAATGTAACATTTTTCCCGCTTGCCAATCCAGCTTGTGTTCAGAGACAACAGTGCCCATCGGTATCATATTTAGACAGAGTGCAAAATGAATCACAGGAGACGTGGTGTGGCTCAGTGGGTGGCACTCTTGCCTCTAGAGTCAGAAGGTTGTGGGTTCAAGTCCCACTCCAGAGACTGGAGCGCACAACCTAGGCTGACGCTCCAGCGCCAGTACTGAGGGAGTGCATTTTTCAGATGAGTGGTTAAACCAAAGCCCTGTCTGCCCTCTCAGGTGGATCTAAAAGGTCTCAAGGCACTATTTTCAAGCAGAGCAGGGGGACTTTCACATCCTGGCCCAATATTTATCCCTCAACCAATCATCACCAAACCAGATTATCTGGTCATTTATCACATTGCTGTTTGTGGGAGCTTGCTGTGCACAAATTGGCTGCCGCGTTTCCTACATTACAACAGTGACTACACTTCAAAAGTATTTCATTGGCTGTAAAGCGCTTTGGGACGTCCTGAGGTTGTGAAAGGTGCTGTATAAATGCAAGTCTTTCTTTCTTATGCTATTTCAGGTCATAGTTTCCTTAGTTTAAAATCACTTTTCAGAATTTCACTTGAAATAACTTTGCATCCATAGTCATGTTCAGAAAGTACCCTGACTGTTCCCTCTGACCTGGAAGTGTTTGTATTTTATACGTATAAAGCCCTTAGAAAGAGTGCAGAGGTGGGTTACCAGGATGTTACCAGGGATGAGGGTCTTCAGTTTTGAGAAGAGGTTGGAAAAGTTCGGACTGTTCTCCTTGGAACAGAGAAGGTTAAGAGGTGACCTAATAGAGGTTTTCAAGATGATGAGAGGCTTTGATAGAGTAAATAGGGAAAAACTATTCCCTCTGGCGAGTGGGTCAATAAACAGAGGTCAGAGATTCAAAATCATTGGCAAAAGATCTGGAGGGGAGATGAGGAGAATTTTTTTCCCTCAGAGAGTTGTGGGGATCTGGAACGCTCGACCTGAAAAGGTGGTGGAAGCTGATTCCATCAATAATTTTAAAAGGGAGTCGGACGGGTTCTGGAGGATGAGGAACTGACAGGGTTAGGGACAAAAAGCGGGGATGTGGGACTGAGCACGACTGATCTTTCACAGAGCCAGCACAAGCACGACGGGCCGATCGGCCTCCTTCGGTGCTGTAGGTTTCTGTGATTCTTTCTATGATTGACAGCTGCATGTATGTTAGTTAAATTGGCTGAACAGTGAAGAAAACTTGTTTGTAAGCCTTGCGAAGTTTGCTGCAGGCTGAAGGCAATAATAAACAATCAATCAAGATCGGGAATCCCTGTCAGTTTTTCTTTTATGCGAATTGGAGCAGAGTTACCTCCCTTGGCCACTCTCCATAACTAACTAATTTAAGACCTGTTACCATCCTTTGAATACTCTCTAATGCTTCTATATTACCAGAACAGATTTCAAAATTCTCATCCTTATTTTCAAATCCCTCCATGGCCTCGCCCCTTCTTATCTCTGTAATCTCCTCCAGCCCTAGAACAACCTCGAGATATCAGCGCTCCTCTAATTTTGCCCTCTTGAGTATCCCTGATTATAATCGCTCAACCTTTGGCGGCCGTGCCTTCAGCTGCCTAGGCCCCAAGCTCTGGAATTCCCTCCCTAAACCTCTCCGCCTCTCTACCTCTCTTTCCTCCTTTAAGACGCTCCTTAAAATCTACCTCTTTGACTGAGCTTTTGGTCACCTGCCCTAATTTCTCCTTATGTGGCTCGGTGTCAATTTTTTGTCTTATAATACTCCTGTGAAGCGCCTTGGGACATTTTATTACGTTAAAGGCGCTATATAAATACAAGTTGTTGTTGAATTGGACTCGAACTGAAAGAAAGGACGAAGTTGCATTTGGAGCCAGTAGCATCTTTCACATCCTCAGGATGTCTCAAAGCACTTTACAACCAATGAAGTACTTTTGAAGTGTCGTCACTGTTATAATGTAGACAAATTCTACAGCCTATTTGTCCGCAAGATCCCGCAAACAGCAATGAGATAAATGACCAGATAATCTGCTTTTGGTTGTGTTGGTTGAGGGATAAATGTTGGCCAGGGCACTGTGAGAAATCCCCATCTCTTCTTCAAAATAGTGCCATGGTATCCTTTCACGTCCACCTGAGAGGGCCTCGGTTTAACGTCTCATCCGAAAGAAGTTTTTTTTTCAACTTTACTATTCACTATACTATTTCCATTTTCAGTTCTCCAGGCTATAGCTGATATACTGGAGTGACATAGGAAAAGGTATTTGTGTCAGTGGGGTTGATCTTTTTACAGTCCATAACCTAGAAATTACTATTGTCGATATTAGCGGACAAATGCTGAGTGTTCTTACATAGAATTTACAGCACAGAAACAGCCCATTCAGTCCAACTGGTCTATTCTGGTGTTTAAGCTCCACACGAGCCTCCTCCTACCCCTCTTCATCTAACCCCATCAGCACATCCCTCTATTCCTTTCTCCCTCATGTGTTTATCTAGATTTCCCTTAAATGCATCGATGCTATTCCCCTCAACCACTTCATGTGGTAGCAAGTTCCACATTCCACTAGATTGATTCCTGGGATGAGAATCTTGTCCCATGTAACGCTGTCATGGTAAACTTGACTGAATCTCCATTTGACTGAATCTAAAAGTGACCAAATGTACTGACAAGCTTTGAGGGCAAGAGACTGCTTGGCTAAAAACATTTGTAAAATAAGAGATGTGCTGGTACTTTTCCTTCAAAAGATAAGATCTTGAAAATTCTGTGAGAACCCCACGAGTCAACAACTCTGCAGATGTGAAAAACAACAACTCTCTCCAATCCTTGGATGTCTGGCCTTGGTTAACTCAGCGTCAAAACAGATAGGAAGAGAGAGAGAGAGGAAAACATGAATGCTGAGGGCATGCTGCCAAGTTTTGGGGTATAAATGTTATTGGACACTGACATTCGGGGCTATAGTCGATGGTGACCTGGTCAGTTGCCAGTTAAAGTTAGTCATACGTCTAGTCATCGTTGAATTGACCTCTCATCTGGTGAATAGTATGTATGTGGTTTTGCTTATCATCAAATGAGCTTAAAGTAAATGATTTTAGATGCTTGCTTGTAATAAGTACATGAATTGAGTACAGTTTGTATTCTGGTAATTACTTCTAACCTATTGTTGATTTTTAAGTGAAAGAAGTTTCACAGATTCATTGGGTTTTGTGTTGTCTGTTCCACGGGTCTGAACTCTATAAACTGTCAGACAATCAGAACGTCTTTCACCTATGAGGAGAGATTGAGTAGATTGGGCCTATACACTCTGGAGTTTAGAAGAATGAGAGGTGATCTTATTGAAACATATAGGATTCTGAGGGGGATTGACAGGGTGGATGCTGAGAGGTTGTTTCCCCTGGCTGGAGAGTCTAGAACTAGGGGGCATAGTCTCAGGATAAGGCTTCGGCCATTTAAGACTGAGATGAGGAGGAGTTTCTTCACTCAGAGGGTTGTGAATCTTTGGAATTCTCTACCCCAAAGGGCTGTGGATGCTGAATCGTTGAGTATATTCAAGGCTAAGATAGATAGTTTTTTGGACTCAAGGGGAATCAAGGGATATGGGGATCGGGCGGGAAAGTGGAGTTGAGGTAGAAGATCAGCCATGATCTCATTGAATGGCGGAGCAGGCTCGAGGGGCCGTATGGCCTACTCCTGCTCCTAATTCTTATGTTCTTATGTTCTTATTCTAACCACTCTCTGGGTAAAGAAGTTTCTCCTGAATTCTCTTGTATGACATTCCTCTGTATGCTATTTTAACAGAAGTATTAACCTGTTTATGTTTAAATAGGTAAACTCTTGTTACAATAACGAAATAATGGACAGAGGAACATTGTACAAATGTATTAAATGTGTGTCCACGACCATTGTCAGCTGTGGCTCAGTGGGTAGCACCCTCACCTCTGAGGCAGAAGGTTCTGGTTTCACAGTCCCACTCCAGGACATAAATCTAGGCTGATACTCGAGGGAGTGCTGCACTGTCGGAAGTGCCATCTTTCGGTATGAGACGTTAAACCGAGGCCCCGTCTGCTCTCTCAGGTGGACGTAAAAGATCCCATGGCACTATTTTGAAGAAGAGCAGGGGAGTTATCCCCGGCCTCCTGGCCAATATTTATCCCTCAATCAACATAACAAAAAACAGATTATCTGGTCATTATCACATTGCTGTTTGTGGGAGCTTGCTGTGCGCAAATTGACTGCCGCGTTTCCCACATTACAACAGCGACTACAGTCCAAAGGTACTTTATTGGCTGTAAAACGCTTTGAGACATCCAGTGGTCGTGAAAGGCGCTATATAAATGCAAGTCTTTCTTTTCTTTATTGCTAACAATAATTTCCAGGCGTATCAATTGTATTTGGTGGTATCTGGCTACTTCTCATTCAGCATCCACAAAACTCAATCTTCCTGTTAATGTGAATCACAAGCAGTGCAACAACAGGAACTTGCATTTTTATAGCAGCTTTAGCATAATTAAAGGTCTCAAGGCAATTGTGCAAGAAGTAATAGCAGGGTTAGGATAGAAATGGTGGTAAAAAGATAGGTTAGAGGAAACTTTTTTTAAAGCAGCGAGATTTTGGATGAATTGGAGTTTGTGTAGGGTGGGGTTTTTTTTATTCGTTTTTATGGGATGTGGGCGTCGCTGGCAAGGCCAGCATTTATTGCCCATCCCTAATTGCCCTGGAGAAGGTGGCGGTGAGCCGCCTTCTCGAACCGCTGCAGTCCGTGTGGTGAAGGTACTCCCACAGTGCTGTTAGGGAGGGAGATCCAGGATTTTGACCCAGCGACGATGAAGGATCGGCGATATACTTCCAAGTCAGGATGGTGTGTGACTTGAAGGGGAACTTGGAGGTGGTGCTTGAGAGATTGGCATCTTGAGGTAACAAAAGCACAGATGAAGGTGAGCCACTCTATGCTGTCACTACACATACCATTCACCAACATTTCTTCAGAAGAATCTGAATTTCAATGAGTTCCTGGCATCTATTACACAACCTTGAGGAAACTCTGAAAATACAGCTCCTCCTGCTGAAAGCTTGGAATCTCTCAGGCATGGATGTAGATGTAAACTTCTGAGGTGTTGCGGGGGTGGAGGGGGGGGGGGGGGGGGCGGCACAGGAGAAGGTGCTGCTGAGTTTCATTATCGAGGTGATGTAGGCATTGCATTCGATTTCGTCAGCCATGTACCATCCCCTTTGACCCAGTGCTTAATTTGGTCGGTGGGTTCAAAGTCAAAAATAAGTTCCATTTCCCAGCACTCGGAACATAGGAAAACACAGATTGGGAAAAGATTATGCAGTCCATCTGGACGGTCCAAAAACCTACCGTCCATCACTTACTTTGATAACTATTTGTTCATACACACCACAGAAAAATGTTGATTCTTGTTGGACAAACGTATGCAAGTTACAACAAGGTTTCACTGATACATTGCACACATCATTAAACATGTCATTAGTCAGGAGCCAGCCATTTTAAAATCCCTTTGTCTGTTTGACATCAAAATGCCATTATTATTGTGAGAAGCCAACAAAAGAAGACCCACCCACAAGTAAATGTGGTAAAAGTCAAAGCTGTGCCCCTAATTTATGAGCTAGCTCAGCAATTTAAAGCTTTTGGTTACTAATGTGAGTTGCCTCCACTTTCTAGACGCTGTTTAATTGCTGTATCTGCCTCCCTGTACTTTTCTCAGTTAATCTGTCAGCGCTCAGTGCCAGATCACTGCTGTCTAGATGCTCTAGGAGTTCTTTCCAACCCACAGGTGGTTTCACAGTTACAAAGAAATTGGGTAGTAATTAAAATCACAGCATGTCTACCCTGCTCGCATCAACAGAGTGTATCCATTTAGTTAGAAAGTGGGCTTAATGACTGTTATGAGTGATGTTAGCTCAGTTCAGATTTAATTTCCAATCCTTCTAAAACCAGTCGTTGTACATTAACTAGAAACTGAATATAGTGATGATAACCCCATTGCCTCGCGGAGTTCTGTGAAAAAAGCCGGTGGGGCCGGGTGTGGAGGAATTAAAATAAGAAGGTTTTCCATGGAACAATGGTTTGGGCCACTCCTGCTGCGCATGTACTGACTAGTCTTTTTTAAGAAGGAGTTTTGATGATTAGCCCTATCACAGGGAACTGCCTTCAGGCACTGTTGCCAGTCTCATTCCAATAGGGAGGTGAGAACGACAGAGAACTGGGTTTTCAGAAGTCCACATATGGAAAACTTTCTAATAAATTGTTTTGTAATTGTAAGTATTTTGGATAAGAGGCAGCACATGGAAAAAAAAATCCATATTAACGGTTTCGGTTGCTTGAGTTTCGTGCACCACAAGGGGTTTAATTGGATTTTTAGAACTGTGGCTAGTCCAATTAAACTATTTAAAGCCTACTCAAAATGTTGTAAAGTTCCCATGAAATTCCTCTGGTGATGTAGTGAAATTTGGAACATTGTGCTGAAAATAAATAAACTTGTTAAATGAGATGAGCTTCCGACCACATGTCCGCTCGATCACCAAGACCGCCGATTTCCGCTTCCGTAACATCTCCCGACTCCGACCCTGCCTCAGCTCATCTGCTGCTGAAACCCTCATCCATGCCTATGTTACCTCTAGACTTGACTCTTCCAACGCTGTCTTGGCTGGCCTCCCACATTCCATGCTACGTAAACTTGTGCTCCTCCAAAACTCTGCTGCCTGTATCTTAACTCGCTCCAAGTCCCATTCACCCATCACCAATCTTCCCTTTAACGGGCTGCGCGACCCATTCAAAAATCCGCGCACGCTCGGTTTTTGCTTTTACAAAATGGGGTGGGTTCTATAAAGGGCGGGCAAACCATTCCGCCAGATTACCGGTCATGCAGCCACGGTTAAAATTACTCCCATTTACTCCAATCTGAATTCATAGAAAGAAAGAATTTATATTTACATAGCGCCTCTCACAACTTCCCAAAGCGCTTTGCAGCCAATGAAATACTTTTGAAGTGTAGTCACTGTTGTAATGTAGGAAACGCAGCAGCCAATTTGTGCACAGCAAGCTCCCACAAACAGCAATGAAATAATGACCATTTTAGTGATGTTGATTGAGGGATAAATATTGGCCAGGACACCGGGGAGAACTCCCCTGCTCTTTTTTGAAATAGTGCCATGGGATCTTTTACGTCCACCTGAGAGGGCAGACGGGGCCTCGGTTTAACATCGCACCTCCGGCTGTGCATCACTCCCTTAGTACTGCACTGGGAGTGTCAGCCTAGATTTTCGTGCTCAAGTCTCTGGAGTGGGGCTTGAACCCACGACCTTCTGACTCAGTGCTACCACTGAGCCAAGAGCTGACACTTTAGCTCATAGCTTGAGGGTTCCAACTCATTGCTTTGGTTTTAACTGCGGGTATAAAGCAAGAGGGTTGCTTTAGTATAATGGCAGATGTAAATCTCCTGTGTTTTATTGAAGAGCTGTGCCATCTGACAAAGTGTTTTCCATGGCAAGTTACCAGGTTTGAAAACAGAGACGTGTAATGGCTTGTTTGGTGATGGAACCATGATATGTTGCAGTTACTGCACTTTCTTTTGTGTACCAAGGTAACACTATCCTTTTAAAAGAAACGGGTGATTAAAGGAACGTCTTGCTTACATAACTGTACAGAATAGGATTTTATTTGAATCCGAGAAGAAAACGTTGGAGTATTTTCTGCGGGGTTTTTTTTTGCAATGCTATTCTATCGTGCCCACATTGTGCTGAACTGCCAATACATGGTGCTGCCCCGGCACTCCCTCCTCTTGCTGAGTTACGGATCTAAGCCATGTCATAGCGGAAATGGACTGAAAGTAACCCAGGCACATTCCTACAGGGTTCCAATATTGGTCTTGCTTTTTCACACCTTCCATTGGACAATCTAGACCAATAGTCGCAGATTGTCTTGCCTCCATCTTTTAGCATTTCTACACACAGTTTTTGCGCAGCCCAGGGATGGGCAGGAAAATAGAGGGAGTGCTATTTAATAACTTTTTCTGTTTTTCTTTTCCAGGCGACCTGTGCCACTTAGCATACGCCGGCTAAGAGGGCAGACCTGCCCAGCTAGCAATAAGATCCAGTAAAGAAAAAGAAAAAAACAGAGACTTGCATTTATACAGAGCCTTTCATGACCTCAGGATGACCCAAAATGTTTACGGCCAATGAAGTACTTTTGCAGTGTAGTCACTGTTGTAATGTAGGAAACGCGGCAGCCAATTTGCGCACAGCAAGCTCCCACAAACAGCAATGTGATAATGACCAGATAATCTGTTTTAGTGATATTTATTGAGGAATAAATATCGGCCCCAGGACACCGGGGATAACTCACCTGCTCTTCTTCGAAATAGTGCCATGGGATCTTTTACGTCCACCTGAGAGGGCAGACGGGGCCTCGGTTTAACGTCTCATCTCATCTCCACCTCCGACAGTGCAGCGCTCCCTCAGTACTGCACTGGAGTGTCGTCCTAGATTATTTGCTCAAGTCTCTTGGAGTGGGACTTGAAACCTACAACCTTCTGACTCAGAGGAGAGAGAGTTGGCCACTGGCTGACAACAAAGTGGTGACAGACAGCGGCATTAGAAAAATCTGTCCCTCCCTGTGTAAGAGGGCCTGTGGTCTGCTCTTCAGCCTTCCATAGCATTGCTCCAATGTGGAACCCACAATCTGGTGATTCCCGGAGACTAACCCATGCTCCATCTTGTTGGTTGGTGCTGCATTTTCCTGAATTTGAGGAAACGAAAGATTTGCAATGATACAGCATCCTATCACATCTCTCAGGAATGCCCCAAAGTGCTTCACAACAATTACTTTAAAGTGCAATGACTGTTGTTATGTAGACACATGTGGCAGCCATTTTGCACACAGCAAGGATCCTACAAACAACGATGAGATGAATGACCGGTTCTCTGGTTTTTTAGCGGTGTTGTTTGAAGGAGGGATATTGTCCAGAGCTCCTTTTACGCTGGCAATGTTTTAGTTTGGATTCCGGGAGATAGGCAGCCAGAATTTACACTGCTAAATCCGGCTCTAGGCAGTGGAATCGTAGCATTGGTTGAGGGAGGTATGGTAGTGTAGCAGTTATAGTACTGAATCCTACAGAGGTCGGGAGTTCAAATCCCACCACAGCAAGTTGTGAAATTAAATTCAATAAATCTGGTCATTTGCGGGCTGGCATCATAGAATGATACAATACAGAAGGAGGCCATTCGGCCCATTGAGCCTGTTCCGGCTCTTTGAGAGAGCTATCCAATTAGTCCCTTTTCCCATAGCCCTGCAAGTTTTTCTCCTTCAAGTATTTATTCAAATCCTTTTTGAAAGTTACTATTGAATCTGCTCGACCACCCTGTTAGGCAGTGCGTTCCAGATCATAACAACTCGCTGCGTTAAAAAAAAAATTCTCCTCATCTCGCCTCTGGTTCTTTTGCCAAAATCTTAAATCTGTGTCCTAAATCGGAGATCTATCACAGAATCCCCACAGTGCAGATAGAGGCCATTTCGGCCCATCGAGCCTGCACCGACACATATCCCACCCTATCCCCGTAACCCCACGTATTTAATCCCCCTAACACTAAGGGTCATAGCCAAATCAACCTAACCCGCACATCTTTGGACTGTGGGAGGAAACCGGAGCACCCGGAGGAAACCCACGCAGACACGGGGAGAATGTGCAAACTCCACACAGACAGTCGCCCGGGGCCGGATTCGAACCCAGGTCCCTGGTGCTGTGAGGCAACAGTGCTAACCACTATGCCACCGTGTTGCCCTACATTGCTCTACATCTAGAAGGACGAATTCTAAATTATACACTTCCTAACAGCTTCAATATGAAGAGAAGATCTTCCACCCATAATAAACTTGAGCTCATCCAAAACTCTGCTAACTCGCACCAAGTCCCGTTTACCCGTCACCCCTGTGCTCGTTGACCTACATTGGCTCCCGGTCCGGCAATGCCTCGATTTAAAAATTCTCATCCTTGTTTTCAAATCCTTCCATGGCTTCACCCCTCCCTATCTCTGTTTCCTCCTCCAGTCCTACAACCTTCCGACATATCCGTGCCTCCTCCAATTCTGGCTTCTGGAGCATTCCCAATATTAATTGGCAGCCGTGCTTTCAGCTGCCTAGGCCCTAAGCTCTGGAATTCCCTCCCTAAACCTCTCCGCTTCTCTACCTCTTCCTCCTCCTTTAAGATGCTCCTTAAACCTACCTCTTTGACCATAGCATCATAGGAACACAGGAACAGGAGTAGGCCATTCAACTCCTCGAGCCTGTTCCGCCATTCAATGAGATCATGGCTGATCTCTATCTACCCGATCTGTTCCCCTTAATATCCTGAAAACTTCGATCAGATCACTCCTTAACCTTCTAAATTCTAGGGAATACAACCCTAATTTGTGTAATTCTCGGGAATACAACCCTAATTTGTGTAATCTCTCCTCATAACTTAACCCTATCATTCTAGTAAACCTACGCTGCACTCCCTCCAAGGCCAATATATCCTTCCTAAGGTGTGGTGCCCAGAACTGCTCACAGTACTCCAGGTGTGGTCCACCCAGGGTTTTGTATAGCTGCAGCATAACTTCTGCCCCCCTTGTACTCTAGATATAAAGGCTAGCATTCCATTAGCCTTTTTGATTATTTTCTGTACCTGTTCATGACATTTTAATGAACCCCCAAGTCTCTTTGGACATCCACTGTTTTTAGCTTTTTACCATTTAGAAAATACCCTGTTCTATCCTTTTTAGGTCCAAAGTGGATGACCTCGCATTTGCTTACATTGAAATCCATTTGCCACAGTTTTGCCCATTCAATTAATCTATCAATATCCCTTTGTAATTTTATGCTTTCATCTACACTGCCTACAATGCCGCCTATCTTTGTGTCATCGGCAAATTTGGATATATGACTTTCTATGCCATCATTTAAGTCATTAATAAATATTGTGAATAGTTGAGGCCCCAACACAGATCCCTGCGGGACACCATTAGTCACATCCTGCCAATTAGAGAACCTGCCCATTATCCCTACTGCCTGTCTCCTGCCGCTCAGCTAATTTCCTAACCAGCTCAATAATTTGCCCTCAACTCTGTGGGCTTCTACCTTAAATAACAGTCTATTATGTAGGACTTTATCAAATGCCTTCTGGAAGTCCATATAAATAACATCCATAGACATTCCCCTGTCCACTACTTTAGTCACCTCTTCAAAAAATTCAATCAGGTTTGTCAGGCAAGACCTTTCACATCCATGCTGACTCTCTCTGATCAACTGAAAATTTTCAAGGTGTTCAGTCATCCTATCCTTAATTATAGACTCTAGCAATTTCCCCACAACAGATGTTCGGCTAACTGGTCTATAATTCCCTGATTTCCCTCTCTCGCCATTCTTAAATAGCGGAGTGACATGCGCAATTTTCCAATCTAAAGGGACGGTTCCTGAATCTAAAGAACTTTGGAAGATTATAGTTAGGGCATCTACAATGTGCTCACCTACTTCCTTTAAAACCCTGGGATGGAAACCATCTGGCCCTGGGGATTTGTCACTCATTAGTGCCATTATTTTCTTTATTACTGTTATTTTACCTACGTTAATTTTATTGAGTCCCTGTCCCTGATTCAATATTAGTTTCTTTGAGATTTCCAGCATGCTATCCTCTTCTTCTACCGTAAATACTGAAGCAAGTAATTATTCAACATGTCCGCCATTTCCCCATCGTCATTGACAATATCACCACTTTCAGTTTTTAAGGGGCCAACATTGCTCCAGACCACCCTCTTTTTCCAAATGTAATTATAAAAATTCTTTGTATTGATTTTGATATCCCTTGCAAGTTTCTTTTCATACTCCCTTTCTGTAGCTCTTACTATCTGTTTTTTTACCCTTTGCTGCTCTTTGTATCTTTCCCATTCGCCAGGATCAGTGCTATTTTTTGCATTTTTGTATGCCCTTTCCTTTAGTTTTATGCTGTCCCTTACCTCTTTAGTTGTCCATGGCTGGTTTTTTTAGCAAGTAGAACTCTTGCCCCTCAGTGGTATAAACTGGTTCTGTATCACCTTAAATTCTTTTTTAAACATTTCCCACTGATCTTCTGTCATTTTACTCATTAACAGATTTGCCCAGTTTACTTTGGACAGTCTCTGCCTCATCCCATTGAAGTCGGCCTTACCTAAATCTAGAATCTTAGTAGCAGTTTCGTGTTTCTCCCTTTCAAACACTACTTTGAACTCGATCATGTTATGATCGCTATTGGATAAATCTTCACGCACAGTTAGGCTGTTAACTAAATCTGGCTCATTACTCATTACTAAACCTAATATGGCTTCCCCCTTGTTGCCTCTAGGACATATTGTTGTAGAAAACTATCCCGGACACACTCAAGAAATTCACTACTTTCTGACAGGTGCTAGTCTGCTTTTCCCAATCTATATGAAAGTTAAAACCCCCCATTAAAACCACTCTGCCTTTACTACATGCTTGTCTAATCTCTGCATTTATACAATCTAGCACTTCAGAGCTGTTACCAGGAGGCCTATACACAACTCCTATTAAGAGTCTTAGGGGGAGAAATTCAGTATCGCCCCATTTGGGGCGCAATTATCGGCCGGGCGCAAAGATTAGCGCCTGGCGCTAATTATCGCCACCGACTGCAAACTTGACTTTTATCGCCCCTGGAGGTGATTGCAGCGCTATATCAGGCGCTTCACACCTGTCTTAAGGCGCAAAGGCCGAGGAGCGAGGCGCTACCTCAGAGCGCTGGCGAAGCTCATGTAATGTCAGTCAGCAATGGAACACACACACACAATGGCACGGGCCAGTTCTTAAAGGGGATGGTTAATCTTGCTTTCCATCCACATCCTGCTCATTGCAGCCTTGAATCTCGGCCTGGAGAGACTTGCACATCAAATGTGCTGGAAAGAACAATGGAGAGTACCAGGCAAAGAGCTCAGAGTGCAGCCCCCACAATCTCTGCTAAATCGATACAAGGAATGGCAAATCAAAATGAACCTGCAAAGTGCTGCTCAGTACCCAAAACTCCTTCACACAACGTTGAATCTCTCTAGAAGTCTCTCCCTCTCTCTCTCAGAATGCATAGTTCAAAAATGGCACCAACAATAAAAGGCAGGAAGCGGTCACCTTTAAATAGCGCTCCCCCTTTCCCTTCATGACTGCAGAACGCTCCCCTCAACCTGTCGTTGCTAGCGTCAGGCGGTAAGGCAGGGGGCGCCACCCAATATCCGCTCCGGGGCGATACCGGGGCGTTGCGCACTCGAGTGACGTCATGATCTGCCGGCGCAGGAGAACGTGGCGGTAGTGTTTAGCGCCGCCGCAAAATGTCTAGTTAATTTCACGAGCGGCGCAAACTTCGCCGCGCCTGGGCGCTAGATGCTTTACGCCCCATTAGCGCCCTCTTAAGGCGCTAACGGGAGGTGCAACCAACTGAATTTTTCCCCCTGAGACCCTTTCCTATTTCTTAATTTTACCCATAAGGTCTCCACTGGCTGCTTACCTCTCTTTAAATCCTCTCTTATTATTGAAGTGATTTCATCCCTAATCACTAAGGCTACTCCTTCCCCTCTGCCATTTTCCCTATTTGTCCTGTAAACCTTATAACCTGGTATATTTAGTTCCCAGTCCTGACTGTCCTGTAGCCATGTCTCAGTAATTGCTATCATGTCATACCCTCCAATGTGAATTCGTGCCTGCATTTCATTCAATTTATTCCTTATACTCTGTGTGTTTGTATAAAGAACGCTTATTTGGGCCACACACCCTAGTCTGTCCTTCAGCTCTGATGCTTTATTCACATGTTTCTTATTTCTCTCACCTGGTTTAATCACTTTACATCTTTTAGTTTTCCCTTTACCTGTAGTGCCTGAAGTACAATTTCTGACTGTTACTCTACTCTCTTCCCTTTCGTTTGTTTTTGAACTACTATTTGTACTATTTGTATTGTAATTTCCCCCGAGTCTGAGCCCTCCCCCCCGCCCCCCATTTACTAGTTTAAAGTCCTTGTGACCGCCCTATTTATCCTTTCTGCTAGGGCCCTAGTCCCAGACCGGTTCAGGTGGAACCCGTCCCAATGGTACAGTTCCTTCCTGTCCCAATACTGGTGCCAGTGCCCCATGAAATGGAACCCCTCTTTCCCACACCACTCCTTTAGCCACGTGTTTATTTCCCTAATCAGCTTATCTCTACGCCAATTTGCATGTGGCTCAGGTAATAATTCAGGGATTATAACCCTTGAGGTCCTGTTCTTTAATTTAGCTCCTAGTTCCTGGTGCTCTCCAAACAGGACCTCTTGCCTACTCTTCCCTATGTTGTTGGTCCCAACATGAACCACAACAACTGGATCCTCCCCCTCCCTCTCCAATATCCTTTCAAGCCAAGATGTCCCTTACCCTGGTACCAGGTAGGCAACATACCATGTGGGACTCTCGATCTTGCTTACAAAGGATGTTATCTGTCCCCCTAATTATAGAATCCCCTACAACTACCACATTACACTTCCTCCTCCTCCTCTTCCCCATAGGACAGCCTCCTGCTCCAAGGTGCCATGGTCTGCATTCTGGCTGTCCTTCCGACAGTCTTTATCCTTATCCTCACAGGTAGCAAGTACATTGTGCCTGTTGGATAGGATCAGTTTCTGTGGCTCCTCGTTCCCTTTCTTACCTGGGTTCCCCTTACTCTGCACACTATTGGTCACACCAACCCCGTTCTGAACCTGCACCTCTCTACTAGGTGTGACCGAAGTCTGGAGCAAACTGTCCAGATACTCCTCCCCCTCCCTTATGTGTCGGAGTGTCTCCAAGTGGCACTCCAGCTCAATGACAATGAGCCGGAGAGATTCGAGACGGAGACATCTCCTGCAGGCGTGTTCGCTCGGGACAGTCTCGCTGTCCACAAACTCCCACAAACTGCAGTCCAGACACACAACCTGCCCTGCCATATCTTAGTCTAACCTTGTTTTATTTATTTAATCAGATAAAGCCTTTACTCAACGACTATTTATAGTTATATTAATTAGTTTAACTAGTTAAGTTATAAATGTAATAAAGTGCGTTATAGTTTCCCGCTGCTAGTTTAAACCACTGTCCTAGCTTAGAGAGAAAAAATGCTAATACTCACCCACCAATCACCTACCTGCTGTCCTGCGACATCACTCCTTGGTTTTTGTTGCTGTTGAAATCGTCGCCTTCGCTGCTGCCGCCGATTAGGTCCGCGCTGTCCTCTCCTCTGCTGTTTTAAACCGTGCCACTGCATCGGTGCTGCCGCCATTTTGCTCACCTGTCCTAATATCTCCTTGTGTGGCTCGGTGTCAAATGTTGTTTGATAATCGTGCCTGTGAAGCGCCGTGGGACGTTTTACTACGTTAAAGGCGCTATATAAATGCAAGTTGTTGTTGTGGTTGTTGTTATGAAAGAGCGTACCTTGCAATGCAAGCTCTGTTTGAAGATGTCTCTCTGAGTCAACGTTCTAACATTTGTCGCTTTTCTGTCATTGTAGGTCTGGAAAAAAAAGTGGTGGGGTCAGCTCGTTTGAGGGCTTGGCATGTTCGAGCAGTGAATGTCCAACATGTTGACATGCAACACTTTGTGGTACGCGCATGTGGTAAATGGTGCCATTAAGCAGTCGTATTTTGCCAGATTCCTTAAGGTGCGTTATTTGCTGCTGCGTCTATTCCGATGCTGTAAACTGTGTTGACCATTGTCCTCCATGTCCTGCCAGGCATGCTGCCCAGCTGCCCTCTGCTGAAGCTACCAAAGAGGGCAAGCTCCTCACACCCACCTCATGCAGCCACGCTTCCACTTCACCAGCTGTTAAACATGGGCATTGGATGCTGTGCCACTCCTTCACCAGCCCACAGATTCCGTTTCCTGCCTCCACATTTGTGTTGTTGCCACCCACTGTTTTTTTTGCCAGTCACGTCTGTTCCCCTCAAGCGGCCTTTGAAAAGCTGGCAACAAGGTTGAGCTCCTTACAACCTTTTTGGGAAGACTGGCAACAACTGTAATTGGCACATAAGTGGCTGCTTCCCTGTAAATGAGTGCTTTCAGGAGACGTGGGATGAAAATTGGAAATGAAAAAAAAATAAGGGTCAGGCAAAAAGAGTGCAATTGTTTGGAGGAGCTGTGGGGGAGGAATGGACTCCCCATGTCATCCTTCGCTATGGTGAGTTGGTTGAGAATATTCCCGTACACTGCAAAATCTTAAAAACATTTAAAGCTTTTCTGAGTCCTCACCTGTAGCCAGGTGTGGCCACCAGTGTGTATTGCAAAATCACAGGCACATTGCCTACAATGTTCTGATGCGCGCTGTTAGTGGGCGAGGACTCTTTAGTACCAATTAAAGAAGGGTTACCCAAACATCTGCGCAGATGTATTTTTTACTTTTGCTTTTTGTACCCAAACATCTTGTTGATCTCGGCTGTTTAAACATATTAAGATAATCAAGCCACTTGATCCCCATCCAAGGACAATGACATCCTTGAAACCACGAATACCAAGATCTTCCTGAACTGAGCATGTCTCTGCCTTGTCCCCAGATGTGAATATTAGTCAAACTCTTTATTCAAGTAACCTGCTGACACGGTGAGCAATGGCTAATCCGAACCCTGCCTGTGCTCTGTTTGGCAAGAAAGAAGCTGGAAAATAACTTTGACAAAACAACAGTGATTCATTTTTGTTGCATCCTCGTTTAACCATTTGAGTCTAAATCACACCAATATTGGAAAATCTAGGCTCCAGCATTAATGGGAATACTTTTGCCTATCTCATAGAATCATAGAAACTTACAGCACCGAAGGAGGCCATTCGGCCCGTCGTGCCTGTGCCGGCTCTTTGAAAGAGCCGTCGTGCTCAGTCCCACATCCCCGCTTTTTGTCCCTAACCCTGTAAGTTCCTCATCCTCAACTACCTGTCGAACTCCCTTTTGAAATTATTTATGGAATCAGCTTCCACCACCTTTTCAGGTAGAGCGTTCCAGATCGTGACATCTTTCTGGGTGAAAAGAAATTCTCCTCATCTCCCCTCCAGATCTTATCATCGAATCATAGAATGGTTACAGCACAGAAGGAGGCCAATCGGCCCGTTGAGCCCGTGCCGGCTCTCTGCAAGATCACTTCAGCTAGTCCCACTCCCCTGCCCTTTCCCCGGAGCCCTGCAAATTTTTTTCCTTCAGCTACTTATCCAACTCCCTTTTGAAAGCCGTGATTGAATCTGCCTCCACCACCCTCTCAGGCAGTGCATTCCAGATCCTAACCACTCGCTGCGTAAAAAAGTTTTTCCTCATGTCGCCTTTGGTTCTTCTGCCAATCACCTTAAATCTGTGTCCTCTGGTTCTCGACCTTTCCGCCAGTGGGAACAGTTTCTCTCTATCTACTCTGTCCAGACCCCTCATAATTTTGAACCCCTCTATCAAATCTCCTCTCAACCTTCTCTGCTCTAAGGAGAACAACCCCAGCTTCTCCAGTCTATCCACGTAACTGAAGTCCCTCATCCCTGGAATCATTCTCGTAAATCTTTTCTGCACCCTCTCTCAGGCCTTCACATCTTTTGCCAATGATTTTGAATCTATGACCTCTGGTTATTGACCCACTTGCCAGAGGGAATAGTTTATCTCTATCTATTCTACCAAAACCTCTGTGCTATCTCCTTATACTGTTCTGTATAGCTGTAAGACTCTGCTCTTGAGGTCCTGTCTCTCCTGAAGTGGAAATGATGAAGATCATAAAGACAAAAATGACAATATTGTACTCCTTTCTTTGCTGCCCAATCTCTCTTTACAATGATTTCCCATAGTATTAATTGTGCAGCCATTTTGTGTTTCAGATAGCCAAAAATGGAATGGACCCATCATATTCTCTCTTATTGACATATGCATGTCATCTGATAAAGGTTATTGGCCAGGTTGGCTACTAAGAATAGGGAACATTTACAGGACTACTGACATCTCATTCATGGTGATACTACAACAACAACAACGTAAACAACAAACAACAAAAGCAACAACAACCCACATTTAAATGGTTGTCCAACATAGGAAAGGCGCGAGACAGTGGGAGGTTGGATCCAAGAAGGAGTAGAGCAGGAGTTGGGGAAGATAGTCAACGGCATGGGCAAAGACATAGGTTCTAAGGACATTTCTGAAGGTGGTGAGAATTGTAGCAAGGCAGACAATTCCAGAATGTGGGAGGAAGGTAATTTATGACTGTGCCATTGATGGCAGCTTGGAGGGATGGGGGAGAAACACAGAGTTGGAAGAGTGAAGGATGCGAGCTTAAAGGGACATTTTCCAATGAGAAAATGTGCCCTACCTGCATGTGACATCACCATGATGAAAATGATGGCTCTTCTGGACCTTCTCCCTCCTCAATCAAAACACTTCTTCAAAAAGTTCCCCTTCAAATATATGTCTGATTGTCCTTCTTTCTCCGCAAGCAATGGTGAGATGAACCACAAATGATAGTTTACCCCAGACCAAAACGCCAGGAGGACTCCCTTCTCTTCTTCAAATTGTACCATGGAATCATTTACATCCAACTGAGCAGGTGGATAGGGCCTGAGCTTAATGTCTAATATTGTCCTCCGATGCAGCACTCCCTCAGTACTGCATGGGATCCAGGGCAATTTGGCACATTGGATCCAAAATTGGCTTAGTGGCAGGAGGCAGAGGGTGATGGTCGAAGGTTGTTTTTGTGACTGGAAGCCTGTGTCCAGTGGTGTACCGCAGGGATCAGTGCTGGGTCCCTTGCTGTTTGTAGTGTACATTAATGATTTAGATATGAATGTAGGAGGTATGATCAGTAAGTTCGCAGATGACACGAAAATTGGTGGAGTGGTAAATAGCGAGGAGGGAAGCCTCAGGCTACAGGACGATATAGATGGGTTGGTCAGATGGGCAAATGGAATTTAACCCTGAAAAGTGTGAGGTGATGCATTTTGGGAGGACTAACAAGGCAAGGGAATACACAATGAATGGTAGGACCCTAGGAAGGACAGAGGATCAGAGGGACCTTGGTGTGCATGTACATAGATCCCTGAAGGCAGCAGGACAGGTAGATAAGGTGGTTAAGAAAGCATATGGGATACTTGCCTTCATTAGCCGAGGCATAGAATATAAGAGCAGGGAGGTTATGATGGAGCTGTACAAAACGCTAGTTAGGCCACAGCTGGAATACTGTGTGCAGTTCTGGTCGCCACACTATAGGAAGGATGTGATTGCTTTGGAGAGGGTGCAGAGGAGATTCACCAGGATGTTACCTGGGCTGGAGCGTTTCAGCTATGAAGAGAGACTGGACAGGCTGGGGTTGTTTTCCTTAGAGCAGAGAAGGCTGAGGGGGGACCTGATTGAGGTGTACAAAATTATAAGGGGCATAGATAGGGTAGATAGAAAGGAACTTTTCCCCTTAGTAGAGGGGTCAATAACCAGGGGGCATAGTTTCAAGGTAAGGGGCAGGAGGTTTAGAGGGGATTTGAGGAAAAACTTTTTCACCCAGAGGGTGGTTGGAATCTGGAACTCACCGCCTGAAAGGGTGGTAGAGGCAGGAACCCTCACAACATTCAAGAAGCATTTAGATAGATGAGCACTTGAAACACCATAGCATACAAGGCTACGGACCAAGTGCTGGAAAATGGGATTAGAATAGATAGGGCTTGATGGCTGGTGCGGACACGATGGGCCGAAGGGCCTCTTTCTGTGCTGTATAACTCTATGACTCTATGAACCATCAACCTACATTATGTGCTCAAGTCCACAGTGGGTCTGACTCAGGGGTACCAAATGAGCCAAGATAATACTTAACACTCAAGAAGAAAACCCAGATATACTAATGGGGAGAAAGGGGAAGGGAACCAGGAAGTTATAATGCTAAAACCATGATTAGTCTTCACTTGGAGAAAAATCTTCACCAGCCTTTCTTTTCCAATCTTCTCCCCTTCTTTTCTGGAGGCAGTGACTCTTGCTGTGCACAGTCCATTGTTGCTGGCTGCCCTCTGGAAATGGCAATTCTTCATGAGCAAACCTCGACAATATGTGTCAGCAGGCTGTTTTATCATGCAGGGCACCACAGCGGAGTCCAATCATGTCTTGCCTGGCATCCCGCCTATGCAAACTTGGCAGCAAGGATCACTGGTTTGCGATCAGCAGTTGGAACCCTGGGTGATTTACCAGCCCCTGCATGAGGACGCTGAGATCAATTTTAGCAAACCACACTTCTGCCCAGCCGAAATGAGCTAACTCAACACCTACCATCGAAGCTGGGACCTTCCTCAGTACTATAATGGGTTGTAACTTCACCGGTGTAGACCAGGTCAATCTACTGGATGTACGCAACATCACAGGTTTGGGTGGGTTTGTGGAGGAAAGGGGATGAGGTTCTCTTCTACGTTGATCAAAAGTGCCTCTAGATTCATAGCCACAGACTCCATAGACTCAGATAAGCTGTGTTGCTTAATGTACTTAGTATCAACTCCAAGCCAGATCTGTCCTGTTCAGGCTGAATCTTGCTTTGGTTTAGCAACTGAGTTGTTATTACAGCAACAACAACAAAAAGAGAGATAAAGAAATGATATTCTGAGTGATAAATCCTTGAATTGGCTCACTATCTGAACCACCTCGGCAGAGATATTTTATAGTTCCTTCCTTCCAAATCGCATTTCCCTCTAAAACTGTACATTTTTATCTGCTTCTGCGCCGTCCTATCAAAACACTGCCTGTCTATCACAGTTTCCATTGTTTCAATATGAATAATACTTCAGCAAAACATATTATTTAAATCAGTCAGAGGGGCCGTTTCCATATGTAGAAGAAATCTAACCTCCCCTGGTTTCATTGTTAATGTTAATGGAGGACTGCATTAAAGTACTGCACTCTGTGTTGTAGCTACAGGGAGTCTAATAACTAAAGGTACCTAATTAGCATGTGAACATGATTAGCAACATGCTGTTCAATCTGTGCTTAATAGCAGAATTCACGACAAATATTTTAATCAGGGAAAATGCACTTAACCTTAAGTCCTTATACATCTGCATAATATTATTGTATAGCGTGTCTAAAATCCCCATAATTCAAAGAATAGTTTAAAATAGATCTTTTATTTGCTGTCGCAGCGATTTCATGCGTGTTGTGTCTCGGAGTGATAGGGCATGGGTTTTTGTCTTTGGTTCAGCTCTCAACCCAAGCAATCAAGGAGCTTACCAAGTGAAGGCTAGAGCTTCTTTGCTCCGTGTGTCAATAACTCCATCAAGAATGACTGACCTTGATGTTGCAGTTCCGCCTTTATACTAAGGGTTGCAAACATTCAGCTCCTTTGCTCGGTAATGGTACCTGAACTACTGAATCAAACAAGTAGCATAGATGGCCATAAAAGCTGGTGGAAGGGTGGAAATCTTCAAGGAATAATAACAACAACTTCCATTTAAGTAGCGCCTTTAATGTAGGCAAACGTCCCGAGGCGCTTCAGAGGGTTGTAATCATACAAGAAATTGACACCAAGCCAAAGAAGGAGATATTAGGACAGGTGACTAAAAGCTTAGTCAAAGAGGTAGGTTTTAAGGAGGGTCAAAGGAGGAGGAGAGGTATAGAGAAGGAATTCCAGAACTTAGGGCCTCGACAGCACAGCCGCCAATGATGGGGAGAAGGGAGTGGGCGATGTGCAAGAGGCTGGAGTTAGAGGATTGTAGAGTTCTTGGAGGATTGTCAGGCTGGAGGAGGTTGCATAGCTATGGTGGGACGAGGCCATGGAGTTGAACACAGGGATGAGATATTTAAATTGAGGTATTAGTGGACCGGGAGCCAATTTAGGTCAGCAAACACAGGAGTGATGGGTGAGTGGGATGATGCGGGTTAGGATTCAGGCAGCAGAGTTTTGGATGAGCTCAAGTTTATAGAGAGTGTAAGGTGGGAGGCTGACCAGGAGAGCATTGGAATCGTCAAGTTTGGAGGCAACACAGGCATGGATGATGGTTCTAGTCGTTACTGTTATATTGTAGGGAACACAGGTGGCAATTTGCACACAGCCAGGTCCCACAAACAGCAATGACCTGGCCAGATCAGCTGTTTTAGTGCTGTTGGTTGAGGGATAAGTGTTGGCCTGAACACCAGGGACAACTTCCCTGCTCTTCGAAATAGTCATGATGCGGAGATGCCGGTGTTGGACTGGGGTGGACAAAATTGAGAGGTCGCACAACACCAGGTTATAGTCCAACAGTTTTATTTGAAATCACAAGCTTTCGGAGCTATCGATTTGCTCCTTCCTCAGGTGAAGTAAATTAGATACAGAATCTCCAAAGCATATATAGATGGAAAACAAAGCATGTGTACTTTACAATTGCAGACCAATAAATTAAATCATCCTGACTATCTGCCGAGGTGTGATAAAGTTAATTAAGTCAGCCAGGAAGGTACCACATCAAAGACATAGCAAGATTCTTCGAAATAGTGCCATGGGATCTTTTACTTCCAGCTGAGAGAGCAGACGGGGGTTCAGTTAGAACATCTCATCCGAAAGACGGCACCTCTGACGGTGCAGCACTCAGTACTTCACTGGCAGCGTCAGCCTAGCTTTATGTGCTCAAGTCTCTGGAGTGGGACTTGAACCCGCAACCTTCTGGCCCAGAAGTGAGATTGCTACCACTGAGCCACAGCTCGGTATATAGCACTTTCATTATTGGTGCCCCCCTTTTACCACGAGAAGGCCGAATAATCCCTCATCCTTAGGTTGCTTAGATGTGTAACATGAAGTTTTGGGGGCAACATATAAGGTTTAAGTCCACGTTCCCATTAATTTGTAGTTATCTCAAGTCGCTGATACTTTGTTTAGGATTTTCCAGCAGTAAAAGAACAACACTAAGAACGGCCCTTTCCAAACCTCCAAGCTTATTAAATCCAAACAGCAACAAACCCGCGAACGAGAGCTTTATGTGCAAGTAGGACTAAGTTCTCTGGGCTGCATTTGCCAGAGCTTGTGGACTACGTGAGGCTCAAGGGTCGTAGCTTGGACACCACCGAGTCTATGGGCTGGATTTTGATACTGGGGCGGGTTGGGGTCGTGTCATCCGCTTTTCGTGTTATCCACCCGACTGCAATTGGATGTGGGAGATTGATGCGATTTTCACCTAATTGGGCAATTGAGTTCAAGCATGTGGGAACCCATGAACCAATTAGTGTTTTCAGTCTGAAAGTCGCCTCTGATGATGTCATCATTGCTGCTGCATTGAAGGTCTTCAGAGACTGCCTGGCCTTTGCTGTGAGAGGACCTGGATGCAAAATGAGCAGCAGCTCTAAGTCTGCTCCCAGATATTTTTGAGAGAGAGAGATTTTTTTTTGCACCACCACTTCCAGATGCCTGCCAGTCAGCCACTCACTCACTGATAGTCAGCCCAGCCACTGATAGTCAACTATCCAAATGTGCTCCCGCCAGGTTTCACAATCGTGGTTCAGAACAGGCGTGCTTCACGTAGAACAAGGGTTAAAATCACAAAGGCCTTTATAGAACCAATTTAGTGCTTGTTAAGGGCCTTAACAGCCTATCCCATCTCTTAAAGGCGGGACGGAGTTGGGACCAGCAGACACGATTTCATGAAAATTGCGTGGAGGCGGGATGGAGGCGGACTTGTGCCCGCCCGCCAGTTTTCGCAATTTTAACCCCCCACATGCCTCCAAACCCGCCTCCACGGGTCAATGAAAATCCAGCCCTATGAGATTACAGCAGTGGAAAAGCTAAACTAGTGCTTAAGCCAGATCTCCATGGATATTGTTGGATCACAAGTGGCTACATCAGCTGCAGCTCCGCATTCTGTAGCAATCCAAAATCCTGCATGGAACACAAGCCATGAAGCTTCATGCATTGCTTCTGCAGCCTGTCTGACTCTCTCTCCGATACAATTTGCACCTTGACGTCTGTCCCTTCTACGCAGAGTTTCATCATCAGGAGAATACCGTGGCTTGCTTGTTGTGCCCCAGTTAGTTTCTGCAAAGGGGTGAATTTCCTCGGGGCTTCAACACCATGACTTTAGCAGAGTTCTCATTTAATCCATAAACTTGAGCTCATCCAAAACTCGGCTGCCCGTGCCCTAACTCGCACCAAGTCCCGTTCACCCATCACCCCTGTGCTTGCTGACCTACATTGGCTCTCAGTTGTGCAACTCCTTGATTTTAAAATTCTCATCCTTGTTTTCAAATCCCTCCATGGCCTCGCCCCTCCCTATCTCTGCAACCTCCTCCAGCCCCAAAACCCTCCGAGATCTCTGCGCTCCTCCAATTCTGACCTCTTGCGTATCGCCCATTTTAATCGCTCCACCATTGGCGGCCGTGCTTTCAGCTGTCTAGGCTCCAAGCTCTGGAATTCCCTCCCTAAACCTCTACGCCCCTCTACCTCTCTCTCTTCCTTTAAGACCTCCTTTTTGACCAAGCTTTAGGTCATCTGCCCTAATATCTCCTTATGTGGCTCGGTGTTAAATTTTGTTTGATAACGCTCCTGTGAAGCGCCTTGGGACGTTTTACTACGTTAAAGGCGCTATATAAATGTCGCCAGAGTTACATCGAGTCTACAGCACAGAAACAGATTATTCGGCCCAACTGGTCCGTGCCGTTGTTTATGCTTTACACGAGCCTCCTACCACCACTTTTCATCTAACACCATCAACATATCCTTCAATTCCTTTATCCCTCCTGTGTTTATCTAGCTTCCCCTTAAATGTATCTCTGCTATTCGCCTCAACTACTCCTTGTGGTAGCGAGTTCCACATTCTTACCACTCTTTGGGTAAAGAAGTTTCTCTTGAATTCCCTATTGGATTTATTAGTGACTATCTTATATTTATGCCCACTAGTTCTGGTCTCCCCCACAAGTGGAAACATTTTCTCTACGTCTACCCAATCAAACCCTTTCATAATCTTAAAGACCTCTATCAGGTCACAACTCAGCCTTCCCTTTTCTGGGGAAAGAAGCCCCAGCCTGTTCAGCCTTTCCTGATAAGTATATCCTGTATGTTCTGGCATTATCCTCGTGAATCTTTTTTGCACATCCCCCCCCATGCCTCTATATCCTTTCTTTAATATGGAGACCAGAACTGTGCACAGTACTCCACATGTGGTCTAATCAAGGTTCAATACAAATTTAAAATAACTTCTCTGCTTTTCAATGCTATCCCTCCAGAAATTAACCCCAGGGCTTGGTTTGCTTTTTTATGGCCTTATTAACCTGCGTCACTACTTTTAGTGATTTGTCTATCTGTACCCCCAGATCCCTTTACTCCGCTCCCCCATTTAGACTCTTATTTTCTAAGCAGCATGCGGCCTCCTTATTCTTCCTACCAGAATGCACTACCTTACTTTTACCTAGATTGAAATTCAT
Source organism: Squalus acanthias (assembly GCA_030390025.1). Classification (NCBI taxonomy): domain Eukaryota; kingdom Metazoa; phylum Chordata; class Chondrichthyes; order Squaliformes; family Squalidae; genus Squalus; species Squalus acanthias. The sequence continues at coordinate 16,050,032 of CM059429.1, forward strand.
TTGTAAATGACACGCCCATTCTGCAAGTTTATTAATGTCTTCTTGTATTTGTGAGGGTACGGAGTGGCGGAGCAGGTGAGGCCCTGATGAAATTCACCCACACCCTCCCAAAGTCTCCCTCCGCTGCCAGCAAGCATGAGGTTAAATTCATGAAACATTAGTTCTCATTACAGTTGCCAGCAGCTGCCAAGCCCCCAAAGGTAGAATAAAAAAGTCCCACAATTTGGCACCCAAATGAGCGATCTCACTTAGACAGGCCACAACAATGCGTGAGGGATGGAAATATCACACCAGCGTAATAGTGATTTCCCTTTTGAGATTGTAGCTACACCATCGAGTTACATTGAGTCTACCGCACAGAAACAGGCCATTCGGCCCAACTGCTCCACGCTAACCTCTTCCCACCCTTCTTCATCTAACACTATCAGCATATCCAATCAGCACAGCTTGTTTTTGCAATGTAGGAAGAGTCTTACTCGGTTTAACTCAGAGCTATACTTGATAGGGGACCTCTTGATATCTACACGCAAAGCATTAAAAAAAAGGTAAATTGTAAAATTGCACCATTTCCCAGAACTGACATTCCTCATCTTGATTGGCACAAAAAGCAAAATACTGCGGATGCTGGAAATCTGAAATAAAAGCTTCAGATACTGGAAATACTCAGCAGGTCGGGCAGCCTCTGTGGAGAGAGAAACAGAGTTAACGTTTCAGGTCAATGACCTTTCGTCAGAACTGGAAAAAGTTAGAGATGTAACGGGTTTTAAGCAAGCGCAGAGGCAGGGAAAGTGGGGAGGGGAGGAAAGAACAACTGGGAAGGTCTGTGATAGGGCGGAAGGCAGGAGAGATTAAGAGACAAAAGGGATGATGGTGCGAGGCAAAAGGAGATGGTAACGGGACAAGAAAAGAAACAAAAGATGGGTCGAGAGGAGGTGTAACTGGGAACAGCAGAATCATCAGCGACAGCTGCCGTCCAAAAAAATGGGGGCAGAGGTTATGATCTGAAATTGTTGAACTCAATGTTGAGTTCGTAAGTCTGTAAAGTGCCTCATAGAAAGATGAGGTGCTGTTCCTTAAGCTTACGTTGCGCTTCATTGGAACAGTGTAAGAGGCCGAGGACAGAGAGGTCAGAGTGGGAGTGGTCCGGAGAATTAAAATGACAGGCGTCCGGAAGCTCGGGGTCATGCTTGCGGACTGAGCGGAGGTGTTCTGCAAAGCGGTCACCCAGTCTGGATTAATGTGGAATGATTTTCGAGAAATGAGGTAAAGGGGGATTAGTGTGTCCAGGTGTAGAAAACATTATATACAACGTGTGCCAAGCTTGCAGATGCCCCGGAGTCTCATTTAATCCACTTGGAAGCAGACTGTTATTTTTAATTCAGTGAGTTTCGTTTGCTGCTGGCAGTATTTATAAGAAATGAAGTCCAACAGCTACTGAATATGTACTTAATGTCTGATTTTTACAGTATTGCTGTCTGGATTTTTTTTGCACTTATCTTTACATTTCTTCACTACTTGTTACCTAATAACTTATTAATAAGCATTTCTTAACTAATAATTAGTTCGACACCATGACCTCATGAAAATAAACTTACACTACTGGTTGAATAAACAGAATGTATTTTAAATTTGAGACAATTATTTACATCGACTGTACGACATTACTCAGTTTTCTGGCATTTGGTTTAGTTTAATCTGTATTTAGTGTTGTACTTTAGACAAAATGGAATTCCAAAGATTTAAAAAAAAATATAAATCAACCCCAGGATATCTTTGGATAATTCAGGTAATGTTCCTGCATTAAACTTGATTTCATACATGAAGCAACTATAGTTTTATTTTTTTTCATGAGTTCAAACAATGCTGCAGGTTCGGAACTGTCCTGCTAGATTACATTCACCTCGTGCGAATTCAGATTTTTTTTTACATTTCAAAAGTTCAATAAATGTCACACATTATTAGCAAAGGTGCACATCTTTAAATCTGTGAAGGGGGTGGGGGGGGGGGGGGGGGGGGGAGTTACCAATCGGATTTTTATATGGAGAATAAATGATTGCAGGGGTCGTGTTATAAAACTGTCACACGCTCCACAGGGTTCGGATGAGAAAAGCACGCAAGCAAAGCTCAAATGGATTATTTAATCAGTCAAAACCAAAGAATGTTTAACAACCTTGGACACCCTCCCAAACATTGATTATTTTATCACGTGGTGTTATTGGCCATGCGTGGTTTAAAACAATACACTTTGTACCACAGAGATGGGATCAAATAATAATACACAGCATTGCAGAGATAAGACACTCTTGTATATATTATGCAATGTAGTACATACTTTTTAAACTCTATAAATACCACATTTCCCCCCACTTTTCTCCTCCCTGAAGGTGCTGACTCTTAGTGGGCGCTGGGTAACTTCTATAAATGGACATTATTCATATGTAAGCCTAGAGAGTGAACATTGGTAAGCTATTTGATCATAGAAGGCATCACAATCAAACCCAACATGTATACCATGAGATTACCAGCTGGTGATCAAGAGAGGGAGCGCTGGCTAATTCAGGGCCACTAAGATGAATTGCAGCCTCTCCACTGATAACCTGAAAAAGCTTGGTGTACATTACTCAGCAGGGTAGAAATTCCAGCAGTGCCTTGTTTATTCATTCTCAGGATGTGGCATCACTGGCATGGTCAGCATTTATTGCCCCTCCCTTGTACAATTTAGTGGTTTGCTGGGTCACTTCAGAGGGCAGTTAAGAGTCAACCATGTTGGTGTGGGACTGAAGTCACATTTTGGCCAGATCAGGTAAGGACGGCAGGTTTCCTTCCCTAAAGGACATTAGTGAACCATTTGGGTGTTTATAACAATCCAACAGCTTCATGGTCACTTTTAATTATGCCAGCTTTTTAAAGCTGAATTCAAATACTCAAACTACCATGGTGGGTTTTCGAACTCACTTTCTACTGGATTACTAGTACAGGCTTTTGGATTACTAGTCCATTAACACCACTTGGAAGAAGCACTGTGAGTAGCAAGGGCACAGAATGTACTCTGGGTGGGGGACTTCAATGTCCATCACCAAGAGTGGCTCGGTAGCACCACTACTGACTGAGCTGGCCGAGTCCTGATGGACATAGCTGCCAGTCTGGGCCTGCGACAGGTGGTGAGATAATCAACACGAGGGAAAAACATACTTGACCTCATCCTCACCAATCTACCTGTCGCAGATGCATCTATCCATGACAGTATTGGTAGCACTGACCACCGCACAGTCATTGTGGAGACGAAGTCCCGTCGTCACACTGAGGACACCCTCCATCATGTTGTGTGGCACTACCACCATGTTAAATGGGACAGATTCAGAACAGATCTAGCAGCTCAAAACTGGGCATCCATGAGGCGCTGTGGGCCATCAGCAGCAGCAGCATTGTATTTCACTACAATCTGTAACCTCATGGCCCGGCATATCCCTCACTCTACCATTACCATCAAGCCAGGTGACTAACCCTGGTTCAATAAGGAGTGTAGAAGAGCATGCCAGGAGTAGCACCAGGCGTACCTAAAAATGAGGTGCCAACCTGGGGAAGCTGCAACACAGGACTACATGCATGCTAAAAAGCAGAAGCAGCATGCTATAGACAGAGCTAAGTGATCCCACAATCAACGGATCAGATCAAAGCTCTGCAGTCCTGCCACATCGAGTCGTGAATGGTGGTGGACCATTAAACAACTAATGGGAGGAGGCTCCATGAATATCCCCATCCTCAATGATGGTGGAGCCCAGCATGTGAATGCAAAAGACAAGGCTGAAGTGTTTGCAACCATCTTCAGCCAGAAGTGCCGAGTGGATGATCCATATCGGCCTATACCTGAGGTCCCCACCATCACAGATGCCAGTCTTCAGCCAATTCGATTCACTCCACGTGATATGAAGAAATGGCTGAGTGCACTGGATACAGCAAAGGCTATGGGCACCGACAACATCCCGGCTATCATGCTGAAGACTTGTACTCCAGAACTAGCCACGCTCTAGCCAAGCTGTTCCAGTACAGCTACAACACTGGCATCTATCCGACAATGTGGAAAAATGCCTAGGTATGTCCTGTCCACAAAAAGCAGGACAAATCCAACCCGGCCAATTACCACCCCCATCAGTCTACTCTCAATCATCAGTAAAGTGATGGAAGGTGTCATCGACAGTGCTATCAAGCGGCACTTACTCATCAATAACCTGCTCACTGATGCCCAGTTTGGGTTCTGCCCGGACCACTCAGCTCCTGACCTCATTACAGCCTTGGTCCAAACATGGACAAAGGAGCTGAATTCCAGAGGTGAGGTGAGAGTGACTGCCCTTGACATCAAGGCAGCATTTGACCGAGTGTGGCATCAAGGAGCCCTAGTAAAACTGAAGTCAATGGGAATCGCGGGGAAAACTCTCCACTGGCTGGAGTCATACCTTGCACAAAGGAAGATGGCTGTGGTGGTTGAAGGTCAATCATCACAGCCCCAGGACATCGCTGCAGGAGTTCCTCAGGGCAGTGTCCTAGGCCGAACAATCTTCAGCTGCTTCATCAATGACCTTCCCTCCAACATAAGGTCAGAAATGGGGATGTTCGCTGATGACTGCACAGTGTTCAGTGCCATTCACAACTACTCAGATAATGAAGCAGTCCATGCCTGCATGCAACAAGACCTGGGCGACGTTCAGGCTTGGGCTGATAAGTGGCAGGTACCATTCGCGTCACAGAAGTGCCAGGCAATGACTATCTCCAACAAGCGAGAGTCTAACCACCGCCCCTTGACATTCAACGGCATTACCATCGCCAAAACCCCCACCATCAACATCCTGGGGGTCACCATTGACCAGAAACTTAACTGGACCAGCCACATAAATACTGTGGTAACAAGAGCAGGTCAGAGGCTAGGGTATTCTGCGGCGAATGTCTCACCTCCTGACTCTCCAAAGCCTTTCCACCATCTACAAGGCATAAGTAAGGAATGTGATGGAATACTCTCCACTTGCCTGGATGAGTGCAGCTCCAACAACACTCAAGAAGCTCAACACCATCCAGGACAAAGCAGCCCACTTGATTGGCACCCCATCCACCACCTTAAACATTCACACCCTCCACCACCGGCGCACCGTGGCTGCAGTGTGTACCATCTGCAAGATGCACTGCAGCAACTCACCAAGGCTTCTTCGGCAGCACCTCCCAAACCCACGACCTCTTCCACCTAGAAGGACAAGGGCAGCAGGCGCATGGGAACACCACCACCTCCAAGTTCCCCTCCAAGTCACACACCATCCTGACTTGGAAGTATATCGCCGATCCTTCATCGTCGCTGGGTCAAAATCCTGGAACTCCCTCCCTAACAGCACTGTGGGAGTACCTTCACCACATGGACTGCAGCGGTTCAAGAAGGCGACTCACCACCACCTTCTCAAGGGCAATTAGGGATGGGCAATAAATGCTGGCTTTGCCAGCGACGCCCACATCCCATAAACGAATTTTAAAAAACCACTACACTACTGTACCCTATGATAAATGATATTGGGTACAGTAGCATAGTGGTTATGTTACTGGACTAATAATCCAGAGGTCTGAACTAATGATCCAGAGATGTGAGTTCAAATCCCACTACAGCAACTGGGGAATTTAAATTCAGTTAATTAATTTTTTTTAAATCTGGAATAAAAAGCGGCCATGAAACTACCAGATTGTAAAAATCCAAGTGGTTTACTAATGTCCTTTAGGGAAGGAAATCTGCCATCCTTACCTGGTCTGGCCTATATGTGACTCCAGACCCACAGCAATGTGGTTGACTCTTAACTGCCCCTCTGAAATGGTGGCTCACCACCACCTTCTCAAGGACAATTAGGGATGGCCAATAAATGCTGGCCTTGCTGGCGATGCCCACAACGAATATTAAAAAAAACCTGCCTGCACCAGTTGCAATGCAACAGAGTTGCCCACCCAGCAGAGGATATGGAACCTCAGAGTGACACACTACCACTTTCGTACCTTTGCTCCCTTGCTGGCAGGCCCAGATTTCTACCTGCCGGGGCCCAGAACAGCACCTACACCTGCATTCTGCTGGCATCTGTACCCTGAGCCTTACAGCCAGGTGATTCGCAGAGGAGCCAGGGATCGACCCCAGACTGAAGCTGGAACGTAAAGGGGTGGGCAGAATGTGACATGCCAGCTCTGAAGGGGAGGACACCCAGCTGAGCTGGGTTCCACCTCCAGTCCGGATTCCGCCACCGCCAGTATACCTGGCTTCCTCCCCAAGAAGAAGTGGAAGTTCTAGGCTCATATGTTTAATCAGCATACCTTCAGAGGGAATAATTTTAGATACCAGTTTATTTTTATTTTTGGTCAGCCAGGTGCCTGACATGCATGGAGATTTAAAAGTCTCCACATCACGCTTCTGAGAGATCTGCACCTGCTTGTCAAAGTTGGTCGCACTCTCACCTCCGCGTCAGAAGATTGTGGGTTCAAGCCCCACTGCAAGGACCTGAGCATGTAATCTAGGCCAATGCTTCAACAGAAGCCTTCAATTCATTAAAGTGGTTGACGTAAGAAAACTACTAGGCACTTGGTCTAAGCGTTAAACAAAGCTTTAATCAACTGTTTTACAACACGGAGGTCTAGTTGTGTCCTTCATTCATTCCTGTTAAGAATGTCCTGCGCAAGCTGGGCCCGGGCCCGTGCCCGAGTATTTATACTCTCCCTGGACAGCGCCACCCGCAGGCCACTCAGTATTATTTCATAAGTCTTTCTTTCATGAATGACAGATTCATGTCAGTGGTTCCTCAACAAACTACAGTATTATTAAAAAAAACTGGTTTCTGAAAACTGTATATAGACAAAAAAGAGATGCACGACAAAAGGATTGGAAGAAAAATTGTGCTGACAGAAAATCAATCCACGTGACTTCCACATACAGGGCCATAATTCACTGGTACAACTTATCAATGTATTGAACAAGAAAAAAGGAAAGGCAAATCTCTCTGTTGTCTTGCCCACCCCATAGATGCCAACTGTGGCTCAGTGGGTAGCACTCTTGCCTTCTGAGTCAGAAGGTTGTGGGTTCAGGTCCCACTTCAGAGACTTGAGCATAAAATCTAGGCTGACACTCCCAGTGCAGTGCTGAGGGAGTGCTGCACTGGCGGAGGTGCCGTCACTCAGATGAGACATTAATCCAAAGCCCTGTCTGCTCTCTCAGGTGGACGTAAAAGATCCCACAGCACTATTTTGAAGAAGAGTAGGTGTCTTGGCCAATATTTATCCCTCAACCACCATAAAACAGATTATCTTGGCATTATCACATTGCCGTATGTGGGAGCTTCCTGTGCGGAAATTGGCTGCCCAATTTCCTACATGATGACAGTGACTACACTTCAAAGGTACTTAATTGGCTGTAAAGCACTTTAGGACATCCTGAGGTTGTGAAAGGCACTATGTAAATGCAAGTCTTTCTTTTTACTTTAGCAATCTTCGTCAGCCATCTGTCCTATTGTGAGCCATCTGCTCTTCCGACATTGTCCTACTTTTCATTCCTGACTCCCTCCACTCTATTATTGGTGGCTTCTCTTTCAGCAACTGTGTCCCCCTGGTCTGGGCCTTCCTCCAACAGCACCTTCACCTTGTCACCTCTCTTCTTGTTTTGAAAAGACTCCTTTTACTCTATTTTGCCCTCTCTATTAATCTCTCTCTTCCCTCTCTCCCTCTTGCTTGGTGTCCAATCATTGCCCATTCCTCTGTAAAATGCTCTGACATGTCTCTCTGTAGATGAGGAAGAAGTTGCTGTTGAAGTCGTTGGCAAAAAAGAAGGAAGAATTGGGTTTTTTTTAATTGAAAAACCTGGGGGAAGGACTGAAGCCCATAGTGCAGACACCATTGAGATTGAAAAGGGTAGAAGAAAAGAAGTAGTGGTTAGGTAATGTTAAACTTATAAAAACCTGAAGATTGTAGGAGAAAGGGAATACTGAGGGAGGTATGGGGTGCTACAGGTTTGGGGCTCTTGGGAAATAAAAAAGGGAAAGTACAAAAAATATTGATTTCAACACATGAAGGAAGGAGAAAGAAAAGGTAAAATAAAGATCGGTTTTCATGTGGAAAATCGAATTAAACTGGATTAGACTTGTGGTCATCTTGTTTCTTCTCTGTCTGAACACTTACCTCCTATTAAGCACTGCAAGTTATGGGCTCGCCAGAGCTTTCTGAAGCTCAACATTGGCAACACCAAAGTCATTCTGTTCAACTTCTGCCAGAAATTCTAGACATTCATCTCTGACCCTTCCTGGCATCTTGTGTATCCTCAGCCTGACAGTGCTATCCCTATATTTCCTTTTTGTCCCTGAGATGAGCATCAAACCCATTTTCAGTCCATCACCGAGACTATTCTTGAAATATTGCTCAACTCTATTCTTATTTAATTCACATTTGTCACTGAAACCCTCATCTATACAGTCATCACCTTCAGGCTCAACTTTTCCAACACATCCCTTGCCGAGCTCGACCATAAATAAACTCCAAATCGTCCAGAACTCTGCTACCCACATCCTATTCTGCATTAAGTCTTACTCACCTATCACTCTTTGTCCATGGCCTCACATGGGGGTTCAGTAGCATAGTGGTTACATTACTGGACGAGTAATCCAGAGGCCTAGACTAATGATCCAGAGACATAGGTGGTGATTTTGTGAATGGAGGCGCGTTGGAGGCGGGACTGCTGCTTGTCAGGTTTCAGTCCCGCCTCCATCGAGTTGTGGCCAACCCACGCTATTTTTCCTTGATTGACCTTGTTAAGCCCGCCCAGCGGGCTTAGCAGGCCAATTAAGGGAAAGCCGGTTGCAGAGCACGTCAACGTATGACGCTCCATCTGTCAAAAAATTTTGACAGATGAATTGTCATTGTTTGACAGCTCTGTGAAGCTGTCAAACAGTGACAATCTCTGTAGTTTGATGAGGTCTTGCATACAAGACCTCATCGACCTTCTTTCTTTTACAGAAATGAGATGTTTGTTGCATCTGAGAATGCAACGGACATCTCTCATCTGCAGCACGGAGGTGCGAGACTTTCCGTATAGAAACCGACTGAAGCCTGCAGGAAGAAACAAAGGTAAGTACACTTTTAAAAACACTTAGGACTTACCTCAGATACTCACCTCTACACTCTTGCACCCATCACTCACCTTCACACCACACTTTTGCACCCACTCCCCCGACCCCTGCAGACCCCCTACTCGCCTCACTGAGCTGGCAGGTTTTGGAGCCGTCGGGAAGCTCGCACTTGTGAGGGCAAATTGGGATAATCCTATTTTCTGCCTGTTAACTACCTGTTAACAGGCAGTTAATAGGCTTTAATCCCTTCCCGCCTCCAAGGAGATGGGACCCGGCGCGGGACGGCAACCCGCCTCCTGGGAAGATGGCATGGAGGCGGCTTCAAATTCTGCCATTTTCCCGGCAGTACCGCATCCATACCCGCCTCCTCGGGGCTGAGAAAATCTCCCCCATAATTTCAATGGGGAATTTAAATTCAGTTAATTAAATAAATCTGGAATAAAAAGATAGTAGCTGTAATGGTGACCATGAAACTGCTGGATTGTCGTAAAAACCCATCTGGTTCACTAATGTCCTTTAGAGAAGGAAATCTGCCATCCTTACCTGGTCTGGCCTACATTTAACTCCAGACCCACAGCAATGTGGTTGACTCTTAACTGCCTCTCTGAAATGGCCCAGCAAGCCACTCAATTGTACCAAACTGCTACAAAGAAGTATCACGGACTGCAGCAGTTCAAGAAGGCGGCTCACCACCACCTTCTGAAGGGCAGTTAAGGATGGGCAATAAATGCTGGCCTCGCCAGCGACGCCCACATCCCGTGAACGAATAACAAAAAACATACCTATGTCCACGCTCTCACTGTCTGTTCCTCTGATTCTGTCTGTTTCTTTCCCAGTGGACAAATGAACTACTTTTCAAGTATTGAAATTGGGAACGGGATTTTGTGAACTGAGCATTTCCTGTTGGTAGCACTCAGTTGAGAGCGAGAGGAAGTTTTTTTCAACAGGGTCACCGTGGAAGGGCTGTGTCGGGAGATGATGTTGCCTGTTGGCTAAAAACGTGGCCCTTGGGTTTGTCAGCTGCTTTAGTGGAGGCAGGATCACCAGTAATAAAAACAGAAAATGCTGGAAATACTCAGCAGGTCAGGCAGCATCTGTGGAGAACAGTTCTGACGAAGGGTCACCGACCTGAAACGTTAACTCTGTTTCTCTCTCTACAGATGCTGCCTGACCTGCTGAGTATTTCCAGCATTTTCTGTTTTTATTTCAGATTTCCAGCATCTGCAGTATTTTGCTTTTGTATCATCAGTAATATATTGCTTACATTACAACAGTGACTATACTTCAAAAGTACTTCATTGCCTGTGAAGCGCTAGGCCCCATGCTCTGGAATTTCTTCCCTAAACCCCTCTGCCTCTCTCTATCGTCCGCATCCACCTTCCTTTAAGATTTGCCTTAAAATCCACCTCTTTGACTCGGCATCACTTTTTTGACTGTCAGTGGGAAGTGCCTTGGGAGGTTTTTCTACTGTAGTCTAATTCCTTCTGCAATATTATTATTACTTTACTCTTGTACTATATGCTGCTATTGATAAAGCCCCAAACTATTTGCCTTTTTAATGGCTTTTTCTCCCTGAACTACCTGAACATAATAGACTAATAAATAAGGTCAGAGCACACGGAGTCAGGGGACAAGTAGTCGAATGGATTGCTAGCTAGCTGCAAGACAGAAAGCAGAGAGCAGGGGTAAAGGGTAGCTATTCAGAGTGGCAGAAGGTGGAAAGTGGGGTCCCACAAGGATCAGTGCTGGGACCACTGTTATTCACAATTTATATTCACGATTTAGACTTTGGAATCAAAAACACAATTTCTAAATTTGCAGATGACACCAAATTGGCTGGGGGGATAATCAATACCGAGGAGGACTGCAACAAATTACAAGAAGACATTAATAAACTTGCAGAATGTGCATTTAATTGGCAAATGAATTTCAACACAGATAAATGTGAGGTATTTTATTTTGGTAAGAATAATAATGAGGTCACATATTACTTGGAAAATAAGAATCTAAATGGGGTAGAGGAGCAAAGGGATCTGGGAGTACAAATACACAAATCTCTAAAAGTGGTGACCCAGGTTAATAAAGCTATAAAAAAAAAGCAAACCAAGCACTCGGGTTTATTTCTAGAGGGATAGCATTGAAAAGTAGAGAAGTTATGCTAAACTTGTATTGAACCTTGGTGAGAGCACACTTGGAGTAATGTGTACAGTTCTGGTCACCATATTATAAAACGGATATAGAGGCACTGGAGAGGGTGCAAAAAAGACTTACAAGGATGATACCAGAAATGCGAGTGTATACCTATCAGGAAAGGATGAACACGTTGGGCTTCTTTCTCTTGAAAAGAGAAGGATGAGGGGTGACCTAATAGAGGTCTTTAAAATTATGAAAGATTTTGATAGAGTAGATACAGAGAGAGTGTTTCTACTTGTGGGGAAGAACAAAACTAGGGGCCATCAATATAAGATAGTCACCAAGAAATCCAATAGGGAATTCAGAAGAAACTTCTTCACCCAGAGAGTGGTGAGAATGTGGAACTCGCTACCACAGGGAGTGGTTGAAGCGAATAGTCTAGATGCATTTAAGGGGAGGCTAGACAAGCTTATGAGGGAGAAGGGAATGGAGGGTTATGCTGATAGAGTTAGATGAGGAAGGATGGGAGGAGGCTCAGGTGGAGCACAAACGCCGGACATGGACTGGTTGGGCCGAATGGCCTGTTTCTGTGCCGTATATTCTGTGTAATTCTGTGATTCTGGACTACTACATGTTCACCGCTCCGCTATCACATCCCTGGTGGAGCCTTCAATCACATTGCCCCACACTCTGGAATTTGTCATCTGTGGCTCAGTGGGTAGCACTCTCGCCTCTGAGTCAGAAGGTTGTGGGGTCAAGTCCCACTCCAGAGACTTGAGCTCAAAAATCTAGGCTGACACTCCAGTGCAGTGCTGAGAGAATGCTGCACTGTCGGAGGTGCCGTCTTTCGGAAGAGACGTTAAACCGAGACCCTGTCTGTTCTCTCAGGTAGTAAAAGATCCCACGGCACTATTTTGAAGAAGAGCAGGGGAGTTATCCCTGGTGTCCTAGGGCCAATATTTATCCCTCAACCAACGTAACAAAAACAGATGATCTGGTCATTATGTCATTGCTGTTTGTGGGAGCTTGCTGTGCACAAATTGGCTGCTGCGTCTCCTACATCACAACAGTGACTACACTTCAAAAAGTACTTCATTGGCTGTAAAGCGCTTTGGGACGTCCGGTGGTCATGAAAGGCGCTATATAAATGTACATCTTTCTTTACTCCCTAAACTCTACCATCTTGCTACAGCTCTCTGCAGTTTCAAAAGACCCCTTAAAACCGACATCCTCGACATCCCCTAACTCCTTCCTTACACTTGCTTGGGCCTGACTCCCACTTGTGAAGTGCCTTGGAATGTTTTGATACATAAGAGGCGCGATATCATCGCAAGTTGTTGTTGGCTAGTTCGTCAAAAAAGGTTCAGCTTGGTACAGGAATTCTTGAGATAAAATTTTCCAGTATATGGATCTTTGTACAACACTTCAAAAGTACTTCATTGGCTGTAAAGCGCTTTGTGACATCCTGAGGTCGTGAACGGCGCTATAGAAATGCAAGTCTTTCTTTGTACCACATCCCATTTAATCTTCCATTCAATAATAAAATCTAAACAAAGCCAACGTTGCCTACATTACAACAGTGACTACACTTCAAAAAGTACTTCATTGGCCGTAAAGCGCTTTGGGACATCCTGAGGTCATGAAAGGCGCTACATAAATGCAAGTCTTTCTTTTAACAGACACTATTGAATAAAAGCTTGTATTTTCTGCAACTATGCTGCATTCTTTGGCTGATATGTAATAGTGCCGTTGTGTGTTTGTAGGTACAGTGTTTAGTGTGCTGATAATTACAGCCTACATCATCAGAGAACCTGTTGTGCTTGGACGAGAGTTTTGTTTTTCGATGATGAGAGGTTGTTTCCTCTGGCTGGAGAGTCTAGAACTAGTCTCTGGATATGGGGGCGGCCAATTCGGACTGAGATGAGGAGAAATTTCTTCACTCAGAGGGTTGCGAATCTTTGGAATTCTGTACCCTGCAGATGCTCAGTCGTTGAGTGTGTTCGGGACAGAGATCGCTAGATTTTTGAAGATTAATGGAATCAAGGGATATGGGGATCGGGCGGGAAAGTGGAGTTGAGATAAAAGATCAGCCATGATCTTATTGAATAGTGGAGCAGGCTCGAAGGGTCGTATGGCCTACTCCTGCACCTATTTCTACAAATTTTTGTGTTAATCAAGGGAAAAGATGTCAGTGCAGGCAATGGAATTATTTTCACACACAAGTTTGATAAAAATGAGGAAAGTCATTTGACCTAGCTTAGCTGCAGAAAACCCTACAATCACCTCATTCTGGCATCTGAACAATCTCAGGGCTTTTGCCTCCACTACTCTACTTATAAGTCCATTCAAAATGGTGATCAGTCTTAGTGTGAAGAAGAATATCTTGGCCTCAGTTGTAAATTTGCCCTTTATTAGTTCGAATCTATGTCTCCTCTAACCTTTGGTACCTAGATCATTAGTAGAGTGCAACTCCAACATTATACTTTTACTCTAATCTCAGTCTTACCTATAAGTCTTAGGTATCAGCTGTGGCACAGCGGTAGCACTCTCACCTCTGAATCAGCAGGTTGTTGGTTCATAGTCCCTCCCCAAAGACTTGAGTGCAAACTCTAGGCTGATGCGCCAGCGCAGTACTGAGGGAGTGCTGCACTGTCTGACGTGCTGTCTTTCGGATGAGACATTAAACCAAGGCCCCGTCTGCCCTCTCAGGTGGAGGTAAAGGATCCCTTGACACTATTTTTAAGAAGAGCAGGGAGTTATCCCAGGTCTCCTGGTCAATATCCATCCCTCAACCAACATCACTAAAACTTGCTGTTTGTGGGACCTTGCTGTGCACAAATTGGCTGCCACGTTTCCTACATTACAACAGTGACTACACTTCAAAAGTACTTCATTGGCTGCAAAGCGCTTTGGGACATCCTGAGGCCGTGAAAGGCGCTATAGGAATGCAAGTTCTTTCTTTCCATATCCGATCAAGTTGTCACAAATTCCAGTGCTTGTTTCACAAGGAATTTTAATTTTTCTTGCCTGGAAAGTACAGGAATAACAAAATAATTAGGCATGATGGTGTCACTCCCTAGTTTCATAAGTTCATGCTTTTCTGCACATGTCCTTCAACATTCGTGATCCCACATCAGTGGCGTTAACACTGTAACAGCACAGACTGTTCCAGACACTGTACACCCACTGCGAGAACGGCCTCTTAATTCAGATTATCTCTGCCTGTGTTATATCCGCCTGGGGGCTCAGAATAGGAATGCCACCTTTTGCCAAGCCCGAAACCTAACAAGGAGCCGAGCAGGCGTGAGGGAGGAGCAAGGATCACAGCTTCAGTTCTGAAGCTGTTGCTGCTAGGTTAAATTGGAGACCTCGATTACTAAATACCTTTCACAGTATATAGGTGACAGAATAGAAAAATAACATCTCTTCTGCCAAAAAAAATATATATTTTTACTGTTCGGTTTACATTTTGGAAATTTCTCACTCAAAAAAATACCTGACTTGTCAGGTACAAAATCAGATGGTAGGAGCCTTGGATCAGATCCAACACCTGGAGAGTTGAAGTTAATACTGGGTACAAACCGGTGTAGGGGGTCACCCTGGGGCTGTCGTGTGTTCACTAGCCTCCTGCGTTATACTGCCACCCGACAGCGCTTGGCACGCGAAAGTGGCAGTATAACTGCACTCTTAACAGGACAGAAACAGAAGCAGGGTAAAGAAAGAGAGAGAAGGCAGCAATCAGAGAGAGAGAAAAGGAGACAAATACGTGTAGAGGAAAATAGAAAAGAGAGAAGGAAATTAAACGGGAGGCGAGTCAATGAGGGAGAATGAAAACCAAGACAGACAGATAGAGTGACAGAAAAAAATAGAGTGGGGGAGGGAGGCGGGGATTAAAATTCCTCTGATTCCATATATGGTAATAACAGAAAGGCAAAGTGATTTCGTGTTCGCTCGCTCTTCTTAAGGTCACACAACTCAAAAACAAAAGAAAGAGGGAAAAAAAAACCACACGGGCCCTTCAGAGTGTGTGAAACTTAGGAGCAGTAAGTTTCCTTGGAATGTATGGCTGGGTTCCCGAACCCCCGCATTCCTGCAGTGTGCTCGGGGAGCCGAGCCGGGAGAAAGTCTCTCCCTCTCTTTGCCTAATCTTTTTTTTATTACCGTTTCGCAAACTCATTTCCTCACGTCACCAAAACAGCAGCCACATAAAAAACTTTTTCTCTCTCAGTGGGTTGGAACTAAAAGTAAACCCTCCCCCCCTCAAAAAAATAAAAGTTTACAAGAGAGAGAAAAAGTTGTTGAAAAGTTGCTTTTGTCGAAGTTTTGTTTACACGCATGTGTGTGTGTGTGTGCGAGGAAATTGACAAAGGCTTGTTTTCCATAGTAAGTTTCACCGTTCTGATTTGCTCAGGTCAAGTAACCCAGACTGGTAGCTCATGAATAATTAAAGAGAGGGAGTCCTGCCAGCAGAACCGACGCTGATTGAACACTCCTTGGAAACTTGAGTTTTCCAACTTTTTTTTTATTTGCCAGGAGTTTGGAGACGGGCGATCATGAAAGTCCTGATTATTTTACATCCGCACTTTTGAAGACTGGACTCGCTCGGGGAGGGGGGAATTTACATTTTTTTAAAAATCTAAAATCTATTAGAACAAAAAAAGTTTTCAAAACTTTTTATTTATTTATTTTTAATTTTTTTTTTACACACATCTCTAACAAAAGTCTGCAATGGATCCAAATCCTATCCCACCACCGGGACAGACCATCGTCCGCGTCTTGGGGGACTCGGAGACCGACCTGGAGGCTCTATTCAACGCCGTGATGAACCCCAAACCCGGCACGGTCCCGCACCAGGTGCCCATGCGGATGAGGAAACTGCCCGAATCTTTCTTCAAACAGCCCGATTCGGGATCTCACTCCCGCCAGTCGAGCACGGACTCCAGCAGCAACTTGCCCCAGTTCCAGGTGCAGCACATCCGATCGCACTCGTCCCCTGCCTCGCTGCCCGTCAGTGCCAACCCCAACCCTCAGCCGTACGGGCACCTCCGGCAGCAGTCCTTCGATAACATAGACGATGTCCCGCTGCCACCCGGCTGGGAGATGGCCAAGACCCCTTCTGGCCAGAGATACTTCTTAAAGTGAGTACCCAACTTTGTACATTCAGACTTTGATTTCAACCTGCACTGTACTGAGCTCGTCCCCCCTTTCTAATGACATGACATTATTAAAATATTAGCAAACCCGGAACTCTCTGTGACCCTGACTACAAATATGTCATATATTTTTAACAACTTTGTGTAGGTGTAGAAATCTCCCTGATATTTTTGACCACCCCCATCCCCAGTTTAAGTGTTTGTTTATATATAGGACATTAGCCCCAATCTCAGCAACATCAACTCCATTTTGACAAGGGGGGCAGAAAAAGCCTTAGAAGAAAGTTTGCAGCATTTCTGTTTATTTGGCCAACGGTAATCTTTAAAAAAAAGTAATTGACTTTTATTAATAGCTATTAATTTTTGTGTCTACCTGCACAAAAACGGTGACCTTTGGGAAGAGTTTGCCATGTGAAGATTGTTTCTGCAAAGTCTTTCGTCTACTAATAGAACACGATTGGCCAGAAGGTCCATGGCTGGCAGGGGAGAGTGTACCAGTGTCTGGCAGATCATAGTGTACTGAGTACAATGATCATCATTGGGAGAGTAAAGTGAAGGGGAGGGCTGATTATGATTGACAAGAGAACTCGGTAGGGATTGCTGTTGCCCAAATGCCCAATTTGTTTAAGAGTATTTGTGTGTTGAATGACATTTTGGGCTTGCCAAAGCAAGGAATGTTACTACTTGGAAGTGTGACATTTTGAGCAGCCAGTGTTGTGATTAGGTCCCTTGTAGTTAGGTATGGTGCTAAAACAGAGACTGAGCCTGCTCTGTGTACACTGCCCCCGACAAAGTGTCTAAACTCCCATCTCAGAACATCACCAACTCCCTCTGCACCAACTTTACCTCTCTGAGTGTGACTCTGAACTTAGTGCCAATTTGCATGAAAGTAAGGTTAATTTTGCTCCCCGGACTCACTAACAACCCACTAGGAACTCGGTTCAACCCATTTTTATGAGTCCCATACAGCTGTCAGGAAGTTTTCATCCAATCCGTCTGTGCTAAATTTAAACCCAGGTCCCAAAGGAAGAAGGATAATGTTCTAATCCCCCAAACCGCACATCATGCCTCCCTGGCGCCCCCCCCCCCCCATTCCCTTTTAGGATGCTTGTGTGGTTTATGTCCCAATTTTCTTGCTGTACATTTGGGAGCAGGGTAATGTTAAGCCTTGTGTTTACCCTTGCTCGTGTCCCTGGACTACTCCCCTCCTTCCTTGTTTGCATATTGTTGACAGTCTTCTATTGGGTGGAATGACCACTAAGACAGTTTTTGTTCTCTTTGCAATTATCCATCAGGAATACAAGAAAATGTATATTTTTTGCTACATTTATTTGGAAATATTGTCTGTGTGAGCAAGCCTCACGCACCCTACCACCCCCCCTTGGATCCTTTAGCAGGGGAATTACTTACGTCCAGTATCTGTAACAGTATTTATCATTTGTACCAAAACACCACAAGAGCTACATAATATTTCTGTCAAGGTTAAATCTTCCAGCCTCCCACTCAGCGACTGTTAATATTGGCATACTGTAGGTCCTTTGGTATTAGTGCAGCATTTGCCATTTGACCTGATAGTCAATATTCTGAAGTCTTTGCTCTACAGCGTATATAGTCACAAAAATGTTTCCAGTTCTTTGACACCAGCTTCCAGTCCCTTTGCCAGAAAGAAAAGAAATAACTCGCACTAGCACCTTTCACAACCTCAAAGCGCTTTATAGCCAATTAAGTACTTTAGAAGTGTAGTCATTGTTGCAATGTAGGAAACGCTGCAGCCAATTTGTGCACAGCAAGGTCCCACAAACAGCAATAATGACCACTAATGATCATCTGTCTTTAGGTAATAAAAACAGAAAATACTGGAAATACTCAGCAGGTCAGGCAACATCTGTGGAAAGAGAAACAGAGTTAACGTTTCAGGTCGATGACCCTTCATCAGAACGGTCATCGACCTGAAACGTTAACTCTGTTTCTCTCTCCACAGATGCTGCCTGACCTGCTGAGTATTTCCAGTATTTTCTGTTTTTATTTCAGATTTCCAGCATCCGCAGTATTTTGCTTTTGTATCTGTCTTTAGGTGTTGGTCGAGGGATACATATTGGCCAGGACACAAGGGAGAGCTCCCTTGCTCTTCTTCAAAATAGTGCCACAGAATCTTTTAGATCCACCTCGGTTTAAGATCTCATCCAAAAGACGGCACATCCGACAGTGCAGCACTCCCTCAGTACTGCACTGGAGCATCAGCCTAGATTTTGTGCTGAAGTCTCTAGAAGTGGGGCTTGAACAGTGTGAAATATCAGCTACTGATTGATAGCCAGTCACCCTGTAGGGAATGCTCATGTGTGAAAGTCAGACGAGAACAGGTTCAAACTCGGCTGTGATGTCCTTGATGGTGAAAAAACTCACTGCCACTTCCTCGGCACAAATTGCTGGGGTTTTTACGCCCCGATAACAGAGTGTGTGCCGTGGACTCGCTGTTAATTTGCAAGCAAATTCTGGGCCTTTATTGTATCATGCGCTGCCTGGGAAACTGAGCATAGGCTGGGAGCGGAGTGGAAACATGCAGCTGCAAGTCTGCAAAATGACAGCCCTTACAGGGTAGTAGGAGTACGACATGACTTCAGACTTTTAAAACCATCAGGGTTATTTTCTTGGCAGATTTTGCGCATTTTTTTTTTGTTTGTTTGCGGTTGAATCACAAACATTCGGTATTCAAGCACAAGACTACCAAGTTAAGGCATGGTAGTGTCTTCAAAACTATGCATATCTGCTAACTAAATAATAAAGACTACGAAGCAAGCAAACAGTTGTTTTGTATTGTCAGAAGTTTAATCACTACGATAAGTTATTTTACTCATGGTCAAAACCTCAAGGGGTAGGAAGTAAATAAGAAAATACAGTTCTGAGTGGCTGTATAATCAGGGAAGTGGACCATTTGTAATTTTTGTTTCCATTGCTCAAGTAACGTTACAACAGGGAGGTGAAGGGCCTTCAAAACAAAACTTAAAGCTTAGAGAAGCAGATGTGAAAGTTTGCCAATTAATTCTGTGACTACTTCACGACTCTTTCAGCGCTCAAACTAAGTTCATCTTTTCCTCCATGTAACAGATGCGAAAGGGTTTATGAATGTTGCATTGATAGTTGTCATTGTAAAAATGCAGCGTGCCCATTCATGGTTTTGGCACTTGTAAATCTTGCAGTCTTCTTGTTTTCAATTGATTCCACAGATCTTAAAGGGTGAAAGCAGCAATTTGCTATGCTGACTACAAATAGTCAGGACTTGTGACTCCTCAAAATAATAACAAATCATGTTTTTATTGAGTGCCAAGCGTCTTCCCTCATTATACTGGTGAGGTGAGATAGGTGCAAACACAGTATGTCGGATGGTACTTCTATTTTCTCTCTCGGTGGTGACTGGTCTCTTCTCTCTGCTCCTAATGACTTTATGCCCAGGAGCAGTTCCTCCCCCCCTCATTATAATACCAATGACAGTACTCATGACAAAAACAGATCACTGCATGCACAACAGACACGTTTCTGTCTTGGGCTTTCCTGCCGGCACCAGCCAGGCTATTGGAGTTAATTATTGAAAGTTCAGAACTGCACTAGTTTCTAGTAGTTGGTGACATCAAATTGGGGAATACAATTAAAGTGGTCCTTCTGTCCTTGGAAAGATTCCTGCAACCCGATCCAGCAGAAATTAGGGAAGCTAGGATGCTCGTATATTTTTGAGGCGTTCCATTCATGGACTTAATCCATAGGTTTTGCTTGTATACATTTATATTGGACACTAGTTTTATGCTCGTGAGTTGCAAAGTGGTAATTCAGCAATGCAATTCTCATGATATCCTAAACCATGAGAGCAGATCTTGAATGCCAACAGAATCCTCAGATTGATTTACTGCCTGAAACTCTCAGCCAGATATCTGTTGTGTGTTTTTTTTTTGCAATATATAGTTCATGGTCTATTTTTTAAAAATAATTTCCAAAAAACTTATTTTATCTTAGTGCAGAAGAGACAGAAGGGTAAACAAAGAGAATAGTGAGATAAGAGCATGACAGCTTATTCTCATCTGAGCCACTGTGTGCGCTCAGCATGTGAACAAATCATGCTCTAGAACCCAATGCTCTTCCAGCCATTGTCCATCTCCTGAAGAAACTTGACTGAGTCAGAAAAGCTGGGTCCCCACATGAGGTCTGTGCCTCAGTGAGAATTGTTGATACTTTGATTGTTTTTGATGCGATGACTCGTTACAGTGAGACGCAAATGCTTGGCGCCCACGCTACAATCACACAGTGATTCAGCATAGCTTTGAAACTCTTAACAGGCTGAGCCAATAAATGAGATACCGTAATCACCCACATGACATTATACTGTTCTTGCACACTTGTGAAAGAAATCTAACTCTGGCACTTGTTTTCTGTGTATAAAACCAACATATTTTACTTAATTAAGGACAATTTTATTTAGCATAGAGTCCTTAAACCCCTCTCTCCTGCCCCCTCCATCTTCACCTCCAACAACAAGTGCGAGGAGCTCATGGACTTCTTTGTCACTAAGATTTAGACTATCTGTTCAGCTGCCTCTGCTGCTCCTCCACCTTGCCCACTAAGTCACACTTCCCACAAGGCTTCCCATCTGCCCTAACCCTGATCCTTCATCTTTCTCTAGTTTCTCTCCAAACTCCTGTCATGCCCTCTCCAAGCTCAGCTTGTCCATGAGACCTACCACCTACTCCCATGACCCCATTGCAAATAAACTGCTGACCTTCCAACTTTCGTCCCTGGTCCCTATGCTAGCTGACATTGTAAATTGTTTCCCCTCCTCACATGCTGTCCCCCTCCCATTCCAAACCACCATCATCACCCCCTCTCCTCAAAAAAATCCACCCTTGACTCCTCTGTTCTTGCAAACTGCTGCCCCATCTCCAACCTCACTTTCCTCTCCAATGTTCTTGAATGTCTTGTTGCATCCCAAACCGTGCCCAACTTTCCTGCAGCTCCATGCTTGAATCTCTCCTTTCAGGTTTCCAACCCTTGCCACAGCACTGGAAGGACTCTAATCAAAGTCACAAATGACATCATCTGTGACCATGGTGCATTTTCTCTCTTTGTCTTCCTTGACCTCTCTGCAGTCTTTGATACGGTTGACTACATTATTCTTCTCCAACGCCTGCTCCGTTGTCCAGCTACCCTTGCTTGGCTCTACTCTTATCTATTGAATCGTAGCCAGAGAAATCTAGTAATGACTTCCCTTCCTACACCATTATCTCTGGAGTTCCCCCAAGGATCTATTCTTGGCTCCCTCCTCTATATGCTGACCCTGGCGACATCATCCTAAGACATAGGGTCAACTTACACACGTATGCTGATGACACCCAGCTCTACCTCTCCAACATCTCATTTGGACCCCTCCACTGCCTCTGTGCTGTCAGACTTTCCGACATCCAGTCTGGGATAGGAACTTTGGAATAGGAGTAGGCCATCCAACCCCTTGAGCCTGCTCCACCATTCAATTAGATCATGGCTGATCTGCATCTTAACTCCATTTACCTGCCTTGGTTCCACATGCCTTAATACCCTTACCCAACAAAAATTTATCAATCTCAGTTTTGAAATTGGATGAGCCACAATTTCCTCCAGTTACACATTGGGAAGACCATAGTCATTGTCTTCAGCCTCCGCCACAAACTCCGTACCCAACCCACTCCCCGGCCATTGTCTCCGGTTGAACCAAACTGTTCGCAACTTCGGTGCCTTATTTAACCCCAAGCTGAGCTTCCGACCTCCTGTCCTCTCCATCACAAAGACTGCCTACTTCCACCTCCATAACATTGCCCGTCTCTGTAATGTTGGGCACTTATTTCACAAGAATATTGTGTACATGAGACAAAATAAGGGATGGGCAGTAGATGGATTACAGGCATGCAATGGGGGTTCTCTGTTGTGTCATTGACAGACATGAGGGTCACCTGCTGGTTTTTGGTATTCATACTGACTCCTGCCCACTGCAGGTGTGGATTAATGGCCAATCTATCACTGGTTAATCTGTCAGTATTTGTCTCATCAGTTTGGTTTAAAAAGGAATTGTGAAGTTTAGTCCAAAATTATCAGGGCTATTGTTATCTCGTGGCTCTGTGTTATAAATAAGTTTATATTTATAGAAAGCCTTCCATTCTGCTTGCCAATCAGGTGTGACCCTGTACACATGAACTTGTTGGAACATGTCTATGAGGAAAGGTCAGACAACACAAGGTAGAAAATGCGGCTGTCCAAATTGGCCTTCTGTTCTCAAATCAGTATCCAAAAGTTTTAATAGCATTTGTCCGCAGTAGAATTGTTAATATTGTGATTCTACCACCAATTTCCATTGTTAAAAATGTCCATATTCTTCAAACACTAATCTTCAGCAGACTCTTGCCAAGGCTGCATGTAGTTGGGCTGAATGGCTTTCCTGCCCCATTCCACAGGTTGTCCTAGTATGGGGTGGGGTTGGGGGGTGGGGGGAGGAATAGAGATGCAAGGGTTAGCATATCTAGGGCCAGTTGGGCTAGAGTTATGCTAGCAATGTCTATTAATATATATATACATATATTTCTTAAATTGATTGATTGGTCCCTTTTGCAGGAATGGGGCGCAATGTGCTGTCATTTAAAAGAGAACGAGAAAATCTATCACTGACTTTGGAAGGAAATATCGATAACCCACTACCAATATTGCATTCCCTTTGAAATTTCATGCAACAGCTACTAATGACCCAAGCTCACCCCACTTATATGGGGCGGATGAATTTCCCCAGTCGTTGTGTGTTTTGACACCACTTGGACCCTCCCGAATCCCCACACTTACTGCACTTGGTTGGTCTTCTAGGATCTGAAGGTGCAGCTGAATTGTAGCTCCTCACAGATTACATTGTGTTTGTAAAATATCACATTTTCACGGTGAGGTAATTCAATTTCTGTATCTCCTATCTACCCCCCTTTTCTTCACTACACAATTAGTAAGGCAATATTGAATCTGTTTGAGGGCTTTCACTTCTTGCCATCCAACGGGCTGAGTTTGAAGGTCATTATTTGAACCAATATTCGGTAAGTTATGGTACTTAGCCACACAGACCAGGAAGGCCCTGAGTTTTGACCCCCTGTCTGTGTTGGGTTAGCTGATCACTGTCAGGGCAGTGGCAGTGGCTGCGTTAATTTGGCTTCAGTGTCTTCTGGGCCAGGGAAGGGAGAAAACTCAATGACGAGTCCTGCTGCTGATCACTGTCGGGTGACCCCCCCTACTAGGAGTGTAAGTGGATGGAATTGGACTCCACCGCGATGGCCCTTACGGTGCAATAACCTGCCAACATTCACCTCCTAGGCTCACATGTGAAGAAAGGGCACCTGAGTGAAAGGACCAGAGGGCCGCCAGTATCTTGCAATCATACCCCAGCAAGAGAAAAGGAGTACGGGGTGGGGTTAAACCGTCGAGTTAGCATGCTGTTCTTTTATCCCTGGGTTTGGATGCGTTCTTTGAAAGTCTCCTCTCCTTTTCTGGCTTTAAAGGCCCGCAGTGGAAACGAGTTCAGTTGTTCTCGATCCTGTTTCTGGTGTATGCGGACCCATAATGCATATCTTTCAATAACTTGGTGGTAAGCTGCCAACCAAGGAAGCCCCATGATGGCTGGTATGTGAAATGCAAATATTATATTGGTGCAGTAAAGGGGGCCTTTCTGAGGATGGACTCGCAACAAGACCTGGATGACGATGACGTTCAGGCTTGGGCTGATAAGTGGCAGGTAACATTCGCACCACACAAGTGCCAGGCAATGACTATCTCCAACAAGTGAGAGTCTAACCACCGTCCCTTGACATTCAACGGCATTACCATTGCCAAATCCCCCACCATCAACATCTTGGGGGGGGTCACCATTGACCAGAAACTTAACTGGACCAGCCACATAAATACTGTGGCAACAAGAGCAGGTCAGAGGCTAGGTATTCTGCGGTGAGTGTCTCACCTCCTGACTCCCCAAAGCCTTTCCACCATCTACAAGGCACAAGTAAGGAGTGTGATGGAATACTCTCCACTTGCCTGGATGAGTGCAGCTCAAACAACACTCAAGAAGCTCAACACCATCCAGGACAAAGCAGCCCGCTTGATTGGCACCCCATCCACCACCTTAAACATTCACTCCCTCCACCACCGGCGCACCGTGACTGCAGTGTGTACCATCTACAGGATGCACTGCAGCAACTCGCCAAGGCTTCTTCGGCAGCACCTCCCAAACCCGCGACCTCTTCCAGTTAGAAGGACAAGGGCAGCAGGCACATGCGAACACCACCACATCCAAGTTCCCCTCCAAGTTACACACCATTCTGACTTGGAAATATATCACTGATCCTTCATCGTCGCTGGGTTAAAATCCTGGAACTCCCTCCCTAACAGCACAGTGGGAGTACCTTCACCACACTGCAGCGGTTCAAGAAGGCAGCTCACCACCACCTTCTCAAGGGCAATTAGGGTTGGGCAATAAATGCTGGCCTTGCCAGCGCCGCCCACATCCCATAAACGAATAAAAAAAAATTACCAAGGCAGAGGAGCTGGAGAGTTACTGTGTATCTGTCTTGCGCTGTACCTGATCTGGGAGCACTAGTGTTGCCAACCCTCCAGGATTGCCCTGGAGTCTCTAGGAATTAAAGATTAATCTCCAGGATATAGCCGTGAGCAAACCTGGGAGAAAAATCATAGAGGTGTTAAAACAAATGTCTTTTTTTCATTTGAACACTTTTGTTTATTAGTTATAAAAATATTTGGCGGGGGGGGGGGGGGTGGTGGGTTGGAGATCAAGTAAAATGGCTGTTTGACTGACAGTCCAGAATCATCCAATCAGGTAATGAAGAGTCTGTTCGCTTTCCAATTGGTGTGGGTAGGCGGGGCGTCCGGTGAGTGGACGTGTCGGGCGACCAATGGCGGGGTGACGGTTGGAGACAGGAGGTCATGTGATGACACCTCCGGGAATACGTCCGACCAGAGTTGGCGACCCGAGGGAGCGCTTGATACCGACCCTGGCTGAAGAGATTTGGAGAATATTTCAGTCTTTAGCATTGACAAATCTTGCATTGACGAGCACGAAAATTTATCTTAAAATAAAAAGAGTCAGTTTTATGATGAAAGGTCATCGACCTGAAACGTTAACATAGAAACATAGAATCTAGGAGCAGGAGTAGGCCATTCGGCCCGTCGAGCCTGCACCACCATTCAATACGATCATGGATGATCATTCAAATCCAGTACCCTGTCCCTGCTTTAATCCCCACAGTACACATATCCCACTCTTTCTCTCTATTAACTCTATTAACTCTCTTTCTCTCTCCACGGATGCTGCCTGGCCTGCTGAGTTTTTCCAGCGTTTTCTGTTGTTATTTCGGATTTCCAGCATCCGCAGTATTTTGCTATCGTTTAAAATAAGCATGGTAGGGCCAGTTGTGATCACCAATTTGGAAAGGTTAGCTGATTTGTGCAACACCTTCTCCCCTGTCTGCTGTCAACGGGTAACCTCAGCACGAATGAGAGTGAAAAATAAGTGTGAGTCCAGTGGACAACAATAGCTGTTTTGCAATGAATGCAGTGACTGTGCTGGTAGTTAAAAAGCACTGCGTTACTGATAGCCATCTCGCACCCGGTCTGTCCTTACAACTTGGAAGTGAGATAAGCGTTGGTAAGTCACGGCAGTGGCGGGACAGGCTGATGCTGGTTTCCTTTTTATAGGGTGTCTTTACAGAGAATCCGATCACATCACATCATTTGGGTTTCCAACACACCCAGACCAGTCTGATCAGGTCGTTAAGGAACAGGTTTTGTGTTAAACCCCATTCTGTTCTGTATTCTTAGCTGTTCAGATTGGTTCTTTCCCTGTAAACGTGCCTCTTTCTCAACACTCAACCAGGGCGCCCTTTCGAATTAACTCTGTGGTAGCAGCACCCTGTCAGGAGAGGTGTTGTCACTGCACTGGAGGTTTTTCTGGCCCTGCTTTGACAACTGCGCTCTCAAATGCCGTTACACTGACTGGCTTGAAAAGGTTTGGAAATTCAGCAGCCGACGCAGAGACTTGTCTGCCATTAATGTTTCATTCCACGTCTCCTTTCAATAGAAAAATCACTTGAACTGCTAGGAGCCAGTGGTGACATGACGACGTCACCAGACTGGTCGTGGTGCACTCCTCTGTACGTAAACCCAGTAGCGACCGTTGCACCACATTTTGTCACGGCAATGCTGATCAACGACATTTATGTGGCACGTTCGATGTGGCAAAGAGTCCCAAAGTGCCTTGCAGACTCAGCAGGAGCAGAATAAGGATGGGGGGGGCAGTGATTGAGTGCGCTGTTGGTTTTAGGGAGGCTTCTGAAAGTGGGGAGAGATGGAGCAAAATGAGTGAGTTCCAGAATGTGAGGGAAAGGCGTTTAGGGGGAGTTCCATAATGTGGGAAAACAGGGTTGGGGGGAGTTCCATAATGTGGGAAAACAGGGTTGGGGGGAGTTCCATAATGTGGGAGAACAGGGTTTGGGAGGGGGGGGGAGTTCCATAATGTGGAGGAACAGGGTTTGTGGGAGGGGGAGTTCCGTAATGTGGGAGAACAGGGTTTGGGGGGGGGGGGAGTTCCATAATGTGGGGGAACAGGGTTGGGGGGGAGTTCCATAATGTGGGAGAACAGGTTGGGAGGGGGGGGGAGTTCCATAATGTGGGAGAACAGGGTGGGGGGGGGGGGGGGAGTCCATAATGTGGGAGAACATGGTTTGGGGAGGGGGGGAGTTCCATAATGTGGGGGACACAGGGTTTGGGGGGGGGGAGTTCCATAATGTGGGGAACAGGGTTGGGGGGGGAAGCCAGGTTTGGGAGGGGGGCGTCCATAATTGGGAGAACAGGGTTTGGAGGCGGGGAGTTCCATAATGTGGGGGCACAGGTTTGGGGGGTGGGAGTTCCATAATGTGGGAGAACAGGGTTGGGGTGGGGGGGAGTTCCATAATGTGGGGGAACAGGGTTTGGGGGAGGGGTTCCATAATGTGGGGGAACAGGGTTGTGGGGGGGGAGTTCCATAATGTGGGGGAACAGGGTTGGGGGGGGTGGAGTTCCATAATGTGGGGGAACAGGGTTTGGGGGGGGGGGAGTTCCATAATGTGGGAGAACAGGGTTTGGGGAGGGGTTCCATAATGTGGGGGAACAGGGTTGTGGGGGGGGAGTTCCATAATGTGGGGGAACAGGGTTGGGGTGGGGGGGAGTTCCATAATGTGGGAGAACAGGGTTTGGGGGAGGGGTTCCATAATGTGGGGGAACAGGGTTGTGGGGGGGGGAGTTCCATAATGTGGGGGAACAGGGTTGGGGGGGGTGGAGTTCCATAATGTGGGGGAACAGGGTTTGGGGGGGGGGGGAGTTCCATAATGTGGGGGAACAGGGTTTGGGGGGGGGGGAGTTCCATAATGTGGGGGAACAGGGTTGGGGGGGGGGAGTTCCATAATGTGGGAGAACAGGGTTTGGGGGAGGGGTTCCATATGTGGGGGAACAGGGTTGGGGGCGAGTTCCATAATGTGGGAGAACAGGGTTAGTGGGGGGCGACTTCCATAATGTGGGGGAACAGGGTTGGGGGTGAGTTCCATAATGTGGGAGAATGGGGTTTGAGGGGGATTGAGAATTTGGGGGAAATGAGTTTTGGGGTGGAGTTTCAGAATGTGGGGGCAAGATGGCTGAAGGCTCTGCCACAGATGGTGGAACAGAGGGAGAGGTGAACATGCAGTCCTTTAACAAACCCATCTAACTTTCAAAGCCAAGGACTACAGCGTCTCGCTTGCCAAAAATTGCATTTGTAACACAATCTGTTTTTAAGATTTTCTGCACGAAAGCCAACTTCTCCCACACACAGTGTTTACAAATGACATGGAATCATTCTGCTGACGGTGGTTCATCCCAGGCACCAACGAGGAACAATTAGCGCTGCTGGCAATTGGCTACAGGGAAGAGATGGAGATGACGCAGTGGCAGGAGCTGTGGCTGAAACTCATTCTCCTACGGGAAACTTATCCTGGCTATGCAGCACACCGTGTCAGGTTTTGCATGAATCGCAGCTTGCTCGTGCCCTGATTTTTTTTTTTGTCACATGCCGCACATCCGCTGGATTTGATTGATGTCCAGGCTGACCAACCCCTTCCCTATCATTCTGTGTTTTTTTTTTCCATTCTCAGGATATGGGCGTCGCTGGCAAGGCTGGCCTTTATTGCCCATCTCTAGTTGCCCCTGAATTGTGCGCGCTCCAGTCCTCCCATATTCATATGAGCCATTTTTATACTGGAGTTTTTCCATGGATTGTGTCATAAGGGAGCCAGATCAGATTTAGTGGTGTAATCATTAGAATCTGGACTAAGATAGCGCCAGTTTGCAACTGACCCGAGATACTCTTGTGCAGAACACGGCCTGCAATTCCTTTTTAATGAGGCATGAAGGTGTCAGCTGTGGCTCAGTGGGTAGCACCCTCGCACTCTGAATCAGAAGGTTGTGGGTTCAAGTCCCACTCCATGGGACTTGAGCACGAAATCTGGGCTCACTAGTGGAGTGCTGAGGGAGTGCTGCACTGTAAGAGGTGCCGTCTTTCGGATGAGATATTAAACCCTGTCTGTTCTCTCGGGTGGACGTAAAAGATCCCACGGCACTATTTAGAAGAAGAGCAGCGGAGTTCCTGGATATCCCTCAACCAGCATCACTAAAATAAAAACAGATTACATGGTCATTATCACATTGCTGTTTGTGGGACCTTGCTGTGCACAAATTGACTGCTGTGTTTTGTACATTGCAATACTTCAAAAAGTAATGAATTGGCTGTAAAGCACTTTGCGATGTCCTTGAGGCTGTGAAAGGTGCTATATAAATGCAACCCCTTTCTTTTAAAGAAGTCAAACGATCTCAAAGAATTATGATTCACGTTTAATACCCTTCATGTTTCTGGCTTCTTAATGTCAGCCGCGGTTCAGTGGGTAGCACTCTCGCCTCTGAGTCAGAAGGTCGTAGGTTCATAGTCCCACACCAGGGACTTGAGCACATAAATCCAGGCTGACACTCCAGTGTAGTGCTGAGGGAGTGCTGCACTGTTGGAGGTGCCGTCTTTCGGATGAGACGTTAAATTGAGGCCCCGTCTGCTCTCTCAGGTGGACGTAAAAGATCCCATGGCACTATTTCGATAAAGAGCAGGGGAGTTCACCCCGGTGTCCTGGCCAATATTTATCCCTCAATCAACATCACTAAAAACAGATTATCTGGTCATTATCACATTGCTGTTTGTGGGAGCTTGCTGTGCGCAAATTGTCTGCCGCGTTTCCCACATTACAACAGTGACTACACTTCAAAAAGTACTTCATTGGCTGTAAAGTGCTTTGGGACATCCAGTGGTTGTGAAAGCCGCTATATAAATGCAAGTCTTTCTTTCTTCATTTCTTTCTTCTGGTTTATTGTCTGTTGTTGGCAACATTGGATGAATTGTATTAGAGTTGTAAGAGTTACTGAGCCTGAAGGCAGAATGAGTGAACAGGATTGACATCCAGCTATGCTGGGAGGAGGCTTGTGTGGAGCATGAACATCAGCATAGATCAGTTAGGCCGAATGGCCAGTTTCTGGGCTGCAAATACTTTATAATTCTATGAAAGTCAATTTCTTTAAAAACAAATTTTCAACGAGGAAAATTGCAGAGACAAAATGATACCATACTGCTTTGCGGAATTGCTGGGATGGTCATCCATCACGCCTTTCGAAGCATTACAGTATTGTCAAGCTGTTGGATTGTAACAGTACAGAAAGGTCACAGCTATTTTGGTTTAGATCATGCGCAAGCAATTCCTGATTTAACATGCTTCAGACATGTGCGTGACTTGTCCGCCAGAGAGTGCGGTGCTGCAGTGTTTTTGGGCTCTTGTGTACTGCATCACCGACTGGTGGCATGTGGGTTTGTGCCATGTATGGTGAGCGTGTGATCTCAGCCGTGCAGTTGCGGGGTTGGGGGATAGTGGTTGAAGTGTCAAATAGAGTCAAGCTGCAGAGCACCAACGGCAGAGTCATGGGAGCAGGTCATTTACATAAAATGTACAGCAGCGAAACAGGCCATTTGGCCCAACTGGTTAAGCTCCACACAAGCCTCCTCCCACCCTACTTCACCTAACCCTATCAGCATAACCTTCTATTCTTTCTCCCTCATGTGCCTATCTAGCTTCCCCTTAAATGCATCGATGCTATTTGCCTCAACTACTCCCTGTGGTAGCAAGCTCCACATTCTCACCACTCTCTGGGTAAAGAAGTTTCTCCTGAATTCCCTATTGGATTTATTAGTGACTATCTTATATTTATGGTCCCTAGTCTTGATCCCTTCCACAAGTGGAAACATTTTCTCTACTTCTACCCTATCGAACCCCTTCATAATTTTGAAGACCTCTACTAGGTCACCCCTCAGCCTTCTCTTTCCTAGAGTAAAGAGCCCCAATTTTTCCTGATAGTTATAACCTCTCAGTTCTGGTATCATCTTTGTAAGTCTTTTTTGCCCCTTTGCCAGTGCCTCTATATCCTTTTTGTAATATGGAGCCCAGAACTGTCACTTGGCAAGGAGTGTTGTGCGGTGTTGATGATGAGGGGTGGGAATGGGATAAGGTTTTATGTGCATCCATAAGTTTCATGATGACTGCAGCCTCTGATTCGTCCACTACCAGGCCTGCTCAATAAGGGATTAGCTGCAGACTTTGGAACCTATTTCTGGTGCAATATCACGGTGTTTCCTTTCCCCCTCATTCAAGTGTATGTTACGTAATTCCTGAACCGTGGGTTGGAATGGAAAACTATGATATGAGAACAGCTTGAGTCACATTGTATTATAGTGCAAAATATCACAATCCAGCGCTATGTAGGGCCCAGGGCTGAGTTCTGCTCTGACTCACACCGGGAGGTAATACATAGGCTTTTGGAAAAGTTTACCAACGTAGTGCAGGAGCTTTAGGCTTTGTCCAAATGTCTAGATTGTCCAGGCTTATTTGATGTAGTGGGGCCTGAAGGAACTGTAGACTATTTAGCTGTGGGGCAGCTTGACTATCGAATAAAGAATAGGCTTGAAAAAATGCACTCGTGTAGGTGATACAAAATAATAATCGAGGTTTCGCTGCCGCTCTCTCATGCAGTTAAAAGAAGGAGTTGTAGTTGACGGGGGGTGGGGAGATGTGTGCTAATATATGGCTCAATATTCAATCAGTTAATTCCAGGGAGGTGCTTCCGTCTGCCCCCCAACAGAGAAGGAATGGGAACAAATGGTCTGATGGTCTTGGCTGCTGTCTCACGCCTACCTACAGAATGATGGTGGGAGATGCCCGAGAGGTCATTTTAACCCAACTCACCAGGCGGGCATCCCACGGGATCGGGTTTTACACCCGCTGCCCGGTCCCCCCCCCCCCCTGTCCTAGATGAGTTGTTTGCCAGAGTTAGTGGGGGGTGGGGGGTGGGGGGGGCGGTGGGCTGTGAAGGGAAGGTGGAGCGGCAGGTAAAGAAAATATACAAAGGTGGATTAAACACCGAGATGCACTTTTTGCAAAGATTATACAGTAGCGATTTTTAACACGCGGCAAAAGTGGTTCCGTTGACATGTGAATCTGATGGCAGTTTGACTGACTGTTCATTCCAGCAGACAACAGGGTAACAACCACAGGTAGGGGTTGCCAACTCTGGTTGGACATATTCCTGGAGGTTTCATGACATGACCTCCTGCCCCCAACCGCCCCACCCGGTCAAACAGCCTTTCTTCCCACCTCCCAATATTTTTGTAACTGATAAACAAACGTGTGCAAAGAAAAGAAATAAAACCGCACCACTTTTTTTTAATGCCCCCCCCTATAATGTTAATGCCCCATGGGGATTCATCTTTAAATCCTGGAGGGTTGGCAACCCTAGGGGCACAATTGATGTCATGTGGCCGAGGAAGTGAGATTACAGGACTGCAGTAATGTGGAATTTTAAAGAGAATGAGACACACAAAGAGTGTGTGTGTTTGACAGACAGAGAGAGACAGTGGAAATGGGGCCTGCAGAGACAGGCCTCAGTACAAACTGGCATGAGTCCAGTTCATTTTTAAATATTTCACAGACAGTAATAAATTAAACCTGTTTGTCAGAGCCCCGGATACCCACGGTTTCACAATCCCAGTGGTTTCTGTCTCTTGCACTCAGTGACTCCCATTTAACTCTCTAATGTTTTTTTTCTTGCATTATTTAATTGTATTACTCTGTGGCTCCAGAAAGAGTACAGTAACAGAGCATAACTCGCTTTACAGCAGTGACTCTTTGTGTTCATTTATTGGGAATTTCCACACCACGCTGCGGACAGAAAAGAGGCGGAAACTGAATTAATAATGTATAATCCTCAATATAGATAACTCTTGGGCCATGTGATCTCCTGGATTGGTTTTGATCGCCTGAGGGGGTCAGGAAGGAATTTTCCAGACTTTTCCTCCCCCCCCCACCCCCGTTATTAGTCCTGGGATTTTTCTCTTTTTTTGACTCTCCAGATGACGTGCCTGTGCTGGAGGGTGGGGCGGTGGTGAAGAAGTGTTTTACCATGATGTTCCAGCCATCACAGTGAGGGGCAGGCTTGATGGACAAGCTGGTCTTTTCCTGCCCGTCAATCTCGTATGTTCGTATGCACCAAGAAACTCTGCTCTTTGGTGGAGACCAGCTGAACTCAGCCACGGTGTAACCTAATGACGCTGTGTTCATTTTTAAGTTGGAGTTTATTGTGCCCAGTGCTTTCAGTTCACATAAGCCAGTAGGAGAGTCTATAGTGAGTACAGTTTGTTTAATGTTCACCCCAGTGTCTTTAGAAAACGTTACTCGATCCACCATGACATTGCACACTGAGTATATTCAGCAAAAATTAAAAAAAATGTGTCGACTTCAGGAGAAGTAAGGGTTGGAGGGTCAGTGTAATTTGACCAGAGCTTGCAGATGTAATTCAGCCCCCATTTTTAAATCATGAATTCTTCCCTTATTTTTAGATAATACTTGGATTGTATGTGATTGATTTATAGTTAAGTAACAATTTGGGAAACAGGGAAATAGAATTTGTTGGAATTTCTGTGCAGTACAGGTAGAGTAGTTGGGAGATGGAAAACTTCAGGTGCTACAGTGCCACCACTGGTGGGATGATGTAATTACAGCATGACAATTTACATAGGCAGTTCCCATTATAAATGTGGACGTACAAATGTATAATGAAAAGTGCCTGCAGACATATTTTTAATATATTATCGCTATGCCTATATGATCTATTTATTTATATGTTTATTTATATATTACTAAAAATGTGTGGTTCCTGCATACATTATTCTTACTTCCTGGACCATAATTTTTCAGTAACACTTTTATGTCAAGATTTACAAAGCAAAATTGTTATGTAAATATTTCCAATGGGAATTCCAATTTTTACAGACTCTAGTCTCACAATTTAAACAGGCATCTTGCCACTAGATGTCGCTGGAGACCTTTCCTCTCCCACCTCCCAGGCCACTGACACTCTGCTGGTCACAGCTCCGACCCCTGCAGCCTCTCTGCCTAACCATCATCAGCTGTAGCTTACAAATTTCTGTCTTTCAAAATTTCTGCCTGCAAAACACAGCCTCTTTAAATTTTAATCCTTCATTCTCATTGGCTGCCAATTTTAGCCTCCCTCTGGCCTTGAATGTGTCTCTGTCTGGTGTCTCCACTCCAGTTCTCACTCCTGTCCTACTTCTTTGGCCTCGAGCCTAGCTTCCTCCAGCCGCCCCCAGCTCTTTTATACCTTAATCCTGCATGTTCCTGCCCCATTAGGCGCCATTGTCTCCCATCCTGTTCCTGCCCCATTAGGGACAACCGTTTTTAACTCCCTCTGGCCCCAATTCTGCAAAAGCTTCTCTTTTGGCCTTCCAATTTTTTATTACCTTCCTCTCTGGGCTCCAATTTCAATGCCGCCTTCTATCTGCCATCCAATTTTTAACGCTCCCCCTCTGGTCTTCAATCCCACACGCTCTGGCACCAATATCGCAAAAGACTTTCTGCCTCCCTCAAATTTGAATGCCTGGACACCTGCATTCTCTGCCGCTCACCACCTCCAATCTAAAAGAATATACAAAAATAAAAAGTGAGTCTCGGAAACAGAAGATGACGGAGACACAACCAATAAATAAAGGAAAGGGAGATAGAAGCAGAAGAGCAGAGAAAGGGGGAGAAATAGAGACCAAGAAAAACAGATGAGGAGAGGGACATAGAGACGAAAACCACCTTGAAGATGAGAGCCAGCTATGAGAGTGACCATATTTTCCAACTTACTGTGAGCATTGGAGATATGTATGTCTTGCGTCTAACGTTTGCCCATCACACTTCAAAATGTCAAAAGTTGGGGACAAAAGAGAAAGAGAGGCAGCTATTGTCCTGCAGGCTTTCCTGACCCTTGGTAACCTGAGCCTTGTCCATTTACAAGCAGCTTTCAAACTACACTATTTCCTTCAGCTGGTACCCCTCTCATTGACCTCAAGATGTGCCTATTTGGACTATTCACCCGAGCAGTATCCTCAAAATGGACAGATCAAACAAATAGAATACAGCACAGAAGGAGGCCATTGGGCCCAGCGTGCCTGTGCCGGCTCTTTTGAAAGAGCTATCCAATTAGTCCCACTCCCCCGCTTTTTCCCTGTAGCCCTGCAGTTTTTTCCCCCCCTTCAGGTATTTATCCAATTCTCTGACTTTGCAGCTCAATATGGCAGACTGTGAGCAGCGGCATAAAAGAGCTCGGCTAGTACATACATGTGAATGTTTTTAGTCCAGCATATGACTGTCACACTGTAGAAGTTGCACTTTGCTACCGAGGGAAAAAATTCTTAAAAAAGAAAGACAGCGAAAGCCAGTCATTTAACACTGTGTTCTTCTGACCCGGAGCTTGAATTTTAAAAGCATTTTCCAATCTGTAAAGGTCCCTCTTCAAACAACAGCTAAGTTCTGACGTGAGGCTGTGTTTACTTAACAGTAATTAGACTTACTGGCCTTAAAGAGACACAGCTGTACTTTAGCAGCATAATCGTACATTGTGCACTATACGATATTACAGTCCTGCCCTCAAAGAACTGTATGTTATCCACCTTACCATGGGTAACACCACAGGGAAATCCACCAGTGAATACTCATAAAACATATTCCTTTTCTGGGTTAAAAGTCCATTTCACTCCCAGCACCTTCAGGAACTAACAAAGAGGACTGCACAGGGGGGAACAGCAAAGCGTAGAAATGCAGTTGTTCTAGGAGATTCCATAGTTAGGGGGACGGACAGGCGTTTCTGTAACCGTCACCATGAGTCCCGCATGGTGTGTTGCTTCCCTGGTGCCAGGGTAAAGGACATCACGGAGAGGGTGCAGAATATTCTGCAGGGGAAGGGAGTGAGCCAGAAGTTGTGGTGCACGTTGGTACCAACGACAAAGAGAGGGCAGGTGTTGAGGTCCTACAGTCAGACTTTCAGGAGCTAGGGAGGAAGTTAAAAAGTAGGACCTCAAAGGTAGTAATCTCTGGATTACTCCCAGTGCCATGCGCCAGCGAGAGTAGAAATAGGAAGATAGGGAGGATCAATGCGTGGCGTGAGGCATGGTGCAGGAGGGAGGGCTTCAGATTCTTGGGGCATTGGGACCAGTTCTGGGGCAGGAGGCACCTATTCAAAAGGGACAAGTTGCACCTCAACAGGACTGAGACCAATGTCCTCGCGGGGAGGTTCACTAGTGTGGTTGGGGAGGATTTCAACTAAATTGGCAGGGGGTGGGCACCAGCATATAGAAGTAGAAAAGAGGAATAAGGTGCATAAAGGAGGGAGAGTGTTGGATAGTACTTGAGAAGGAAGTAGTACCATATTAGATGGGAGCAGACTTAGAAGGACTATGAGGAATAAAGACAGGTTTGGAATGCATGTATGTGAACGCACAAAGTGTGATGAATAAGGTTGGTGAGCTACAAGCACAATTAGCCGTGTGGGAATATGATGTAGTGGCAATAACGGAAACGTGGCTTAAAAATGGTGCGGACTGGGTGCTTAATATTCACGGAAACAAGGTAGGTTCAGAAAAGATAGGGAAGGAAAAAAGGGAGGTGGGGTGGCAGTACTGATTAGGGAAGACATTGTAGTTTTGGAAAGAGAGGATGTCCTTGAGGGGGCAAGGACAGAATCCATTTGGTTAGAGTTGAGAAGCAAAAAGGGTATAATTACACTATTGGGGGTATTCTATAGGCCTCCAAATAGTGAGAGAGAGATAGAGGACCAAATCTGCAGGGAAATCACAGAGATGTGCAAGAACTATAGAGTGGTGATATTGGGGGACTTTAATTACCCAAATATCGATTGGGATAATGTTAGAGTAAAGGGAAAGGAGGGGGAGGAATTTCTGAAATGTGTTCAGGAGAACCGGTATGTTCTCAGCTCAAATAGGAAGGAGGCATTGTTGGATCTGGTGCTGGGGAATGAGGTGGGCCAAGTGGACCAAGTGTCTGTGGGAGAACACTTTGGTAAGAGTGATCATCGTATCATAAGGTTTAGATTAGTAATGGAGAAGAGCAAGGAACAATCTAAAGTAGAACTTCTAAATTGGAAGAGGGCTAACTTCAATGGGATGAGAGGGGATCTAGCCAGGGTAAAATGGAACCACAGATTGACAGGAAAAACTGTAATGGAACAATGGGTGATCTTTAAGGAGGAGATGTTCCAAGTACAGGCTAGGTACATTCCAACAAGAGGGAAAGGTAAGGGAACCAAAGCCAGGGCTCCTTGGATGACAAGGGAGATAGAGAATATGATGCATGTCAGGTGAATTCTTCAAGTGAGAACCAGGCCAAATACAATAAGTTGAGAGGTGAAATGAAGAGGAAAATAAGACTGGCAAAGAGAGAATATGAGAATAGAATGGCAGTTAACATAAAAGGGAACCCAAAAATCTTCTACCGGCATGTAAATAGTAAGCAGGTAGTTAGAGGTGGGTGGAGCCTATTAGAGACAAAGAAGGTGATATATGCTTAGAGGCGCAGGGCAAGGCTAGAATACTTAATGAGTACTTTGTATCGGTGTTTACTAAAGAAGAGGATGCTGACAAAATATCGGTAGAAGTGGAGATGGTAGAGGTAATGGATGGGGTGAAAATTGATAGACAGGATGTACTAGAAAGGCTGGGTATGCTTAGAGTGGACAAGTCGCCTGGTCCAGATGGCTTGCATCCTAGGTTGCTAAGGGAATTGGGGGAGGAGATAGCGGAAGGGCTTGCCATAATTTTCCAATCTTCCCTAGATGCGGGACAGGTGCCAGAGGATTGGAAAGTGGCAAATGTGACAACATTGTTCAAGGAAGGGTGTAAGGACAATCCTAGTAACTACAGTTTAACATCAGTGGTGGGTAAAGTTTTCGAAACAATAATCAGGGAAAAAATTAACGGGCACTTGGAGAGGTTTAAGTTAATTAAGGCGAGCCAGCACGGATTTGTAAAAGGCAGATCGTGTTTGACTAATCTAATTGAATTATTGATGAAGTAACAGACAAGGTTGATGAAGGGAATGCAATGGATGTTGTCTACATGGATTTTAAGAAAGTGTTTGACAAAGTACCACATAGAAACATAGAATCTAGGAGCAGGAGTAGGCCATTCGGCCCGTCGAGCCTGCTCCACCATTCAATACGATCATGGCTGATCATCCAAATCCAGTACCCTGTCCCTGCTTTAATCCCCACAGTACACATATCCCACCCTACCCCCGTAACCCCACATATTTAATTCCCCCTACCATATCCCATCCTATCCCCACATATTTAATCCCCCCCCTAACACTAAGGGTCAATTTATCATAGCCTAATCAACCTAACCCGCACATTTTTGGACTGTGGGAGGAAACCGGAGCACCCGGAGAAAACCCACGCAGACACGGGGAGAATGTGCAAACTCCACACAGTCACCCGAGGTCAGATTCGAACCCGGGTCCCTGGCGCTGTGAGGCACCAGTGCTAACCACTATGCCACCGTGTTGCCCAAAAAAGGTTGGTTCACAAAATTGAGGCTCATGGAATAGGAGGGTGTCAGATTGGATAAGAAATTGGCTTAAGGACAGAAAACAGCAAGTCATGGTAAATGGCTGTTTTTCAGACTGGAGGATAGTAGACAGTGGTGTTCCCCAAGGGTCAGTGCTAGGACCACTGCTTTTTTTGATATGTATATAAATGACTTGGATATTCGAATATAGAGTAAAATTTCAAAATTTGCCGACGATACCAAACGTGGAAGTGTGGCAAACAGTGAGGATGACACCAATCAACTGCAACAGGACATAGAAAGGCTAGCAGAATGGGCAGGCAAGTGGCAGATGGAATTTAATACAGAGAAGTATGAGGTGATGCATTTTGGCAGAAGGGGTAAGGAAAGGCAATATAGACTTAATGGCACAGTTCTAAAGAGTGTGCAGGGACAGAGGGACCTGGGGGTTCAAGTGCATAGATCTTTGAAGGTGGCAGGGCGTATTGAGAGAGTAGTTAGCAAAGCATATGGGATCTTGGGCTTCATAAATAGAGGTATTAAGTACAAAAGCAGGGAAGTTATGCTGAACCTTTATAAAGCTCTGGTTAGGCCACGACTAGAGTATTGCATCCAGTTCTGGTCACTACACTTTAGGAAGGATGTGAAGGTCCTTGAGAGGGTGCAGAGGAGATTTACCAGAATGGTTCCAGGGATGAGGGATTTTAGCTACAAGGTTAGGTTGGAGAAGCTGGGGTTGTTCTCCTTGGAGTCAAGGAGGATGAGGGGCGATTTGATAGAGGTGTATAAGAATATGATGGGTTTGGATAAGGTAGACAGAGAAAGGCTGTCCCCATTAGCTGATGGTACAAGGACTCGGGGACACAGATTTAAGGTTTTGGGTAAGAGATACAGGGGGGATGTGAGGAAGAACTATTTTACGTAGCGAGTGGTAATGACCTGGAACTTGCTGCCGATGAGGGTGGTGGAAGCGGAGACGATCAATGATTTCAAAAGGAAAATTGGATAGGCACTTGAGGGAAATAAACTTGCAGGGCTACGGGGATAGAGCGGGGGAATGGGACTGACTGGATTGCTCTACAGAGAGCCGGCACGGACTCGATGGGCCGAATGACCTCCTTCTGTGCTGTAATAACTCTATGACTCTATGGGGGAGAAATTCGGTATCGCCCCATTTGGGGCGCAATTATTGGCCAGGCGCAAAGTTTAACGCCTGGTGCTAAATATCGCCTCCGACTGCAAACTTGGCTTCTATCGCCCCTGGAGGTGATTTGAGCGCTAAATCAGGCGCTACATACCTCTCTTAAGGCGCTAACGCCGAGGAGCGAGGCGCTACCTCAGAGCGCTGGCGAAGCTCATGTGATGTCAGTCAGCAATGGAACACAGACACAATGGCGCCAGCCAGTTCTTAAAGGGGAGGGTCGATCTTGCTCTCCATCCACACCCTGCTCATTGCAGCCTTGAATCTCGGCCTGGAGAGACCGGTACATCAAATCTGCTGGAAAGAACAATGGAGAGACCCAGGGAAAGAGCTCAGAGTGCAAGGAAGGTCAAATCAAAATGAACCTGCAAAGTGCTGCTCAGTACCTAAAACGCCTTCACACAGCGTTGAATCTCCCCAGAAGTCTCTCTCTCTCTCTCAGAATGCGTGGTGCAAAAATGTCACCGACAAAAAAAGGCAGGAAGCGGTCGCTTTTAAATAGCGCTCCCCCAGTCCCTTCCCGACTGCAAAATGCTCCCCTCAACCTGTTGTTGCTAGCGGCAGGCAGTAAGGCAGGGGGCGCCACTCAATATTCGGTCCGGGGCGCAACTGGGGCGTTGCACGCTCGACTGACGTCACGATCTGCGGGTGCAGGAGATCGTGGCGGTAGTGTTTAGCGCCGCCGCAAAATGTCTGGTCAATTTCGCGAGCAGCGCAAACATCGCTGCGCCCGGGTGCTAGTTGCTTTGCGCCCCATTAGTGCCCTCTTAGGGCGCGAACGGGAGGCACAAAGCAACCGAATTTTTCCCCCAATAACTCTAGGGGGGAAAAATCCGGTTGATTTGCGCCTCCCTCTAGCGGCCTAAGAAGGCGCTAACGGGGCGCAAAGCAACTAGCGCCCGGGTGCGGCGCCGCTATCGCCTCCCGCGAAATTCAGCAGGAGGTTAGCGGCGGTGGTAACGGTTAGCGCCACGCGGCACTGCGCCTCTGGTGATGACGTCATCGCCGTGCGCAGTGCCCCGCTCGCGATATTCGGTAGCGTCCCCTGACTTACCGCCGGACGCTATGTCCGCCAGGGTCAGGGGGGCCTACCTGCGGCCGGGGCTGCGCAAATTAAAGGGGAGGTGCCAGGCGGCTATTTTTGTTGCTGGCCACCTGCCAGCACCTGCCCCCCGTTGCTGTCCCCGGCCTCCTGTGAAGCCCCCCTGTGGAGTGCCGGCTGCGCTCCATGAGCCTGGCACCTCTCTTGAGTGCCGGACTCTTTTGCCGGCACTTCGATCACTGGTGGCCCAGCTGGGCCCCAGGTCGCACTGCGATAGGCCCCTCCCCTTTAATCATTTATTTACGTGGCGCCGCAATATTCACTCGCAGCGCCCCGCCTTCCTGTTGGGGCGCTACCAGTGAATTTCGGCCGCGGGGGCGCTACCTTTTTCAGGGCGCTAAAAGTAGCGCATTGGCGAAGTTAGTGCTCCAAAGGGGGCGCGATCCAATTTTGCCCCCTAGGTCTATGAATTCCAAGGTTACCCCACTAATAATAAAGACCATGCCTTTGGACAGCCTGAGAATTGATCCAGAACTGCAAGAAAAAATACACACACACTACTGGGATTATCAGCCAGTGCCTTGGGAGGTTACTTGGCAAGTGCAGACAGGATCTCTTGTATTTGCTAAGGAATCTT
Organism: Squalus acanthias; assembly: GCA_030390025.1. Classification (NCBI taxonomy): domain Eukaryota; kingdom Metazoa; phylum Chordata; class Chondrichthyes; order Squaliformes; family Squalidae; genus Squalus; species Squalus acanthias. Next base: position 16,091,389 of record CM059429.1, read on the forward strand.
GGGAGAGCAAGGCTCAAATGGAGACCTATGGCTTTTGGCAGCCACTTTCCCTTGTTTATCTTACCCGGTATTGCTGCTCGTAATGAAGACCTATTGGTGGATGGGGACTTGAGGTTTTCCTAGTGGCAGATGAGGTCTGCAACACTGCCTTCATAAACGGAGCCCTGACAGCAACTTAGGGGAACCAAGAAAATCTGGACATCCGCTGCAACAACAACGCGCACTGTACATCGCCTTCCACGTAATGAAGCATCCCCAGCGAGCTGTGCACAGAGTTCTGGACACTCGCACAGGAAGAGGGACAGAAGGTGAGGGCGTCAGAGTCGAAGAGGCGGGTATTGAGAAGAATTTTGAAGGTGGGGAAGAGAAGTTGCAAGGCCGAGGGGTTTAGCAAGAGAATTCTAGAGTGCAGGGACACGGTGGCTCGAAGCTTTGCTGCCGTGGTGGAGGCGAGGAAGGGTATGGGTGTGGGGGGGGATGCATAGTCAGGAAGGTATGTGCTGGGACGTAGAGGGTGGGGAAGATTGGAGAGGTGGGGAGCAGTGAGGCCCTGGATGGATTTGAAATTGAAGGTGGGGATTTTAAAGTTGATGTGCTGAGAAGGGTGTGGGGAGGGGCAATGGAGGTTGATCAGGACAAGGCTGATTGAAATGTGGGTCTTAGTATGGATTAGGATACGAGTAGCAGAGTCCTGGACCAGTTGGAGTTTATTTAAGGTAGAGCTAAAGAGAGCGATGAGTAGATCACTGGCGAAATCAAGCCCAGAGGTGAGAAAGGTGCAGTGTTTCAGGAGGTGTGGTAGGTGGATGATGCTATGAAGCTGGATGTTGGTGGTCTTGGCGATAGACTTGGATGTGGGATTTGCAGCTCAGCTCAGGATCGAGCGGGACACTGAGGTTGCGCATAGTCAAGTAGCCAACGATTGCTAATCGGGTCGTTGGTATTTACAAATCCAGGAGATGGCGGGAGAAATGCGGGCTTGCAGTCTTCTAACATAAAAGTTCCTGAATGAGGGAGTTCAGTAAAGAAAAGAAAGAAAGACTTGCATTTATATAGTGCCTTTCACGACCACCGGACGTCTCAAAGTGCTTTACAGTCAATGAAGTACTTTTGAAGTGGAGTCACTGTTGCAATGTGGGAAACGTGGCAGCCAATTTGCGCACAGCAAGCTCCCACAAACAGCAATGTGACAATGACCAGATAATCTGTTTTTTGTTATGTTGGTTGAGGGATAAATATTGGCCAGGACACCGGGGATAACTCCCCTGCTCTTCTTCGAAATAGTGCTGCGGGATCTTTTACGTCCACCTGAGAGAGCAGACGGGGCTTCGGTTTAACGTCTCATACTGAAAGACGGCACCTCCGACAGTGCAGCACTCCCTCAGCGCTGCACTGGAGTGTCAGCACAGAACTGAAAGGCATCCTCATTTTGGATAAAATTTTATGAAACAATGCGTACGTTGTTTATCTCAAATGTTCCAGCTCATTTCACCTCAATGGAATCTGGAGGCCAGGGATCCCCGCAGGGTGCTTCATACAGAGGCTGTATTGCGAAAGCATTGAAATCCCATCTAGGGGCCCTTACTTAAGATCTCAATCCTCATTGACATTCACACTCGACTTACCCTCAGCATGTTTTTTTTTTCCTAAGAGGCCCACAGTTGGAGCACCTTGTGATAGCGGAGTACTCCACCTCAGGGTATGGGCAAGTCTCACCCAGCCTAAAACCATTTCCATCACCCATGTACGTGCACCTGGATTTCAGCCTCTGGCAAATGATTGCAGCCACCCTTTTTGATGTGAGAAGTCATCCATCAGCTGCACAAACAATTATTTTTTAGGTGTTGCCTCATCTCATTTCTGAGAGCAGTTATCTTAATTATATTCAATTGGTTCTTTTATTCTCGGAGGGGAGGAAGCGAAGAAGATTTTGCATGATAATTGCATGGGTGAATAATGGAGCTTTGGCACTGCATCAGAATAGGTGAGAACTCATGGGGTAGACTGGAAAACACAATGGCCCAAAAATTCGTGAGGAAGCCTTTGTGCGAGGGTAAGGCCTCCCCGCAATCTCTCACTCGGCGTTGGCTTTTTCAGTTCCAGCTCGCACGAACTTGATGTTCTGGACAGCTGCTGTGCTGGGCTTGCGTATCCCACCGGCGTAGTTAATTCGTGCGAGCTGTGGGATCACGTGATTCAGTTAGAGCCAATGGCAGCACACCATCTTCCATTCATAACTTTCACATAAGTGCTGTGAAAGCTATGAATACTATAGCCCCCCAAAAGAACAGCTAAACCTCAATTAAATTAAAAAAAAAACCATCACATTAATAAAATAAGTATAGTTAAATAAATTAACCATTTTAAATAAAAAATTAAATTTTTGAAAAAATTTAAAATCTTTTAAAAAGTTATAAAAATAAACTTACCTGTCTTTAAAGTCTCTAAAAAAGATATACCTGTTAAAAAAAATTCAAAATAATACTTAACTCACTACTTACCTTGTTAAAAGTGGGTCTTACTCCTCCTTTTTTTATGTGTAGAATCTTCCGTACTTACCTGCGTGTTGAAACCACTAAGTGCACAGCGTGCGCGCAGCCTGTAGCGCGCACGCGGTTCACCTAGGACCCGCCCCCTTTTCCATTCACCAAGTGCCGGTTTTCAGCGCATGTGCAGTGCATGCAGAAAACCGGCAATTGGAGACAGAATACGCGAGAGTACACAGTGCGTACTCTTGCGTAGCGGCACTAATTTTTGGGCCAATGTGACAGCTGTTACACAATGAAAAGGGCAGTTTTCTGTCATACAAATTGGTCCCTTCGACAGTTTGCAACAAGACTGGTGACAAGGTTGTGGACAGAGGAGAAAAAATGGGATCCATTATATGGCCCACGGTCGTTGAGTTAACATGACGAGGTGTTGTGTGCAAGGATAGAGGGATAAGCCTCACTTTCATTTTCCCATTCTCCTGTGGCATCTCTTCATTATCTCCCCAAATCAGGGTGCTGTCACCCACCACACGGCAACTCATGGCTGGTGTTTATTTTTTGCACTGTGAAGTCTTGTACTTCAGTCAGTCACAACAGCTTGCACTTGTATCGTGCCTTTAACGTAGCGAATTGTCCCAAGTCATTTCCTCCCCCAAAAAGGGGGTGGGGGGGGGGTGGGAGGGGAAACAGATGGGCAATATGAGAAGATTTGATGAGGTAGGTTAGCAAAGCCATGGTCAGTAGGTAATGTATTCCCAGGGCTCTGCCAATGCCCTATAATGACTGGCAGCCAAGAGATGTATGAGAGCAACCCAGACCAATTGCATAGAGAGTTGAATGGTTGGAGGGACTGCACGTGTTCTTTGCTTGCTGGCTCTCCGTGCTGGCATGTTGAGGTAGAAACATGCAGAAGTGTGAGCACAAATCTACGTCCTACCACTCTGCAGCACAACACATCACTGTCTGCCCATGATTACCTTGATTCGAGACCTCAAGTAGCAGATACGTGTGGTTTGATGGAACTTAAATCCATATTTTCCTGAAAGCAACCATACTCGCTTACTTGTGGGGTCCCAGGTAAAGACTCTGGTTCCAGACCGTTCTATTTTGTACGTTCTAATAGTGCAGATTTTCCTGACCCTTTCCCCCCCAGTGCAGAGGTCAGGATAAAGGACAGTGTCCCACTTTGCGGGGTCTCCTCCATTTTACCTTGCCTGAGATTTCCCAGGCCTTCCTTGGGGGAGTTGGAGCTGGGCCTGTGCTTACAATGGGAGCATGCCTATCCAACCATGAGGCCCAAGGGGCAATCCCAACCACCTGCTCCATTTTATGGAAGCATTGTACAGCGCGCTACCCTGAGCCCCTGCCAACTAAGGACCTGTGAGGCCAAAGACTTTAAGGTAGGCCTTTATTTCTACTTTGACGCTCCTGCCCCCTTCCCCAAAATGTCCTGATGAAATCGGGACTCTCTGGCTGCTGATCTCCATCAGCACCCATAAGTTCCCAATCTCTGAGGCACAACGTCCAACTGCAGGCCTAGAGGCCTCACTTTTCTGATCTTTCTTCCAGCAGCAGGCCCCGCCAGGGGGTGGGTCCTGCACCAGCGGTGCTTTCAGGCAATATAAATGGGTAGGGCAGGATAACCTGATACTCCTGGACCTGCACACTAGCGGTGCACTTTGGGTGCACAGCTCTGTGTGTCAGCCAGTGGCTCAGTGGGTAGCACACTCACCACTGAGTCAGAAGGTTGTGGGTTCATAGTCCCACTCCAGGGACTTGAGCACAAAAATCTAAGCTGACACTCCAGTGCAGTGCTGAGGGTGTGCTGCACTGTTGGAGGTGCTGTCATTTGGATGAGATGTTAAACCAAGGCCCTGTCTACTCTCTCTAAAAGATCCCATGGCACTATTTTGGAGAAGAGTAGAGGTGTTATCCCTGGTGTCCTGGCCAATATTTACCCCTCAATCAACATCATTAAAACTGATTAAAGCTGTTTGTGTGTAAATTGACTGCTGTGTTTCTAACATTGCAATAGTGACTACGCTTCAAAAAGTACTTCATTGCCTGTAAAGCACCTTGGGACATCCTGAGATCGAGAAAGGCACTGTATAAATGCAAGTCTTTCATTCTTTTAAAGTTCTGTGTTGGTTTAGGTTGGGTCTGTGAGGGTGGTATCAATGCCATCACCACAGCAACCCCGCCAAGAGTGACAGTCTTAGTTTAAAACATACTTTAACCAGGTGGATTGTAGGATTCAAAATTGCAAGAACATTATCAGGGTTTTGTGACCAGACCTATTTAAAATTGAGAAACCCAGGCTAAGGGCCGAGGCCCAAAAGTGCTGGACAGCAGCAAGGTCAAAGGTATGAGATAAATCAAGAGGTATGTTTCAGTGATGCCGAGTTTGTGTGATTTGAAGATGGAAGGAAGAATGGAGTACTGAGGAAGGCTACTGACAAGTCCCACTCATAGGGTATTCCTTCTCCCCCCCCCCCCCCCCTCCGTAACTCTAACTGTGCAAACTTTATTTCCCTGTCATAATAGGAAATGCTCTCAAATCCGTGCCCTTTTGCGCTAAGTCCAATAGACATCAATCTGCTTGATTACTGGTGTGGAAATCTTTTCTTTTGTTTTTATTTCCTCCTTTGCCCTGAGGTTAAACCCATGTGCTTAGCTGAGCTGGCTATTGAGACTTGGTAGGGGTGGGGGGGGGGGGGGGGGGGGGGGGGAGGAAGAGCGGGTGGTGGGTAGGGGGGGGAGACAGATCTGTTGAGTTTTGGAGTCGGCAGGAAGGACACAGTTACAAAAATAGCAGCCACTCTAGATCTATAGATCTCTGAGAAATGAGGGAAGTGTGTCTACATTTGGAGACAGAAGGCTCCTGGGCTCCTGTTAGCTTTAATCTTGATTTTTTTTTTTACCTTGTCTGTCGCCGTGCTCCCTAAGAAATGGGAGTCCTGTGCAACGCTCGAGTGGGACGTATCTCTTGTAGAGAACGCCATTCAAAGTCACATCTGGAATCCATTGGAATATTTTTTTTAGAAGATCATTGATGTAATGTTTGGCTTATGTGCTTGATGACCTAGCAGTTTGAACTGGATGGGTTGCGACCAAAAACAAAAGTTATTTTTTAAAGATGTGTTTTTAAGATGTTTTGATTTATTTGACTTACCAGTTGTTTGTGAAAACTCTTTTTTTTGTTCGGCTGCTGAAGTACTCACTGCGCAGTAAACAAGCCTCTCAGACTCGCCATCAAATTGTAGATTTGTTTTTCCATAACCTATGATTTTCATTTTTGCTTTGTGGACAAGTCGGTGAAAGAGTCTCCATCCTGTACCCGTTAGCCGAGCTCCTGGGTTGTAGGAAGGCTTCCAAAGGAGTGTTTTTATTTCATTTTTGGAGTGAGTCTATCCATGGACGGCTTTAAGAACATCACTGGCTGCAATTTTCTTCCTTTTTGGCTTCTCTGCCCTTTCTGCCCTGTGTGTTTATTTATTTGTTTCATCACCATCACGCCCCCACACACTAGGACCTCACCCAGAGGCTTCCCAGGTCACGTATCGGCCAAGGACAGGGTGAAGCAGCTATTGATGGGTGTGATGTTGACTTTTGACATACTGTGTTATTTACTTATACGAAAGAAAGACTAGCATTTATACAGCACCATTCACGACCTCAGGTATTCCCAAAGCACTTTACAGCCCTTGAAGTGGAGTCACTGTTGTAATGTAGGAAACGCGGCAGCCAAATTGTGCACAGCAAGGTCCCACAAACAGCAAGTGATGATGACCAGATAATCTGTTTTTTTTTTCAAATAAATATTGGTCAGGACACAGGGTAGAATTCCCCCCCTCTTTGAAATAGTGCCACCTTTTGCGTCCACCTGAGAGAGCAGACAGGATCTCGGTTTAACGTCTCATCTGAAAGACGGCACCTCTGACAGTGCAGCACTGGAGTGTCAGCCTAGGTTTTTGTGCTCACAGTTTCTGCAGTGGGACCTGATCCCACAACTTTATGACTCCGAGGTGAAGAGTGCTACCCACTGAGCCAAGGGCTGACACACTTTTTTCCCTTCCTTCCTTCTTAGGGATTGATTCCTCACAGTAGATGCCCTGTCTGTCAAGTGGTAAATTGCAGCGAATTGAGTGTTCTTTTAATTCACAAGTTCAATCCTACCTCAACTTTATATCTCTCGATTCTTGTAATACCCTACCTGGATTGCACTCCTGCCACCAACTGTGCTCCCAGCATCAGCAAGGACAGTGCGAAATAACTGAGGCGGCCATCCCATTCTTGGAAGAGCCAGGGACCATTTCAGGAAGTGGCCTTCCGAGGTTCCTCTGGTGCCTCTGCTCTCAGCCCGTCTGTTTTTTTTTTCCATCATTGGCCATTTGTGGACCTTCCCCTGAAATTGGAGAAGGTCCTTGCAAAGAAAATGAAAGCCACCATTGTGGCTTGGAAGCAACTCGTGTTCAAATCCCTCCAGGGCCTCGGTCCCTCCTTATCTCTGTAACCTCCTACAACCCTGCAAGGAGCTCTGCGATCGTCCAACTCTGATTTCTTGTGCATCCCCCACTCTCTTCGCCCCACCGTTGGCGGCCGAGCCTTCAGCCGCCTCGGCCCTAAGCTCTGAAATTCCCTCCTTAGTCCTCTCTGCCTCGCTGCCTCTCTTTCCTGCTTTAAGACTCTCCTTAAAACCTGCCTCTTTGACCAAATTTTTAGTCACCCGTCCTTATATCTGCTTTTTAGGCTTGGTGCCAGTTTTTGTCCGATAACACTCCTGGGAAGCGCCTTGGGTTGTTTTCCTAGGTTGAAGGTGCTATATAAATGCAAGTTGTTGTTGTATAATGCAGAACCGCCTGAATTAGAAGTAGTTTTGCACTGATAAATAGGCTATTAGATACCTGGATCCCACTACTCAAGATATCCATCTCTTTTCTTTTATGTAAACTGTTTTCCAACTGGACTATGTCTTGATTTCTAATCCTTTATACCAATTGAAACAAATCCCCAAACTCCTCGAACTGTCTGAATAAATGCTTTTAACCATGTTCCAGTTTTGAGCCCGAGATGCAGCATCTAACCCTAAGGACTGTGGAGCAGATTCTTTTCTAAACACGCCAATCAGTTCTGGTTCAGTAACCTTGCATGTGGTCGCTCCCCCTCTTAGCCCGTTGTAGCAAATTCAAGGACCAGCCTTCTATTCTTGACTTGTAACAACTTCCTGGATTAGCTTGTTGACTTCCGATATAGCCTGCGTTCCAACGTGCTGGCTGTCAGAATGCTGGCACTGAGGAGAATTAATCATGTCTTTTTCATGCAGTAATTTCCTCCCAGTATTTATTGAGAGCAAGATGGCCCAATGAATTTCTGGCCTGAAAGGCTCCATAGACTAACTTTATTTCAAGCTTTTTGTTGGTTTCTCCAGCCCCCCCATCGCCACCATTTTTTCCTGAAGGTGTTAATCCAGGACAAAGCAGCCCGCTTGATTGGCACCCCCTCTACCACCTTAAACATTCACTCCCTCCACCACAGGCGTACCGCGGCTGCAGTGTGTACCATCTACAAGATGCACTGCAGACACTCGCCAAGGCTTCTTCGCCAGCACCTCCCAAACCCGCAACCTCTTCCACCTAGAAGGACAAGGGCAGCAGGCGCATGGAAACACCACCACATCCAAGTTCCCCTCCAAGTCACACACCATCCTGACTTGGAAGTATATCGCCGATCCTTCATCGTCGCTGGGTCAAAATCCCTCCCTAACAGCACTGTGGGAGCACCTTCACCACACGGACTGCAGCGGTTCGAGAAGGCGGCTCACCCCCACCTTCTCGCGGGCAACTAGGGATGGGCAATAAATGCTGGCCTTACCAGCGACGCCCACATTCCATAAAAAAACGAATATAAAAAAAAAACTCTTGCTAGGGTATGGTTACGTGGGCGCTGCTCCTCTAGCTACCTCATCCAAACCGACCATCCCTTCATTTGTGAGGCTAGTTAGTCCGTGTGTCCGCAGGCCGTTGACCATTGACCATGTGTCCAGCTGGTGGAGGATGTGTTGGGTCACAAGCTTGTGGTCAGGTCTGGGAAACCCTTAGGGTTGAGGTCAATGAGAGCACTCTGCTACCCTGGCTGAGGTGAATGAACTCAGCACAGACCTGGGACCTTCCTGATTTGTATGGCTCAGTATCACAGTGGGAAGTGTATTTATCCATAACGTCACCACGGAGCCCCTTTTAAAAAATATTCTGGCCGTGTATTTAATCTTGTTGGGTATCTACCTGTAAATATGTGATATCCGACATTCCATTATACTAACAAATTACTTGGTAATCATTTTAAACAAAAGCTGCCCGCATTTAAGATCACCCCGATCACCCTACCGCCCTCTGACCTTGACTGGCCTAGATTTGTCCCGAATTAAGTCCTCTGCCTAAATTATGATTATTTTTTTGAATGTGCAGAAACAGAGTCATGATTTAGGCTGGCCTGGAATTTAAAAAAAATCCCAGAGAGGAGGGCAGCGTACTTTCAATACCTACTCACCCAGAGCACTTCGAATCGGCAGTGAATAAAATGCGGGATGGTAGTTTGGCAGTCTTTTAGAAAGACTTGCATTTATATAGCGCCTTGCACTGCTTCAAGACGACCCAAAGCGGTTTACAGCCAATGACGAACTTTTTGAAGTGTAGTCACTGTTGTAATGTAGGGAAACGCGGCAGCCAATTTGAGCACAGCAAGCTCCCACAAACCGCAATATTTTTTTTGACCAGATCATCTGTTTTTTTAGTGATGTTGGTTGAGGGATAAATATCAGCCAGGAGGTGAACTCCCCCTGCTCTTCTTCGAAACAGCGCCATGGGATCTTTGTCCACCTGAGTGGGTGGAAAGATGTCGGAGCAATTTACAGGGCAGAGAGCAAAAATTAACATTGAACATTGAACATGAGGGGGAGGAGGGAAACAGAAAGGGGAGTGCTTAAAAACACAGTTGAAGAGTGGGGATTTTGGGAGGCTTTTGAAAGCAGGGTAAGTTTGTTTAACAGATGGTAAGGTGGAGGGTTCAGGAAAGGAGTTCCAAGGGCGCAGAGGCAGTGACTGCAAGAGCAGCGGCCAATGATGGAGCGGACGGAGTGAGGAAGAGCAGTGGGTACGCGAAGTGTTTTAAAAGAATTGCGTTTTCCATCTTCCTGTGCGGTTAGCGTTCAGTTTTGTTGTGGAGCCAAGCTAGGTGTTCTTAAGGGAGAGACATTTCCTTTAGGAGAAAGTCTACATTGTTTGGGAAGGTTGGAAGAGTAAGGTGTAATTTTCACATAGGGACATGGTGGCTTCATTAAAATGCATTCGACAAACATTTTCACTTGGTTACAAGCACGCAAATTAACTGTTAAATGTGTTGAAACAAAGAAAGACTTGCATTTATATAGTGCCTTTCACGACCCAAAGCACTTTACACCCGATGAAGTACTTGAAGTGTAACGTAGGAAACGCGGCAGCCAATTTGCGCACAGCAAGGTCCCACAAGCAGCAACGTGATAATGACCAGATAATCTGCTTTAGTGATGTTGGTTGAAGGATAAATGTTGTACCAGGACACGGCGGAGATCTCCCCTACTCTTCTTCAAAATAGTGACACAGGATCTTTTATGTCCACCTGAGAGGGCGAACAGACCCTTGGTTTAATGTCTCATCTGAAAAACAGCACCTCCGACAGTGCAGCACTCCCTCAGCACTGCACTGGGAGTGTCAGCCTAGATTTTGTGCTCTAGTCTCTGTAGTGGGACTTGAACCCACAACCTAATGACCCCAGAGGTGAGAGTGCTATCCACTGAGCCACATGAAGTGCATCAACGTGTCGCTCACAAGTGGCGATGATGATGCGCTTCAGCACATTTGACATTGTCAATTCGTGTGTTCGTACACAAATGAAAATATTTGTCACATGCCACTTGCATGACAGCAGCGGCCCTTTAACGACTGTATGTATTTATAATGTAATAAACTCTCTCGTTGCGCATTTTTCATATTTAAAAAAAATGTAATTGTGAATGCAGAGAAACTAACTTTTCAGGACTTACTGAGCCCAGCACTGCAAGGGGGCTGAATGAACGCACACAGCAGAGATGCCACAGAGGCAGAGGCTCCCTGGGTTACTAATGACTGTATTTTTTGCTACTGCACAATCCCAGGGCTCAGTATCCCCTCCCATTGCAGTTTGTGGTTGTTAAAAATAAAGGAACGGCTGTGATAATTCATTTGTTGGATTTTTTTTTAAAAAAAGGTTGGCGAGACTTGCTCTTTAGACTCATCGGTAAATCACTTTTTTTCTTTTGGCAAAAGTGAACGGGAGGCGAGTGCTTGGCTGTAAGATGTTTGACGGTGATTCCAGCATCTCATCGTGGGTTGAAGAATTCAACTCCGTGGGTTAAATCCTCATTGTATACATTGGCGGCTTTAGGGATTTGTTTCTCAGGCAGCGCGCGGGCAAGGGGGGTCGTTCGGCCTGACTGCCTGCCTCTCTTCCGCAGCTATGTCCGCGCCCGGGTGTCCCTGGAGAGGGCACCCTCGGTGTCCGCTGGTACTCTTGAGGCTTTCCGTGACTGGTGGGCAACGGAGGGACTGGCGGTCATAGTCGATATGGACAAGCACATTTTACTTTAATTTGATAAGTTTCCTTTAATTTACAGGTTATTGTTTGTTCCCCTTTAAAAAGACAGCATTCACAGAATCACAGAATCCCCACAGTGCAGATAGAGGCCATTTCAGCCCATCGAGCCTGCACCGACACATATCTCACCCTATCCCCGTAACCCCACGTATTTAATCCCCCCCTAACACTAAGGGTCAATTTATCATAGCCAAATCAACCTAGCCTGCACATCTTTGGACTGTGGGAGGAAACCGGAGCACCCGGAGGAAACCCACGCAGATACGGGGAGAATGTGCAAACTCCACACAGACAGTCACCCGAGGCCGGATTCGAACCCGGGTCCCTGGTGCTGTGAGGCAACAGTGCCAACCACTATGCCACCGTGGCATTGTTAACTCGTTGAGGACAATTGTCATCCTAATTGCCAATTTACGTAAAAGAGTGAGTCATTTGTTTCTCTAGTAACTCCGGGTGGTTGCTTGTGGTGTTGAGAGTGTGTTAACCTGGGCACGAAAGAAGGAAAAGCAAAGCAGATTTGCTATCTACATCGAAATCAAAGAGGAGGAAGGAAGGAGAAAAGAAAGAAACCATCCACCGGAAGGAAGGATTTGTTTGATTAAAGAAAGACTTGCATTTCTATAGCGCCATGCATGACCTCAGGACCGTCCCAAAGCGCTTTACAGCCAATGAAATACTTTTGAAGTGGAGTCACTGTGATAATGTAGGAAATGCAGCAGCCAATTTGCGCACAGCAAGCTCCCACAAACAGCAATGTGATAATGATCGGATCATCTGTTTTTAGTGATGTTGATTGAGGGATAAATATTGGCCAAGGACACCGGGGATAACTCCCCTGGCTCGTCTTTGAAATAGTGGCCGTGGGATCTTTTATGTCCACCTGAGAGAGCAGACGGGGCCTCGGTTTTAACGTCTCATACAAAAGATGGCACCTCCGACAGCGCAGCGCTCCCTCAGCACTGCACTGGAGCGTCAGCCTGGATTTTGGTGCTCGAGTCTCTGCAGTGGGACTTGAAGCCACGACTTTCACGACACAGAGACGAGAGGTGCTACCCACTGAGCCACGGCCTGACGCTTTAATTGAAACATCATTAGCAAGACTTAAAGGGTGTGGTGTGGTGCTGCAACAACAAGCTGAGGTGTACTTGTTGCGGTAATCACAACGGTGAGCTGGCAAACCCATTGTTTTATGTGTAAGATGTGCTGCGAGATTTGCTGTGCCTACCCCTTACCCTCTGTGCCGATAAAGCCAGTCAGCAAACCCCCCTCCCCCCTGCAGCGATCCTGCTTGCAATTTCCTGACAGGACTGCAGAGCTATTTTTGGACCGACTGAGAGACTTGGAGAAGGGAACAGAGCTTATTTTTTTTTCTGCCTGCCTTCCCGTCATTGCCGGCTAAGCTCTTTGTAACCTGAGTCCAGGGGAACGTTTGCAGCCTTGGTTGGGGACCAAGTTTACTGGCTGGAGAACCATTAGTCTGTTTAACAATGCCCAGTTTAGGACGGGGAGTGACTGACTGAGGCTGCATCGAAACTTTCTCTTTTTTTCTTCTCTAACATTTAATAGTTATCTCCAGTACCTCACCCATGTGGTCATTCTTAATGTGCGAGGCTTGACAGCTCTTCCTTCACCCCACCATTGGCGGCCATGCCTTCATCTGTCTAGGCCCTACGCTCTGGAATTCCCCCCTTAAACCTCTTTCCCATCTTCAGACCCTCATTAAAACCTAGCTCTGTGACCAAGCCCTGTCTAATGTCTCCTTCTTTGGCTTGGTATTCATTTTTTTGTCTGATTACGTTTCTGTGAAGTGCCTTGGGACATTTTACTAGGTTGAAGGCGCTTATATAACTGCAAGTTGTTGTTTTTGCTGTGATTGTTGGCATTCTATCCTGCCATGGGGGGCATCACAGTTAAACTTGAAATAAAAACAGAAAATGCTGGAGATACTCAGCAGGTCAGGCAGCATCTGTGAAGAGAGAAACAGAGTTAACGTTTCAGGTCATCGACCTGAAACGTTAACTCTGTTTCTCTCTCTCTTCACAGATGTTGCCTGACCTGCTGAGTATTTCCAGCATTTTCTGTTTTTATTTCAGATTTCCAGCATCTGCAGTATTTTCTTTTTGTACAGTTAAACTTGATCCTGTCCTTTGGCTTGAGGGGCCGTATGGCCTGCTCCTGCTCCTACATCTTATGTCCTCACCCCCGGTATCAACATACATTCCAGCATGGGCCACTAAGCGGGGAAAAATGATCAGGAGCGGGAATCCGGGCTGATCTGTATTATTCCTCTTAGACCAGGGGCACGATGACCAATCGTAGTAGCTCGAACCAATTCCCTGGCTGAGATCAATGAAATCAGCACAGACTGGCAATTGAAACTAGGATCTCCCCACCCACACCTGGTCTGTTTGCTTTTAGTGCCGCACTACCTGGCGCAATTGCCTACTACATTGAGTGGTTCATAGCTCACAACCCAACCAACCTTGAGCCACTGGGAATTACTTACAACCGTGTGATATTGCACCTACTTGGAATCAGCCATACTGATCCTTTTCACTCATTTTTAAAAAAAAGACTTGCATTTGTATAGCGCCTTTCACGACCTCAGGATGTCCCAAAGCGCTTTACAGCCAGTGAAGTACTTTTTTTGAAGTGTAGTCACTGTTGTAATGTAGGAAACGCTGCAGCCAATTTGTGCACAGCAAGCTCCCACAAACAGCAATGTGATAATGGCCGGATCATCTGTTTTTGTTGTGTGGACCGAGGGATAAATATTGGCCCAGGACAATTCTTAACACGTGAAACTGAGATGAATCGCAGAAATCGCTGTGAAAATCGCTGCCTGGAACTAACACTCTGACCCACCAACGAAAGCTTGATTCCACTCCATCCCGACTGGGGGAAAAACACCCGGCAGTATAATTAGCACCGGGAATTTCCTCGGGGACTCTCCTGATCGACTGCCGTACATTCGGCAGCAACCTCTGGCAGCACAGCGTGAACAGGGTCTACGCTGGAGTCACGGCCGCCCGGCAGAAGGTCCCATCCAGGAAATTCCCCGTGCATATAATTTATCTTTTGAAAAGTACCGGTGTTGCCCGTAGAGAGCTCGATAACACTGTGCTGCAGGAGGTGCCAGTAGAGAGCTCGGTAACACTGCAGTGTGGGACTGGTGGTCCCGTTCACCCATCACCCCCGTGCTCGTTGACCTACATTGGCTCCTGGTTAAGCAGCCCCTCGATTTCAAAATTCTCATCCTTGTTTTCAAATCCCTCCATGGCCTCGCCCCTCCCTATCTCTGTAATCTCCTCCAGCCCCACAACCCCCCGAGATATCTGCGTTCCTCTAATTCTGCCTTCTTGAGTATCCCTGATTATAATCGCTCCACCATTGGTGGCCGTGCCTTCTGTTGCCTGGGCCCTAAGCTCTGGAATTCCCTGCCTAAACCTCTCCGCCTCACTACCTCTCTTTCCTCCTTTAAGACGCCCCTTAAAACCTACCTCTTTGACCAAGCTTTTGGTCACCTGCCCTAATATCTTCTTGTATGGTTCAGTGTCAAATTTTTTGACTTATAACACTCCTGTAAAGCGCCTTGGGATATTTTATTACATTAAAGGCGCTATATCAATACAAGTTGTTGTTGTTGTAAAGAGCTCGGTAACACTGCGGTGCGGGACTGGCGGTGCCCACAGAGAGCTCGCTAACACTGCGGGCGGTGCCCGTAGAGAGCGCTGTAACACTGCGGTGCGGGACTGACGGTGCCCACAGAGAGCTCGCTAACACTGCGGGCGGTGCCCGTAGAGAGCGCTGTAACACTGCGGTGCGGGACTGGCGGTGCCACTGGTGTTGGCAACAGTGCAAACATTTAAAAAAAAAATCCTCTGCAGCATAATGGTACCAATCTGCTGAATAAGTCTGGTGACAACACTCAGTCTCTATGAGTTCCAGGTTTGTAGGCCAGAGGTCATGTTTGTTGGCGGGAGGATATGTTTTGTATGATTGGTTTGGTACCATGACTGCACAGGAAAATATCAGCTTACAGGACCGACAGTACAAGAGCACTAACTTTACGTTCATCTTGACGGTCACCCTGTTTCATTTTATAAGAGTGTGTGTGTGTGTGTGCGGGAGGCGCGGGGTATATTCTGTGCTTTTTTTAACATAGTTACAACGTTTTATATAACAGGCCTGCGCAAAGACACAAACAACCCTATTAGGTCTTTATTAGCACCAATTCCTCCAGCAGTCTCTCTCTTTTTCTAAATATAAAACCCTCGTGGTGTTTAGGCATGTTGCGGTACAGGGACAGCAGTGAGGAGGCCTGGGCCCACGAGGAGAGGATTGCAGGGCCATCTGTTGAACGGCAGTGATGAATGTGTCCCTGGCGAGGCCAGTCAGACTAGAACTCAGACTAATGCATCCTATTATTTTGTTCGCTTCACTTTTCACCCCCCCCCCCCCCCGCGTCTCTCTCTTCTCCCTCAAATCCTTTTCCTTCTGGAAGAGCCAGTGACGAGGCCTGACTCATTTCCTGCTTCCAGTGCGACTTGGAAGGGACTGAAAACCTGTTTGTTTCACTCATCTCTTACCCGCAGTGCTTCTGTTTGAATATATCCTTACAGGGGTTATTATAGGACAACAGATTCTTTGTAGCAGGGCACGTTCTGTATTCAGAAGGCTAGCGTGACTTGTACATATAAATTGTATGGAAGCAATTAAAACCGAAGGAAATGTCATGTGGGCTGCATTTAAACCTACCGACTTATTGCATAGTTACTTTCCCCCCCCCCCCCCCCCCCGTCTCTTTAACTGAAAGGCTGATTTAAAAAAAGATGTTTTTGGCGAAGACTGTTTTTAGCAGCAGTCCCATGCTCAACGCACACATGGCCTGTTCGGTTAGACGCGCCGGGCATCCTGGGCCATGGGCTACGCGCCCCTCTCTCCGCCCCCCCCCCCCCCCCCCCACCCCCACCCCCGGCCTATCCGCACCCCACCAGGGCAGGTTTATTTATTGCGCTTTCACTTGAAGAGTAGAAGTTTTCCGGAGTGGGTTTGGACTGAGATGCAGTTCGGGGTTTGGAGAGATAAAGAAGCGGCCTTGTTTACAAGACGCTCTCCAATGCACTCTGCCTCGGAAGAGTTGGGGTGCATACCAAAGGAAGAGAGCTGTTTCTGTTTACAGCACAAACAGCGGGTGCCTGGCTGGCTCGACGGAGCTGCTTTTGTTGCGCAGATGATGCTCTTGTTTGACAGCTACGGGGCCGTATTTTTCCTGTTCTTTTAAAAAGAGGACAGGATTAAACGCTTGGGGTTTTTTCTTTCTCTTCTTCCGTGTTTTACAACTAAATTGCGGGAGCGTGTGTTTTTTTTGAAATGAGCAGTTCCTGGCAATGCGACTCTGTGAGGAGAAACAGTGGGGGAGGGGGCGGAGAGGTGGAATCGCAGCTAATCACAACACAGCTGTAATAATAATGATGTCTCTGGCAACTACGGAGCTGGCTTCCCGGTATAGACGTCAAGTGGATGTAAAAGATCCCTCGGCACTATTTCGAAGAAGGCAAGGGAGTTCTCGTGGCCAATATATATCCCTCAACCAACACCTACAAACAGATGATCTGGTCATTATCTCATTGCTGTTTGTGGGAGCTTGCTGTGCGCAAATTGGCTGCCGCATTTCCTGCATTACAGTGACTGCACTTCATTGGCTGTAACTTGCTTTGGGACATTCTGAGGACCTGAAAGGCTCTATATAAATGTCTTTCTTTTCTTTCCTTTCCTTCCTTTTTTTCCTTTCTTTCCTCCCTCCTTCCCTTCCGTCCCCCTCTCCCTTCCTTTCTGTCAAATGTTTGTTAATCCGACTGGAGTATGCAAGGTTCCTGCATGAGTTTAACGAGACCTTAACAAGTAACAATTGGCCTTTTCTCTCACCTTTCGCTAAGGTGTCCGCTAGTCCCTTTTTGGAGGGGGGGTCCGTCTCCTTGGCGTAATACCAAACAGAGATGAGCAGTTCATTAGCTTTTCTGTCGCTATTGCACCAATTTTTTTTTTTATAACTCGGTGTCTACATTTTAAACTAAATTTAGTAAATAAAATATGGGCCTCTATTTTTAAAGCAGATGCCCGCCCACCTGTATCGTACTGCCCTTAACCCATCGAGGCACTGAATGAAATGACTGGATTAACGATGCGCATACCATAGTTTAGAAATCGGTCATTAGGTCATGGTATTGGAGGGGTGGATAAGGCAGCAATCCTGCAAGATGCCACTACCCCACCGCTAGCACCAGTCTACGGCTGAAACTCACGTTGGATCTTGGCGCTCACCTTCTTGGGGTGATTTGATCTGAGGAGCGGAAGCATTCAGCGATTCTCGTGCCCATCAGTTGTGGCCCCTGCAGATTGACCCACAGGAAACAGGTGGCATCGTAGACACTTAGAAATGCCGGGAGCCGGTCCAGACCATAGTGTAGGTTTTCGAACAACTGTCCCTCAACTGAAGGGGTCCTGCCAGGGACTTTTTGTATCTATTTTTGACTTCCTACCAGCTTATTTCTGTTGCTGCACACTAATAGGGACAGGAGTCGGCCACTCAGCCGCTCGAGCCTGCTCCGCCATTCAATTAGGATCGGGGCTGATCTGTACCTCAACTCCATTTACCCACCTTAGCGCCATACCCCTTGATACCTTTACCGAACAAAAATCTAGTGATCTCAGTCTTGAAAGCTCCAATTGTCACCCCAGCATCCACAGCCTTTTGGGGGAGTGAATTCCAGATTTCCACTACCCATTGTGTGAAAAAGTACTTCCTGATTTCCCCCCTAAATGGCCTGGCTCTAATTTTAAGATTATGCCCCCTTGTTCTTGATTTCCCCACCAGAGGAATTAGTTTCGCAGTTTCTATGAAGGTGATATTCTTAATCTGCCCAACATAGCCTATTCATTCTGAGTGTTTATTCACAGGCATTGTTTAAGTAGCCCTTTTAAGATCTTATTAAGTGAAGTTTTGACTTTTGGGGCGTTGGTAAATTAAATTCTTCTAATTCAAAGTATGTAGACTTCCTTTCTTTTGAACTCCCCATTAATCAGCTAGGTGTTAATGGGTGAGTGGAATGTATGCCTTCCAAATCCAATCATATATAATGTTATTTCTATTCAGTCATCTGTGTATGTGCGTGTTGTGTTTGGGTGGGCGTGTTTTGTGTGTATGCGGGTTGCGTGTGTCCACATGTGTTGTGTGCATGCATGTTGTGTGTGCATGTTGTGTTGTGTGCATGCATGTTGTGCGTGTTGTGTATGTTGTGTGTGTGTGTACGTGTTGTGTGCGCGTGCTGTGTTGTGTTGCATGCGTGTACACGTGTTGTGCGTGTGTTGTGTGCGTGTCCTGCGTGTGCGTGTTATGCGTGTCACATACATACCATAGGGCTGTTTTTACAGATGTGAGCTGGGGGAGTCTCCTCGCCAACAACCCAGATCAGAAAAGAAAGGACTCGCTGCCCACGATTTTCTTTTCATTCAAGCTAATGAATTGAAAATCAAGGTCAGAGATTTTCTGATATCTGCAACTGGCAGACGAGGATCCCTGCTGGTCATGCGCATTCATAAAATCAGCCCTTGTTTGTATATCTAGATTTGTATATAGATTTTCACTCTACCTCCTCCCTGTGACCTGCGGCTTTCCTTGACTAGTTGCTCCAGCCACTAGGAAATTCAGCAGAATGTCTCGGGTTGATTTTGGTATTGCAGAGATCCCTTTAACCAGAGTAGCTAGGCCGGAGGAGGTGGGGGGTGGGGGGGAGGGGGGCGGTGCGGGGTTGCTATGGAGCCCCAGTCTGAGAAAGGAAAACCATGCTGCACTCTCCATTCAATACTCAGTCAACTCGGAGCCTGCCTGAGCCGGATGATTTAGGATCCGCTTTATCCTCTCAAGGCAAGTCCACTGACCGAGCGAGGCTCTCGGAAGGGAGCAATCCTTGTGGTGGCCAAAGCCTGGCCTACAAAGAAAAATGCAGCTTACAGTAAAAGCTATTTAACCGCCCACCCCCCCCCGCGCCCCCCCCCGCAAAGTTTTTGTTTGCCTAAGATTAAGAACAGAAAGGCCATGTAAAACATGGAGCCAAGAGCTACAGAGCGGATGGCAAAACATGACCCAGTGGTAGATCTATACCCATTGTACATCTGAGATGACTCATGACTGTTTTGCAATAGACACCTTAAAACCTATAATCTGTCGGAGGATTTATTTTTGTTGTTGTTAAGGAATGACAACGAGACGTTTAATGGAGAGTTCCCATCCACCTTCTCAGCAATCATCGAACGTGGCTGTCTAGAAAGGCCCACAGATCATTTATGGGCAGGGAGTAGTCTATTTTTTTGTTGCCTGTAATCCATTTTTAATAAATTTGAACTTCTAGAGGGCTAATTACCAAGTTATTTTGCACTGTTAGAATTGCTGATGCCAACCCTATGCTCCTAACTGCTTTTGATTGGCAGAAATACACCACATGGCTATGATAAATTGACCCTTAGTGTTAGGGGGGATTAAATACGTGGGGTTACGGGGATAGGTGGGATATGTGTCGGTGCAGGCTCGATGGGCCGAAATGGCCTCTATCTGCACTGTGGGGATTCTGTGATTCTGTGATCACATAATTCAGGGCAAAGTTGAAAATTTAATTTATTATGAAACATAAATTTTTAGAAAGAAAGGTAAAGATAGAACGTGCTGCACTCTCAATCAGCAGATAACGGAAAAAAAAGTATTTCATTTGAACTGTTTTCTGAATTCTTACATGGATACATTTATAGCTCCCGTGCTTGAAGGGCGGGTGGGCCTGAGTTAAAGCTCCAATATTGTGGCAATTCTCTGACCTGTGCTCACTTCAAGCACAGCCCTCTCCCCCTCTTCCGGGATTGTGGGATCAGTGAATTTACCCAATAGAAACCATCTCCACGGAATCCTGGTTCACCGTTGTGACATGGAGTTAAATAGCTGGAACAAGCAAACTATGGAACAGAGAGAGATGGCAACAAATATATCTCTCCAGCCAACTTATCACACCTCAGATCAAAGGAAACCAGTCGCAATAGGTGAGTGGCTATGAAGAAAATCCAAACTCTTTCTCAACAGGCTGGAGATCAATATTCATTATTTCTATCACCCGGGTGGACGGGAAGAGGGGAAGCACCTCTGCTCACTCTCTGATGAGTTGTGCGCTAGTTCCGACCTGAAACAAAGCCTATTGGAATTTTCATATGGCATGACATCATCTCCAAAGGCTTCGGAGATCGCAGTTAGCTCCCTCTGCTCCTTAACCAGTATTATATATTCACACCATCCACTGGCCCACAGACATGGAACAAAGGAAATCCCAGCAAGAGTCGTTCCATCTTTAAATCCCTGTGCCTGAACCTAGCCACAACTTCAGAAAGGGCAGTTACAGTACAGAAATGTTGTACTGTAATTTGAAGTAGGATGGACCTCAGTTTCCGTCACAAGCTCCCTTCAGAGAAGAGCCGTGACCAAGCAAACGCTGCCATCTTGATTGGCTCAGGAGAGGTTTTCAGAGCAGACATTTTGCAAGGTACATTTTCTTAACTTTATAAATTCAGTTGACGCAGATTTTAACGGTACACAGGCAGAGCTTAGAAATTACTGCTGGTGATCTTCGAGAACAAAAGGCTTTCAAGCGTCATTCCTTTGCCTGCTGTTTTACCAGAGGTGTTAACCCGTTAAAAGCGAACAAGTTAGCATCAGGATTTGAATAATGGACAAGGTGTCTTGAATGCATTAAGTGTTTGTCCGCTAATATCGGACAGAAAGGAAAAGGCGAGTCTGGGCTTGAAGGGAAACCGCTGGGAGGAGTAGTACCACATAAGGTGCTGCAATAATAAAAAGCGACCAGTAGGAGACAGAAAGGACTTTCCGCAACACCCACATTGGAAATGAATAAATAGTTTACACCCACTAACACAATGTAAGGAGCACATATCTACGTTTAATCCTACCCTGTCCACGTCACTACTGTGTGTGCTGAAGCAGGAATAAAAATGTTGTAACCAGAACCAAAAGCTGACTTTGTTACTACTCAGGCGAATGACACAGGCATGTGTTTTTTTTAAAATTCAACAACTGGCAGCAGTAATTTCTAGGTTCACCTGACGTGATTATTCGGTATTTTTACGTTCGGGTCAGTTTTTTACCACCCCCTCCCCCCCCACCCCGAGCCTGGCAAAGTGCAGACTGCGCCCCTTTAAGTGCTGCCACGGTAACATCTGGTCCCCGCAACCAACTGCACTTTATACAATGGTCTTAAGTACTGGCTGCAGTTGAATCACTTCACTTCCTGTTTAGACTGTCTGGTTGTGCAATGTGAGTTGGAAGTGGATTTAACTTTGTACAGTCCTGTTTGCCAAGGATTTAAAAACATTAAATTTGCTTTTTGTTTTTCTTTTCTGAATCTCAGCCTACTCCTTTTGTGAATATTAACAAGCATTACTCTTGCTTTCGTGCTGTGGACGCGCCTAATATGGTGACACTGCAAGCAGACTATCTTCACCCCAGTTTAACACAGGCACTTTATATTTTATCTGCAGTTGTGATTTTCTTTTTGAGGAGGCTAAAGGGAGGGAAATATAATAAAACGGAGGAGGGAATAGTGTTGCCTTTTTAAAAAAAAGAGGGTAAACTTTCACCTTCATCCAGCGTAGCGAATCGCTCGCCTGTTATAGGACGGACTGCAACGGTTCTGGAAGAAGGCCCACCACCGCCTTCTCAAGGGCAACTAGGGATGGGCAATCAATGCCAGCCTTGGCAGCGACGCCCACGCCCCGAGAATTAATTATAAAAAACCTGCCCGATTTTCATTCCATTGATTTCAACGATGAAAATTTGCCCCATTTGTTTTTTTTGATATCATTTGGGATATTTTAATCCCAGTTAACAACAACAACTTGCGTTTATACAGCGCCTTTAATGTAGTAAAACGTCCCAAGGCGCTTCACAGGAACATTGTCAAACAAAATTTGACACCGAGCCACGTAAGGAGATATTAGGACAGGTGACCAAAGGCTTGGTCAGAGAAGTAGGTTTTAAGGAGCGTTTTAAAAGAGGAGCAAGAGGTAGAGAGGCGGAGAGGTTTAGGGAGGGTATTCCAGAGCTTAGGGTCTTGGCAGCTGAAGGCACGGCCACCAATGGTGGAGCGATTAAAATGAGGGATG
Organism: Squalus acanthias; assembly: GCA_030390025.1. NCBI lineage: Eukaryota > Metazoa > Chordata > Chondrichthyes > Squaliformes > Squalidae > Squalus > Squalus acanthias. The sequence goes on from CM059429.1 coordinate 16,113,762, forward strand.
CTCAAGAGGCCAGAATTGGCGGAGCGCAGATGATCTTGCGGGGGATGTAGGGCTGGAGGAGATTCCAGTGTTAAAGTAAAGAATTCTAGTGCTGAGGAAATGGGTAATTTTTTTTCACCCAGTTTCAGCACTGAGCGCTCTCAAGCCAGGTATAATATGGGTTGGATCCAAGATGAAGTTAGTGTACTCTCACTTCTGAGCAGAGGGCTGTGGGTTTAAGCTCCACTCCAGGACATGAGCACAGAGTCTAGGCAGACATTCCTTGCAGCGCTGAATTAGTGGAGGTGTCGCTTTTTCTGATGTTAAACGGAGGTCGGTATTAAGGGTACTCTTGCTGATGTTTGATCTGGTGTGTAAGGTGGGTATTATGTTTGCCCACATGACATCAGTCACTGCACTTGAAAGAAATTCATTGTATGTGAAGTGATTAGAGATGTGATACAGTACTATATCAATGCGATTCTTTCTTTTAAAGCATGCTCTGTGCTGATAATGTGCTTTAATCCCAAAATTAGAAGACAACTCTGATTATAGATGGTTTTGTATTGTGTGATCTTAACCCATTGCAGAATGATGGATTCAAGCAATCCAAGCACATTTCACTGGGACCCTTCCAGACCTCAGAAGCAGGAGAACTTCCTTTCCTGTGCATGAACTGAACCTAAATCCAGCTGGCAGAGGTGAAAGGAGAGTATTCTAACCCAGTCCACACCCAGTGCCCTGCCTTAGCTTTCTATATTGTCGTTGCCAATATTTATCTCTCAATCAACATCATTAAAAAACAGATGATCTGGTCATTATCACATTGCTGTTTGTGGGAGCTTGCTGTGCGCAAATTGGCTGCCGCGTTTCCTACATTACAACAGTGACAGCACTTCAAAAAGGACTTCATTGGCTGTAAAGTGCTTTAGGATGTCTAGTGGTCGTGAAAGGCGCTATATCAATGCAAGTCTTTCCTATCATAGAATGGTTACAGCACGGAAGAAGGACATTCAGCCCGTCAAGCCCGTGCCGGCTCTCTGCAAGTCCCACTCCCCCGCCCTTTCCCCGTAGCCCTGCAAATTTCTTTCCTTTAGATACTTATCCAATTCCCTTTTGAAAGCCGTGATTGAATCTGCCTCCACCACCCTTTCAGGCAGCGCATTCCAGATCGTAACCACTCGCTGCATAAAAAAGTTTTTTCTTGCGTCGCCTTTGGTTCTTTTGCCAATCACCTTAAATCTGTGTCCTCTCGTTCTCGACCCTTCTGCCAATGGGAACAGTTTCCCTCTATCTACTCTGTCCAGACCCCTCATGATTTTGAACACCTCTATCAAATCTCCTCTCAATCTTCTCTACTCTAAGGAGAACAACCCCAGCTTCACCAGTCTATCAACATAACTGAAGTCCCTCATTCCTGGAATCATTCTCGTAAATCTTTTCTGCACCCTCTCTAAGGCCTTCACATCCTTCCTAAAGTGTGGTGCCCAGAATTGGACACAATACTCCAGTTGGGGCCCAACCAGTGTTTTATAAAGGTTCATCATAATTTCCGCACTTTTGTACTCTATACCTCTATTTATGAAGCCCAGGATCCCGTATGCTGCTTTCTCAACCTGCCCTGCCATCTTCAACGATTTGTGCACGCACACCCCCAGGTCTCTCTGTTCGTGCAGCCCCTTCAGGATTGTACCCTTTAGTTTATATGTCCTCTCCTCAGTCTTTCTACCAAAATGTATCACTTCACACTTTTCTGCGTTAAATTTCATCTGCCACGTGTCCGCCCATATTTATTATGTTTATTCCAGTTTTGTTGCATCGACAGTTCTTTTTGTCTGACCCCACCACGTCGCTACTTCATCAAGTGTGATACAAGAAACGTACGTGGGACAGAGTTTTACTCTTTGGACCCAGTCCCAGGCAATTTACAGACATCGGTCTGAAACTAAAAGTTGAGTAAACTAGTTTTTAAAAAAAATGTTGACGGCACGATTCAAAGCAGCCCTTTTATTAGCGTCCGAATGAAATCTAATGCTGAATTTAAAAAAAAATGAAAGGGAAGGCAGTGAGGTACAGTATCATTCGGTGGAGTGTTTGTCGTCTGTATTTGCACAGCTGGAAGGGGAGTGTGATGTAGGTAGGGTTGGCTGCAGAGTTCACACAGGCCTACACTGAAGCTCTTTCAGAAACCCCGGGGGGTGGGGGTGCTGATGTGGCCTCGGCGGAGGGGAAATGTCACCAGCTGTTTTGAATGTGGAAGGGGGGCTGTTCAGCTTCACGGAGGAATCGAGCAGGTCTAAGTTGGCATTGGAGCAGCACTGATGGTACTCGCGGACATTCCAATACTTTGGCTTTCTGAGCAGGTACAGTGCATAGGATGCTGTCCCTAGAACAAGACAACCGCACTGTGACTGGCAAGTCAGACACACACCCACACGCACACGCATGCACGTGCACAAACACACGCACACGTGCACAAACACACGCACACATACACACGCATGCATACACACATACACGTGCGCACGCACGCCCACACACATACCCCCACACACACGCACGCACACACGCACGCGCACACACGCACGCACACACGCACGCGCACACATACACACACATATGTACGCGCACACACGCACGCGCACACTCACGCACACACACATGCACACACATGCACAGCTAGCCGAACCGCCTTTTATCCATAGCTTGTTAAGGGAGAGAATAACTTCCTGGGTATCTACAGTCGATTATTAATATCGATGGACTCTGGGCGAGGTGAGTTTGCTTGGGCTAATAACCAGTTAATTTGTGTAACATTATGCTACTCACCATGACCAAAAACATTTCTTGCTCTCCCATTTCTTTATAAGTTCACTCCCTTTTATGTACCCTTTGCAGGGCTGAAGTTAACTTTGGCAGGGGTGCAAAATGGGTGGTAACGGATTGGCCGCCAGAAAAAGTGTACAAAATAAGCTCACCGGCAACTTCCGGCACAAGGTCCGCCCAATACGATTTCCGAGAGGGCCTTGATTTAAGCGTGCAGGAAACAGGGCGGGAGCCTTATTAATATATTTCAATCAGGATGCTACGCTGTCTTCAGGACCCCAATGCCATAGACTCCCCTTTAAGATGCTGCTGCACCCATGCTCGGTGCCTACCAATGTTCCCTCTAACTTTTTTTTTCGTGCGCGGTCCCTTTAACTGGCTGTGCGGCCCATTCAAATTTTCATGCATGCGCAGTTTCTTCCGTGTAAAAGCCAGTGAGCGGCCTGCGTGGGACCTCCAGACCACAGCGGGGCCGCGCAGCTTAGCGGGAACGTTGGTGCCTACCCAGCGAGCCACTCGAATCGTGCGGGCAGCTTGCCAATTAAATTCAGATGAGAACCCGACCAGTGTTACCCAGTTTCCCATAACACCTTTTTGGTGGCGATCATTTCAGTCAGGTGCCTCCTTGGGTTTTGATTTTTTTTCTGCACTTGGGTTTTTCTTCACACGGGATCATTTTACGACACAATCAACAAACCCTTGTCCTCTCGCGTCAGCTCCTGGCTCCTGGGCAACACTCTCGCACTGTCGGCGCTGTGCCATCGTTCCGATGAGACTTTAAACCAACTGCCCTCTCGGGTGGATGCAAAAGATCCCGGAAAAGGCGAGAGTGATACCAACGACAGAGGAATATCAGGGCGAGATACCTCGGGCGGCTCTTGCGCGCTTCCCTGGTGTACAGTCATAGAATAGAAGCTTGAGAGCAGGTCCCTTTGGCCCTCTTGACCAGGGATTGTTTATGTTTTGCAAAGATCAATACAAAAAGAGGGCAAACAATAAATCTAATGTGCGTACATTGGAACAATGCCAGTCGCTAACGGATTGGTGGGTTTGGCTGCATTTCGAATCCGCATCAGGTCCGCAGGTGAGCGAAGCTCCAGATTTGAATCTCAGATTCAATTGATGTCTTGCATAACACCAACAACTTGATTGGGCGGTTGAGATTTCCATGTCCAATTGAAGATTGAGAAGCAAAAAGAAAAAATTCTGATTGGGCGCACACGCACATACGCCCACGTTTAGTGGCAACAAACTGTTGAAGCAGGACTGCGGGCATTTTTTTGCTGCGATCACCGTACTTCATCTACTTTAGCTGCAGTGTTGTGGGAGCAGCAGTATGCGACAGGCTCAGTCTACGCTACCAAAACATCAATTACTTTGAATTCCTGCCTGACGTGTTTACATTGTGCGCTTTTTTTTTTCCCTTTTAGTTGTCTCTGGAGCCAACATTCTATCTTGTCCAGGGCAACTGCTGCCAGGGAACAAAGGCACCACTGGTGTCTTTGTACAGATACACAGACCTCTCCAGTTCACACTTACCGAATTCCGATAAAAGCACATTTGTGACAAAATACCCTATGTATGCAAATTGTTCCCGAATCTCAGTATTATTCCTTAAAGCTCCCATATACAGGAAACTCTCGTTTAAACGGCACCTAAATATCCGGAATTCTCTAATAACCGGCAGAATTCATACTCCGAAAACTACAGTATACAGTCGTTTATAAGTTTTGTTTTACTGTTAAGTAATTAAAGAGTTATGGATTACCCTCAACTGGCATTACTGTACTTAATCAAGCATCTTCCACCACCCATTTAACACAGCATTCTGTAGGGGAGTACCCAATTATACTGCACATTTCTTGATTTTTTAATTTTTGTTTGTTAAAAATAGCCTCTGTAGATATACCTCTCCGTTATCCGGAATTTTTAATCAACCGGCACCATCCCGGTCCCGTCGGTGCCGGATACCAAAGAGTTTCCTGTACCTCACTTTTATATTGTACCATCAACAGCATGCATTACTGTAGAACCGAGGACCTCGGTTAACCCATTGGGAGAACCACACTTTGTGTTCAAAAGAAATCCCATTCTTAATATAATTAACAGCAACAGCTTGCCTTTATATAGCGCCTTTAACGTCGTAAAACGTCCCAAGGCGTTTCATAGAAGCATAATCAGAGAGAATTTTGACACTGAGCCGCATAAGTAGATATTAGGGCAGGTGACCAAAAGCTTGGTCAAAAAGGTAGGTTTTAAGGAGCGTCTTAAAGGAGGAGTGAGAGAGCTGGAGAGGGAATTCCAGCGCTTAGGGTCTGAAGGCACAGCCACCAGCGGTGGGGCTGGGCGAAATGGGTGGGCAGGGGGAGGGAATGCACAAGAGAATTTCAGTTTCAGAACAGGAAAAGGCTATGAGGCCCTAATTGTTTCAACAACCAACAAAAAAAGGTGCCCGTTGCCATGAGCTACAGCACTGCATGAGGGGCCTGACCAGTCAGTCAGGTGACCGCTGCTGTCCGCACGAATGGGCTATGCAGCAGGTTTGTGTGTTGCCTCCCGGAGCACTTGCAATGCTGCATTGTGTTCAACATGTAGGAATGTCTCTCCGGGTCTGTGTGGGCGTGTTGTTCCACTGGAGCAGGCCGAGCAAATGAAACTGGGATTTGTTTTCCTTCCCTGTAGTGGCGGCATGCACGTTCACCGGTTAAAATGGCGACCGCAGGTACATTTGTGAGCGCTGCGTGCTACCAGGCACAGTTTGACTCTTAGACTGGCAGGATCCAAGATTGTTTATGAAAATAAAAATCTCTTGTGGTATTCAAATTGATAAATTCCACCCATGTGTTGGCACAAGTGGATAGACCGGAGAAGCTGGGCTTGTTCTCCTTAGAGCAGAGAAGGTTGAGAGGGGGTTTGATAGAGGGGTTCAAAATCATGAGGGGTCTGGACAGAGTAGAGAGAGAGAAACTGTTCCCATTGGTGGAAGAGTCGAGAACCAGAGGACACAGATTTAAGGTGATTGGCAGAAGAACCAAAGGCGACATTAGGAAGAACTTTTTTACACAGCGAGTGGTTAGGATCTGGAATGCGCTGCCTGAAAGGGTGGTGGAGGCAGACTCAATCGTGGCTTTCAAAAGGGAATTAGATAAGTACCTGAAGGAAATTTTGTTTTTGCAGGGCTACGGGGAAAGGGCGGGGGAGTGGGACTAGCTGAAGTGCTCTTGCAGAGAGCTGGCATGGGCTGAATGGCCTCCTTCTGTGCTGTAACCATTCTATGATTCTAAGTCTGATTATTCAGTATCTGGAGCTAGAAAATAACAGCAAAGTAAATCAATATTGTGCAGGAGTAAGGAGTTCAGTTAGTGAAGGGAATTGGACCCCTGAAAATCCAATTCTCGGCTATTTGATGTTGTTTGAAGAAGCTCAAAATTTAGTCGCTACCACGTTGCCCCATTTTGGGATAAATTAGGTGTCAGAATCCTTAGCTTTATACGTTCGGCCAACCTGTGAGTTTTGTTAAATGGTGCACTAGCTAATTATTCAAAACATATACACACACAAACAAGGAATAGGCATATTAATTTAATGGATGACGGAAGGATTAGAACTAGGGGTTATAGCCTCAGGATAAGGGGTCGGCCATTTAGGACTGAGATGAAGAGAAATTCCTTCACTCAGAGGGTTGTGAATCTTTGGAATTCTCTGCCCCAGAGGGCTGTGGAGGCTCAGTCGTTGAGTATATTCAAGACGGACATCGATAGATTTTTGGACACTAAGGGAGTCAAGGGATATGGGGATAGGGCGGGAAAGTGGAGTTGAGGTCGAAGATCAGCCATGATCTTATTGCATATAGGCACAGCATATATAGTCAGAGAACACTGCCAGATGACTCTGACTATATATGCTGTGCCTATATGCATCTCTTCACTTCACCTGACGAAGGAGCAGCGCTCCGAAAGCTTGTGATTTCAAATAAAGCTGTTGGACTATAACCTGGTGTTGTGCGACTTCTCACATTTGTCCACCCCAGTCCAACACCGGCATCTCCACATCATGATCTTATTGAATGGCGGAGCAGGCTGGAGGGGCCGAATGGCCCACTCCTGCTCCTATTACTTATGTTGTTGGTTTCTTATGTAGCTGACAAGGCCCTTTCGAAATGATTAGTAATTATGAGACAATAGCACTTCATACAACTTCTGATAGCAGAGCCAGAACGAGATCTTACATTGGGAGGAAAATAAACCAGACTCTAATCGCCACATCTCAGCAAGCACTGCTTCATCCAATCAACTGAGTCCTTGGTAGTGCTCAGGAGGCTTGAAGTCAGGGAAGAATTTGTGGCCTTTTCCTCAGCTGTACAAACCTGGGGAAAGAGGAAAAGTAAAAATGACGTGGTTGTCTACCAACCTGCATTTATGTAGCGCCTTTAATGTAGTAAAATGTCCCAAGGCGCTTCACAGGAGCGTTATCGGACAGAAATTGTCATCGAGCCACATGAGGAGATATTAGGACAGGTGACCAAAAGCTTGGTCAAAGAGGTAGGTTTTAAGGATTGTCTTAAAGGAGGAGAGGGAGAGGCAGAGAGGTTTAGGGAGGGAATTCCAGAGCTTAGAGCCGCCAATGGTGCGGCAAAGGGAGTGGGGGATGCACAAGAGGCCAGAGTCGGAGGAACGCTGTGATCTCAGAGGGTTGTAGGGCAGGAGGAGGTTACAGAGAGAGGGAGGGGCGAGGCCATGGAGGGATTTGAACATGAGGATGAGAATTTTAAGATCAAGGCATTGGCGGACAGGAAGCCAATGTAGGTCAGCGAGCACAGGGGTGATGGGTGAACGGGACTTGGTGTGAGTTAGGATACGGGCGACAGAGTTGATCCCGTTTTCCACGGGTCCCCCCTGTATGTTGCTAGGCAACACATGAACTGGTAGGACATGACTGTTTGATGCTGCAGACGTGTCTGTCATGGCTATCATTGCTGCGGCAAGATTGATTCCAAGGAAGTTCCATTGATAAAGGCACACATTGTCTATATCAGCAGTACACAGGCTAATCTGTAGGGACTTGTATCTATCTCTCAGGGTCGGGCCAGCACAAACAACCAAAACTGAGCTGCCCGACTGCTGTAAGTGTAAGGCATTTGGTTTTCGCGCCATAACATGCTCTCTATCTACTCTCTATCTCCGCCCTTGCCTCAGCTCATCCGCTGCTGAAACCCTCATCCATGCTTTTGTTACCTCTAGACTTGACTATTCCAACGCACTCCTGGCTGGCCTCCCTCATTCTACTCTATGTAAACTTGAGGTGATCAAAAACTCGGCTGCCCGTGTCCTAACTCGCACCAAGTCCCATTCACCCATCACCCCTGTGCTCGCTGACCTCCATTGGCTCCCGGTTAAGCAACGCCTCGATTTCAAAATTCTCATCCTTGTTTCAATTCCCTCCATGGCCTCGCCTCTTCCTATCTCTGTAATCTCCTCCAGCCCCACAACCTTCCGAGATATCTGCGCTCCTCTAATTCTGCCCTCTTGAGCATCCCTGATTATAATCGCTCAACCATTGGTGGCTGTGCCTTCTGTTGCCTCGGCCCTAAGCTCTGGAATTCCCTGCCTAAACTTCTCCGCCTCTCGACCTCTCTTTCCTCCTTTAAGACGCTCCATAAAAACTACCTCTTTGACCAAGCTTTTGGTCACCTGCCCCAATTTCTCCTTACATGGCTCGTGGTCAAATTTTTTGTCTTTTAATACATCTGAGAAGCGCCTTGGGACGTTTTACTACGTTAAAGGCGCTATATAAATACAAGTTTTTGTTGTTGTTACTCTTCTTACGAGCGGCCGTAGAGGGTACCACACAATCTCATGGCTAAGTAGGCCTTCTCATTTTCAGCCTTCATTTTGTCCAGAATTTGAATCACGCAATGGGCTGAAATCAGCAGCAAGCAAGTAACAAGCTTTTTTTGGATCAAAAGTAAAAAGGGATGCTTGCAATCAGAAACCGGTGGTTCAATCAGTGAAACATTTGTGGAAGGAACAAATCAAATGCACTAAATAATAAATGCTTCCAGCTGTCGTCACAAAGTAAAATGTTAAAAATACATAGAATTACGTAGAATGTAGCCATTCAGCCCAACTGGTCCGTGACAGTGTTTATGCTCCACACGAGCTTCCTTCCACCCCTCTTGTATCTCAACCTATCAGTATCACCTTCTATTCCTTTCTCCCTCATGTGTTTATCTAGCTTCCCCTTAAATGCATCTCTGCTATTCGCCTCAACTCCTCCTTGTGGTAGCGAGTTCCACATTCTCACCACTCTCTGGGTAAAGAAGCTGATTTGCATCGTTAGCTGCATCTTCAGCACCTCTTCGCCCCCCCGCCCCCCACCCGCACCATTGTAACAGTTTTCAGGTTCCATTAGCCCAAACATTCATGTCCCTCTTTTGATAATGAACCTCGCCTACCCATCTTCCCTCACCATATCCCTCGGTCACTTTCCTCTCCAGAACCAACCACATTTAATCGCCTCTTTTGAACCCACTTGTCTGCTTCAGTGGCCTTCCTGCGTAACTCATCCCACAAATCCTTCCTGCCGTTGGTGATGATGTTCTGTCCGATTACCTGCGTATTCCGAACTACCTAAAATTTTTTTTAGCAACATCCCTGGGATTTGTTACATCGGACGGACTGTAGCTCACATTGGCGCAAAAAATTGCTTTCCTCTATCCAAAAATCTGCACTGTGGCCTCCTGCAGAGCTGCCTCTCTGGACCTAATTTAATACATGCAAAAGAAATGAAAATCGGGCGGTTTGTATAACGGGCAACCAATCCGCAACGCCAGTTTTACACCTGGGCGGCAAGATTAAAATCTCCCCCTTATTTCTAGAGCAGCTTTCTGCAGTCTATGAAGCGTGAGGAAAAACAAAGGAGTTACAATGCCCGCTGTTGAAGGGGCAGTATCGGGCGATTTTGAGTGTCCATTTCCTCACACTCAGTATTACTTCTAGCCAGTTTCTCCTGACTTGTAAATGGATATATTCACAAAAAAGCAGTACGAATATAGACAAGCAAAGAAGTGTTGCAGTTTTCTTTGTAACTCTTTGATAATTAAAAGGGATCCATGTTGAGGAAATTCTAGCTATAGCTATTATACAAAATACGCCTAATAAACCATATGCAAAGCTAACTGCTTTAGAATTGCATAACCCTAGAACCCATTCCACCACCTTAAACATCCACCTCCCTCCACCACCGGCGTACTGTAGCTGCAGTGTGCACTATCTGCAGGATGCAGTGCAGCAACTCGCCAAGGCTTCTTCGGCAGCACCTTCCAAACCCGCGGCCTCCACCGCCTAGAAGGACAAGGGCAGCCCGACTTGGGCGTAGATCGCCGTTCCTTCATCGTCGCTGGGTCAAATTACTGGAACATCTTACCGACCACCATGCGGGAGCACCTTCACCACACGGACTGCAGCGGTTCAAGAAGAAGGCCCACCGCCAGCTTCTCGAGGGAAACTAGGGATGGGCAATAAACAAACAAGTTTCAAATGGGGGAAAAGAAGAAGGGGGCTAAATTCGGTTGATTTGCGCCTCCCGTTAGCGCCCTAAGAGGGTGTTAACGGGGCGCAAATCAACTAGCGCCTGGGCGCGGCACCGCTAACGCCTCCCGCGAAATTCAGCGGGAGGTTAGCGACGGCGCTAACCGTTAGTGCCGCGCGGCGATGACGTCATCGCTGTGTGCAGCGCCCCACTCGCGCCCCGGCTGTAATATTGGGTGGCGCCCCCCCCGACTTACCGCCGGACGCTATGTTCGACGGGGTCAGAGGGGCCTACCTGCAGCCGGGGCGGCGCTAGTTAAAGGGGAGGTGGCAGGCGGCCATTTCTGTTGCTGGCCGCCTGCCAGCACCTGCCCCCGTTGCTGTCCCCGGCCCCCGTGAAGCCCCCCCCCCCCCGCGGGGTGCCGGCTGCTCTCCGTGAGCCCGGCACTCCTCTTGCGTGCCGGGCTTGTTTGCCGGCACTCCTGATCCCTGGAAGCCCCCCCCGCGGGGTGCCAGCGACGCCCACATCCCCGGAATGAATAATAAGAAAAAAGTTACAACACAAGAGGAGGCCATTTGGTCCATCGCACCTGTGTTGGAGATGGGTCTTCCACTGAAGTTGCAATAGATTTTAAGGGGTCAGGAGAACTGATACAGCATGACAGCCTCAGGCCTTGTTTAATAAAGGGTGAGTTTGCTACACCATTCCTAACAATACCTAGAAGGTTTTGCATCTGTAGAGTACATCATTTTTAAATCTCTCCTAAAATATTGTGACCATAAGTGATTGTGAGATAATTTACTGTCCTGCCCCCACCAGGTTGGTTAGTGCCGTTGCTCCTGACAGCCATTTATGGCCTTCTCCACCGTACCTCCTTAAACGGTTTATGCAGACAGAATGACTGGATTTTGCCGAGAATGGTAATGCTTGTATTTTTTTTTAAGCAACGTTAAACATCAGCAATTTTGGATGGTATGCAGCGAACTATTTCTTTACTAGCTGGTTCGTGCCAAAATGCAAACCTTCCGCCTCCCCTTTTTTTTACAGAAAGGTGTAATCTAATCCTTGGATTTATTCAGGGGGGTATTAGAACAGCATGATCCTGATAATAAACCCCAAGTGGTGGAAGTAGGCCAGCTCCGTGTGCTGTGATCATTGCTAAACCACAAAAATTTGGTTAGCAGGCCTCAAAGTTAATAATTTTGCTTGCGAGCATCTGGATCCCAACAATAAAATTACAGGAGCCAAAAAGAAATTCCAAAACGGAGCTGGTTAGAATTGTTGCAAGGTGCAGTAAGCCAAGGGGAACAAATGGCAATTTAGATAAGAATTGAACGGCGTCAAGCAGATAAGTCAAGGACATCGCGGGCCAAAATGGCGGCAAAATCTGTTCGCTGAGGCGTTCTGACAGGGTAGATAGAGAGGGTCAGTAACCAGAGGACAGAGATTTAAGATAATTGGCAAATGAACCAGTGGGGGAGATGAGGAGAATTGTTTTTATTTAAAAGTGAGAAGTCGCACAACACCAGGTTATAGTCCAACAGTTTTATTTGAAATCACGAGCTTTCGGAGTGGCTGACGAAGTCACCTGACGAAGGAGCAGCCGCTCCGAAAGCTTGTGATTTCAAATAAAACTGTTGGACTATAACCTGGTGTTGTGCGACTTCTCACTTTTGTCCACCCCAGTCCAACACCGGCATCTCCACATCATGGTTTTTATTTAAGGCAGCGAGTTGTTGTGATCTGGAATGCGCTGCCTGAAGGAGCGGTGGAAGCAGATTCAATAGTAACTTTCAAAAGGGAATTGGATAAATACTTGAAAAGGAAACATTTGCAGGGCTATCTGGGGAAAGAGCAGGGGAGTGGGAGTAATTGGATGGCTCTACCAAAGAGTCGGCACAGGCACAATGGGCCAAATGGCCTCCCTCTGTGCTGTCAGTTCTATCCTTAAAGTTCAGTCACATGATGCACTGATCCAGTTCATGGGAATACTAATGCAGGATGTCGTGAAGCGGTGTCCCCAGGTTTTGTTTTGCCTGTTCCAGACCTCGCTCGCACTGCTCTGGTGGGTGCACGAAGCCTCACTATAAGGGGAAGGGAAATAATAATTACTACTAGGCTCCCTTGCGAGACTCCTAACACGCTGCTGACGAAAGGCCATAGTACAGGGTTAGGCGGGTTATCCTCTCTCCCTCCCTAGGTTGGCAACCCAGACTTGTAGGTGGAACTGAAAGGAGTCAAATACAGAGGGGGTGGGTGGGGTGGTGATTTCTCTGCCCCTCAGACAAAAAAATATATTCCACCGTTCAGCTGAAAAAGTTTTGTGAACAGGAAAAGCAAACTGGTTTGTGGAGACTGCCAGCTTAAAGGTGGCCGACTTCCCAGTTGCCACTCTCTGCACCTTTATTGTTCATATACAATTGGATCAGCCATGACATTGCCCATGTTTTTTTAATTCATTCACGGGATGTGGGCGGCGCTGGCAAGGCCAGCATTTATAAGAACATAAGAAATAGGAGCAGGAGTAGGCCACTCGGCCCCTTGAGCCTGCTCCGCCATTCAATAAGATCATGGCTGATCTTCTACCTCAATTCCAAATTCCTGCACTATCCCCATATCCCTTGATTCCCTTAACATCCAAAAATCTATCGATCTCTGTCTTGAATATACTCCACAACTGAGCCTCCACTGCCCTCTGGGGTAGAGAATTCCAAAGATTCACCACCCTCTGAGTGAAGACATTTCTCCTCATCTCAGTCCTAAATGGCTGACCCCTTATTCTGAGAAGTCGCACAACACCAGGTTATAGTCCAACAGTTTTATTTAAAATTACGAGCTTTCAGAGCGCTGCTCCTTCTTCAGGTACAAGTACAGTGAGGGAATACAAATCGATTACACAGTATATATACACAGAGAGCAATGTGTCTGCAGAGATACAATAAGTTAAAAGCTGAACTGCAGACGGCAACATTTGACACGTTGGACCCCCTGTGACCCACCTCATTGTCTTAGCTGTACTCTGAGGTGTCTTTGATGTAATGCCTCCCTAACAGATTGTATCTCTGCAGACACATTGTTCTCTGTGTATATATACTGTGTAATAGATTTGTATTCCCTCACTGTACCTGTACCTGAAGAAGGAGTGGAGCTCCGAAAGCTCGTAATTTTAAATAAAACTGTTGGACTATAACCTGGTGTTGTGCGACTTCTCATTTTTGTCCACCTCAGTCCAACACCGGCATCTCCGCATCATGACCCTTATTCTGAGACTGTGACCCCTGGTTGTAGACTCCCCAGCCAGGGGAAACATCCTCCCTGCATCTACCCTGTCAAGCCCTGTAAGAATTTTCTATGTTTCAATGAGATCACCTCTCATTCTTCTAAACTCTTGAGAATATAGGCCTAGTCTACTCAATTTCTCCTCATAGGGCAATCCCCCCATCCTAGAAATCAGTCTGGTGAACCTTCGTTGCACTCCCTCTATGGCAAGTATATCCTTCCTTAGGTATGGAGAACAAAACTGTACACAATACTCCAAGTGTGGTCTCACCAGGGCCCTATATAATTGCAGTAAGACGTCTTTACTCCTATTTTCAAATCCTTTTGTTATAAAGGCCAACATACCATTTGCTTTCCTAATTGCTTGCTGTACCTGCATGTTAACTTTCAGTGATTCTTGTACAAGGACACCCAGGTCCCTCTGAACACCAACATTTCCCAATCTCTCACCATTTCAAAAATACTCTGCTTTTCTATTTTTCCAACCAAAGTAGATAACTTCACATTCCTCCACATTATATTCCATTTGCCATGTTCTTGCCCACTCACTTTAGCCTGTCTGTATTCCCTTGAAGCCCCTTTGCATCCTCCTCACAACTTACTTTCCCACCTAGCTTTGTTGCCCATCCCTAATTGCCCTTGAGAAGGTGGTGGTGAGCCGCCTTCTTGAACCGCTGCAGTCCGTGAGGTGAAGATTTTTCCTAGCGGTTTGATACAACTGAATAGCTTGCTAGGCCACTTCAGAGGGCAGTTAAGAGTCAACGACATTGCTGTGGGTCTGGAGTTACATGTAGGCCAGACCGGGTAAAGACGGCAAATTTCCTTCCCTAAAGGACATTAGATGTTAAGTCGGAGGACAAGAACATTTGTGTCATACAACACGTGAGGGTGGGGGGTGGGGTAGATTTTCAGTCTTGCCTCCCAGTCAGCAAGTTGAAAATCCCCCCCCATTATGTTATTCTACTTCCAAGGGGGTTACCGGCCTGTCCCTTTAAGGCAGACCCGATCTAATTGTTGTAAATCGACACAACCTGAGGTCATCAAGGCTACTGGTTCTTAGGTACATCCTGAGGTCAATTGAAGGGTAAATGTTTTCTCCATTTAGTCAGAGACGGATCTCAGAACGGTGAGGTGGAAAGGTGCATGTATGCATTCTTTGTTTTAATGTGCGTTTAAACCTTTTTTTTTTACGCTGATTTTCTTCCCTCCCTCTCTGAAGGCACCAACTCTTATTGAGTTAGCCGTCACGCCAGCAGCTCTCCACTACCTTATCCCAGTGGCCATTCTTCTTGTGCGAGCCCAAACAGTATAAGTGTCTACAGCAGGAGTCACTGGATGGTGATCAGGAGCAGGAATCAAGGCTGACTTCCTCCCCCCATCCCCCACCCCACCCTTCCCAGTACAGGGCTACTGAAGCACAAACTGGAAATTGATCCTGAGATCTTCTGGCCCCTGAGACTTATTAATACGCTGGGCAGTGCCTTTATCCACTAGGCCATTGTGGGGACCTGTTGACACCTCTCTCTTTCCAAATTATTATCTGCCCATGCCCCAGGCAAAGCCTCAACTGTGACAGACTAAGCAGGAGGACAACTTTGCCACATGCCATCCCCATGGCTCCCTAGGGTTGGCAATTCTCCAGGATTGTCCAGGAATTGAAAATTAATCTCTGGGACACTGCTACAAGCAAAACCCAGGAGTAAAATCATAGGGACATTAAAAAAAATTGCGCATGACTTTTTTTCATTTTCTTAGCAATAAAAATATTAGAGACGGGATAAAAAGGCTGTTTGACCAACAGTCAAGCATCACCCAATCCAGTAATTTGGAGCCCCTTTGCCTTCCAATTGGCGTTGGAGCCATGAGGATGATGGTGTTGGGCGACCAATGGCGGGGGTTGGAGGCAGGAAGTCATGTGATGAAATCTCCAGGGCTATGTCCAACCAGAGTTGGCAACTCTTGAGCCCCCAGAGACAATTACCTGAAGATGCGTGAGAGCAACCTGTGATGTTTTCCCCCATCTGGCTTCCCCTTCCCTTTTTCCAGCGGAGCACTGAGCTTCTGCTCGCCGGCCCACCGATGGTTGGGAATGCGGGGGGAATTGCTAACCCCAATTCCGGCCCCACCGCTCTGCGGCTGCAAGCACACCATTTTAGGTTCTGAAGAAATATGATTGGACAATGTTGTGACCATTTTTGTAAAGGGTGATTATAAACAGTTCCAGAGTTCAGGCCATCCTGGTGAAGTCAAATGTCAAGCTGGTAAATTGGACCACAGCCACCCCTTAAAAAAAAAGATTTGGGGCCAAACCTCAAGGAGATTTTCTGGCTCGTATTTAACTTCTGCTCTCCAGTACGTTTAGAGACTAAACCGATGTAGAATGGTGCGGACATCACCTGGATTTCTTTCAGGTTATTTTAAAATGCAGACAATGTCTCCCCGCCGTTTCCGCAAGTGCGGTGTACCTTGGAATCAGACCTCGCTGTGCTGCTCCTGTTTAAACCCCCTGGCCTTTTGTAAATAACTGTACTGTGTTCGGGACTCAGAGCCTGGGGGACATGTCAGGTTGCAGGACAGATGTGATTGTTTGCTGGTCAATTTGGCCGCGATGGACAGTTGTCGAGAAAACAGAAGCCAAAGTTAGATTTCTTGATTAGGGAACTGATTGGAAAAGAGCGTATTTTCTTTCCCAAGTCAATCAACCGAGACTAAGTTTAAAAAAAAACCAAGGGCAACACACAGGACCTTGCAGCACAAAATCCTTATCCAACTTGGCCACCAGGTCAAGAATAACGTTGAATAAAACCAGACATCAGTCCGTTCTTTTTTTAAGGCTTTTTTTTTTTTGCTCAACCGACAACATTCGGCCCGGCCAGCCAAACCAAATGCACAAACAAATCAAAAGTGATATTGAAGCTTTTGTGCAACGAGTTTGTTCAGGAGGCAGCCACTGTTTGGATTGGCTGCAGACCGTTTGGTGTCTGCTTCGAGAACGATTCCCAAGTGTTTGGGCTTCTTATTTTAATAAAAAAAAGTCACTGAGTTACGGAGAGAGACACACAACAGACTCCACCTTTGTGAAAGAGTTAAAGCGAGCGGAGGCTTTGGCCAGAAGGCTCGCCGTGGTCTGTTTTTCATGGCAGAGGACCATTTTATTCCAGCCGTACGCAAACAGCGAGTGTCTGACAGGATTTCCTGAGTATTCCTACATTCTAGACTGTAAAAGCAAGCTGTGGATAATTTTGTAGATCTGCCTGAATAATCTTGCTTCATTGTGTGGAGCTCTAGAACAGGCAAACATTCCAAGCCTCAGCAAGACCCCCAACGCCTCCCCCGTCCCCCCCCACCACCCCTCAAGCCTCCACCCTCAAAACCCCAGTTGTCGCAAGACTAGATTTTCCTGGACATAAATTTACAGACGCCGAGTATACCTGCCCATTTTATTGTAAGAAAAAATATTCTTCCTATCACTGTCTGTTAGGTGAAAATTCCAGTTTTTGTAATAGAGGTCAACTTAAGGGCCACAACTCCAAATGGGGAGAGCAGAGGTCAGCGGAGTGAGCACACAGAATTGCTGAATTTGACCACTCTGTCAACAGAACGGAATATCACTGTGACGGATGGAGCTGGGAGGAACGGTTTTTAACATCTGTCGGGGAGGTAACATAGTGACCATGGTAGGGTCCTGGAGCTCGCAGTCTCATTTTTCACATCTAATTCAGTTAATCCAGATTAAGACCTCCTTCGATTTCTGTGTGAGCACACAAGGCACTATATAAATGACAGTTTTTTTCCTTCTGGCATTTTTTTGTTCAATTTGGGTTTTCCCCAAACACAGATCTTCGCTCCTCTGCTTTCATTGATTTCTGATGGTGCTGGAGCTGGAACTAATGCGTTCATAACATTTCCACAGTTCACATGAAAAGACGCTTCAATGAACAAGTTTCAAATGGGGGAAAAGGAGAAGGGGGCTAAATTCGGTTGATTTGCGCCTCCCGTTAGCGCCCTAAGAGGGTGTTAACGGGGCGCAAATCAACTAGCGCCCGGGCGCGGCACCGCTAACGCCTCCCGCGAGATTCAGCGGGAGGTTAGCGGCGGCGCTAACCGTTAGTGCCGCGCGGCGATGACGTCATCGCTGTGTGCAGCGCCCCACTCGCGCCCCGGCTGTAATATTGGGTGGCGCCCCCCCCCGACTTACCGCCGGACGCTATGCCCGACGGGGGTCAGGGGGGCCTACCTGCGGCCGGGGTGGCGCTAGTTAAAGGGGAGGTGGCGGGCGGCCATTTCTGTTGCTGGCCGCCTGCCAGCACCTGCACCCGTTGCTGTCCCCGACCCCCGTGTAGCCCCCCACCCCCCCGCGGGTTGCCGGCTGCTCTCCGTGAGCCCAGCACTCCTCTTGCGTGCCGGGCTCGTTTGCCGGCACTCCCGATCCCTGGTGGCCCAGCTGGGCGCCGGGACGCGCTGCACCAGGCCCCTCCCCTTTAAGAAGGGGAGGAACTTCCTGCAGTACCGCAGCGCGACGTGCCACGGTTTTGGCTCGCAGCGCCCCAAGTGGGACGCGGGGCGCTTCCAGTAGCGCCCCTCCTCCCTCTCGGGGCGCTAACTGGGAAAATTGGCCGCGGGAGGCGCTACCTTCGCCGCGGCCCAAAGGGGGCAAGTTCTTTTGGGGTAAAAATTCGGTAGCGCCCTTGAATTTTTACCCCAAAAGAACTTGCAGTTATATAGCAACATCCCAAAGCACTTTACAGCCAATGAAACACTTTTTGAAGTGTTGTAACTGTTGCAATGTAGGAAACGCGGCAGCCAATCTGAGCACAGCAATGAGATAAATGACCAGATCATCTGTGTTTTTCAAGTGAATGTTGGTTGAGGGATAAATATTGGCCAGGACACCCGTGGGGAACTCCCCTTCTCTTCTAGTGCCATGGGATCTTTTACGTCCACCTGAGAGGGGTGGGGCGGGGGGGCGCTATGGTTTAACATCTCATCCAAAAGACGGCACCTCTGATAGTGTAGCGGTTCCTCAGTACTGCACTGGACTGTCGGCCTGGATCTTGTGCTCAAATCCCTGTTGTGGGGCTCTGAACCCATGACCTTCTGACTCCGAAGTCGAAAGTGCTGCCCACTGAGCCACCACTGACACTCAGAAAGTTGGTAGCTTTGAAAGTATTCTTTTAGTGAAGTGCTTGCAATTTTGTTGCATTGGTTTTCCTGCTACAGGACATGTCTCGCATGTATTCTAAGCATATACAGAGTTAGATAAAATTCAGACCTCTTTCCCTTACCAACCTTTTAGCCATAATCCTACTGCAAATCATTGGTAGGTTCGTACACCTCGTTATCTTTTATTCATTTTTGCTTTTTAACATTGATGAGGTCTCAGATTTTTTACTCTTTCTGAAAAGTTGCTTGAACATTTGTCAAGTGTTGTGTAAATGGGTCCATCATTCATCTCTATCCACACCCAACATTCCTGTTTCCTGAAATTCATCAGTCAATAAGCCGATGCTGGATTGCTGGTGAGTTGGTCGTTCTACTATACCATGGCCATTGGCCATTATTGCTCCCAGAAGAGATGCCAGTTTCCTAGTTTCTATTGGCTTGGCCGCACTTAACATACAATATGTCTTCTACAAGGTGAAGTCTACAGGCTCAAAGAGCTATCTGACCTCACAGGCGATGTAATTCCTCTGATGGCCCTCCTTGCTATTTTGAATTTGCACATCGAGAATGGTGTGTCACCTGGTCCAGTGAAACTGTACCAAAGCCCTTCAGGAGAGGAGAGGAGGGGATAAAATTGGTGCTTGTGCCCTTAGAAGGAAGTGTGAGGCTTGGGAATGGGCAGAAATAACGCCAATAAATGCCAAACTTCTTTCCAATTCTCCCAAAGCCTTTATTGCTCACCCACCCCATGCGGGAATAACCTTGTACCTTAATACCCTGTCGATGTCACATTCTCTCTCCTCTGACTCCCACCATGGAACAGAGGAGGCTGAGGGGAGACCTAACTGAGGTGTATAAAATTATGAGGGGCCTAGATAGAGTGGACAGGAAGGGCCTATTTCCCTTAGCAGAGGGGTCGATAACCAGGGGGCATAGATTTAAAGTAATTGGTAAGAGGTTTAGAGGGGATTTGAGGAGATATGTTTTCACCCAGAGGGTGGTGGGGGTCTGCAACTCACTGCCTGAAAGGGTGGTAGAGGCAGAAACCCTCATCACATTTAAAAAGTACTTGGATGTGCACTTGAAGTGCCGTAACCTACAGGGCTACGGACCAAGAGCTGGAAAGTGGGATTAGGCTGGATAGCTCTTTGTCGGCCGGCACAGACACGATGGACCGAATGGCCTCCTTCTGTGCTGTAAATTTCTATGATTCTATGCTTGATCGGATCTGAAGAATCCAACCTGCTTCAGATGTGTGTAGAGATAGTCCCCAAGTTTTTACAGCATTTCCACAGAGGTGTTGCGAACATACGCAGGCCATCGACCTGCACTCTTCACCTGCTCAGTTGCGGCTCTGCAGTTGGCAAAAACGCACTGGCAAAAGAGTGGAGCGCAGCAAGGTGTGTGGACCAGCTGGCCTGTTGTGAAATGACCAATACCAAGACAGTGGAGCTATCTGCAGAAAATCGGGCAGGGTCGATAACAACAGCAACAACTTGCATTTACGTAGTAAACGCTACCTGTAACGTAGTAAAATGTCCCAAGGCGCTTCCCAGGAGCATTTATCAGACAAAATTTTACACCAAGCCGCATAAGGAGATGCTGGGACAGGCTTGGTCAAAGAGGTAGGTTTTAAGGAACGTCTTAAAGAAGGAGAGAAAGAGGTAGAGAGGCGGAGAGGTTTAGGGAGGGAATTCCAGAGTTTAGGGCCCAGGCAGCTGAAGGCACGGCCGCCAATGGTGGAGCGATGAAAATTGGGGATACGACAAGAGGCCAGAATTGGAGGAGCGCAGAGATCTCGGAGGGTTGTAGGGCTGGTGGAGGTTACAGAGATAGGGAGAGGGGGGGGGGGCGAGGCCATGGAGGGATTTGAACACCAGGATGAGAATTTTAAAATCGAGGTGTTGGCGGACCGGGAGCCCTCACTCCTTTCTATTTGATGGTTGCAGCACAAATCATGTTGTGACCATGCCGGCCCTGCAGCTTTAACATTGATGTGATGAATTCTGGTCGCTAGCCAGAAAGTATTTATCACGGGGACCGTGCAGGACGTGACATAGAATGTGAATATATATAGTTTGGACCAAAATACCTGATAGAGTGTGTAATTCTGGCGAAAATAACTCATTTAAAGGAATGTAAAGAGAAAATATTTAGTTGACAAGAATGAAAACAGTGGCTAGCAAGAGAATGACTTCCCCTCTTCTGTTCTGTAACAGTGACTCCTCAAACAGCTGGTGCCGACGTGTTAAATTAGGAATAAAATAATTTTTTGAACCCCGGTGACTTACTTCAAGGGCTTCGTAAGTGGGGCAGCAATCCGCCGATGGCAGACACAAGTCCTTTTCAGTTCCTCGCCAGATTTTAACTTGCCCCCCCTTGCCATGAATATTGACTCTTGTTGCTGCTGTCGTACATTGTGCCCTCTGACCTTCAGAGGCCGACCCTGCTTACAGCCAGAGCCAGGCAGACCCAGTGGAGCAGTTTTTTTTTGTTGTTGCGATTCCACTTTGACCTGTGCCCCACGCCGCCACAGCGCACATCCAGTGAACAATGCCAGCTTCATTCGGAAGGGGCTCAGTCTGCACCCACACACGCAAATGCCATTGTGTTTCTCTGCAACTATACTTTTCTCCCTCTCTTCCTCAGCACACCATTGTGGCAGTTCTTTAATGTGCGCAGAACATAACAATTTCCGTCACCAGGTCAGTAGTGTTTTCAGACTTTCATTTTTCTTGCTTACAAGCCGAGGATACCTTGCCGTGCTGTGAAAGAAAGTGATCCCTTAGTTAGTGTTCAAAAGTCCACAAATCTTCAAAACTCTAAGATTTGATCTCATAGATCGTCACCAAGGAGCATAAACTTTTCCAGCTCTCGCCTCTGAGTCAGAAAGTCATGGGTTCAAGTCCCACTCCAGAGACTTGAGCACAAAATCTAGGCTGACACTCCCAGTGCAGTGCTGAGGGAGTGCTGCGCTGTCGGAGGTGCCTTCTTTCGGAAAGACGTTAAACCGAGGCCCTGACTGACCCTCTCAGGTGGACGTAAAAGACCCCAGGGCACTGTTTTAAAGAAGAGCAGGGGAGTTCTCCCCAGTGTCCTGGCCAATATTTATCCCTCAGCCAACATCACTACAGTTGGGAAAATGCTGGAATCTATTATAAAGGATGCAATAACTGGGCACTTAGAAACCGATAGTAAGATTGGGCAGAGTCAACATGGATTTATGAAAGGGAAATCCTGTTGAACAAACCTATTGGAGTTCTTTGAGGATGTAACTAGTGAGTAGAGAAAGGGGAACCGGTAGATGTGGTGTATCTGGATTTTCAGAAGGCCTTCGATAAGGTCCCACACAAGAGGTTGGTGAACAAAATTAGGGCACATGGAATTGGGGGTAATATACTAGCATGGATTGAGAATTGGTTAACAGACAGAAAACAAAGAGTAGGGATAAACGGGTCTTTTTCAGGATGGCAGGCTGTGACTAGTGGGGTACCGCAAGGATCGGTGCTTGGGCCCCAGCTATTCACAATCTATATCAATGATTTGGATGAGGGGACCAAATGTAACATTTTCAAATTTGCTGATGATACAAAGCTAAGTGGCAGTGTCAGTTGCGAAGAGGATGTGAAGAGGTTTCAAGGGGATCTCGACAGGCTCAGTGAGTGGGCGAGGACATGGCAGATGGAATATAATGTGGATAAATGTGAAGTTATCCACTTTGGTAGAAAAAACAGAAAGGCAGAGTATTTCCTAAATGGTGAAAGATTGGAGAATGCAGATGCTCAAAGGGACCTGGGTGTCCTTGTACATGAGTCACTGAAAGTGAATGTGCAGGTGCAGCTAGCCATTAGGAAGTCAAATGGTATGCTGGCCTTCAATACAAGAGGATTTGAGTCCAGGAGTAAAGAAGTCTTACTCCAATTATATAGGGCCTTGGTGAGACCACACCTGGAGTACTGTGTACAATTTTGGTCTCCTTACCTAAGGAAGGATATACTTGCCATAGAGGGAGTGCAACGAAGGTTCACGAGATTGATTCCTGGGATGGCGGGACTGTCGTATGAGAAGAGATTGAGTAAACTAGGCCTGTATTCTCTTGAATTCAGAAGAATGAGAGGGGATCTCATTGAAGCATACAAAATTATTACAGGGCTTGATGGGGTGGATGCTGGGAGAATGTTTCCCTTGACTGGGGAGTCTAGAACCAGGGGCCACAGCCTCAGGATAAAGCGTAGGCCATTCAGGACTGAGATGAGAAGAAATTTCTTCACACAGAGGGTGGTGAATCTTTGGAATTCTCTACCCCAGAGGGCTGTGGGGGCTCAGTCATTGGGTATATTCAAAACAGAAGTCGATAGATTTCTGACTAGTAAGGGCATCAAGGGATATGGCGATAGGGCCGGTGAATGGAGTTGAGGCAGAAGATCAGCCATGATCTCATTGAATGGCGGAGCAGGCTCGAAGGGCCGAATGGCCTACTCCTGCTCCTATTTCTTATGTTCTTATGTTCTTAACAGATGATCTCGTCATTAATCTCATTGCTGTTTGTGGGAGCTTGCTGTGCACAAATTGGCTGCCGCGTCTCCTACACTACAACAGTGACTACACTTCAAAAAGTACTTCATTGGCTGTAAATGCGTTGGAACGTCCTGAGGTTGTGAAAGGCGCTATAGAAATGCAAGTCTTTCTTTCTTCCAGCCCTAAACTTGCCTTTTACCAGTTACCTGCCGCCGAGGTTTAATTTGAGGTTGCGCTCTGGATTAACCTTTTCCTTTCCGTTGGTAATAATCAGCATATCGAGGAGGCTGCTTTGATGTTTTTTTTAATACTGTGGTTGTGGAACGACATTCCTTTATAAGGCCTCTGTTTCATTAATGAAGCTTTGAAACTGATAATTGTCAGCTGCGGAATGTTCGGGGAAGCCGGAGGCTATGTTTAATTAATAGAGACATTAAAGATGAATATGAAAGGAAAGAAGCTGCTTTGAACTACAGTGTAGGTAAGGAAAGGGAGTGGAAAGAATATGGTTCCTTTTAATTTATGAACCAAAACCCTTGGGATATATGTCTGCCGAAGATCGCACGTAACCGGGCAATTTCGAAACCTCACGCACCTTTTATTAAAAAAGTATCGTTGTCAGTGATCTGTGTGATTAATTTGCAAAACACTCAGGCACTGAAATTACGTCCTGTCTTATGAACTTCTAACAGGTTGGTCTGAAATTCCTCTCCACTAATTGTAGCGAAGTAACTGGGCCATTTATCTTAAAATCTGTTAGCACCTCCACTAAAATAATGGAGAGAGGAATTTCAGAGGAACGTGTCTGGTGTTTGGATGACAGCATCCCACAGCCTCTCTCTGTTTATCCCCCCCTTCCTTCACGCTCTTGGATCTTTGTACTGTTGCGAAATGAGCACCCCCAGGAGGGGCCTGGGTTGATTCTTCCCCCAATATATATATATATATTTTTTTACCTCCCTTGATTAGTTGCCCGGTGCCCTGGCTGAGCTCACAAACCTGCTGGTGTCTGAAATGATTTAACGAGCAGAGCGGGACATGTCATTGCAGACAACCACACCAGCCTCTCAATAACCACCATTTCCTTGACTGTTGGGCTTGACTATTTCCAACGCACTTCTGGCCGGCCTCCCACGTTCTACCCATCGTAAACTTGAGCTCATCCAAAACTCGGCTGCCCGTGTCCTAACTCGCACCAAGTCCCGTTCACCCATCACCCCTGTGCTCGCTGACCTACATTGGCTCCCGGTTAAGCAACGCCTCGATTTTCAACAATAGTAAAACACTGCAGGTGCTGGAAATCTGAAATAACAACAGAAAATGCTGGAAACACTCAGCAGGCCAGGCAACATCCGTGGAGAGAGAGAAACAGAGTTAACGTTTCAGTTCTGACGAAGGGTCATCGACCTGAAACGTTAACTCTGTTTCTCTCGCCACTGATGCTGCCTGACCTGCTGAGTGTTTCCAGCATTTTCTGTTATGTCTCGATTTTAAAATTCTGCCAAGGCCCTAAGCTCTGGAATTCCCTCCCTGAAACTCTCTGCCTCTCTATCTCTCTTTCCTCCTTTAAGGCGCTCCTTAAAACCTATCTATTTCCTAATCCCTATTATCTCCTTCTTTGGCTCGGTATCAAATTCTGTCTGATAGACACTCCCGTGAAGTGCCTTGGGACCTTTTACTACGGTAAAGCCGCTATATAAATACAAGTTGTTGTTGTTGTTTCGCAAAACGGGCGACAGCGAATCGGCAGCCTGTTTCACGCCCGGCCCCATTTTCCTGTCCGTTGACTTCTATGGAGAAGAAAACCGGGCGGGGCCTCAAACTGGCTGCTGATTTGCTATCGCCCGTTTTGCGCTAAGAGAGGTGGACCAATCCGGATTAAAAAAAAAAAAATTAGCTGGAAGACAAGTAGAAAAGAGACGGTGGAAACAAAATTCTACAGAGTGCAGGGGAATTTTAAACACGATTCTTAAAACGGGGGTCATTTCACCCTAACCCACCCGTCGGGAAACCGACGAGATTGAGTGAAACGCTAGTTTTATACCTCGCTCGATTTCACACCCCATTGAAGTCAGTGGTGGGGGGGGGGGGGAAACGGTGGTAATATGGGGCGGGGTGTAAAACCAGCGTTCCACCCGACCCCGTGGGTCACCTGCCCGGAGAGTTAGGTTAAAATGACCCCCTTAATCTCTCCAGTTGATGGTCCTGATGTCGGTTTTAACGGTGTTGCTGTGCAAGATTGTGGGTCTGTCGAACTGAAGTCTGCTTTCCCAGTTGACGAGCCTTTCTCTAAGTTTATTGCGCTCGGATCCATTTACGTTGATGTTGGAAGACTTTAGCTGACAGGCTGCTCCAGGAGTTGTTGCTGTCCCAGGCCCTGCGTGGTACGAGTGGGCAGTACTGCAGCCTGGTAGTCAGGCTCTGTTTCTTTCGCTCTCTTTCTTTCTTTCTCTCCCCCAACCCTTCCCCTCCCCCGCCCCCGCCCTCCTCACTCAATGCCTGGAGCAGTTTGGAGAAGTGACCTCTGCGAGACCTTCTGTTATCAGCTGGAAACTATGACAGGGAGCTGAGAATCGCTTACCCCTGGAAAGAAATTTCGAGACAGCAAGTAATTGCTTGCCCGCTAACCCATTCCAGAGTTCAACAATAAGCTTGGGGGAAACCTTTTTTGAGAAATGCATTTAACATGGCCCTGTCGAAGATGAAACCGTCCTGACGATAATGGATTGCACAGCAGTGTTGCGTTACTTAGCTTGCGAAGCATTGTAGCCAAGGGAAAATGATTAGAGAGGTGCGGATTCACAAAAGAGCGAAGCCCTCTCACGGAGGAGACGGGGGTGGGTCGGGGGTTTGACTCATACTTTGGTAAAAAGCTTAAAAACCCTTGTGTAGATTTCCAGCTGCCGCCCGGGCGTAAAGCTAAAGATGCGCATCAACCGCCCATTATGGAGACCACCCCATTGTCCTGTCCGCCGAGTTCAGTGGAAATAAAAAGCGGGCGGTTTCTATAACGGGCGGCCGATCTGCGCCGTTAGTTTGACGCCCGGGCGGCAAGTTGAAAACCTCGCCCGTGTATATTTTCCCGGTGTGCAGAGCAATGTTCCCTCTCCATTTTGTTTGGCCCTGCGCGGTCCCTATCGGGGGCTACGCGGGCCGTTCAAAATACAACGTGTGCGCGTTTTTTTGTATTGAAAAGCTGGCGAACGGGCTGCGCGAGTTCCCTGGAGTGCTGCGCGGCCGCACCGCTTACAGGGAACATTGGCGGCGAGTCCTGTCATTATGGAATGGTGGCCGGATTATCCTCCTGAGTCTTAGAATCATAGAATCATACAGCACAGACGGAGGCCATTCAGCCCATCGTGCCTGCATTGGCTCTTTTGAAAGAGCTATCCAATTCATCCCACTCCCCCTGCTCTTTCACCATAGACTGCAAACTTCTCCTTTTTTAACTATATATCCAATTCCCATTTGAAAGTTACCATTGAATCTGCTTCCACCATCCTTTCAGGCAGCGCATTCCAGATCATAACAACTCGCTGCGTTAAAAAAAAATTGTCCTCATCTCCCTCTGGTTCTTGTTTTCAAATCCCTCCACGGCCTCACCCCCGCTCCCTGTCTCCGTAACCTCCTCCAGCCCAACAACCCTCCGAGATCTCTGCGCTCCTCCAGCTCTGGGTCACTGCGCTCCCAGCTTCAGGTGTCCTCATCAGCGGTTTCTCCCTCGCCTGCAAAAAGGATACACTGCAGTGGATTCGGGGTCTATTCCTAATCCCTTTCCTCATCCCCACACCTGCACCTATTCCACGTACCTGCGCTTCCACCTATACTGGGGTGGGGGGAGTGGGTGTGACAGACTGTCCACTCGAGATCTTTGCAGGAAAGAAAGAACTTGCATTTATATAGCGCCTTTCACGGCCCTCAGGATGTCCCAAAGCGCTTTACAGCCAATGAAGTACTTTATGAAGCGTAGTCACTGTTGTAATGTAGGAAACAATTGCTCCTTTTTAACAAGTAACTTACACTCCATTTTCCGCCCAACAGGCTTTTCATTTCATTTTAAGAATTATAGATTTGGGATTGGATGGATTCTGGCCTTAGCCACTGTAAACCAACAAAGGAGATTCTGTCTCTCTTCACATGGAATGTACATGCAATGCAGCAGTTCAGTCCGAGTTTATTATTTGAGATAATTTATATGCAGAAATGGTGATGTGAATGTATCGTTATGTGAATGGTTGTATTGTATTGTCTGCATACTTATGCTCTCATATTCCACCATTTGATTCTGTTGCAAAGCACTGTGTATGCAGAACAAAGTTCGTAAATATGTGTTTTTTGAAATTTTTCTCTACTGCTCCCTTATCAGACTTGGACCGGCTGAGAGGGCGGGCGGCTGACTTGGTCCTAAATTTCTGCCAGTGGTAGTCACTCGGAGGTGGTTTAATCTCCGTACGAGAGCAGTCGTAGGACCCTTGCCGTACCTCAGCAAGCGCTAACACCTTCAGGGGACAAGTAGAAAAAAGACTTACATTTATATAGCGCCTTTCACGACCTCAGGACATCCCAAAGCACTTTACAGCCAATGAAATACTTTTGAAGTGTAGTCACTGTTGTGATGTAGGAAATGCAGCAGCCAATTTGTGCACAGCAAGCTCCCGCAAACAGCAATCTGATAATGACCAGATCATCTGCTTTAGTGATGTTGATTGAGGGATAAATATCGGCCAGGACACAGGGGTGAATTTCCCAGTGCCATGGGATCTTTTATGTCCACCTGAGAGAGCAGACGGGCCTCGGTTTTAACGTCTCATCCAAAAGACGGCACCTCCGACAGCGCAGCGCTCCCTCAGCACTGCACTGGAGTGTCAGCGCCCTTACTATTCACAAGATCGCAAGGTAAAGGAAGCCATTTGAATCATCTCAGCTCACCTATCTAGAAAACGATGACAGCATTCCGTGACTCTTAAATGACTTCCAAGGATTTTTCCTCTTTTGCCCTACTGGAAATGTTGCTCACCCATTTACTAATGAAGAGCTTCCTCACTCTGGTCCTAAATTTACCTTTTCCCAGTTTGAACCTGTGCCTATTGTCCTACTTTCATCATATATCCAGAAATATAACTCCAGATTTATCTTCTCTACACTATTTAGTATCTTACATTCCTCATCTTGAGGCTGAAGCGGCGAGTTGTTATGATCTGGGACTAACTCAATGAACCAGCACAGGTACGATGGGCCGAAAGGTCTGTGCTGTATGATTCTATGGGGGAAAAAATTTGGTTGGTTAACGCCTCCTGTTAGCGCCTCCGGGGGGCGCTAATGGGGCGCTAGGAACTTAGCGCCCGAGCGCGGTGATTTTAGCGCCGCTTGCGAAATTGACCAGTTGTTTTGCGGCGGCGCTAAACACTACAGCCACGATCTCCTGCGCCCGCAGATCGTGATGTCAGTCGAGTGTGCAATGCCCTGGACCGGATATTGAGTCGCGCCCCCTGTCTTAGCGTCTGCTGCTAGGAATGACAGGTAGAGGGGAACGTTTTCAAGTTGGGAAGGGGCTGGGGGAGCGCTATTTAAAGGCAGGCGCTTCCTACCTTTTCTTGTCGGCAAAATTTTTGGTACATGCAGGTTGAGAGGGAGAGAGGCGTCTGGAGAGATTTAACACTGTCCTAAGGAGTTTTGGCCCTCAGCACCACTTTTGAGGTTCCTAAGCGCCGAGCTCTTTCCCTGGGCCTATCCGTTAGTGCTTCCAACACAATTGCTTTAGAAGTCTCTCCAGGCCGAGATTCAAGGCTGCAATGAGCAGGGTGTGGCTGGCCAGCAAGATGGCTCCTCCCCTTTAAGAACTGGATGGCGCCAGTCTGTCTGGCTTCCATGGTAATTGGCATCGCCTGAGCTTCGGTAGCGTTCTGAGGTAGCGCCTCGCTCCCTGACGTTAGCGCCTTAAGAGAGGTGTGTAGCGCCTGATTTAGCGCTCAAATCACCTCCAGGGGCGATCGAGGCGAATTTTGCAGTCGGAGGCGATAATTAGCGTCGGGCGCTAAACTTTGCGCCCGGCCGATATTAGCGCCCCAAAATGGGCGATACCCAATTTTTCCCCCCCTAGGGTTCTTCGATTCCAAATCAGCTCAAAATTCATTAATAACGAAAAAAAAACTTCACGTAGAACAAAAATGTAAACTGTATGGTGTGCACACGGAGGGTTTCAGCCTGTTGTGAGCTGGTTACATAGATGGAGGGGAAGTTGTCTCGCCAGGCTCCGTGGAAACCGTGTCCTAAAGTAGTGCTCACTCTGCAGCGCGGGGGCTGGGGGGCGAATGATTTATACTGGGAGCTAAGTGCCGAGCTATAGTTAGCTTCTAGCACACAGCAGCTGCGCTCAGTGCCTGGTGCAGATGCTCCCGCCGGTTGTTGCAAGGATGGGGGATCGGAGCCACCCATAGTGCTTTGCAACAGCTGTCAATCCCGAGGAGAGCTGGCTCCCGAGTTATTGATGCCAGCAAGTATTTTAGGAGGGCGCTAATAATAGACTTGTAAAACTGCCGCCAGTGCGGCAAACCTTTCACATTGGCTAATAAGGCAGAGGATTGCACTCGGGAGTTTGGTATCTCACACTTCGGACTGATTTCAGTCTTATGTTTAAATCAAGTTCAGTTTTAGTTTTTTTTTTAAAAGAAGGAAATTTTACTGGCTTCACCAGAAAGTCCGTTCACATTTTATGAAGCTGTTATTATTGCACATGTGCGGGAAGGCGGAGATGAGGTAGAAGCTCAGCCATGATCTCATTGAATGGCAGAGCAGGCTCGAAGGGGCCAAATGGCCAACTCCTGCTCCTATTTCTTATGTCCTTATGTATATAGGTGCACACTCAGATGTGTATTTTCTGAAACCATTGCATGACTAAGGGCGCACTCGCATCTTATGTCGCTGTTTACCTGGGTGTACAATCACGCGCGTTGTATGAGTGGCAGGGTCCTCAGTTCTGGTTGGACGCGTTCATGGAGGTTTCATCACATGACCTCCTTCCTCCCGCTCCCACACTCCCACCATTGGCCGCCCGACACATCTGTCCTCCCGACACATCTGTCCTCCCGACGCACCGTCTTCCCACGGCCGACTGGAAAGTGAACAGACTCTTCGTTACCCGATTAGATGGTTCTTGACCATCGGGGAAAAAAAAACCAACCCTTTTTCCCCCAGCTCCAATATTTTTTTATAACTAATCAACCAAAGTGTTTAAAGAAAATTAAAACAACACCCTCTTTTTTAACTATGATTTTTCTCTTGGGTTTGCTCAGCGCCCTGGAGATTAATGGTTTAATCGCTGGAGGCTCCAGGACAATCCTGGAAAGTTGGCAACCCTCATAACCATTGACCTGATTGTCTCTCTGCCGAGGTGTGATAAAAGGCAGTCAGAAAGATTAACTGTAGTCGTCTGACATTGTACGCTGCACAGGCATTGTTCTCTGTCTATATATGCTTTGCCGATTCGTATTCCTTCACTTCACCTGACGAAGGAGCAGCAGCTCCGAAAGCTTGTGATTTCAAATAAAACTGTTGGACTATAACCTGGTGTTGTGCGACTTCTCATAAGCGGACAGACCCTTACGTGCTTTATAGAAACATAGAAAAATAGGAGCAGGAGTAGGCCATTCAGCCCTTCGAGCCTGCTCCGCCATTCAATATGATCATGGCTGATCCTCTATCTCAATACCATATTCCCCCTCTCTCCCCATACCCCTTGATGCCTTTTGTGTCTAGAAATCTATCTATCTCCTCTTAAATATATTCAGTGACTTGGCCTCCACAGCCTTCTGTGGTAGAGAATTCCACAGGTTCACCACCCTCTGAGTGAAGAAATTTCTCCTCATCTCAGTCCTAAATGTCCTTCCCCGTATCCTGAGACATGAAGTCAGTGCACATCCTGACTGCACATTACCTGCGGGAGGCTTGTATCTCCACATCAGGCTGCGTGCAGGTCAGGCGGGTGGGGTGGAGGGACGGGGCAGCATGTTTGGCTCTTGAGCTCAGGGGCTTAGTTCGGCTTGGGAATGGTGGGGAGGTGTCATGTTGGTTGGGTCGGTGCCCCTTCATGACCAGTGGGTCTATTGCTGCGCTGAGGAGGTCATTTGTTTTGAGTGGGTCTCCAAAATTGGGCCCCACAGGCTGCCCGTTTTTCTCCCCAGTTCCAGGTAGAGGCCAAACATCAGCCATTCTGAATTGGATAGATACTTGAAAAGGAAAGATTTGCAGGGCTATGGGGAAAGAGCAGGGGAGTGGGACTAAATTGGAGAGCTCTTTCAAAGAGCCGGCACAGGCACGATGGGTCAAATGGCCTCCTTCAGTGCTGTAAGATTCTATGAGGCCTTAGAGAGGGTGCAGAGAAGATTTACTAGAATGGTATCAGAGGTGAAAGACTTCAGTTACATGGAGAAACTAAAGAAACTGGGGTTGTTCTCCTTAGAGCAGAGAAGGTTAAGGGGAGATTTGATAGAGGTGTTCAAAATCATGGAGGGTTTTGATAGAGTAAATAAGGAGGAACCGTTTCCAGTGGTAGAAGGGTCAGTAACCAGATGACACAGATTTAAGGTAATTGGCAAAAGAACCAGAGGCGACATGAGGGAAACAAAATTACGCAGCGAGTTGTTATGATCTGGAATACACTGCCTGAAAGGACGGTGGAAGCAGATTCAATAATAACTTTCAGAAGAGAATTGGATAAATACTTGAAGGGGAAAAATATGCAGGTCTATGGGGAAAGAGCAGGGGAGTGAGACTAATTGGATAGCTTTCACAGGCACGATGGGCCGAACAGCCTCCTTCTGTGCTGTATCATTCT
Source organism: Squalus acanthias (assembly GCA_030390025.1). Taxonomy (NCBI): domain Eukaryota; kingdom Metazoa; phylum Chordata; class Chondrichthyes; order Squaliformes; family Squalidae; genus Squalus; species Squalus acanthias. The sequence continues at coordinate 16,145,890 of CM059429.1, forward strand.
GTGGCCTAAAAATTCGGTTGCTTTGCGCCTCCCGTTACCGCAAAATTCAGCGGGAGGTTAGCGGCGGCGGTAATCGTTAGCGATGACGTCATCGCCGTGCGCAGCGCCCCGCTCGCACCCCGACCGCGATCTTCGGTAGCGCCCCCTGACTTACCGCCAAACGCTATGTCCGACGGGGTCAGGGGGGCCTACCTGCGGCCGGGGCGGCGCTAATTAAAGGGAAGGTGCCGGGCGGCCATTTTTGTTGCTGGCCGCCTGCCAGCACCTGCCCCCTCTGCCGTCCCCGGCCTCCTCTGAAGCCCCCCCGCGGAGTGCCGGCTGCGCTCCATGAGCCCGGCAGTTCTCTTGAGTGCTGGGCTCTTTTGCCGGCACTCCGATCCCTGGTGGCTTAGCTGGGCCCCGGGTCGCGCTGAGCAAGGCCCCTCCCTTTTAAGAAGGGGAGGAAGGCCTGCAATATCGTGGCATGTAGCATATTTACTCGCAGCGCCCCAAGAGGGAGGCGGGGCACTTCCAGCGGCACCCCGCTTCCCTCTAGGGGCGCTACCGATGAATTTCGGCCGCGGGGGTGCTAATGTTTTCGGGGCGCTAAAAGTAGCGCCCCGGTGAAGTTAGCGCTCCAAAGGGGGCGCGACTCAATTTTTCCCCCTATGAATTTAAGATAAATATTTAAAATGACAGCTCAACTTTCGCAAAGGTGTGTTCAGCATTGCACTAAGAGCACATTTTCAGAACTTCAAGTAGGATGCCATTTTGAGACAGCAACCCTCCGCTGTATCCATCTGTGCAAACATCTGCCTTTCTTCAAAAAAAAAGCGAAAGATTGTTTTGAAAATAAGAAAGGCTCACTAGTTTGAGTTGCTCCTTTGAAAACAGGGTAATGTCTGTGTTTATCTTTGAGACACAGCCAAGAAATGTTAAAGGGAATGTCATGCAGTTTTGATCTTTCTAATGGCTGCCAAATTAAAGGGGCGGAGGGTGGAAAAGCGAGGCTTTATAATAAACCTGGAGGATCCAGTCTGACTAAACAATGTATCCCACACATTGTCCTGTCATTAGCTGGTTAAAACCCACAAGATCCAAGTCCTCACACCACCCCCCAACCCCTTGAAGAGGCACCAGTAGTAATCATCATCTCTTTATTTCTCCATGGAATCATCCTCAAGCCAAGTTGGATACCAAGTGGGCAGATGTTAATTGCTTTGTGTGCTTAGGAACGATCATCTGCAGAGGTTTAAAGGTGGCGGGCTGGGGCTGTGCCATGTGAGATGGGCCCCATACCTTCCATTGAGTAATGGCGATGCAGCTCGTATCAGGTTTCTTGCTTCTGAAGCCCGTGCTCAACTGTTTTGACTGAAGCCATTGATAAATCGTCAACTCAATTAACAATCAACTCCCCGAAGAGTGAATTTAGTTACACTGCTTTTTTTAAAAAAAAACAAAAAACAACTTTATTCGAAGAGAACAGTGGAGTTATTTTCCCAGTTACCATTCCCAATAGGAGACCTCTCCCACCAACCACCTGGTGCCCATGAACTTCTGACTATTTAAAATGAGCACACGTGCCTGAATTTCTAGTATCGTTCTCCCGATTCCCCTCCCCACCCACCACCGGAAGTGCAAAGCCAGAAAATTACCCCTTTGATGTCCGCATTCTTCACCTTAAGGGCTGGATTTTGTCTTGGGGTCGGGTTGGGGTCGTGTAATCCGCATTTCGTGTTTCCCCCCCGACTCCAGATTAATGTGGGTGCCTGATGCAATTTTCACTTAATTGGGCAATTGAGTTGGAGCATGTGGGAACCCATGAACTAATTAGTGTTTTCAGTCTGAAAGTCGCCGACATCATTACTGACTGCCTAGTCTCAGAGACTGTTGGTGAGAGAGGACTTGCCTGGCTTTTGATGTGAGTGGACCTGGATACAAAAATGGGGGGGGGGAGGAGAGAGAGAGAGAGAGAGAGAGAGAGCATTTTTTCCCCAAGTAAGTCCTCCCAGGTAGTCTCTGAAGACATTCAATGCAGCAGCATCGGAGGCAATGTTCAGACCTACTACTACTACTACCACCTTCATCATCACATCTCCGTTGTATTTGTGCTCCCGCCAGGTTTCACTGGAGTGTTTCACACCAGGCGTGCTTCACGTCAAAAGAGGGTTAAACTAGCTACAGCGTTTCAAAATGGCATTACAGAGCCAATTTAGAGCTTGTTAAGGGCTTTAATGGCCAAGGCGGGACGGAATCGGGAACCCCGCGACTGATTATGTCAAAATTGCGTGGAGGCGGGATGGAGTCGGGATGGGGTCGGAAACCCTGACCCCGCAAATTTAACCCCCCACACGCCTCCAAACCCGACTCCATGGGTCATTCAAAATCCAGCCCTAAATCTCCGTTGTCCACCCCCCCTACCTCAGCTCACTTGATGCTGAAACCCTCATCCATGCCTTTGTCAGCTCCAGACTCCACCATTCCTGGCCGGCCTCCCACCTTCCGCCCTCCATAACCTTCAGCTCCTCCAAAACTCTGCTGCTCGTGCCCTATCCCACGCCATGTCCTTCTTGCCCATCACTCATGTCTTCACTGACCTCCATTGACTCCCAGCCCCTTCATTTCAAATTCACATCCTTCTTTAATTTCCTACGCGGCCTCAGCCCTCCCTATCTCTGTAACCTCCTCCAGCCCTCCCACCACCCCATCTCAAACTTTCCATTTCTCTAGACTCTGGCCTCTTGTGCATCCCCCTCCTTCACCCCAACCATTGGCAACTGTGCCTTTAGCCACCTAGGCCCCAAGCTTTGGAATTCCTTTCTAACCGCTTCCACCTCTCCACCTCCCTCTCCACTTTTAAGAGTCTTGTTAAAACCCACCTCTTTGGCCACCGCCTCCTCATAGCTCCTTCTGGCGTCTATTTTTCCCCTTATGCCTCTGTGAATCGCCTTGTTTTTCTATATTAAAGGGGCTATGTCAGTGCAAGCCGCTGTCTTTGCTCCAATTTTCTACACTTTTTGACAGGTGTCAGCCGTGGCTCAGTGGGTAGCACTCTCTCACCTTCAAGCCAGAAGGTTGTGGGTTCAAGTCCTGCTCCAGAGACTTGAGCCCAAAAATCTAGGCTGACACTCCAGTGCAGTGCTGAGGGAGTGCTGCACTGTCGGAGGTGTTGTCTTTCGGATGAGACGCTAAACCAAGATTCTGACTGGCCTCTCAGCAGATGTAAAGGATCACACGGCACTATTTCGAAGAAGAGCAGGGGAGTTATCCCTGGTGTGCTGGCCAATATTTATCCCTCAATCAGCATCACTAAAAAAAAACAGATTAGCTCATTGCTGTTTGTGGGAGCTTGCTGTATGCAAATTAGCTGCTGCATTTCCTACATTACAACAGTGACTCCACTTCAAAAGTGTTTAATTGTCTGTAAAACGCTTTGGGATGTCCTGAGGTCATGAAAGGCAGATAAATGCAGGTCTTTTTTCTACTTCTCTCCTGAAGGTGTTAGCGCTTGCTGAGGTACGGCGCCATGGCAGCCGCCAGCCCTCTAATCTACCGCAGCCAAGTAGCCATTCTTCTTCTGCCCCTGTTGGCAAGCTATTCAACTGTGGTAATCTTTGCCTGGTATCCACATATGTAGACTTTCCAGCAGGGAATCACTTGATAATGGCCAGAAGTGGGAATCTTGGCTGATTTCCCCACCCCGCCTCCACCCTTCCTAAGCCCAGGGGCACTGAGGCCAACTCTGTGCTAATTTAAGAGTCCAATCAGTTAGCTGTACAGCAAATTCTGTGTTGAGATGCAATGTGTTTTTCATGGCACAGTGCCCAGTATGACTGCTAATTCAAGTCACCGATCTGACTGTGAATGGAATAGTTGCACCTGGCATCTACTACCTTGATTTTTTTTTTAAATCTGCGACTAATTATCTATACAGGCGTGCCTGGAATTTACACCTGGGGACTCTTAAGGACCTACTATGAGAACACTGTGTGCAAGCACGCAACACCGTCCTGATTACCAATGTACCTGCTTTAAAGGGGCCGCAACACTCTGCCTGCTCTCACAGTGCCAGACTGGACACGACTAACGACTGACGCTGCGTTCCCATTGGAGGAATGACGCGGGGGGGGAGCGCCTCATGGGAAGTGGCAGTCGCACAGCCACTCCCCACCAGGATTGTGGAATTGGCCCTTTACTAAGACTGGAGCATAAGTGAGCATAACACAGTATGCAAGAGACACTAGGCTGCTACTCTTGATCGCGCTTTGATTTTGCCTTCTATTTACGCACTTGCCTTCTGATGGTTTTATTGTGAGCCCTCACCGTGTGGAAGTGCCTGTTTCTGATGGCGGTCTGCCCCGCCGCCCTAACAAAGCAGCTGCCAGGATTGTCACGCTACTGCTGCACTACCACTTCATTTCACAAAGCAAGCAGTATAAAAAAGGCAAAATAACAAGAGAAAATGCTGGAGAATGCTCAGCCGGTCAGGCAGCATCTGTGCCGAGAGAAGCAGAGTTAACGTTTCAGGTCGATGACCTTTCGTCAGTATAAAAAGGGTAAATGCATATATACTCCCAGCATTAGGGGGAATCGGATATCGGCCTCAACCCCGGCACCCCAATAATGAATGCGGAGGGGGGGTGGGTCGGGGTACAGCACTGTACACAGCCATACAGCTGCACTAAAATTAATATTTTAGATTTATTTGCTAAGCCTGTCAGCCAGTGGCTCGGTGAGTCAGAAGGTCGTAGGTTCAAGTCCCGCTCCAGAGGCTTGAGCACAAGATTTTGGCTGACACTCCCGGTGGAGTACTGAGGGAGCGCTGCGCTGCCGTCTTTCGGATGAGACGTTAAACCGAGGCCCCGTCTGCCCTCTGAGGTGGAGGTGAAAGATCCCACGGCCACTGTTTCAGAGAAGAGCAGGGGCGCGTTATCCCTGGTCTCCTGTCCGATAGTCATCCCTCAACCAACACCACTAAAAACAGATGATCCGGTCATTACGAAATTGCTGTTTGTGGGAACTTGCTGTGCGTAACTTGGCTGCCGCGTTTCTTACATTACAACAGTGACTACACTTCAAAATGTACTTTAGGACATCCTGAAAGACGTTGTATAATTGCCAGTTCTTTCTGTCTTTGTACTGAGCCACAGAGGCTTGATATTTACAGGATCTTCTGGCAGGGTAGTCAGTTGCACTTATAATTAATTGGTCTGCTCTGACGGTTAAAGATTAGGTAATGGGTGATTGAGATGTAGTAGCTTTTTGGGACCGCACAGTTACATTTCTGGCCCTCTACTGTCCTATGTGGTTACGAAAGAAACTTTCAAGCTTTACAACATCCTAGCACATCACTCAGCATATCCCAAAGTACTTCACATCCAAGGAGTTACATTTTGAAGTGCAGTCACTTTAACGTAGGCAAATCATGCTGTCCATTAATCATACTAATGATGCTGTCACGTTTCTTTTTTTTTTACTGAGAAAGCTAAACGAAAGAGCCTAGCCCCAAGTCATAGGTCACCATCGCGGTTGAAAGAGTTATCTTTCGGTGATGGTTTAAAACGGGCGCTATTGGGCTGGCCGCCCCTTATCTACACCGCAAGGTTCCGCTTTCCATGGAAGTCAAGGCGGAGTGAATGACGGGCAGCCAATCAGATATCGCCCATTTTGCGTCATCGCTGAAAGATAAAATGACCCCTCAGGAGAGGACACGGGATAGACCAGGAAGTGAAGGCTGGTGGCAACATACAGCACTCGCTGCAGAATGGAGTCCCCATTGTGACAGAAGGAAGTCCCATAAACGACAGAAAACTAAAGCCAGGTGGGCCAATTGCGACAGGTTCAATGGCCATGAAACCACATCCAAGGCAGCAAGCGATGTCATTTGATTTCACCGAGTTGGCACAGACTGAGGCAAATCAGAACTCGCAATGACTCGCATCGGAGGCCACAACAGTGCACCTTCCCATACTGACTACGCACTTGGCTCGCAGCACATTTCAAAGTGAAACTAAGTGCGGGTGAGGCATCTGGATAGAGGGAGTATTCCAAAGTAGTGGGAGAAAGTGGGGTGAGATGGATAACAAAAGATGGGTCTGTATCACTGAGCTAGGTACAGGTCCGATCCCACAGTATATCCCACTGCTTACATTACAGCTTATTCTGCTGTGTACGCTACATTATGGTTCCTGCTGTTACACTGGTCAAATGCGCACTGCCAGTACTGTCTGCATGGTGCTTTACTCCTTCGCTTTTATATCAGGCTGCCTCCGAGTGTGTTCAGTGTGCCTGCCACAGTAAATAGCAGACTAGGTGCATCCCTGTGACATGACGTGACACATTGTCATGCCCCGTCGCAAACATGTGGGCGAGACACTTGTGGGACAATTTGCGCGAAAATTTGAATGGGCCGCGCACCTAAAATTTTTTTTACAGGGAATATTAGACACATAGGAATTGAACTGGGTGGGGTCCGGGGGGTGGGGGGGGGGGGGGATGTGGGAACGGGTGTATTCCTGGAGGTTTTGTTACATGACCTCCCACCTCAAACCGCCCCGCCCCCACACTCCCACCATTGGCCCACCTCCAGACACGCTGCCTTCCCACGGCCAATTGGAAGGCAAACAGACTCTTTGTTACCCGATTGGATTCATCTTGACTTGGTCAAACAGCCTTTATTCCCCATCTCCGATATTTTTATAACTAATAAAGTGTTGAAAGCAAATGGAAACACCCCCCACCATTTTGTTTAATGCCCCGATGGTTTTGCTACTGGATTGCTCACAGCAGACTCCAGGTGATTAATATTCAATTGCTAGGAGACTCGAGGATAATCCCGGAGGTTCGGGTGGCGGGGGGCGGTTAGTTAGACTCTGCCTGGAGCAGGAAAATTACCAGGGAGTCTGAAGTTGCTTCTTGTAGGCTTGAACAACACGACTCTCCCAGTGAACAGATGTACTCCAGCAAGGAGGAGCAGGCCAGTACAAGAAGAGAGTCAAGTAAGTGGTAATATTATGCTTGAAGCTCAGTAAAGGACACTGAAGATTCCTGACATGCTCCCGACTATATAGGCTGGACCCTGTATATAAGCTGCTCCAGTTCCTCTCTGAGGCTCGGCTATTCCAGTGTTCTCTTGCCCAGCCTCCCATCCTCCACCCTCCTAAGCTTGAGCTTGCATCCTAACCCGCACCAAACCCCACTCGCCCATCGCCCCGGTGCACACTGACCTGCATTGGCTCCCAGTCCACCAACGCCCCAAATTTAAAATGATCATCCTTATATTGAAATCCCTCCATGGCCTCGCTCCTTCCTATCTCTCTAACTTCCTCCAGCCCTACAACCCTCCGAGATCTCTGCGTTCCTTCTGCTCTGGCCTCTTGCGCGTCCCCCACTGCCTTCACCCCAGCATTGGTGGCCGTGCCTTCAGTCATCTAGGCCCTAAGCTCTGGAATTCCCTCACTAAACTTCCCTCTCCTCCTTTAAGACCCTCCTTAAAACCTATCCCTTTAACCACGCTTTTAGTCACCCCACCTAATATCTCCGTCTTTGACACGGTGTCAATTTTTGACTGATTACGTTCCTGTGAAGCGCCTTGGGACGGTTTCCTACGTTAAAGGTGCTATATAAATGCAAGTTGTTGTTGAATGCAGTCAAGTAAAATGTCCCGATACCTGAAATGCCCCATGCCTCCAAAGTATCCACAACCATGCCAACAAAGTACCAATGTGTACTCTATGGTGATTTGCGCAATGTGCAACATGTACAATGCACCAGTGCGTACAATGTGCAAATGTGCGCAGCGATGCAATGTACCAATTTGTACAATGTACCAGCGTGTACAATGCACTATTGTGTGCTATGGAAAACACCATGTGAATGAGGTACACCTCAACTGAACCAAATATATAAATGTTGGTAAATCTTTGAAAAAACAATTAAAAAGTCAAAAATAATACAGACTGGAATGTATGGAATAACAAAAGTTCACAAAGGGTTGGGGCTGACTCGCTCTGCTCTAATGATTTGTGATGCCGTTAGATTAATAAATACACATTTTCCCTGGTTGTAATTCAAGTCTGGAGAAAATAACGAAGCTGCCCCTGTGTGTGTCTCTCTCTTTCTCTAATTCCAGGATTAGAAATTAAAAGTACTGTTTGGAGAAAGGGAAAGATGGCGTGACGCTATCTATAAAATGCCATTTCTAGCTGGTGGCCGGTCCGAGTTTCTCAGCATAAACATTAGGAAGATAAACATTAAATAAAAGCCAAGCTGCTCTTTACAAACAGTTTAGAGGGAAATGAGGCTGGCCAATGGGTTCCTGTTGGGGTTTAGTGAAAAGGGTCCTCTGGTCGGTGGTAAGTGATGGAGGCCCTTAGCTCCCAGTACACTGACAGGTGTTGGGTGTAGGGTGACCCATCTTCAGCTGTAGAGGAGTTGACAGTGATGGGAATTGACCACCTGTCTGATACCGCCCCCGCCCCCAGCCCCCAAAGCCCCCCCCAATCCGGCACCGTAGCAAGCAGAGGGACAGTGAACACAGAAGGGAAAAATAGTTGTCTCTTCACTCCAGCCCCCGACAGCTGCAGGAACCTTGTAAACGCTCAGCTCCATTTCTTTCCATGACTGCGGTATCCCTTTTCTTGGGCTTTTTATAGACATCCTTTGAAATCTATTACCATGCTCCCCGCACACAGAGCACGTCCATTCCAAGCTGAAACCCACGCGCCTTTGCCACATGAAGCAGCTGTTCACACCGTCCTGCTTCTTCATCTTGCTACCAATTCAATCAGCCGCAGTGGGTGGGTGGCTCGGGTCACTGATGTATACTCATTGTCTATCAAGTTACACAGGGACAGGAGGAGGCCATTCGGCTCCTCGAGCCTGTTCCGCCATTCAATTAGATCCTGGCCGATCTGTACCTCAACTCCACTTACCCACCTTCGCTCCATGTCCCTTACGTAACAAAAATAGATCGACCTCTGTCGTGAAAGTTATCCAAAGTTGTCCCTTCTGGCAAAGGGATTGGGAGTTAAAGGCAAGAACGATAGGAAGAGGAACATAAGTCAGGCGGCACTTTTTCATTCAAAGGATGGAACAAGATACCAGGGAAGGATTTTGAAGCAAGTAGTAAAATGAGTTTAAGAACAACTAGATGTGTTTCTGGAGAAAGAAAAAAGAAAGAAATTTATACGGCGCCATTCACCACCTCAGGACGTCCCAAAGTTCTTTACAGCCAATGAAATACTTTAGAAAGTGCAGTCACTGTTGTAATGTGGGAAACGCGGCAGCCAATTTACGCACAGCAAGGTCCCGCGAACAGCAGTGCGATAACGACCAGATAATCTGTTTTAGTGATGTTGGTTGAGGGATAAATATGGGTCAATGTCTCCCGGGCCCACGAGCGCGGGGTGCAAAAGTACACCATCCACCGAATTTCTGTACATTATCGACAGTTCAGTGTGCCGACGTGTACAATTGGCCTTTACATTACAGAGAGCCCTGCACTCCGGCCTGCCTTCATTACGGTTCCTCGAGGGTTCTGGTTGATGGAAGTTGAGAGCAAAAAGGGATCAGGCATTGCAAAAATAATCCTTACTCAGAGACACTGGGACTGATTGTACATGAGGGAATAATTCCAGGAAACTTTGACACACATTTCCACAAGCCCCGTGGGCTAACTCTATTGCTCTAGTGTCTCAGCAAGACTATGTTGCTTGCCCTGATCATTATTGGATGCCCTCTCCTGTTAGCAGCGTGTCAGAGAGGACAGAGTGATATTAATGCAGTATGTGGGGCACCATCATTAAAGATATAATATAGAGACCACAATGTCCTCTGATCCTATCTCCTTCCCGATACCTTCAATCGTGCCACCTTAGGCTGGCACATGAGTGCCCTACTTTAATTTATAATAAATCAGCAAGAATGATCCCTCATCGCACCCTGATTTGGTTCACCAGTCCATCATGCAGTTTGCACCGTGGCGGCCCCATAATGCTACCTTAAAATTGGAGCTGGGCTATTCAGGTGCAAAAATCCCGTGAATGAATAAAAGAAAATCAGGAAGCACCTTTTCACACAAATGGTAGTGGGAATCTGGAATTCTCTCCCCCAAAAGGCTATCGATGCTAAGACAATTGGGGGGGAAATTCGGTTGATTTGCGCCTCTTGGGGGCGCTAGCAGGGCGCAAATCCCCCCAGCGCCCGGGTGTGGCGCCGCTAACGCCTCCCGTGAAATTCAGCGGGAGGTTAGCGGCGGCGGTAGCGTCCCGCGGCACTGCGCCGCCGGCGATGACATCATCGCCGTGCGCAGCGCCCCGCTCGCAAACTTGGGTTGCGCCCCCTGACCTATCACCGGACGATATGTCTGACAGGGTCAGGGTGCCGTTCTTGCAGCCGCGGCAGTGCTACTTAAAGGGCAGGTGTTGGGCGGCCATTTTTTTTGGCCGACTACCAGCACCTGCCCCCTTCCCCTTTTTTCTTCGGGGTGCCGGCCGCGATCACGGCACCCCGCTCCTCGGTGGTCCAGCAGGGCCCCGGTGCGCGCAGCACTAGGCCCCTCCCCTTTAATCAGGGGAGGGAGGCCTGCAATACTGTGGCGTTACGTGCTGATGCGCGTGGCGCTGTTGCACGTAGCGCCGCGCTATTCAGTTGTAGCGCCCCAACAAGGAGGTAGAGCGCTTCCAGTAGCACCACGCCTCCTGCTTGGGACGCTACAACTGAATTTCAGGCGGAGGGGCGCTAAATTTTCCCCCCGAAAGGGGCAAAACCAAATTTTTCCCCCTTGGAGCTTTCAAGGCTGAGATCGATAAATTTTTATTAGGTAATGGTATCAAGGGATATGGAGCTAAGGTGGGTAAATGGCGTATGAGGCACAGATCAGCCATGATCTAATTGAAAGGCAGAGCAGGCTCGAGGGGCTGAGTGGCCTACTCCTGTTCCCATGTTCCTATTATCAAGTATTCTGTGATTTTATGCTATGGCTTTACCCTGATTGTTTGGCAGGATGCTATCGATGGTGGCAGAGATCACTGCAGCAATGGAAGGGTTCACTGACCGTAACTGTGCTGCTCTGAGAGGCGGCTCCCTCCACACTCCCAGGTAGAACAGACCAAGTGAAAGAGGCCGATACTGTACCTTAGATACCTGGCCTGCTCAAGATCCAGGTGCACATTATGTGCAGTAGAGCTCTTGAATACTCTTTTGTGAACATCATCACACGTGTAATGGACAACCAGCTGTGATAAAGAAAGAACAGCCCTCTCCCCTCATCAATCCCCACAAGCTGACACATTCTATACATTTAAAAATAATTGATAGCAGGGAGTAAATTCATGTCTGTGCTTTAGTGTCACAGTTGAGTGTTTGTTGTATACCACCCTCCATTCAAGCTCAGAGGATATGAGCTTGCCCTGTCCCCAGTCTTGAAACACCCACCCAGGTATCCCATAATCTTTCATTTATCCATCCTTTTTAGTTTGTACAAATGCAAGTTTGAAATGCAGTAGAACCCAAGGCCACAAACTAATTCCAGACCCTGGCTCGTTCCTGCCCCTCTGCGCAAATGTAGGCCTCAAGTCAGATGGGGCCCGTGTACCGTGCTGGCTTCCCCTGAGGGGACAGGCCGCTGACTCTCCTCCTTACACATTCTCGCCAAGTTCAGAGTTGCAATTTGGCAGCTGTGGAACACCTGTTGAGGGGAACGTGCCTCGGCCTGCTGATGCTGGAGCGGGTGCGGGGGTCGACCGGCGTGTGGTGCAGACCCAGTTGCCACGGCAATCGGGCCTTCCTCTCTCTCTCTCTCTCTCTCTCTCTCCACATATAAAGGAGATGATACCTTTTTTGGTGGCAGGTTGGGGTGATTTGAAACGAGATGAAACCAAACATCCTCTTTGACGCATTGCAGGATAAAGTTTGAGGTATTGATAGTGAAACATTGCAAACAAATATCAATGGCTTTTCCATTGTGTAGGCCTCTAGAGAATTCTTTTGGACCATTTGTGTCACATTGTTAAAATAGGTGCTGATTTGTTGCCTCAACAGGTGCCAACTCTTTGCTTACATACCGCAAGCAGTCCTGTTAAAATATCCCTTTAACTTGACCTATATACTTTGTGGAACCTGATACTTTTATACTTCAGTGCCATTGGCTTCAATTCCTTCTCTGTGATCTGGGTCAGTACGACCAGATGGCAGATTACAGTGGTTTTAAAAATATCATATTTGAATGTTATTCAGTGCCCCAATCCTCTGCTCATCAATGTGAAGGGCATTAATAGAGTAGATAAGGAGAAATTGTTTCCACTGGCAGGAAAGTTGATAACCAGAGGACACGGATTTAAGAACCATGGGGGAGATGAGGAGAACTTTTTTTTTTAGACAGTGAGTTGTTATGATCTGGAATGCGCTGCCTGAAAGGGCGGTGGAAGAAGATTCAATGGTAACTTCAAAAAGGCAACTGGATAAATACTTGAAAAGGAAAAAAATTGAAGGGCTATGGGGAAAGAGCAGGGGGAATGGGACTAAATTGGATAAGTGCCGACATAGGCATGATGGGCCGAATGGCGGCCTTCTGTGCTGTAATATTCTATGATTCATGCCGCTTTTACAGTTGATCACGGGGACGTGCATGAGAGTGGCTCAGGGTGACTGCCTCTCTTGATTCAAACTCCCCGCCTTCCAACTTCCCTGACTTGGCTTCCCATAATGACATGGCTGAGGTCAGCAACTCGTCACAATAGGACTTGTGTCAATCCACCCTGTTTTTACCAGGACTATTGCAACAGCCACTTGCATTGATATAGTGCCTTTAACATAGAAACGTGTTCCAAGATGCTTCACAGAGAGTGAGCGAATGGGCGGCGAGCCATGGAAGGAGAGTTAGGAGGGGTGACCAAAGGCTTGTTCAAAGAGGTGGGTTTTTAAAGCTGGAGAGAATTTGGGAAGAATGCTCCAGTAGAACTGAGGTGGCTGCAAGATCAGTGTGTGCACTGGGGATATTAGTATGGGCATTGTTCTCTGTCTATATAGATAGAAACATAGAAAATAGGTACAGGAGTAGACCATTCGGTCCTTCGAGCCTGCACCGCCATTCAATGCGTTCATGGCTGAACATGCTACCTCAGTACCCCATTCCTGCTTTCTCGCCATACCCCTTGATCCCCTTAGTTGTGAGTGTTATATCTAACTATATATGCTTTGCCGATTTGTATTCCTTCACTTCACCTGACGAAGGAGCAGCCGCTCCGAAAGCTTGTGATTTCAAATAAAACTGTTGGACTATAACCTGGTGTTGTGCGACTTCTCACTTTTGTCCACCCCAGTCCAACACCGGCATCTCCGCATCAGTGTTAAAGTGAATTACATAGAATTTTTCAGCGCAGAAACAGGCCATTTGGCCCAACTGGTCTCTGCTGGTGTTTATGCTCCACATGAACCTCCTCCCACCCAACTCATCTCACCCTTTCAAAATATCCTTCTATTCCTTTCTCCCTCGTGTACTTTGGTAAAGCAAGGATGGGCGAGATGAATAAGCGGGGCTTAGCGCCTGGCAGTCTGTAAGCAGTTGAATTTTGAACCAATTAGTGTTTATTAGGGGTGAAAGATGGGAGGCAGAAAAGAGGACGTTGGAAAATTTGAGCCCAGAGGTGAGAAAAGCATGGATACGGGTTTCTGCAGCGGAGGGGCTGAGGTGGGTGGGGGGGGGCGTGGGGTGTTGCTGGACAACGTTGTGGAGGAACCCATTACCACACTTAGGAGTCTCTAAACTAAACTGCCAAGGAATTCACATCAGTAGTTTTTGTTTGCTTGACATAGAGTCCACAGTTTTCCCATCGAGACGCATTCCACTTGTCTGAGCCCTGAGAAGTCAGGCATAGATTGATAACCAAGTATGTGCATGGGTACTGCTGGAGTTTGACTGGCTAAAACCATGCACCTTACGAGCGCGGAGAAATGGTAAGCTTCCCACTGCTCATCCAGCTAGGACCATCCTACCTGTTTAGAGCAAAGTGGAAGAATTGGAGGCCCTAGTGAGGCTTCAAGTAAGTGTTAAAACAGTTAGCAGGGAGCGTGCGCACTTTGCTCTGTCTGAATTAGGGAACCGCATGATTGACTGACTTGCTCTGCTCAATTGGAAGTTCAGCCACTTTGTCCGAAGTTTGACATTGAGGATCCCTCCCGCTGTGCAGTTGGAGCTGGTTTGTTTTTGTGTCAATGTCTGTATGATTTACAGTGTTATGAGTCTGCCAATGTGGGCAGCAGTTAATGCCCAGTGACTCACTGCTTCCCGCTCGCCCTATCACTGGGACACCTTTGATGTGTGTGTATGGGAGTTGTGGTTTGTGTGTGCACTGGGGATATTAGTATGGGCGGAGTTGGGGAGGTGGGGGGAGGCGGGGTGGAGCGGAAGAGAAGTTAGGGAAAAAATTTAGGAATACATTGCAAACCTTCCCTTTGCAGCAGATTCCATGACAAAAGGCAATAGGCAGCCTGCATAAGCACACATAAAAAACAATTTTTTTGGACCGCATAATTCTGGACAGGTGTTGGAGTTGGGAATGAGATTGGCTCGACGATTACGAGGGATCACATTGCGGAGGACGCTACTGGGGTTAGACAAATCACAGGGCCGATCTCTCGTGCTCAGGCTTCAGCGCTCGCCTTTGATGGGATCTGAGGTTGAACAGATTTATCCAGCTTGACATTTAATGCATCACAAGCTGGCTCGTTTAGCAGATTTTTAAATGTTCTTCCATTCTGCCCAAAACAAAGTGTGACCTAACAGAAACTGCGAGTAAGGGGACAAAATATAGCCCGAGCCATGTTAACTGTTTAAGTGCTGGATTTTAACAGGACTTTGAAGCAATAAAATCTGTTGCCCTCCACTTTCCTTTTTTATTTAATTGTCCCACTTAGGTCCCCTTGCAGGTGCCTGTCTCGAGATATCTTTCCTTCTCCCCACAGCTGTGGAAAGCCAGGACGGTTGCCTGGGCATGTTGCTCCTCACCTGGGCAGGACACTTTTCACCTGGGCAGGCCCTTCTTCTCCTGGACAGGATGCTTTTCACCTGGGCAAGGTCCCTCTTCACCTGGGCAAGGTCCCTCTTCACCTGGGCAAGGTCCCTCTTCACCTGGGCAAGGGCGCTCTTCACCTGGGCAAGGGCGCTCTTCACCTGGGCAAGGGCGCTCTTCACCTGGGCAAGGGCCCTCTTCACCTGGGCAAGGGCGCTCTTCACCTGGGCAAGGTCCCTCTTCACCTGGACAAGGTCCCTCTTCACCTGGGCAAAGGCCCTCTTCACCTGGGCAAGGTCCCTCTTCACCTGGACAAGGTCCCTCTTCACCTGGGCAAGGTCCCTCTTCACCTGGGCAAGGTCCCTCTTCACCTGGGCAAGGTCCCTCATCACCTGGGCAATGGTGCTCTTCACCTGGGCAATGGTGCTCTTCACCTGGGCAAGGGCCCTCTTCACCTGGGCAAGGACGCTCTTCACCTGGGCAAGGGCCCTCTTCACCTGGGCAAGGACGCTCTTCACCTGGGCAAGGGCCCTCTTCACCTGGGCAATGGTGCTCTTCACCTGGGCAAGGGCCCTCTTCACCTGGGCAAGGACGCTCTTCACCTGGGCAAGGGCCCTCTTCACCTGGGCAGGATGCTCTTCACCTGGGCAAAGGTCCTCTTCACTTGGGCAAAGGCCCTCTTCCCCTGGGCAAAGGCCCTCTTCACCTGGGCAAAGGCCCTCTTCACCTGGGCAAGTGCCCTCTTCACTTGGGCAATGTCCCTCTTCACCTGGGCATGGCGCTCTTCACCTGGGCATGGCCCTCTTCACCTGGCCAAGGGCACTCTACACCTGGGCAGAGGCGCTTTTCACCTGGGCAGGGTGATCTTCACCTGGGCATGGCCCTCTTCACCTGGGCAAGTGCCCATTTCACCTGGGCAAGGTCCCTCTTCACCTGGGCAAAGGCCCTCTTCACCTGGGCAAGTGCCCTCTTCACCTGGGCAAGGGCCCTCTTCACCTGGGCAAGTGCCCATTTCACCTGGGCAAAGGCGCTCTTCACCTGGGCAATGGCCCTCTTCACCTGGGCAAGGTCCCTCTTCACCTGGGCAAAGGCCCTCTTCACCTGGGCAAGTGCCCTCTTCACCTGGGCAAGGGCCCTCTTCACCTGGGCAAGGGCCCTCTTCACCTGGGCAAGAGCCCATTTCACCTGGGCAAAGGCACTCTTCACCTGGGCAAGGGCCCTCTTCACCTGGGCAAGTGCCCTCTTCACCTGGGCAAGGGCCCTCTTCACCTGGGCAAGGGCCCTCTTCCCCTGGGCAGGGACGCTCTTCACATGGGCAAGGACGCTCTTCACCTGGGCAAGGGCTCTCTTCACCTGGGCAAGGGCCCTCTTCACCTGGGCAAGGACCCTCTTCACCTGGGCAAGGGCGCTCTTCACCTGGGCAACGACGCTCTTCACTTGGGCAAGGACCCTCTTCACCTGGGCAAGGGCGCTCTTCACCTGGGCAAGGACGCTCTTCACCTGGGCAAGGACGCTCTTCACCTGGGCAGGAAGCTCTTCACCTGGGCAAGGACGCTCTTCACCTGGGCAGGACGCTCTTCACCTGGGCAAGGACGCTCTTCACCTGGGCAAGGGCCCTCTCCACCTGGGCAAGGACGCTCTTCACCTGGGCAAGGACGCTCTTCACCTGGGCAGGACGCTCTTCACCTGGGCAAGGACGCTCTTCACCTGGGCAAGGACGCTCTTCACCTGGGCAAGGTCCCTCTTCACCTGGACAAGGTCCCTCTTCACCTGGGCAAAGGCCCTCTTCACCTGGGCAAGGTCCCTCTTCATAGAAACATAGAAACATAGAATCTAGGAGCAGGAGTAGGCCATTCGGCCCGTCGAGCCTGCTCCGCCATTCAATACGATCATGGCTGATCATCCAAATCCAGTACCCTGTCCCTGCTTTAATCCCCACAGTACACATATCCCACCCTACCCCCGTAACCCCACGTATTTAATTCCCCCAACATATCCCATCCTATCCCCATAACCCCACATATTTAATCCCCCCTAACACTAAGGGTCAATTTATCATAGCCAAATCAACCTAACCCACACATTTTTGGACTCACCTGGACAAGGTCCCTCTTCACCTGGGCAATGGTGCTCTTCACCTGGGCAATGGTGCTCTTCACCTGGGCAAGGGCCCTCTTCACCTGGGCAAGGACGCTCTTCACCTGGGCAAGGGCCCTCTTCACCTGGGCAGGATGCTCTTCACCTGGGCAAAGGTCCTCTTCACCTGGGCAAAGGCCCTCTTCCCCTGGGCAAAGGCCCTCTTCACCTGGGCAAAGGCCCTCTTCACCTGGGCAAGTGCCCTCTTCACTTGGGCAATGTCCCTCTTCACCTGGGCATGGCGCTCTTCACATGGGCATGGCCCTCTTCACCTGGCCAAGGGCACTCTACACCTGGGCAGAGGCGCTCTTCACCTGGGCAGGGTGATCTTCACCTGGGCATGGCCCTCTTCACCTGGGCAAGTGCCCATTTCACCTGGGCAAGGTCCCTCTTCACCTGGGCAAAGGCCCTCTTCACCTGGGCAAGTGCCCTCTTCACCTGGGCAAGGGCCCTCTTCACCTGGGCAAGTGCCCATTTCACCTGGGCAAAGGCGCTCTTCACCTGGGCAAGGGCCCTCTTCACCTGGGCAAGGTCCCTCTTCACCTGGGCAAAGGCCCTCTTCACCTGGGCAAGTGCCCTCTTCACCTGGGCAAGGGCCCTCTTCACCTGGGGAAGAGCCCATTTCACCTGGGCAAAGGCGCTCTTCACCTGGGCAAGGGCCCTCTTCACCTGGGCAAGTGCCCTCTTCACCTGGGCAAGGGCCCTCTTCACCTGGGCAAGGGCCCTCTTCACCTGGGCAGGGATGCTCTTCCCCTGGGCAAGGACGCTCTTCACCTGGGCAAGGGCTCTCTTCACCTGGGCAAGGGCCCTCTTCACCTGGGCGAGGACCCTCTTCACCTGGGCAAGGGCGCTCTTCACCTGGGCAAGGACGCTCTTCACTTGGGCAAGGACCCTCTTCACCTGGGCAAGGACGCTCTTCACCTGGGCAGGACGCTCTTCACCTGGGCAAGGAAGCTCGTCACCTGGGCAAGGACGCTCGTCACCTGGGCAAGGACGTTCTTCACCTGGGCAAGGAAGCTCGTCACCTGGGCAAGGACGCTCTTCACCTGGGCAGGACACTCTTCACCTGGGCAAGGACGCTCTTCACCTGGGCAAAGACGCTCTTCACCTGGGCAAGGGCCCTCTTCACCTGGGCACCTGGGCATGGTGCTCTTCACCTGGGCAAGGGCGCTCTTCACCTGGGCAAGGGCGCACCTCACCTGGGCAAGGGTGCACCTCACCTGGGCAAGGACGCTCGTCACCTGGGCAGGGACGCTCTACACCTGGGTAGCTTCAATAGAGTTTCTAATGTTCTTATGAGTTGTAACATGGCTGACTGGAGAAGATGGTGTGAGCAGTTCCGCCTAGTAACAAAGAAACAGAAACAGAAAATACTGGAAACTCTCAGCAAGTCGCTCAGCATCTGCGGAGAAAACAGATGAGTTAAGGTGTAGATCCTTAGTCAGAACACATTTTCTGTTTTTGTTTCAGATTTCCTACCATAGAAACATAGAACAGTACAGCACAGTACAGGCCCTTCGGCCCTCGATGTTGTGCCGAGCATTGTCCAAGACCAAGATCAAGCTATCACACTCCCTATCACTCTGGTGTGCTCCATGTGCTTATCCAATAACCGCTTGAAAGTTCCTAAAGTGTCCGACTCCACTATCACAGCAGGCAGTCCATTCCACACCCCAACCACTCTCTGAGTAAAGAATCTACCTCGGACATCCCTTCTATATCTCCCCCCATGCACCTTATAGTTATGCCCCCTTGTAACAGCTGCCTCTACCCGAGGAAATAGTCTCTGAACATCCACTCTATCTATCCCCCTCATCATCTTATAAACCTCTATTAAGTCGCCTCTCATCCTCCTCCGCTCTAAAGAGAAAAGCCCCAACTCCCTCAATCTTTCCTCATAAGACCTCCCCCCCAAACCAGGCAGCATCCTAGTAAATCTCCTTTGCACTCTTTCCAATGCTTCCACGTCCTTCCTATAGTGAGGTGACCAGAACTGCACACAATATTCCAAATGTGGTCTCACCAAGGTCCTGTACAGTTGCAGCATAACCTCACGGTTCTTAAACTCAAACCCTCTGTTAATAAACGCCAACACACCATAGGCCTTCTTTACTGCTCTATCCACTTGAGTGGCAACCTTCAGAGATCTGTGGATATGAACCCCCAGATCCCTCTGCTCCTCCACGTTCCTCATAACCCTGCCGTTGACCCTGTAATCCTTATTCAAATTTGCCCTACCAAAATGAATCACCTCGCACTTATCAGGGTTAAATTCCATCTGCCATTTTTCGGCCCAGCTCTGCAGTATTTTGTTTTGTTGCTTTTTGCTGTGTGTAACACTGTTCACTTAATAAAGTTTTTTCCTCACATTTTTCTCATTGTCTCTGTTGCTAGCAAGTAATTCACATCAAGCTTTTCTTCCAGGGTCAGCTGTGGCTCAGTTGGTGTTACCATCGCCTTTGAGTCAGAAGGTTGTGGGTTCAAATCCCACTCCAGGGACCTGAGCACAAAAATCTAGGCTGACACTCTGGTGGAGTGCTGCAATGTCGGAGGTGCTGTTGCTCAGATGAGACGTTAAACCGAGGCCCTGTCTGCCCTCTCAGGTGGATGTAAAAGATCGTATGGCACTATTTCGAAAAAGAGCAGGGGAGTTATCCCTGGTGCCCTGGCCAATATTTATCCCTCAATCAACATAACAAAAACAGATTATCTGGTCATTATCACATTGCTGTTTGTGGGAGCTTGCCACATTGCCAAATTGGCTGCTACATTTCCTACATTGTAAGAGTGATTGCACTTCAAAAAGTACTTCATTGGCTGTAAAGCACTTTGGGACATCCGGTGGTTGTGAAAGGCGCTATAGAAATGCAAGTCTTTCTTTTTCTACGGTAACTTATCTTCAGCTCTGTTACACAACCTGCCTGTTAACTAAACTGCGCACAATTACTTGCTTTGGTTTCAACTAAACTTGTAACTGCATCGTGGAGAGAGAAACAGAGTTAACGTTTCAGGTCAATGACCCTTCGTCAGAACTGGGACTTTTTCTCTCTCTCCACAGATGCTGCCTGACCTGCTGAGTATTTCCAGCATTTTCTGTTTTTATTTCAGATTTCCAGCATCCGCAGTATTTTGCTGTTCTATAAAATATCTGTCGCCTTCAGAGTTTTCCATTTAAATTTTTTAAAATGTTATTAAGCTATAAGAAATGACATTCACCCATCACCCTTGTGCTCGCTGATCTGGTTCACTAACGCCTCGATTCTAAGATTCTCATTCTTGTTTTCAAATCCCTCCATAGCCTCGCCCCCTCCCTTTCTATTTACCCTCCTCCACCCCTACAATCCCCTCGAGATCTCTGCGCTCCTCCAAATCTGGCCTCTTGCGCAACCACGATTTTCATCGCTCCACCATTGGTGGCCGTGCCTTCAGCTGCCTGGGCTCTAAGCTCTGGAATTCCCTCCCTAAACCTCTCAGCATCTCTCTCCCTCCTCTTTTAAGACCTTGCTTAAAACCTACCTCTTTTCACATGTCCTAATATCTTGTGGCTTGGTGTCAAATTGTGTTTGATAATCGCTTTGGGATGTTTTACTACGTTAAAGACGCTCTGTGAATGCAAGTTGTTGTTGATATTAAATGGCCTGTTTGTTCATTTTCCGTTAAGTTCGACAACGCAGGATGGATGAAAATAAAATACACAAGCCAGTGTAGAGGGCAGCTTTTTTTGTTCCAGTAATAGAACACTATTATTATGTGCATTCTTTGAGATGTTTTTGTTTCTTGCAGTTAACTTAACCTTTTAACCTAGTTGGTGCAGCATGAAGAAGACCCTGTGGTATAGGACATGCTCTGTAGGTTTGAGGTCCCCCGGGGTAGGGCTGATACTTTCCTCGTTGGTGGGCGAGGACGGGTGGAACCTGACCTGATTTGGAAATGTCGCTTCGCTGCGCCGTGCTAAATGACTCAATGGGACGAGCAGTTTCTCGAGAGAGAGGTTTTCACAAACTAGTTGATGGGATAATCATTTGGTCTCCTCCACTACTGGGGGAATCCAAAACGATGAGGCGTTAAACCGAGGCCCCCGTCTGCTCTCTCAGGTGGACGTGAAAGATCCCATGGCACGATTCAAAGAAAAGCAAGGGAGTTCTCCCCGCTGTCCTGGCCAATATTTATCCCTCAACCAGCATCACTAGAACAGATGATCTGGTCACTATCACATTGCTGTTGGTGGGAGCTTACTGTGCGCAAATTGGCAAATCAATTACAACAGTGGCTACACTTCAAAAGTACTTCAAAGCACATTGGCATGTCCTGGGGTTGTGAAAGTGGAAGTCTTTCTTTCTTTCTTTCTTTCCTTAATATTCAGAGTGGGATAGTTCTGTTGGGACTGGTCTGGTGCAGTTGGAAATTAATATTTATTGCTTGTTTCCGTGGAGGTAGAGCGACGCTGGACACAGTCTGGCGATGCAGCCCAGGGCCGTGCAGTTGCTATGGCGAGCTGCTGAGTTTCGAGGGGCCTCGCTACGTGTGTCGCAGCGGTGGTGAGGCTGCCATCGCAGCGCAAAATGCCTTTTCCCTCACCGGTCCCCAGACTGGATTCAGTCTCCTGTTCCAGGGGCAAAAGGGCAGTGTTCAGACAGAATGCGTCGCCCCCATGCCAAGATTTTTCAATGAGGGCAACTGCGTAACCATGGTTACACGGCCTGCAGTCCATAGCAACAATTTCTCCAGGGCTGGCTCTGTGGCCGCACCCCCCCCTGAGTTGTGTAACGTTTCCCATTTTTCATCAAGATAGGCCTGTTACAAACAGACCCAGCTTCCCTGAACTTTATCAGCCAGCATGCCAGGCCTCGGTTTATCTGAATTTTATTTTTAGAATGTGCTGAGTATCCACACCTTAAATTGCCAAACACGGTGAGCAATTATCTTGTGCACTCCGCAAAAACAACACACACACAGACACACATCCATCTCAGACCAGTTGTACTGGCTTGGCTGAGAATTCTTCGTTTGTTATCTGCACAATAACTCTTTTTTGGTTAGGCCTGTACAGTAATAAATTACTGATGCAACAAGACTGGCGCCGGTCATGTAGTCCCTCGGACACCTGTTTTACCTGGATGTCTATTGTGTTCATTTTGAAGTGGTTGATATAAGTGCACAATACAAGTTGCTTACTCCCCGCCTGCCTTGTCTCCAGCAGAGTGCCTTCAAAGTGTTGTCATTGGTCCAACTTTGCCTCTGGGTTCTAGCTTTGATTGAAAAAGATCAAGTGAAAGAAAGAAAGAAAGAAAGAAAGAAGGGAAACGCAGCAGCTAAATTGCGCACCGCAAGGTCCCGCAAACAGCAACGAGATAAATGACCGTATAATCTCTTTTAGTGATGTTGGCTGATGGATAAATATTGGCCAGGACAACAGGGAGAACTCCCCTGCTTTTCTTCGATATAGTGCCATGGGATCTTTTACATCCACCCGAGAGGCCAGACAGGGCCTCGGTTTAATGTCTCATCCAATAAACCGAAGGGAAGAGAAAACACAAAATACGCCTTCCTGAAAATGACCCCGGTCAGGAAAACATCTTCACAGTGGACAGTGCAGGAAGACTAAACATTGTTTTCTTTTGGGTAGAATTCTTTAATTACTGTCTATGCGTTGGTTAGGAGGGAGGAAGGAGGGTGGATGGACAGTTATGGGGCACTGCGCCTTTCTACTTTATTCCCGCCTGTGTTTCTCGAATTGCCTTCCTACCCATCAGTGCACCTTCCCGGCCAAGGTGTCGGGCCAAATCCTGTGTTTCTGACAGTATGTGGCTTCTTGCTCCTGGGGCCTAAACATGGTCAACGTCTTCTCCTCTTCAGACACTCCAAAAGGGACCACTTTGATGAAAAAACAGGAGAAAATCACTGCAGAAAAATCTGTGCCCCATCTGTCAACAGTGTAGGCTGCTCAGAAATGTTTATGGAACTGCTGAAAATTGCGGTCAAGTGTTACAAACTCCCCTACATTTGTGGCTGCTAGACGTTCTGAGCTACTGTCTATTGGAAAGTTTTCCCAATGAGAAGGTTACTGTGCAGGGATTTTCGTTTAATACTTAAACTTCCGCTCATTAACCATGCAATGTTTTTCCTTTGGTTTTGTGAGAATATGATGCACGCGACACTGGTATGAGCAGAGCTTTGCACTCCATCTTTATGCTTTTCTCTATAGAGCGTTAGTTGTTTCTAGCAGAGCCCCTGTTCCTTCTCTTTACCCACTCCAATGTTCTCCGCCCCTCACTCCAATGTTCTCCGCCCCTATCCTGAAGGCACTGACTCCTGTCGGGGCACAGTCTTGTGGGCACTAGTTACGCACCAGTACCGTGCCACCGCCCGTTCACTCACATGTGAGCATAGGTAGCAAATGATGGAAGAATGAAATAAGAAAGACTTGCATTTATATAGCACCTTTCATGACCTCGGGACATCTCAAAGTGCTTTACAGCCAGTGGAGTACTTTTTTTTGAAGTGTAGTCACTGTTGTAATGTAGGAAACGCGGCAGCTAATTTGCGCACAGCAAGCTCCCACAAACAGCAATGAGATAATGACCAGATAATTTGTTTTACTGATGTTGATTGAGAGATAAATATTGGCCAGGACACCGAGGAGAACTCCCCTGCTCTTCTTCGAAGTAGTGTCATGGGATCTTTTACGTCCACCTGAGAGAGCAGACGGGGCCTCGGTTTAACGTCTCATCTGAAGGATGGCACCTCCGAAAGTGCAGCGCTCCCTCACTACAGGAAGACGATTCAATCGTGGTGGATAGTGTAGCCCAGCTTAATCCTGTCCTCAGTCGAAGTGACCAGGAGAGGGAAACCCCGGCCGATTATTTTCTTTCCCTCATCAAGGAGTCCTGAAGCCTGTTCAAGTGCCCTTACTGCCACCCTAGCTAAGATCAGTTAACTCAGCAAAGACCAATGATGAATGTGGGACCTTCCTGATCAGTATAGGGGTAATTTTCTGAGTGTGCATCAGTGGCAAGGACCCTTGCCAGGTGTCAGCCCATATTGGCAAATTGTGGGCAACGTGATTTTACAATATGTGCTGATGCGGGCAAGATTTCCCAGTGCCAACTTGTACTTGGAAAAGGATCTCTTATGGCTTAATACCAATTGTAAAATGGCCCCACTAGTTCAGGAGCCAACTTGTGATAATTGACTAAATAATTGCGCCCCCCTCCCCAAGCCCAGTAGAGAGAAGGGCCTGTGTCCAGGGGTACGACAGGCCCCATAATGTTCCATCACCTTCATTCTACCGTATAAGCCTTTCATTGTTAAAGAGGGAGAGGCAACTTCTAACATATCGGTAGTAATTTTGACTTTGTGCGTTAGTGTAAAATGGGTGATAGAGAATCGGCAGCCCGTTTTTGTACTATCGCACAATGTCAAAATAACCCATATCCAGTCTTGGGTTTGGAACTAGTTGAGCAGGGAAAGCCAGCTCTTTGTTACTGATGGTGAATTTAGTTATGTCTCATGGCCCTGGGGCTCATCCCAGCGCATCAATAGAGCAATGGATGACCCTCCCTCGCCACCCAGGAGAAGACATGACGGTTAGACTAATATGTGAGAATTTATCAGACACCATCCGAGAGAAAATACAAAAAGCAAAGTGTATGGCTTGTATCCTCTGAGTTGACAACGCTGTGCTTTTGTACGTTTAATGTTATGATGAAGTTATGGAAAACACAAGTAAGCTCGTAATCCTGTTTATTACACCCTGAGCCTGTGGTGGTTTATAGAACGGGGGATTATAGTTTGAGTAATCACCAGGCCCCCACTTTACTAAGCAACGTCCAGTAGGGCGGGAAGACCATTTTGTTTTGAGTAAGGTTCCGTTGCTAAGAGTACCAAAGAGGTGCAGGTCGAGTCTAGTAATTACCATATTTATATTCTGAGAATCAGCATCAGATATTACAACTGGTTTTGCCGTTTAAGTTTAAGTTTCAGAGCGGAAAAGGATGTTTCAGCAGTTCTCACCGCCACAGATGCCATTGGTTGTCAGAGGCGGTCGTCCATGGCAACGTTGAGCATGTCTGAAAAATCCCATCTATGAGGAGAGCATCTCTTTAGACCTTGGCTGGGGGCTGGGGTGAGAGGGCACGGGTGATACTGGAGCCTTGTATCCTAGACTGGGAGACCTTGGTTTGAAAATACTGGGAAGTTGAGTCAAAGCAATGCAATTTAAAAAAAAAAACCAATATAGGATGATACCAGAACTGAGAGGATATACTTCTCAGGAAAGGCTGAACAGGCTGGGACTCTTTTCTCTGGAAAAGAGAAGGCTGAGGGGTGACCTGATAGAGGTCTTTAAAATTATGAAAGGGTTTGATGGTTAGGCGTAGAGAAAATGTTTCCACATGTGGAGGAGTCCAAAACTAGCGGTCATAAACATTTGTGCCCTCTAATTTTGTTTTTGGCGTGTGGTCCCTTACAGCGGCCGTGCATGTGGGCATCCGTTTCAGCGGCAGTATCTGGTGAGCGCCCTGCGTGGGAATTCCTGATTGGTGCGCAGCACACGGCTTAGGGGGAACATTGGTCACAAATATAAGATCGTCACTAATAAACCCAACAGGGAATTCAGGAGAAACTTCTTTATTCAGAGAGTGGTGAGAATGTGGAACTCGCTACCACGGGGAGTAGTTGAGGCGAATCACATAGATGCATTTCAGGGGAAGCTGGATAAGCACATGAGGGAGAAAGGAATAGAAGGATATGCTGATAGGGTTAGATGAAGAGGGCTGGGAGATGGCTTGTGTGGAACATAAACACTGGCATAGACCAGTTGGGCCGAATGGCCTGTTTCTGTGCTGTAGACTCTATGGGCTGGATTTTGAATGACCCATGGAGTCGGGTTTGGAGGCGTGTGGGGGGTTAAATTTGCGGGGTCGGGGTTTCCGACCCCATCCCGACTCCATCCCGCCTCCACGCAATTTTGACATAATCAGTCGCGGGGTTCCCGACTCCGTCCTGCCTCGAAGAGGCGGGAGAGGCCATTAAAGCCCTTAACAAGCTCTAAATTGGCTCTGTAATGCCATTTTGAAACGCTGTAGCTAGTTTAACCCTCTTCTGACGTGAAGCACGCCTGGTGTGAATCAATCAATCAATCAATCAATCAATCAATCTCTCTCTCTCTCTCTCTCTCTCTCTCTCTCTCTTTCTCTTTCTCTTTCTCTTTCTTTCTCTTTCTCTTTCTCTCTTTTTGCATCCAGGTCCACTCACATCAAAAGCCAGGCAGGTCCTCTCTCACCCCAACAGTCTCTGAGACTAGGACTAGGCAGTCAGCAATGACATCATCAGAGGCGACTTTCAGACTGAAAACACTAATTAGTTCATGGGTTCCCACATGCTCCAACTCAATTGCCCAATTAAGTGAAAATTGCATCAGGCACCCACATTAATCTGGAGTCGGGGGGAAACACGAAATGCGGATTACACGACCCCAACCCGACCCCAGGACAAAATCCAGCCCTATGTAATTCTTTATATATACATAATGTTATATAAACAGCTCAGTGTGCAAAGTGATGTGGTAAATTGTATGTAAAATATATTTTCTTTGTAGTCCACTTGCACGTGCATGTGAAAGACCTCTAAGCAATTTTCAGTTGAATGGTTACAAGAAAATTGGGTGTAACCGTGGGAGATTTGTGCCTCTTTTTATTTAATGCATACATGCAGTCTTATCTCAAAGATGAACGAGCGAGCATGTTGAGACAAGTTCTGCGGGTTGCACAATGGAGCACGTGGATGTAACACAACATTATACCTTTGTTGGGTGGTAGCTGTGTAGCCTGACTGACACAAAGATCAGTGCAGTCACAATGGATTGTTTTTTTTTCAAAACGAGAGTGTTGGGGTGGGTGAGTCAGAAAAAACGCCCTGAAAGCTGTGGTTTCTCGGTTGTCATAACTGCACGCATAGGAAGACTTCAACTGTGACATGAAGTGACAGAAAACAATAACAAAAGATCTACTTTAATAGACTGTCTAACCCCACAGCTTGTAGAGGCATTAATGATTAATCCAATATCCTGGTAGCACATTATGTTGGTTCTCCCGTCCCTCCTTCCCAGGTGTCAGCCGTGGCTTAGTGGGTGGTACTCTTACCTCTGAGTTGAAAGATTGTGGGTTCAAGTCTCACTCCAAAGGCTTGCGCACAAAATCCACACCAACACTCTGCAGTGCTGAGGGAGTGCTGCACTCTCAGAGGTGCCGTCTTTCGGATGAGACGTTAAACCGAGGCCCGTCTGCTCTCTCAGGTGGATGTAAAAGATCCCATGGCACTATTTCGAAGAAGAGCAGGGGAGTTGTCCCCAGTGTCCTGACCAATATTTATCCCTCAATCAACATAACAACGAAACAGATTATCTGGTCATTATCACATTGCTGTTTGTGGGAGCTTGCTGTTTGCAAATTGGCTACCGCGTTTCCTACATTACAACAGTGACTCCACTTCAAAATGATTTAATTGGCTGTGAAGTGCTTTGGGAAATCCTGAGGTCACAAAAGTTCGTTCTTTCTTTTCTCTCCCCTTGCCTCACTGTGAGTTGCCAGGTTTATTGGGCAATCTAGTTGAGAAGGCAATAAATGGAGTCCAGAGGGAGGGAATGGGGGAAAATCTGCGGTTGGGTCAACTTGATACCTTCAGATGTCCAGCTCAATGGAGGTGTTTCTATTAACCATCTAAATTTGGGGACTGGTGTGTGGCTGGGAAATGTAATGAGATGGGAGAAAATAATTCCCAAAATTGAGGAAAGGTTTGCAGCGTGGTGTCAAAGAGCCCGATGGCTTGACAACTAAAACTCCTCCGAGAGCTCAGTAGAGTGTGACAGAAACAATCGCACGGGAAGTATCTCAATGGATTTACTGCACGTACATGTAATAATTTGATACCGGGGAGGAAAAGATCGTGTTGAATCTAACTTTTCATTCAATCATTTTTAACAGCCACGTCGACAGGATAACAACATGGCATGATCCACGAAAGACCATGAGCCAGATGAACCTGAACACGGCTGGCACATCAAACCAGATGCAGCAGAGGTCCATGCCCGTGCCTCACCCAAATCCTGGTGAGTTCCCATTCCATCAGCACTATTCATTTCCTAAACCAGGTTTCGGACGCTGTTGCAGAAAAGTTCAGCTTTAACAATCAAAGTGCCACTATTAGACCATTCTGAGCATCTTACAGACTGTGCTGCCTTCTTCCAACTCCCTTGTATCTCCAATTTTATACACAATCAACAACACAAGTTGAATGCACTGTGGAAAAGTTTCTAAGCTCTATTTCCTCATAACAATACCTGTTGACACGCACGTAGACTGTTTCATCTACCAGATCCCTGTCTTTGGGTGGACGGGACATCTAGATCCGTGTGTAAGGCTTTGATATGCAGCACATCCCTTTAAATCTGGAACCTGAACCACTCGCAGCAGTGTGTCAGTAGGTTGTAAGTAACCATTTGACCTGTTCATCAGCCACTTCTTCTTGATCTACTGATACTGGGAGCGGTGACCCTACATTCTGGTTGTGGTTACATTGTCTGCGACTGTTGCCTTTTTGTTGGTTTTGCACTGTTAAGTCTTTCTTCATTTTTGATAAAAAGCACTTTGAATTCTACCTACTTAATTTACCTGACGGTTCTACAGTTGTGTTGGATCAAGGGGTTGTTGCTGCCTCACTGAGGAGAGTCCAGATTGTGGCCAAACCCTGACACAGTCAAGCAGGACCTTCACTAGAACTCTGCAACGGCTCTGTGCTGGCCAGCTAAAACTGGCCAGGGCTCTCTGCGCGCTCCTTCTTCTGTCAGACGCTGTTTGCTTTCTTGAGTTTTATTTCTTCATGCTTAATTTTTTTTCTGAATGAAAAGAATTGGGTGTCAAATGCATTTGCTCGATAATGATCGTGTTGTTGAGCGCTCCTCTCTTTACCAACCTGACCCTTTACCAGAAACAATGCCATGGGTGTTTACCTTAGTACCTGTGATTTAACAAGGTGTTTCTGTAACCAGCAGCGCAACTTGAGAACCCTGCTGTGTGCCAGTAAGATTTCCAGACATTACTCCACTGGGATGAGAGGGAGGTACTTTGCTGGGGTTAGTAGTTAGTACGGCAAACAATAAGGTTGCCAACCCTTGAGGATTGCCCTGGAGTCTCCAGGAATTGAAGATTAATCTTCTGGACAATGCTGCGAGCATCACCTGGGAGCAAATCATTGGGGCGTTAAAAAAGTGGGGTTTTTTTTTCATTTTCTTCAAACACTTTTGCTTATTCATTATAAAAATATCAGAGATGGGGAAAAAATGTTGTCTGACTGAGAGTGAAGAATCATCCAGTCAGGTAACGAAGAGTCTGTTTCCCAGTTGGCGTGGGAACGGCGGTGTGCCGTGAGGGGGATGAACATGTTGGGCGACCAATCGCAGGAGCTAGGGGGGTGAGGTGGCAGGAGGTCATGTGATGAAACCTCCAGGGATGCGTCCAATAAGAGTTGGCAACCCTAACAATCAAACAAGCAAAGCTGTTGTTCTCTTGCATTTGTTTCCAAGCTTCCTGATAGTTCAGTGGATAAAAGCACTGTCTGGTGTGGTACTAAGACATGTAGACCAAGACAATCCCAGGTTAGACCTCTGGTCAATACCGAGTTAGGCAATGTCAGCTGGGGGTGTGAGTAGAGGATCCCTGATGAATATCATGGGACTTCTGCTGCCAAGTGGCTACATGTAGTTGTGATTCTTCACCATGGACTAATTGCCCGCCGACGCTCACTGTCCAGGCTCTCACGTGAAGATTGACCATTTCGTCATGGAGGACCACCACTACCTTTAGCAACGTGGCCCAGCATTGGTCAGCTCCTTCAGGACAGAAGGAGCAAGGGAAGAAAAATGAAGTGGGGTGTGTGGTGTTGGTTGACTAATGGACGTATAAAACCATGGGATATTAGGATGTGGAAATAATTTTCTCAGTTCACTATCCATTAGGTTTAACGGATAGAAAATGGTGGGCAGCGTGCCTGCAATTTCCTGAGATGCACGGCTGGTGGACAAAGCTTCTTGCTGGCAGTATGAACACGCAAAAGCAACTCTAGGTTGACGCCTATGGTTTATTTAGGCTGTGAGTGCTCAGTCTGTGCCAAGTAATGGGGGAGGAGATGGGGAAGGGAGAAGCATGGTAGTAAGTGAAGCTTCTGTGGTTCTGGGGAAGAAAGGAAAGCAAGTCTAACCTGGGCTCTCAGGCAGCAATCTTAGCAGTTGGTATAGACCAGGATTGGCAGGGTTTACAATACTGTCCAATGCCATTTAAGCCAATGAGAATGGCGCAGGTGGATTATAAAAAAAGGTGTTTCTTCATGATTATCCTTCTGTACAGGGTGGTTATGTTACTGGACTGGTCATCACAGAGGCCTGGAATATTAATCCAGAGAACGTGAGTTCAAATCCCACCATGACAGTTTAAGAATTTGAATTCAGTTTAAAAGAAAATCTGGAAATAAAAAGCTGGTACCAGTAAACGTGACCATGAAGCTGTCAGATTGTCGTAAAAACCCAACTGGTTCATTAACGTCCTTCAGGGAAGGAAACCTGCCGTCCTTCCTATATGTGACTCCAGTCCCACACCAGTGTGGTCGACTCTTAACTGCGCTAGCAAGCCACTCAGTTGTATCAAACCACTACAGTTCAGCGGTTCAAGGAGAAGGTCCGCCACCAACTTCTCAGGGGCAACTAGGGATTGGGCAATAAATGCCAGCCTTGCCAGCGACTTTGCACATCCCGAGATTGAATGGAAAAATTATAAATATAGTGCTGTAGGGTTGGAATGCCCGAAGCCCACTGTCCTTGCTTTTCTGAAGTCACGTTCTGGTGTGACTCACGGGTAAATTTTGCAAGTGTCCGCTCCTGTGTTGGAGGCTCGCTTGGTGAGAACACTATTTGGAGAGAACTGGACACGGACTTTAGCACACTAATCAGCTGAAAATTGGGAGTGCCACAAATGAGGTGCACTGACCACCTGGTTCGTCGTCCAATCTGCGCTCGTCCCAAACTCGGAAACGGAGCCTCACAAAATTCATCCCGTGACCTGCTGACAGCTGGAAAAGACTTTTCCTGACTCACCTTCAGTGGGGTTAGCGTGGACTTGACATCAAAGATTTGTACCAGCAGTGGCTCAATGGCAACGCACTCGCCTCTGGGTCAGAAGGTCGTGGGTTCATAGTCCCACTCCAGCAACTTGAGCACGCAATCTAGGCTGACACTCCAGTGCAGTACTGAGGGAGTGCTGCACTGCCGGAGGTGCTGTCTTTCAGATGAGACTTTAAACCGAGGCCCCGTCTGCCCCCTCAGGTGATGTTAAAAGATCCTATGGCACTATTTCAAAAAAGAGCATAAGTGTTCTCCTTGGTGTCCTGGCCAATATTTATCCCACAAGCAACATCAGTAAAAACAGATTATCCAGTCATTATCACATTGCTGTTTGTGGGAGCTTGCTGTGCACAAATTGGCTGCCACGTTTCCTACATTACAACAGTGACTACCCTTCAAAAGAGTACTTCATCGGCTGTAAAGTGCTTTGCGATGTCCTAAGGTCATGAAAGGCGCTATAGAAATGCAAGTCCTTTCTTTCTTTATGGGAGTGGAAGCAAACAGATTGTCTCTGTCCAGCCTGTCAGCCGTGTCTTCCAGTAAGTGCTAGCGCCGTGTTGGCCTGCCAAAAGAGGTAGAAACCCAGAGTGAATATATAACAAAGGTTTCTAACTTGAGCAGCCATTCCCTCCCCTTGGGTTCAAATCCTGGCATTGCCAAACACTCAGCTCGTCTGTGCAACGAGTGCTCTGAGCTATCTGTTGCATAAAGTCCTCTAGCAGTAAATTATTTCCAAATGTGAGTTCAGTTCTGGGGCTCCTGTGATTAAATGGAATATGTGTTAGTTAGTCTGCTTGTTTATCATACACATTACTTTTCTTTTTTTATGCTAAAACGGCTGAATGTTCCCCACCGATGCGCAGGGAGAAGTCTTTAAAGGCTTTTTAAAGTTTATCAGGGAATTTTTTTTTTAATGCAGCCAGTTGTGATCTGGAATGCGCTGCCTGATAGGGAGCAGATTCAATAGTAACTTTCAAAAGGGCATTGGATAAATACTTGAACAGGAAACATTTGCAGGGCTATGGGAAAAGGGCAGGGGAGTGGGACTAATGGGATAGCTCTTTCAAAGAGTCGGCATAGGCGCGATGGGCTGAATGGCCTCCTTCTGTGCTGTATCATTCTGTGAAGCAAAGGGGGAACTAGAATAAAATAAAGAGGAAAAGCAGCCTTCATTTATTAACCATGATGTGGAGATGCCGGTGTTGGACT
Organism: Squalus acanthias; assembly: GCA_030390025.1. Lineage (NCBI taxonomy): Eukaryota > Metazoa > Chordata > Chondrichthyes > Squaliformes > Squalidae > Squalus > Squalus acanthias. The sequence continues at coordinate 16,178,395 of CM059429.1, forward strand.
GGGGTGGACAAATGTGAGAAGTCGCACAACACCAGGTTATAGTCCAACAGTTTTATTTGAAATCACGAGCTTTCGGAGCGCTGCTCCTTCGTCAGGTGAGGGAACACATCTCTTCACCTCACCTGACGAAGGAGCAGCGCTCCGAAAGCTCGTGATTTCAAATAAAACTGTTGGACTATAACCTGGTGTTGTGCGACTTCTCACATTCATTTATTAAGCACCTGATTCTGTCTCCCAGAAACGTCTGCAAGGTGATGAATTGGTTTGAAATGCCATGACTGTTGGTTTGCAGGCAAACATGGCAGCCATTTTTCGCACAGCAAGATCCCACGAGCTGCAAAAATTGAACGGTTAATCTGTTTTTGACGGTATTGGCTGAGGGAACCATGAGAAGTCCCTGCTCTTCTTTGAAGAGTGCCTTGAGCTCTTTGATGTTTCATCTGCACCCCTGGAGCAGACAGACAGGACCCATGTTTAACATCTCATCCAAAGAAGGCTACCTCTGACAAGGCTGCACTCTCTCAGTATTTCAGTACAGTGTTAGCCTAGTTCACGCGGGGTTTGAACCCGCATCTTTCTGATTCAGAGGCAAGAGTCAACTAAGCCAAGCAACTTGACTGTTCATTCTCTTCCCCCCCCTCACCCGATACCCTGTTGGACTGTAAGATCTAATGTGATAAGTCACTATTCTTTAAGGCCTGTGAAACTAGAAGTGCTACGAGAACAAAGGCCGCAGGTTTTGTCTTTGTGCTGTGTGACCCTTTACGCAGTTTTGAAAGTTACTTTTTTTAAAGTAGGGCGGAAAATCTGCTTTTTGTTGAAAGTGTTCTCATTAAAAACAAAAGAAAGACTTGCATTTATATAGCACCTTTCACGACCTCAGGACGTTCCAAACACTGGGGGACCCAGCTCCAAACACCAGTCTTCTGGAATCTTCTGGAATCAGACCTAAGCAAGTGCCGGTATACAAGCCGCAGAAGGGCTGGTGTGGGAATCAGAAAATCTATATCGGTGTAATATGGGTAGTCCCCTGAGGTTGGGCAGAACAGAAGAGGCTTTACACTGCACATGCACAAATAAAAAGTGCACACATAAACAATGCACACAGGCACATGCGTGCATGCACACATAAACAGTGCACACACGCATGTACACATAAACAGAGCACACGCACACATAAGTTCCCAAACCATGAAGCTCGATGAACTGCAAATCCTGTTTCCTCTCTAACCATAAAGAGCATGAATGCAGTTGTAACTGTGTCTGTTAGCTATGTTCTGCTGTACAGGCCCTGGGAACATCCCATGCGAACTCTTGGTACCAGATGTGGAAAAGTGTTCTGCTACCCTGCGACCGATGTCCTTCACCTTGATGAGCCTTAAAAGACTCTGAAAATGCACTGATTCTTGGAGTTGACCTGGTGACGGCACAGGGTCGTTACAGGCAGAACATAGCCAACAGACACAGTTACAACTGCATTCATGCTCTTTATGGTTAGAGAGGAAACAGGATTTGCAGTTCATCGGGCTTCATGGTTTGGGAACTTATGTGTGCGTGTGCTCTGTTTATGTGTGTACATGCGTGTGTGCACTGTTTATGTGTGTACATGCGTGTGTGCACTGTTTATGTGTGCATGCACGCATGTGCCTGTGTGCATTGTTTATGTGTGCACTTTTTATTTGTGCATGTGCATTGTAATTTGTTTATGTGTGCGTGTCTGCACATGTGCATTGTTTCTGTGCACGTGCATGTTGTTTGTGTGTTTGTGAAATTAAGTGAGAACATGCAGCTGGTGCTAGAGCCTGGAGTTAGTACCGGGGGCTTATTACAATGGAAGGCCTTTTATGGCTTGGTTGTATTTCCTGAGGAAACTTGTCAAGATGCTTTGGGCTCAGTTGATTCAGGGCAAAGTTCAGATATTGGTTGTTTTATTTTAGAATTTTTTTCCCCACTTGGAAATGCCAGGAATTCACCAGCTGCTCTTGTCTTGTATGTTTCTCCACCCCCCCCCCACCCCCCAACCCCCTCACCTTTTTTCACAGAGCGGGAGAGGGAATTCTGTTTAAAAGTTCTTCACTGAACAGGATCTGTTTCATATTACGCTCCATTTGCAGGCAGCCTTTATCTGCTGAAATCCACAGTCCTCGTTAATTGTTCTGTGTCTCTGTGCAGCGTCTGTCAGCCCTTAATATGGCCAAAATCTCATAAGGCCATGGGTGAACCGTGGTTCATGCTGGTAGCACTTTTGCCCCGGAGTCAGAAGGTTGTGGGTTAAAGTCCCACTCTAGATAACTGAGCACATAATTCAGACTGACACTTCAGTGCTGCACTTTCTTTCGAATGCGACGTTAGACCGAGGTCCCCTCTGTCCTGTCAGGTGGTCATTAAAAGTTCCCACGACACTATTTCATAGAAGAGCAGGGGAGTTCTCCCAGGTGTCCTAGCCTCAACCAACATCACTACAACAGATTATCTGGTCTGATGCAGCTTGCAATGTCACAGAGAGCTGAAATCTGATTGACTGCGCACACCTAAGATTTTGGGAAATGCCCTTGCGACAGGCAATAAATAACCCCTAATTTTTTTTTTCCCAAATGAAAATTCTTGTTACTGAAATGACCTCAAGCGTACAGATCTCGAACCGATTCCCAGCAGGACGCCTGATTTACAGCCATCGGGACCAGGTAGATGTTAGGAGTGGCGTTCATGATTGGAGAGAATGAGACAGATTACAAACCCAGTTAATCATATGGGCAGGTTGCGTTTTGTTTTCAGAGTGACAGACATTAAAAAAAAAAGGTCACACCTTTAACTTTTTAATTACTACTTTCAAGGGCATACGGGTGAGACCGCCTCGTAATACGCTGGTTTGCAGCGGTAGACAATTATATCCTGAGTGGCAGTCGTGACAATGTGGTGAGCAATTAAAGGACATTCAGTGAAACTAGACTGGTGGAGACGCCCTGCCATCAGGTTTGCCAACTCTGGTTGGACGTATTCCTGGAGGTTTCAATCACATAACCTCCTGCCTCCAACAGCCCCGCCCGGTCAAACAGCCTTTTTCCCATTTCCCAATCTTTTTTATAACTAATAGACTAAAGCGTTCGAAGAAAATGGGGGGAAAAGACCGCACGCAATACTTTTTTTTAACGCCCCCTCTGATTTTTCTCCTGGGTTTTGCTCGCGGCAGTGTCCAGGAGATTAATCTTCAATTCCTGGAGACTCCAGGGCAATCCTGGAGGGTTGGCAACCCTACCTGGCATCTACAAGCAGGGGCCGTGAGATGTGAAGGAAACGTTGCCAGCTCTCTGTATCATGGCATGGGAGTTGTGTTATAGTGTGGAAGGTGGGGGGACAATCACTGAGGTGTTGAAGTGCAAGGAAAGGGGCCTAAACACTTTGTTATTTCCCCCGCTTCAGATACATCCTACAGGAACATAGGAACAAGAGTAGGCCATTTATTCCCTCGAGTCTGTTCCGCCATTCAATGAGATCATGGCTGATCTGTGACCTAACTCCATATACCCGCCATTGCCCCATATCCCGCTCGGGGGTTGCTGCAATAGCAACAACAACAACCAGCATATATAGAGCGCTTTCAATGTAGTGAAATGTCCCAAGTCGCTTCACAGGAGCGTAATCAGACACAAGTTGACACCGAACCACATAAGGAGATATTAGGACAGGTGACCAAATGCTCGGTCAGGGAGGTAGGTTTTAAGGAGCGTCTTTTAAAAGAGGAAGGAGGAAGCTAGAAAGGTGGAGAGGTTTAGGGAGGGAATTCCAGAGCTTGGGGCCTAGGCAGCTGATGGCACGGCCGCCAATGGTGGAGCGATTAAAATCGGGGATGCACAGGAGGTCAGAATTAGAAGAACGCAGAGTTGTAGGGCTGGAGGAGATTACAGAGATAGGGAGGGGCGAGGCCATCGAGGGAGCCTAACACTCGAGAGAACTGTTGGATGGGTAAATATCCTGTAGGTACCTTATTGATATATTTTTCATTGTGTGGGGGTGGGATGGGGTGGAGGAGAGCAGTGTTATGTTCTTGCTGAAGGCAGTGAGGCTGTGTCCCTGGTAGGGGGCCAAGTAGACGTAGAGCTGGACCCCAAAGCACTGCCAGCCCTTGCAAGGCCCCTGTGGCCTCTATTATCTCCACGCAGTTGGACTGGGAGCTTGGGCAGGACTGGAATATTTTTAATAGTGTACCACTGAATCCAAAGCCCTCCCGAACATCCCGATGAGAGGGAGGGATGGAATTTATGGTTTATGTGTAGTGTGTTCAGCGGATCTTTTTGGTCTTCTTGCATTCTGCTACATGTGAAGACTGGGAGTGATTGCTTCCATAGATCTCCATCCATTTTTTCGTGGGTTGAGGAGTGATGGGCCATATATTTGAACCAGAATGAGTGATTGTAACTCCTAATGGGTAATGCTTAGCAGGCTAGAACTTTATAAATCACTGGTTAGGCCTCAGCTGGAGTATTGTGGATAATTCTGGGCACCACACTTCAGGAAAGATGTAAAGGCCTTAGAAAGGGTACAGAGGAGGTTTACCAGGATGTTACCAGGGATGAGGGACTTCAGTTATGAGGAGAGGTTGGAAAAGTTAGGACTGTTCTCCTTGGAACAGAGAAGGTTAAGAGGTGACCTAATGGAGGTTCTCAAGATGATGAGAGGTTTGGATAGAGTAGAGAGAGAGAAAAACTATTCCCTCTGGCGAGTGGGTCAATACCAGAGGTCATAGATTCAAAATCATTGGCAAGACAGAGAGTTGTGGGGATCTGGAACGCTCGACCTGAAAAGGTGGTGGAAGCTGATTCCATCAATAATTTTAAAAGGGAGTTGGACGGGTTCTTGAGGATGAGGAACTGACAGGGTTAGGGACAAAAACCGGGGATGTGGGACTAAGCACGATCGCTCTTTCAAAGAGCCAGCACAGGCACAATGGGCTGAATGGCCTCCTTCTGTGCTGTAAGTTTCTGCCAAACCCAGCTGGAATCGCTGCCTGGCCGGTGGGCTTGGAGCGGGAGTTTGGGCAGCAGGAGGCTCCCATCGGGGACCCGAGGGAACGGTAAGTGTCGAGATGGCGGTGGTGATGGAGGTGTCCAGAGGTGATCCCGGTCAGTGGAGGTGGAGGGAACCCTTGGGGCAGGGAAGGGCCAAGGTTTCCTGCTCCTCTCGGTCCACAAGGAAACCTTAAAAAATGTCAACGTACCTGGATCTCTTCTGGTCCCGATCCTGTCTCCCGCCAGGCTTCACTGGCAGGTCCGGCATTGCACGTGCCTTGTGCAACCCGTAGTTATAATCATGTCTAGGTCTGAATGACATCATTGGAGCCCGCCTTTTAAATATTAATGAGGCCCTCATCTGCCTGTGGTGGGCGGCCTTCACTGTGACCGGAAACAGAGGGGTTAAAATGGTGGCAGCCACCCACCCCATTTCGGCTGGGCTTTAAGGTTAAAATCAGGCCTAAAGTGTACACTGTAAGTACATGCTTTAAGATGTTAATGTCCCTTAGGATGAGGTGGCAATGCTTGTTTTCAGTCAAAATGGGACCTTCAATACACTGGGGTGGGGGGTGGGGTGGGGAGGGAGAGGGGAGATTCTCCTCTCCTTTATGAAACTCCACACACCTTCACAAATCACTGAACAGTTCAGTGAGCTCATTACTTATACACAAATCCTTTGTGTCCATTGTGTTATCTCTACAGATAGGAACAGACATCCAGATAAATGTCCCTACCTGCCCTACTCATTATGAATGATCAAAGGTGTGTAACAAGTTAAAAAGTGCTATTTCCCAATAGTTCTGTCAACTTCGAAGAACTAGAAAGGCTTGTTTAACCAGTCCTGAAATAGAATAGCAATCAGAAGGAAGCGAGAGGTCCAACATGGATGAATGGTAGTCTGGAAGTTACGGTGCGAGATTCTCAGTTAGGCAGTGTAGGTTCAAGGTCATGTCCCAGTAAAAGCTGCTAAGGGTTTGTCTGTTCTGGAATGTCAGTAAATTAGAATGATTCACACTGGAAGCCAAGATAAAGTCTCAAATCGCCCACATCCCCAAACTACCACAACAACAACTTGCATTTATATAAGCGCCTTTAACGTAATGAAACATTCCAAGGTGCTTCACAGGATTGTTATCAGACAGCGTTTGACACCGAGCCACATAAGGAGATATTAGGACAGGGCTTGGTCAGAGAGGTAGGTTTTAAGGAGCATCTTAAAGGAGGGGAGAGAGGTGGAGAGGTTTAGGGAGGGAATTCTAGAACTTAGAGCTGAGGTAGCTGAAGGCATGGCCGCCAATGGTGGAGCGATGAAAATTGGGGATGCGTAAGATGGCAGAACTGGACACGATTGCGTGGAGAGCTCGGGGCAAGGGAGGCCCAAGACTTCCTTGTCAGACCCGGAGGGGCACTCTTGCATCTCCTGCTGGCCCATAAGGAAACCTAAATTAATATGTTAAAACTTACCTTGCTTGGGCCTCATCTGGCCCACAATCCACCTCCCGGCAGGTTTGACCTGACGGGGTGCTCCCCCACTCAGGCCACTGACTAAATTTCCCGATCTGCATATTTAAAGCCGGACCCCCCTCTCTCCCCCGCCCCCCCCCCCCACCTTCCTGCGCATGTCCCAATCGTCTGTTCAAATCCACCTCCTGGGACTTGGTGTTGGCAAGGCAAGCGGCCTAACAGTCATCCTCTTCAAACGGGCGAGCCGCCTGTGGAGGCGGGACAGGCACCGGCAGCTCGCCCAAATAATACTAATGAGGCCTGAGGCCTAATTTTGGGCCGTCCTCGGGCCTACTGCTTGGGACACACACTCTGTGCACGGCACCCATTTCAGGCTCGAAAACGGGCCTAAAGGAACTTCCACCCCCTAATAATTTCAGCCCTGGCCTTTGAGAAACCATTTCAACAACAAAAAAATGCTCCTAATGTTGATCTGCCGAAGTAGCTATTCTGGACTTTGCAGAAGTTACACAGCCTACAGATGCACGCTATCCAGTCGCTCAGTGGTGGGGAAGGAGAAAGCTCATTCTTGATATCGATCAGAATTGCTGGCTAAGGTTTCCACTATCAGTAGTTGTTTTGCACGAATTTCTCAAAACTAGAAGAAGACTCATGGATGATTCTCGTGGTGTTTCCGTTTAAACAGGGCCATTGCCTGAAGGGTGGGAACAAGCAGTGACACCTGAGGGAGAAATTTACTTCACCAACCACAAAACCAAGACAACCTCCTGGCTCGACCCAAGATTGGATCAACGCAGCAGTAAGAACCAATAAGACTACTAGCAGACCCAGTTGCACATTCCTGTACATCCGTACACACAATGTGTTCCACAGCCTTGCTAGGAACCTGAACCGTGCACGTCCTTGGTAAGGTGAGAGGTGACTGACCGTGCCAGGGAAAAAAAAAATGGAACACTTCTTTATCTGGACGGCCAGTCACCGCAACCAGTAATGCAGGTCGGATATGGCACAGGTCCAGCACGGTGCAGAGTTTCCTTTGCATTAGCATCGCTGACAATGCCTCTCAGCCTTGGAAGAGCGCCTTCTATCCGCACCAGTGTTTGCCCTACTCTCCGTTCTCATTGGTTCTCAAAGCTGGCGTTGCTCAAATTGGAGCTGAATTCAGGGCAGTTTTGTGGCATGGGCTTGTGCCCACTGGGAACAGGATTGAGAAGTGGCTAATTGCCCTTCACCTGCGGACTCTTTGGAGGAATAACCCCCTTCCATCCCCTCTTCCAGGCCTGGATCCGAACCCAAGTCTCCAAGGTGAAAGGGTAGTTCTCTGGTGTTCCCCCCCACCACCCCCCGCCGCCCTCCCATGCTATTTGGTCGCCCTAAATAAATACTTTTACATTTTCCTGACTTCTTGCTCTTGTTTAATTTCAAATGCAACAGTTGAGAAGATGCTTGTGTGAGCAAAAGTAGTACGTACAAAGAACGATCCAAAAAATAAAATGGTTTTCGCTCCGTGCTAGCTTGCAGGCTTAGAATTCTGGAACCAGTAAGACTTCTGTTATGTGCTATAGGGAATATTTTAAAAGTCCGTTGAGATCTGGTAAAGCATCTTGCAAGTGCCTTTGGCAGATTTAGAATCTGAAGGCACAGACATAAGATGTGACTGATGTTGCAATAAGATTGTTGGGACTGCCAAACACAATTTTAGCCTTGAAAGGATCTTCTCCAGGACGGCCACCAAATTCTCAATGCTATAAGGGCAGACTTTTATCTACTTAATGGGGTGCCTCACTGCTTCCATATCTGTGTCTCGTGCTTTCAAATCAGTGGTCAGAGACCAGCCTGAAAGCAGATATTCTGAACACCACCCATCTCCAGAGCGGGCATGAATCGAAAGTGCTGCTCTCAGCCTTCTGCCCTTTATTGCCTCAATTTTAAAATTCTCATCCTCATGTTCATATCCTTCCATGGCCTCGCCCCTCCCTCTCTGTGTAACCTCCTCCAGCCCTACAACCCTCCGAGAAGTCTGCGTTCCTCCAACTCTGGCCCCTTCGTCCCACTTATTGGCGGCCGTGCCTTCAACCATCTAGACCCTAAACTCGGGAATTTCCCCCCATAAACCTCTCTCCGCCTCTCCATCCTCCTTTAAGACGCTCCTTAAAACCTACCTCTTCAACCAAGCTTTTGCTCACCTGTCCTAATGTCTCCTTCTTTGGCTTGGTGTCAATTCTTGTCTGATTACACCCATTGAAGGGCCGTGGGGAGTTTTACTACATTAAAGGCGCTATATAACTGCAAATTGTTCTTGTTATTGTGTTGTATCTGGGGAAGATGTTCCACACAAAATTTCTGCCTCCTCGCTCCCGCTCTGCAGCAATGTTAGAGCATGAACTATCGGAGCTAAGGAGCATTGAAAGATGCCAATAACGCTATAGATATCTGTCTTTAAGGTTATGCAGCAATTCAGCAAAACACCTTTCTCCTTTAATGCAGAAGTTACGAGGGTTAATTTTGGGAGGTCCCACCAGTGGTTTGGGGCCTTGTAAAATTTATCCTGCAGCGCGACTAATGTGGTAAAGGTTTGGCGAATGATTGAGGTGTGTGTTATTTCTGTCTTTTTTTTGGTCACTTCACCTGCCCAAGAGCTCCCTGGTGAGACGATGGCCCCCACCTTGTGAGCGGTAGCACCCAGCTAGCCAGTGAAGTAGAATCATTTGACATCATCAGTCTTTGGAAGTGTATACAAGGGGCCTCCCCCTCCCCCATCCCAAAGTAACGGTGCGTCTGAGAAACTGAATGACGTTTAGTTCTACTTCAATGTATGGAATTGTGGATGACCTGTGCAATTGTGATGTTAGAGACTTGCATAACGGAGTCTGCATCTCCTCAAGTCCCAGTGAGTAGTTTCTAAGCGTGAATCTATGGCAGTAAAGGATTTACACAACCGTTTCTTTTTTTTTTGAGAACCAGGGCTTTGACGAGCTACAGCTTTAACGAACTGGCTCTGTGTGGAAAACATTTCCTGGGCTCTTGCCTTTTGGCTCCATTTTGTTGGCGCCATCACTTAACGTGACTTCCTCTCTGAGGCAGATGCTCTTTTGCCTCATGGTGTTAGCTGTGGCTCAGTGGGGAGCTCCCTTGCCTTCTGAGTCAGAAGGTTGTGGGTTCAAGTCCCACTCCAGAGCCTCAAGCACAAAATCTAGGCTGACACTCCCGGTGCTGGACTGTCAGAGGTATTGTCTTTTGGATGAGTAGTTAAACTGAGGCCCCATCTGCCCCGTTAAAACAGGGGAGTCGTATAGTGCCACTATTTTGAAGACGAGCAGGGAGTCCTCAACCAACATCACTAAAAACAGATTATCTGGTCATTGTCACATTGCTGTTTGTGGCAGCTTGCTGTGTGCATATTGGCTGCCGCGTTTCCTACATTACAACAGTGACTACACTTCAAAAAGTATTTCATTGGCTGTAAAGCGCTTTGGGACGTCCTGAGGTTGTGAAAGGTGCTATAGAAATGCAAGTCTTTATTATTTTTCTTTCTTTTTTTTCCCAGTTTGCTTCAAATCACAACTGAGGCCAAAGTCCGCAATTTCCTCTGCAGTGCTTTAGTCCAATGCAGCCACCCTCCTGCATTTAAAATTGCACACAGGCAATGGAAAGGCAAATGACAGCTGCCCTTAATGCCACAAATCATTGTAATGCCTGCGGTTTTTAACCCCTTGAAGTCCACGGAAGTATTGTTTCAAACAAAAGGACATTTTCGTTGCTTTTCAATTTTCTCTCTTTAACTGCACCAGTCTGATGGTTTGAATAAATGCCATTGGCGCCAGGGATCTCTGTCTTTCCGATGCGAATCAAGAGCCTGCTTCACAGATAGACAGATTTTCGAGCAACAGGGGAGTCGAGGGTTACGGGGAGCGGGCAGGAAAGTGGTGTTGAGGCCAAAATTGGATCAGCCATGATCTCATTGAATGGCGGAGCAGGCTCGAGGGGCCGAATGGCCTGCTCCTGCTCCTATTTCTTATGTTCTTGTGTTTGTTCACCATATCCAGCATGACTGCTGACCGGGAGTCAGACACATGGGGACAGATTTTTCAACTGGCCACTCGGTTGTGAAACTAACAATGCAGCTCGGCAGCCCGTTCTAGGAACAGCGGAACAGGAGTAGGCCATTCAGCCCCTCGAGCCTGTTCCGCCATTCAGCTGGCTGATCCGTATCTTAACTCCATCTATCTGCCTTGGTTCCGTAACCCTTACTACCCTTACCTACCAAAAGTTTATCAGTTGACCCCCAACCGTAACAGCTTTTTAAGGGGAGAGAGTTCCTGATTTCCACTACCCTCTGTGTGAAGAAATGCTTCCCGACATCACCCCTGAATGGCCTAATTCTAATTTTAAGGTTGTGCCCCCCCTTGTTCTGGACTCCCCCCACCAGAGGAAATAGTTTCTCCCTATCTACCCTATCAAATCCATTAATCATCTTAAACACCTCAATTAGATCACCCCTTAATTTTCTGATTTCAAGGGAATACAAGCCTAGTCTGTGCAACCTGTCCTCGTAATTTAACCCTTTTAGCCCCAGTATCGCTCTGGTGACTGTTCCCCCCCCTCCCCCGCCCCACCGATTTTTCCTTGCCATCGATCTCAGTGGAACTGAAAACCAGACGGTTTTTACAGCAGGCGGGCAAACTGCGACGGCAGTTCTTACACCCGGGCGCCGAATTGAAAATTCCCCCCTGCCATTGTTTACCAACACGAGATGCTGAAAATGTGCAGTGGGCCCATCAGCGTCTGAAAGAGAAAGAAAAGGGGGCAACGTTTGGGGTGGGACTGCTCATCAGAACTCAAGCGAAGGGTTACACTCTCGAACTTCTCCTTCAGGTGCTGAGTGACTTGTTGTGTCTTTGCAGCCGTTTCCCTGACAGTGCGAGTTCAGGTCGATTAAAACCCCCAAAAATAAAAGGTCCGTCAGCAGGGTTGGTTTTCCAATCGGGGCGTAGAGTGCAAGAGTACAAAAGAAGTCATGATAAATTTGTTTCAAACGTTGGTGAGGCCAAAATTAGAGTACTGGGTGCAGTTTTTGGGTGCTCCATTATAGAAAGGACATGAAAGCCATAGCACCTGTTTAGCGTGGGTTCACCATGGATGGCGCCAGGGATGAGCAACTAAAGTTATGAGGGGACATGATACTGGGGGTATTTCCACTGGAGCAGAAGCGGCTAAGAGGAGATTTAATACAAGCTTTAAAAAAAAAATTGACAGTGACGTAAGAAAACTACTAGGCACTTGGTCTAAGCGTTAAACAAAGCTTTAATCAACTGTTTTTCAACATGGAGGTCTAGTTGTGTCCTTCACTAGTTCCTGTTGAGTAATGTCCTAAGCAAGCTGGGCCCATGCCCAAGTATTTATACTCTCCCTGGACAGCGCCACCAGCAGGCCGCCCAGTATTACTTCATACATGAATGACAAGATTCATGTCAGAAGGTGTTTGTCAAAGTGAGTAAGGGGAAACGCTATTTCCTCTGGTTGGGCAGTCAGTGACGAGGGATCATCAATTTGAAATTGTCATTCAAAGAGATTGAGAAGAGAGGCTAGGAGAAACACGGTGGCATAGTGGTTAGCACTGGTGCCTCACAGCGCCAGGGACCCGGGTTCGAATCTGACCTCGGGTGACTGTGTGGAGTTTGCACATTCTCCCCGTGTCTGCGTGGGTTTCCTCCGGGTGCTCCGGTTTCCTCCCACAGTCCAAAAATGTGCGGGTTAGGTTGATTTGGCTATGATAAATTGACCCTTAGTGTTAGGGGGGGATTAAATATGTGGGGTTATGGGGATAGGATGGGATATGTTAGGGGGAATTAAATACGTGGGGTTACGGGGGTAGGGTGGGATATGTGTACTGTGGGGATTAGAGCAGGGACAGGGTACTGGATTTGGATGATCAGCCATGATCGTATTGAATGGTGGAGCAGGCTCGACGGGCCGAATGGCCTACTCCTGCTCCTAGATTCTATGTTTCTATGTTTCTATGTTAAATGTCTGTATGCAGAGGGGTTGTTAGCGCATCGGACACTTTGCCACAGGAATCAGTTAAGGCAGAGACTATTGCATCTTTGAAGGGAAAATTGGATAAATATTTGAAGCAGAAGAAGACGCATGGCTATGGGGAGAGAGAGAACGGGGCAGAGGGATCCATTTTCAGATTAGTTTTGGATTGCTTTAGCGAAGAGCTGGCACAGACATGATTTACTCTGATTTTCAACATTCCAGGTTTTTTTCTTAACATCATTTCAAAAATTTTGTTTCTAAAATATTAACAATCTGCATTTTATAAAGAAAATTGCCTTCTTAATCTTTCTCACCCCTCTTTTGGTAGCAGGGCACCATTCCCGGACTAAAGGGACAGAGACGAGGCCTGGGCACAGCCTTCTGCCAATCTTGGGGCACCGCTGATGATTCGGCCTCAGTTTCCTTTTTCCTGTTGCTAGCAGCCCAAGGGTTTTTGCACCTGGGAGATTGCAGGAAACTCCCGTGTCCCACCACCCCATGCTGCAGACTGTTAAATACCAAGCGCACCGTGCCAGCGGGTCCTTTAAGGGTTCGACCTCTTCGAAAATGATTAATATGTTAGGCTGTTGTGGGCAGGTATCATAATCATTGGAGGTCATTTTGACTTCAAGGGAAATGAAATTTGGGAGAGATGTATTGAGTAGATTGGGCCTATACTCTCTGGAGTTTAGAAGAACGAGAGGTGATCTCATTGAAACATATAAGATTCTGACAGGGCTTGACAGGCTAGATGCTGAGAGGCTGTTTCCCCTGGCTAGAACCAGGGTCACAGTCCCAGAATAAGGGGTCGGCCATTTAGGACTGAGATGAGGAGAAATTTCTTCACTCAGAGGGTGGTGAATCTTTGGAATTCTCTACTCCAGAGGGCTGTGGATGCTCAGTTGTTGAGTATATTCAAGATGCGGAGATGCCGGTGTTGGACTGGGGTGGACAAAATTGAGAGGTCGCACAACACCAGGTTATAGTCCAACAGTTTTATTTGAAATCACAAGCTTTCGGAGCTATCGATTGCCCCTTCCTCAGGTGAAGTCCTTCACCTGAGGAAGGGGCAATCGATAGCTCCGAAAGCTTGTGATTTCAAATAAAACTGTTGGACTATAACCTGGTGTTGTGCGACCTCTCAATTGAGTATATTCAAGACAGAGATCGATAGATTTTTGGGCTCTAAGGGAATCGAGGGATATGGGGATCGGGCGGGAAAGTGGAATTGAGGTTGAAGATCAGCCATGATCTTATTGAATGGCGGAGCAGGCTCAAGGGGCCGTATGGCCGACTCCTGCTCCTATTTCTTATGTTATATATAACGGGCGACTGAATTGATGTCGGCCATTTTACGCTATCACCCAAAATCAAAATTACTCCCATTCTTTTCCCCATTCTACCTCTTCTCTTATAGTCCATTAGTGGTGCTCTGTGTATGTGGTGCTCGCCAGTACAGGACTCGATCCCTCTAGCCTGCTGGTCTAGGTCTATGCACTTAGTGTTCACCTGTACACGTCTCCCATACTTCTAGCCCATTGGTCTAGCTCTATATACTTGGTACTCTCTAGTCCATTGGCATTGTTCCATCTCTCTAGTCCTTTGACACAGTATTTTCCACGAGATGGTGTTTGTTTGTGGTTTTCAATATAACGCATTGGGATAGTTCCATATACTCGGTATCCAGTGAAACCTCACATCTGGGCAACATTTGTCAAACAAGCTGAATGATAGCAAAATGCATTTGTTTTCTTTTCGATATTGCTGGCTATATTTTCCAGTAGCCCAGCTATACTAATCCAAGTCATCTACATGATTTTGTTTCATCCTAGTGCGCTGAAAATGGTTAATGGAGCCCCCACACATGCGATGATGCAGAAACCATTTCCAGGTTAAGATGTGAGTTTAAATCCCACCACGGCAGCTGGAGAATTTAAATTCAATTAATTAAATAAATCTGGAATTTAAAAAAAGCTAGTATCAGTAATGGTGACCATGAAACTACCGGATTGCCGTAAAGACCCATCTGGTTCACCAATGTCCTTTAGGGAAGAAAATCTGCCGTCCTTACCCGGTCTGGCCTATATGTGACTCCAGACCCACAGCAATGTGGTTGACTCTTAACTGCCCCTCTGAAATGGCCGAGCAAACCACGAAAAACAATAATAAGTTTTCACCACACGGACTGCAGCGGTTCAAGAAGGCGGCCCACCCCACCAAGAGCAATTAGGGATGGGCAATAAATGCCGGCCTTGCCAGCAATGCCCACATCCCGTGAATGAATATTTAAAAAATTGTAAACTGGGTCATATGATGTTACCTGGAGGCCCGATTAAAGTGAGGTAACATTATATGGTCTTGGTATGTGAATGCCAGGGTATTGTAGCATTCCTTAAACCGAGTTACCCACTGGTCTCTTTCTGTAAAGCCAGATTTCTGAAAGCTGGATGTTGTTAATTAAGCTGATTTACAATCCGAGGATAATTTAGCGCAGAATTAAATATTTGCCATAAACTGACCAAATATTTAGCTTCCAGCCTTGTGACTTTTCCTCAGATTTTGGATCTGGGTGGAGCATGAGTGCGTTCGCAGCAGGTTTCGCAAGGTTAATGGGCATGGGATGACCCTCACAAAGTGGTGGCCAATTTCATGCGATGCTGATCTCCTTTATTAAAAGAAAACAATTAGCTCCTTTTTTAAAAGAAAGCTGCATAAAGTGAAAAAAAAAATACTGGAGAATAATACTCAGACAAACAAAACATTCGCTGGAAGCCCAATTACCGTGCGTCGAACCCATGGTCAAACTAAATGCAGGGGATTTACATTGGGCGTGCCAGTCTTGCTAACACTTTGCAGGTTACTAGAGGGAAGGGTGCAGACAGTTAAATGCAGGATTCCTCTGATCTTCTCGTGAGCTGTGTTTTTTTTTCTCTCTCTACTAACTGAAACAAGAAGTTCATTGTTGGCAGAGCTGGTGGACTAACTCCTAGATGTCGTGACTAAGTTAGAAAAGCGCTGGCAGCCGGTGCCAAGCATGTGTTTTCGATCAGGCAGTTAGCGCACAACACCTGATGCTGGCTAGCCCCGGAGACATTAACCCCTCGGCACAGAACAGAGTCATACCGGAGGGCAGTGAGGCACCTGGAACATCACCTCGTGTGATCGTGGCCGGGGGGGGGGGCGTTGCGGGGAGTGGATTTCTCGGCCTCTTGACTAAAGAGAAGTTTACTGCCCGGTACCTGCTCAACACTCTTGATCTCCCATTACAACCACAATAGGGGTCCTTGATACAACGGCTTTGTTGTCTTCTATACTAAATCCAAATGGTTTCTCCAGGTTTCATGCAAAATTTCTTAGATGGAAGGATTTAAAGAATTATTTTTTTAAAGTCATATTTCATTATAGATCTCCTAGGAACACGAGGAGGCCATTCAGCCCCTCGAGCCTGTTCCGCCATTCAATTTAGATCATGGTTGATTTGTATCTTAACTCCATCTACCTGCCCTGGTTCCATATTCCTTTATACCCTTGCCTATCAAATATCTATCAATTTCAGTTTTGAATTTTTCAACTGACCCCTGTTCAACTGACAGTCTTTTGGGGGAGAGAGTTCCAGATTTCCACTACACTTTGTGTGAAGAAGTGCTTCCTGACTTCACCCCTGAACGGCCTAGCTCTAATATACCCACCCCCTGGACTCCCACTCTTTACAACCGATGAAGTACTTTTGAAGTGTAGTCACTGTTGTAATGCAGGAAACACAGCAGCCAATTTGTGCACAGCAAGCTCCCACAAACAGCAATGACCGAATAATCTGTTTCAGTGATGTTTGTTGAGGGATAAATGTTGGCCAAGACACCAGGAAGAACTCCCCCTGCTCTCCTTTGAATAGTGCTGTGGAATCTTTCATGTCTAACTGAGAGGGGCAGACGGGGCCTCGGTTTAACGTCTCAACCGAAAGACGGCACCCCCGACAGTGCAGCACTCCCTCTGTGGTGCACTGGGAGTGTCAGCCTAGATTTTGTGCTCAAGTCTCCGGAGTGGGGCTTGAACCCACAACCTTCAGACTCAGAGGCGAGGGTGCTGCCCACTGAGCCATGGCTGATAGCTCACAGTTACCATTGGGAAGGTCCACAAGGCAACGATTGCTCACTCAGCGACGAGAGCCTCTGTTGCATTATGCTGCATGTCTGTGGTGGTCCTTGTTTGAGATCGCAGTTCCCATCACATCATTTACGGTGCAACAGCTATTTAAAAAAAGACGCATTAAATGTTAAATATCTCATTCCACTGTGGCTCCATAAAACCCTGTGATAATTGAGCTGCAAGGTTATAATTTGCCCAAATGATCGGTCTGATGAATATGTTTCAGGCAATTGAATATAATAAAAGTTACACGCTGAATGAAACATTTGTCATTTCCCCTTCTGCCGTGAAACATAGGAACAGGAGGAGGCCATCCAGCCCCTTGAGCCTGTTCCGCCATTCAATTAGATCGTGGCTGATCTGTATCTCAACTCCATCTACCCGTCTTGGTTCCGTAACCGGAGGTGCCGTCTTTCGGATGAGACGTTAAACCGAGGCCCCGTTTGCTCTCTCAGGTGGACGTAAAAGATCCCACGGGCACTATTTCGAAGAAGAGCAGGGGAGTTATCCCCGGTGTCCCGGCCAATATTTATCCCTCAATCAACATCACGAAAACAGATTATCTGGTCATTATCGCATTGCTGTTTGTGGGAGCTTGCTGTGCGCAAATTGGCTGCTGCGTATCCCACATTACAACAGCGACGGCACTCCAAATTGGCCGAAAAGCACTTTGGGACGTCCGGTGGTCGTGAAAGGCGCTATAGAAATGCAAGTCTTTTTAACCCTTACCTAACAAAAATCTATCAATCTCAGTTTTGAAATTTTCAATTGACCCCCCAGCCTCAACAGTCTTTTGGGAGGGGGGGGGGGAGGCAGGGGGCGGAGAGTTCCAGAATTCCACTACCCTTTGTATGAAGCAATGTTTCCTGACATCACCCCTGAACGGCCTGGCTCTAATTTTAAGGCTATGCCCCTATTGTTCTGGACTCTCCCACCAGAGGAAGTAGTTTCTCTCTGTCTACCCTAGCAACTCCTTTAATCATCTTAAGCACCTCGATTAGACCTGTGCAGCACTCCTCGAAGCTCTTCACAGATACTGGTGATTTAAAAAAAAAATTATGGGTAAGCAGAGATGCTGGGACCACAAAAGCAGCAACCATCTTTTAGAAAGTGTTCACAAACATTTATTTCTACAAAGTTCCTATGGTCTCTAGATATTTTGAAGTACCCGAGGAGGTTGATATAATGGGAAGGCGCGGGTCCAGCGGAGCCTGCCCGTCTTGCTCACTCTTCCCTTTGCTCTGGCTTATCTTGGCTTCTTGTCACGTGAGAGAGTTTCAGATCCTTTCCCTGTACAAAGAGGAAGCCCTAAGCATGTGCGTATTATCAGAGCACGCTACAGCATGGGTGTGGCTTGCTGCTCTCTGTAAACACAATGGCCCTCTCTGTGTGTGCTTGTACTTGACATTTGTAATATCCAGATTATCCCACGCATGGAGCTGAAATTATCCCTGTCTGTGGTGAAAGAATCAACTTTAAAAAAAAAGGAGCTCTGTTGTTAAGCTGTTATAACACAAATGACCCCAGAACATACTCTACATGGAGGTATTGCACCATCTGTGAGGTCATTGCAGTGTTCATTATACGCCAGGTCTGGTCCAACCTCATTGAGAACATTTAAAGTCCGAATCGGGGAGTCTTACAGCACAGAAGGAGGCCATTCGGCCCGTCATGCCTGTGCCGGCTCTTTGAAAGAGCTGTCCTGGAGATTAGTCTTTAATTCCTGGAGACTCCAGGGCAGTCCTGGAATGTTGGCAACCCTATTCTCTCTGGCTATAACATTCTGTACAAGAGGAGACCCTGTGGTGTCATTGTGGCAGTACACTTACTCCCATCAGGGGGCCCTCCAGCATCCAATTAGCAATATACACGTTCAATACCTATCAAGGGGACCGTGTGTGAGGCGAATGTCTTACTGAGTTCTAGAACAAGCAGGAGCCTGCAATATAAAGCTAGCATTAGGCTGACACTCCAGTGCAGTGCTGAGGGATTGCTGCACTGTCGGAGGTGCCGTCATTCGGATGAGATGTTAAACCGAGGCCCCGTCTGCTCTCTCAGGTGGACGTAAAAGATCCCATGGCACTATTTCGAAGAAGAGCAGGGGAGCTCTCCCCGGTGTCCTGGGCCAATATTTATCCCTCAATCAACATAACAAAAACAGATTATCTGATCATTATCACATTGCTGTTTGTGGGAGCTTGCTGTGCGCAAAATTGGCTGCCGTGTTTCCTAAATTACAACAATGACTACACTTCAAAAGTACTTCATTGGCTGTAAAGCGCTTTGGGACATCCTGAGGTTGTGAAAGGCGCTATAGAAATGAAAGTCCATCCTTCCTCCCTCCCTCCCAATTTGGCCCCTTATCTCGATGCATTCGTGTCTTTAAAATAAACTACATTTCAGGCAGAACTTTAAAAAAAGAAGTCTCCTTTACCCACCGAAAAATATAACTCATCGCAATTATGTGGCCGCTGCTCGCCCCTCCCTACCTCTGTAACCACCTCCAGCCGTACAACCCTCCGAGATCTCTGTGCTTCTCCCATTCTGCACATCCCCGATTTTCATCACTCCACCGCTGGCGGCCGTGCCTTCAGCTGGTCTAGGCCCCAAGCTCTGGAATTCCCTCCCTAAACCTCTTCCCCCCTCTCCACCGCTCTCTCCTCCATTAAGACGCTCCTTAAAGCCCACCTCTGTGACCAAGACCTGTCCCAATATCTCCTTATGTGGCTCAGTGTCAAACTTGTCTGGTAACGCTCGTGTGAGGCGCCTTGGGACGTTTTACCACGTTAAAGGCGCCGTATAAATGCAAGCTGTTGTGTGTCAAAATTTAAATATTCCGGACAAGCACACTTCAGTCCATTCCTGCACATCTGTCTCGACATTTCCTGAGGGGACCAAAGCACTCCTTGAAACGACTCCAAGAAGTAAAAAAAAATATGTTCTCACTTCAACTTTGACCCTTGGAGCAGGTCGCCGAGCCTGCAAGTTAAATTGAGTGGGGACACTCGAGTTTCTCTTGATATTCTGGGCTCTGAGCACCACTGACAGGTGTGTAGCCGCCCCCTAGGAGTGTAAGGATTGATGAGTGTTGTGGGGGGGGGGGGAGCAGGGGAGGGGCGGGGTGGAACAGACTCTGGAGGGGCGAAAGCCTCCATCTGTTTCCCTGTTTAGTCTGCACTGGGGAAGTTAAGGGGTCCAAGCGTGGAGACCTTCCTGTTCGACAAGAACCACTGTGCTCCACTAAAGAGGCGTTGTGCTGTTTTTTGGCAGCGCACCTGGACTTCATTTCAAAATTACGAGGTCGGGTGGGTGGCGGGGGAGGCGAAGAGAAAAACCTGTACATTTGCCTGTAAGCTCCCTCTGTCTGCACAGAGAGTACATTCGGTTCTTTCATGCATGAGGTTAAGTCCCTACTGACCAAAGTGTCTGTGATTCTGGGGCCTGTTCGCCACAAGTAGGAGAACGAGCCACAGTGTTTTTTTTCTCTCCCGGCGCACTGTTTTCACAAGTACCCAGTTTATTAAATCGCCTGGGCGCCCCCACTGGAATCTTGACTGGGTCTGTCTTTGCCGCCTTTTACATTTTATTATTTATTCATTCAAAAGAATTGGGAGTAAATATTCAGACTGTGCACCAGCTGCAGGAAGCTTTGCCCTGCTAGAGAATCCCAGGCTGCGCAACCCACAGGTTTCCGATATCCACTTGCGGTGGACCAGGTTCCCTGCTTCCTACCCGCGTTCCTTCGCCCCACCATTGGCGGCTGTGCCTTCAGCCGTCTAGGCCCTTGACTCTGGAATTCCCCTCCCTAAACCCCTCCGCCTCTCTCTCCTCATTTAAGCCACTCCTTTAAAACCTATCTCTTTGACCAAGCTTTTGGTCACCTCCCCTAATATCTCTTTGCGTGGCTCAGTGTCAAATGTTCTCTGATGACGTTCCTGTGAAGTGCCTTGGGACCTTTTTACTACCTTCAAGGTGCTATATAAATGCAAGCTGTTATTGATAGGAATGCACATACTTGGAAAATTATCTCCAGTACATTTCTCAAGCCACTTCCTCCTGGAGGTTCCATTACCATGCTCGGTTTTGTGACTGAGAGTGGGAGGTCCAGTCCGCCTGCTCCTAGAAGCAGCAACTCACCTGCTGCTTTGCCAGATAGGCAATAATCCAGGAACTAACAAAAGTGATGGGCTTTTCTTATATAAAAAAATCTAGACAGCTTTTAATGGGGCTGCAGGTTGAAGGTAGGATTGGAATTTGCACTCCGGACTCTCCGCACAGACGGTCCCCGGTCCTGCTGTGTCAGCCGTGGCTCAGATGGTAGCACTCTCGCCTCTGCGTCAGAAGGTTGTGGGTTCGAACCCCACTCCAGAGACTTCTCCAGTGCAGTACTGACGGAGGTGCCATCTTACAGATGAGACGTTAAACCGAGGCCCTGTCTATCCTCTCAGGTGGACGCAAAAGATCCCAAGGCACTATGTCAAAGAAGAGCTGGGGAGTTATTTGGGTTATGCGGCGATGTGCATTAAATGGACAAGAAGCGAAATGGGAGATATAAATGTCTCGGGCTCTATTGCCAAACATTGGAGTTGGCTCCCTCTTTGTCTCCCTTATGCCTGTGAAAGGATCCTGTTGTTGGAACAGACACCAGCTGTTTGGGTTACAGCTCTCTGACGTAAAGAGAACAGAAGACACCAGGCGGGGGCTGTGGTGGGGAGGGAGTGCTGCGTGGTGGGTTTTTTTTTGCCAAGCTTACCTTGCAGGGAGAACTCGATTCCACTCCAGCAAACCTGCTGAGATTCTCTTGCCAGCTTCACTCTTCCAGGACAGTCTCAGCGCAGCTAGATCAACATAAACCCGAACGAGATTCTAATCCTTGGGGGAGACCGGATGCAGATTGGGTGACCACTTTGCGGAACACCTCCGATCAACCGGCAAGCGTGACCCCGAGTTTCCGGTCGCTGTTAATGGATTCCCTGTACCAGTTTCAACCTTTCCAGACCAGTCTCATTGTTGAAGGAAACCGTGGCAACTTAGAAGATAGCATCCTGCAATCTTCGATTACGTCCTTTTTTTGTGGAGACCAACACTCTCATTTTAGTGTTGCAAGTAGCAAATGGGGTAAATAATATACAGAAGATATGGATACATAATAATGGCCAGCAGCAGCCCCTAGTATGATATAATAGTTCAGGATGTCATATCCCGGGAGCACTAACCTTAAGGAAGGACATTCTTGCTATTGAGGGAGTGCAGCGAAGGTTCACTAGATTGATTCCTGGGATGGCCGGTCTGACATATCAAGAAAGATTGGGTCAACTGAACTTGTATCCTCTGGAGTTCAGAAGAATGAGGGGGGAACTTATAGAGACATTTAAAATCCTGACTGGTTTAGACAAATTAGATGCGTGCAGAATGTTCCCAATGTTAGGGAAAACTAGAACCAGGGGTCACAGTCTAAGGATTAAGGGGAAGCCATTTAAGACTGAGCTGAGGAGGAACTTCTTCACCCAGAGAGTGGTGAATCTATGGAATTCTCTTCCACAGAAGGTTGTTGAGGCCAGTTCGCTAAATATATTCAAAAGGGAGTTAGATATAACACTCACAACTAGGGGGATCAAGGGGTATGGCGAGAAAGCAGGAATGGGGTACTGAGGTAGCATGTTCAGCCATGAACGCATTGAATGGCGGTGCAGGCTCGAAGGACCGAATGGTCTACTCCTGTACCTATTTTCTATGTTTCTATTCGCAAAGCATCATGCTCTATTGGTAGATATCAGTCTAGGTTTGCGGTCTACAGTACGTCCAGTGTTAGATCTTGGCCGTGCTGTCAAGGGACGGGGGGGGGCCGAGGATATCTAAAGATTAATATTAATATAAAGATTAATAATAAGATTGAGCACAAAAATCTAGGCTGACACTCCAGTGCAGCGCTGAGGGAGTGCTGCACTGTTGGAGGTGCCGTCTTTCGGATGAGATGTTAAACAGAGGCCCCGTCTGCTCTCTCAGGTGGACGTAAAAGATCCCATTGCACTATTTCGAAGAAGAGCAGGGGAGTTCTCCCCGGTGTCCTGGGGCCAATATTTATCCCTCAGTCAACATAACAAAAACAGATTATCTGGTCATTATCACATTGCTGTTTGTGGGAGCTTGCTGTGCGCAAATTGGCCGCTGCGTTTCCTACATTACAACAATGACTACACTTCAAAGAGTACTTCATTGGCTGTGAAGCGCTTTGAGATGTCCGGTGGTCGTGAAAGGCGCTATAGAAATGCAAGTCTTTCATTCTTTCTTTTTATCACAAAATTACAACTGGAGAAATGTATAAAGCCTCGAGCCTTTTTATTAATTCGCAATTTTCTCGGAATAAACCAGAGAATTAAAAAATAAAAACAGAAAATGCTGGAAATACTCAGCAGGTCAGGCAGCGTCTGTGAAGAGCTTTCCTCCCTCAACCAATACCACTCGAAACAGATTAACTGCTCATTTATTTCATTGCTGTTGATGCGACCTTACTGTGCCACGTGGATGCTTTGTTTGCCCGCATAACAAGGGTCACTGCACTTCAAAGTAATTTGTTGTATGTTTACAAGGATAAAACCAGAACTTTTACAAGGATGAAACCAGAGCTGCCAGGTTATTCTATCAGGAATGATTGGACAGGCTGGGGCTCTTTCTCTAGAAAAGAGATGGATGAGGGGTGACCTAATAGAGGTCTTTAAGATTATGAAAGTGTTTGATAGGGTAGACGTAGAGAAGATGTTTCCACTTATGGGGGAGACCAAAACTAGGGGCCATAAATATAAAATAGTCACTAATACATCCAATAGGGAATTCAGGAGAAACTTCTTTACGCAGAGAGTGGTGAGAATGTGGAACTCGCTACCACAGGGAGTAGTTGAGGCGAATTGCATAGATGCGTTTAAGGGGAAGCTAGATAAGCACATGAGGGAGAAAGGAATAGAAGGATATGTTGATAGGGTTAGATGAAGTAGGGTGGGAGGAGGCTCTTGTGGAGCATAAGCACCGGCATAGACCAGTTGGGCCGAATGGCTTGTTTCTGTGCTGTACATTCTATGTAATTCTATGGACTGTTTCTGAGAGACCTGGCTAGATGCTGTGCAAATTCAACACTCATTTTTAGCAGGGAATCTCTTGCAGTATGTTCAGGCTGATGTACCCACCCCTTGTTCTTTGCACGTGGCAAGGTGTGGGGCCCACCATTTTATACAGGAGGCAGGGTGAGGGGACTGCATTCCATCTGACCTCATTTCCCAGGCACAGCATGGTTCAGGGGTACATGTGGTTGGCCAAGAGCGCGGGATTACTGACAATAATATATACTGCGGCGGAATTGTCACTTTACACTCTCTAGAAGTCAACTCTTTTCCTCCTGTCTCCCCAGTGATGAACCAGCAGCAGATGACGCCAAACACCACCGTGCCCCCTCCAGGTATGCCCTCCCAGAATCCTCGGATGGCCATGATGAGCCTGCCCAGCGCCATGACGGTTCAGCAGAAGCATCAGCAGAAGCTGCGCCTCCAGCAGATCCAAATGGAGAAAGAGAGGATTAAGCATCTGCAACAGGAGCTCATGAGACAGGTAGCAATTCCACCCTCAGTGTCTCCTGCCCAAGGTTAGACACTGGTCCTGTTTAAAATCTCCTGTCACCACTATGTTGGTAAATGCATTGCTGAGCTACACCGTGCCGTAAGCGGTTGGGCCGTAAATTGGTATCTAAAACAAAGACTGCTTCTGGAACATATCAACATGGTGTTACATGCGCAACAAGGAACCCTAACATCGATTTGCATTAATAAAGTAGACCCCCCTCGATTCATTAGTTGACTAACTTCTATAATTTGGTGATGCCCCATGAAAGCAAGTGGTCAGATTCTTTGAAGGTGGTCTGGATTATTGACTGGTTTTTGAAACTTCTTGGCAAATAAACCATTGTCTGTCATTGCAAGCACATGAAAACCAGCTTCCCCCAATTGTTTGGTCGGTAAATGCAGCATATGGGATGGTACTCTGCCACATCGAAGACCTCAGGTTTGATTACCGGTCTGCGCCAAGCTAGCTGGTTCCAGCCAGGGAAGCATTTGGTTGCACCATGGTTGACCTCAGCATCACTGGACTGGGGTTGGGGGAGGCAGGGGGGTGGGGGGGGGGGGAGCGGGAGGAGGAAGGGGGAGGAAATCGAGCAGGATTCCCGCTCCCGATTGGCGTTAAATGACAGCTGCTAAAACATGCACATGTGTGGCAATCTTCTGGGATCTCAAAGAGCATTCCTCATGTGTGGGGCTAGGTGATAAGTGTTGGAAGAAGGAGGCATCACAGCCGACCCTGATACTGCACTCACCTGACGTTTCGACAGCACCTCCCAAACCCGCGACCTCCACCACCTAGGAGGACAAGGGCAAGCAGGCGCATGGGAACACCACCAGCTCCAAGTTCCCCTTCAACTCACACACCATCCAGACTTGGACATATATCGGTGTACCTTCATCATCACTGGGTCAAAATCCTGGAACTCCTTCCCTAACAGTGCTGTGGGAGTACCTTCACCACACGGACTGCAGCGGTTCAGGAAAAAGGCCCACCACCACCTTCTCAAGGGCAACAATGATGGGTAATAAATGCTGACCTTGCTAACGACAGCCATATCCCAAGAATGAATAAAAAAGACGTCTGTACTTCCATAAGGTATCACTGGATGGCGATCAGGAGCCGGAACCCTGGCTGATTTTCCCTCCATCGCTCATGTATACAAGGTTTTCTGGTAGCAGAGATCGAGGACCAGAATTTCAGGGTTTCTACATTAATGGAGCCGGCCTCACTTCCTCCCCCCCCCCAACCCCCTGCAATTCCTTCCTAAAAGTGATCGACAGGAATTGGAGGGGCAGAGAGGAAGAACAATTGAGGCCATCTCTTAAGTAAACAAAACACACACTTCCTGTTATCGATCTCTGCCACATTATCTTCAAAACAAATCCTGTTAGGAATATGATTGTTTTTCCAGGAGGATTTCACCTCAGCCTTCTCCACACAAAGCAAATAATAGAGGGTCACAGCCTTAAAGGAACACTCAGCAGATGTGTCTAATGCTGTGTGTTATTCTCTGATCATTTGTCAGCCAGTAAATTATTGGGCAGAATTTAACATCATCGGTTAATCTCATAAATCTCTCCCTCCCTCTGTCTATCTCACATTCTGTACCTCCCACTCTCTCTCTCTTCCTGTCAATCTCATATTCTGCATCTCAGCCTTACTCTCCTCCCCTGTCTATCTCATATTTTGTTTCCCTCTCTCTCTCCCTATCTCACATACTGTTTCACTCCCTCTCCCCTCTCTCAATCTCACATTCTGTAACACTCCCTCCTCTCTCCCTGTCAATCTTTCATTCTGTTTGCCTGCCTTACTCTCTCTCCCTCTGTCAATCTCACATTCTGTATCTCTCCCTCCTCTCTCCCTCTGTCAATCTCACATTCTGTAACTCTCCCTCTGTCAATCTCACATTCTGTATTTCTGCCTTGCTCTCTCTCCCTCTGTCAATCTCACATTCTGTAACTCTTCCTCCTTCTCTCTCCATCTCACATTCTGTATCGCTGCCTTGCTCTCTCTCCCTCTGTCAATCTCACATTCTGTATCTCTGCCTTGCTCTCTCTCCCTCTGTCAATCTCACATTCTGTATCTCTGCCTTGCTCTCTCTCCCTCTGTCAATCTCACATTCTGTATCACTGCCTTACTCTCTCCCTCTGTCAATCTCACATCCTGTAACTCTCCCTCCTTCTATCTGCCTCTCTCAATCTCACATTCTGTATCACTGCCTTACTCTCTCTCTCTCTCCCTCTGTCAATCTCACATTCTGTATCACTGCCTTACTCTCTCTCTCTCTCCCTCTGTCAATCTCACATTCTGTATCTCTGCCTTACTCTCTCTCCCTCTGTCAATCTCACATTCTGTATCTTTGCCTTGCTCTCTCTCCCTCTGTCAATCTCACATTCTGTATCACTGCCTTACTCTCTCTCTCTCTCCCTCTGTCAATCTCACATTCTGTATCTCTGCCTTACTCTCTCTCCCTCTGTCAATCTCACATTCTGTATCTTTGCCTTACTCTCTCTCTCTCTCTCAATCTCACATTCTGTATCTTTGCCTTACTCTCTCTCCCTCTGTCAATCTCACATTCTGTATCTCTGCCTTACTTTCTCTCCCTCTGTCAATCTCATATTCTGTATCTTTGCCTTACTCTCTCTCCCTCTGTCAATCTCACATTCTGTATCTCTGCCTTACTTTCTCTCCCTCTGTCAATCTCACATTCTGTAACTCTCCCTCCTTCTCTCTCTCTCTCTCAATCTCACATTCTGTATCACTGCCTTACTCTCTCTCTCTCTCTCTCTCAATCTCACATTCTGTATCTTTGCCTTGCTCTCTCTCCCTCTGTCAATCTCACATTCTGTATCTTTGCCTTGCTCTCTCTCCCTCTGTCAATCTCACATTCTGTAACTCTTCCTCCTTCTCTCTCCATCTCACATTCTGTATCGCTGCCTTGCTCTCTCTCCCTCTGTCAATCTCACATTCTGTATCTCTGCCTTGCTCTCTCTCCCTCTGTCAATCTCACATTCTGTATCTCTGCCTTGCTCTCTCTCCCTCTGTCAATCTCACATTCTGTATCACTGCCTTACTCTCTCCCTCTGTCAATCTCACATCCTGTAACTCTCCCTCCTTCTATCTGCCTCTCTCAATCTCACATTCTGTATCACTGCCTTACTCTCTCTCTCTCTCCCTCTGTCAATCTCACATTCTGTATCACTGCCTTACTCTCTCTCTCTCTCCCTCTGTCAATCTCACATTCTGTATCTCTGCCTTACTCTCTCTCCCTCTGTCAATCTCACATTCTGTATCTTTGCCTTGCTCTCTCTCCCTCTGTCAATCTCACATTCTGTATCACTGCCTTACTCTCTCTCTCTCTCCCTCTGTCAATCTCACATTCTGTATCTCTGCCTTACTCTCTCTCCCTCTGTCAATCTCACATTCTGTATCTTTGCCTTACTCTCTCTCTCTCTCTCAATCTCACATTCTGTATCTTTGCCTTACTCTCTCTCCCTCTGTCAATCTCACATTCTGTATCTCTGCCTTACTTTCTCTCCCTCTGTCAATCTCACATTCTGTAACTCTCCCTCCTTCTCTCTCTCTCTCTCAATCTCACATTCTGTATCACTGCCTTACTCTCTCTCTCTCTCTCTCTCTCTCTCAATCTCACATTCTGTATCTTTGCCTTGCTCTCTCTCCCTCTGTCAATCTCACATTCTGTATCTTTGCCTTACTCTCTCTCTCTCTCCCTCTGTCAATCTCACATTCTGTAACTCTTCCTCCTTCTCTCTCCCTCTGTCAATCTCACATTCTGTATCTCTGCCTTGCTCTCTCTCCCTCTGTCAATCTCACATTCTGTATCACTGCCTTACTCTCTCCCTCTCTCAATCTCACATCCTGTAACTCTCCCTCCTTCTATCTGCCTCTCTCAATCTCACATTCTGTATCACTGCTTTACTCTCTCTCTCTCTCTCTCTCTCTCTCTCAATCTCACATTCTGTATCTCTGCCTTATTCTCTCTCCCTCTGTCAATCTCACATTCTGTATCTTTGCCTTACTCTGCGTTTGCATTGACTTGCACCGCGTCAAGAGCTTCCCAGCGCCCGCTGGCAGACAGTTAATAACTACAGTTTCCCCTTCTCGCCTCCTTGCACCTCTAGTTGAGTCCAACGCTCGCAGCCATTAGCAGCTTGCTCGAGCAGCACCAGCAGAGATCAGTACTTGGTTGTCTGTCCATTACTTGGTGCTGGTGGTGGCAGGAAATAGCTGAGAAAATGACGACAAATTTTAAGCCACAAAGCAAGAAAGAAACCTGACTCCTCTCAGAATTGTCTCCAGATAAAGGAATTTTGTGTGAACAATATAAAACATGCCTGGTCTAAGCCAGCATAGAGGAACAGTCTGCTGACTGACAGGTGGGGGATAATGAGGGAGATCAGTAACAATTGGCATGTGGGCTCTGTCCGTGCTCGTTGATGCTTTTTGCCTCACAGCTCATGTATTTAGCCGGGTCTGTGGCTTCTTCAGAGGAACGGTAACAAAGCTACTGTTCCTCGATCTTAAATCGGGGAGTCCTCTTCTTACCGAGACACAGGCGTTGATGGTTATTTGACAGAAAAGACATTTGACTTCTTTACCAAGTAACTCAGAAAAGAGCAAAAAAAAAACGACTAAAATTGAACGAGCTGAACAGAAGGGTGGGGGGTGGACTTACTGATAATGTAGAATATTGAGTAGATTGGGCCTATATTCTCTGGAGTTTAGAAGAATGAGAGGTGATCTCATTGAAATGTATTAAACTCTTAGAGGGTTTGACAGGGTAGATGCTGAGAGGCTGTTTTCCCGGCTGGAGAGTCCAGAACTAGCGGTCATAGTCTCAGGATAAGGGGTCGCCATTTAGGACTGAGATGAGGAGAAATTTCTTCACTCAGAGGGCTGTGAATTGTTGGAATTCTCTACCCCAGAGGGCTGCGGATGCCCAGCCGTTGAGTATATTCAAGACAGAGATTGATAGATTTTTGGGCATTAAGGGAATCAAGGGATATGGGGATCGGGCGGGAAAATGGAGTTGATGTAGAAGATCAGCCATGATCATATTGAATGGTGGAACAGGCTCGAGGGGCGGTATGGCCTACTCCTGCTCCTATGTCTTATGTTCTTAATGGAGACTGGACTCTTTACCAAGGGAAGGGAGAGAAATCTGGGATCAAGTCACGTGTATAGTTTCTATCTTAATGGTGAAGATTTCACCCGCGGTACGACCTTAGCTCAAGAGAAATTGAAATAAATCAGGTCAGCGACGTCCGGATTCTAAATAAAATGGGGTAGATTTTGACTTTGAGCGCTAGTGTAGAGCGGGTTAGACCGAAGCAGCAGCCCGGTTTGCATCTCCCTCGAATGTTATTTGCGCTGACTTCAAAGGAAATAAAAATGGGGAGGGGGATGTAAACCGGGCTGTCGACTCGCTGTCGCCCCTTTTACACCATCGCACAAAGTCAGGGTCCACCCCAGTCAGCTTAGATGGTTTTTAACCCCGTTTCTGCAGAGCTCGTGTCTCACAGGTCTGTTTGTAACTCAGCATTAGTCGGCATTCTCATTCAGAGAGGCCGTAAGGACGGATGGAATGATCAATGATGCAGTCAGGGGGTCCCCTCCAGAGGCTGAGGTTAAGGCACATTATTGGAGTGGGAAATGTCACTTTTATTCACCTGACCTGATTAGCATTGGGTACAAAAATCGGAAATGCGCCAATTGGTCACAAAGGCCAAACACATCCTTCAGGCCGCTTCCTTCCCATTGTTCTCCCAGTGGCAATGCTATTACTCACACCCGGCTAGAGTTCCCAACTACATGAATCACCAATGGCAATCGAATGGAACGAATGCTTGAAAAGTGTCCTTGTGAGAGCTGCTGGATGTGCACAGCGTGGAGTGGGCTGCAGTGTAGTGACAGTTCAGAGGATGGAGACAGCAGCTGCGTGTCTCCAGTACGCGCGCTCGCCACTGATTTACGTGCAGCAATAATGCACACATTACTGCAACTTGTGCCCTCAAATCTGATGCACTAAGATTTGGGCCAAAGTCTTATCAGAGTACAGCTGATTCACGCATCAGTTTCTTGTGGGATGGGGCAAGTAGGCGGTTTGCTCATCTCAACCAGGTCGTCTGGGAGTTTAGTACACACTACATAGAATTTACAGCACAGAAACAGGCCATTCGGCCCATCTGGTCCATGCCAGTGTTTATGGTCCGCACGAGCCTCCTCCCACCCCTCTTCATCGCACCCTATCAGCATATCCTTCTATTCCTTTTTCCCTCATGTGCTTATCCATCTTCCCCATAAATGCATCTATGCTATTCGCCTCAACTACCCCTTTTGGTGGCGAGTGAGGAGTGATGAGCTGGGTTCTAGTTGCTAAAAGTGGGGGAATGGTAAGTACCCTATCAGATAACTCAAACATTCCACCTGAGTGTGGAACTAGTGAGCTCAGTGGGTAGAACTGCCACCAAGTGGGGAATTGGGAAGGAGCTCAGATTTTTGGTCGAGGGCTTTTCAAACCAAAAATACAAATTTAAAAAACGATCCTCGCCTCCTCACTTATGCCAGGGGTATCTACCCTGAAATATTACACATCGGAGCACTCATTTGAGGGAGGTCATAAGAATATAAGAACTAGGAGCAGGAGTAGCCCATTCCGCCTTCGAGTCTGCTCCCCCATTCAATAAGATCATGACTGATCTTCTACCTCAACTCCACCGTCCCGCACTATCCCCATATCCCTTGATTCCTTAGTATCCAAAAATCTATCGCTCTCTGTCTTGAATATACTCAACATAGAGGTTACCTCGAACACACATTGGTTGGGTTCTTCCCTACTGCCGCCTTAGAAAGAAAAAACTTGCATTTATACAGTGCTTGATCACAACTTCTGGACATCCCAACGTGCTTTAGAAGCAATGATTTACTATTGAAGTGCTGTCACTGTTGTTGTGTAGGCAAACCTGACAGCCAATTCGCACACAGCCAGGTCACACAAACAGCAAATGAGTGAGTGACCAGGTAATCTGCTTTTGGCGGTGTTGGCTGATGGAGGAATGCTGGCCGGGACATCAAGAGGAACCCCCTGCTCTTTTTTGAATAGTGTCAAGGGATCGTTTACATTCACTTGAGCAGATAAGACAAAAGGTGGCACCTCCAATGTCTTCTGACTCTGAGGTGAGAGCGCTACCAATAGAGATGAGTTCATTCCATTTGTGATGCTCTATTCTGTGGGGTAAATGTTATACTTTAGCAGTCCTGGTGCAGAGCTTTGTGTGATGGGAGCACATATCGGGAATCTGGGCACAGAATAGGGACAGAATATTGTGGCAGCCGTGAATCGGACGTATTACACCATAAGAGGTTTCAGCTTAACTCAGCTGGTAGCAAGCTTACCTCTAAGTCAGAAGGTCATGGGTTCAAGCTAAACTCAGGGACTTGAGCACATAAATTAAGCTAGCACTCCAGTGTAGTACTGAAGGAGTGCTGCACTGCCAGAGGTCCTGTGTTTCGGATAAGACGTTTAAACCAAGGACCTACCTGCCTGTTGAGGTGGATGTAGAAGATCCCATAGTACTATTCAAAGAACAGCTGGAGACCTATTTCATGTTCTGACTGACATTTATCGTTCAGCTGCTACCACCAAAACAGGTATCTTATCTCATTTGTTGTTTGTGGGACCTTGCTGTGCGTAAATTGATTGTTGCATCTGCCCACATAACAATAGTGACTGTACTTCAAATTCATTGGCTGTGAAGCACTTTGGGACATCCTGAGGATGTGAAAGGCGCTATATAACGGCAAATTCTTTCTGTCAGTCGTGGCTCAGTGATAGCATTCTCACCTCTGGGTCAGAAGGTTGTGGATTCTAGTTTGACTCCAGAGACTTGAGCACAAAATCTAGGCTGACACTCCAGTGCAGTACTGAGGGAGCACAGCACTGTCAGAGGTGCCGGTCTTTGGGATGAGATGTTAAACCGAGGCCCCGTCTGCCCTCTCTCAGGTGGGCATAAAAGATCCCACGGTACTATTCAAAGAAGAACAGGGGAGCTCTCCCCGGTATCCTGGCCAATATTTATCCCTCCACCAACACCCAGGTCTGGTCATTGATCACATTGCTGTTTGTGGGACCTTGCTGTGTGCAAATTGGCTGCCGCAGTTCCCTACATTACAACATTGACTAAACTTCAAAAATACTTCAGTGGCTGTAGAGTGCTTTGGGACGTCCTGTGGTCATGAAAGACACTATATAAATGCAAGTTCTTTCTTTCGTTAGTGATCTCCATGCCCATACTCGTAGTACATGATCCCAGTGGAGATCATAAAACGTACACCATAATCTCAGCATTTTCCTTTTTAAACCGATCTATTGTGCAATGCCCATTAAAATGGTAATTGTAATAGAGTCACCTGGTGGACTACTGATGTATATAATAGTAAAGCCATGTGCAGTACAGTTCTTACCGGAAGCCATGTTGTGCTATTGTATATATATGCTGTGTCTCAAGATATCACAGAATTGGTGATGAGGATGCGATTGCGGATTCCCTAGCTGAAATTTTTATTGGAGGATAATCCTGCCAACCAATGGAGGGACTGTTAGAGGTTCTTCGTTTTGCAGTAAAACTTAAAATTCCAAGCTAAATTTCGAGCACACGTGGCTGAACTGTCGACATTGCCAGAGTCCAGATGGCCACGCTTATGGGAATAATAGGGCACTTGGGTGAGTTCCATCATGACCGAGAGACCTTTGGAGCTTTTGTGGAGCGGCTAGAAATGTTTTTCACCGTGAATAGTATCGACGAAATCCCCAATGATGTAAACTGTAACCGGGCGGTTTTAGAAATGAAACGGGCTATTTTTGTTGACTGAAGCAAGCCCCGAATGAAACCCTGAAAAATGTGCTTGTTCCCGCCAAGCTGAAGGACAGGCCAGTGAAGGAGATCCTAACCAAGTTAGAACAGCACTACAGTCCTGAGCCCCTGGAAATTGCTGAAAGTTATCGTTTTGGAACACGTGATCAATTAAATGACGAGGGTATCAGTGAGTACATTGTAGCTGTAAAAAAGCTATTCATTCACTGTCATTTCGGAAACTTTCAGGACCGAGCTTTGCGTGACCGCTTTGTTTGTGGGTTGAAAAATGAACGTATCAGAAGTAAATTGTTGACAACCCCTAACTTGACCTTTGACTTAGCTTGTCAGACAGCTATGTCGATAGATATGGCCGACCGATACTCCCGAGAGTTCCGCGCCATTTCCAGTCGTCAGACAACCGAGGTGAATCAGCTGCAGGCTAAAAGTAAAAGGCAGTTGGGCCCCAAGGCCTCAGCAACTGGCCAAGGTAACAGTGCATTGAAGCCGTGCTATCGGTGCCTGGGACAACACATCACTCAAAGCTGTCCATGTGTGAAGGCAGAGTGTTTCTACTGCAAGAAAACTGGGCATCTTGCGAAGGCGTGCCGACAGAAGAGTAAACCGACTGGCAATGCTAGAAGTAGAAATCACCAGACACTACATACCATTGAAGAGAAGCAGCAGGACGAGGAGTTTCTGGAGATTCACATCATCAGGAGCACGAAGGTATCTAACAGCGAGTTGCGAGGTATCGTCATCCAGGTAGATGTTGCAGGAACCAGGATACCCATGGAAATCGACACTGGCGCATCCGTGAGCGTAGTACCGGAATCACTATATCGCGACAAGTTGCGTGATTATCAACTAGAGAAATCGAAGGTAGAGCTGCGAGGCTACTCAGGAGAGCAAATCCCTGTAATAGGAAGTGTCACCATACCAGTGAAATACAAGGATCAGTGACAGAGCTTGCCTCTCATAGTAGTGGCAGGAGACAAGCCTGACTTGATAGGTAGAAATTGGTTGGGATCACTGAAGCTGGATTGGAATGAGATTTTTCGTGTGGAAGCGAAATTTGCATCGAAAGCTGATGTCATCAAGCAGTATCTGAAGGTGTTCAGCGAAACGGGCAGTCCGATCCAAGACTTCAAGGCGAGTGTCAGAGTGCAGAAGGACGCAAGACCAGTTCACTGCAAGCCACATCCCGTACCATACACACTCAAGGAGAAAGTTGAGCAAGAACTCAAAAGATTAGAAACTGAGAACATTATCTCTAAGGTAGATCTGAGTAATTGGGCTACACCCATTGTTGTTGTATCTGAGTCAGATGGTAAGGTAAGGTTGTGTGGTGATTATAAGGTAACCGTAAACCCGGTTCTAGAGTGTAATCTACCCAATACGTTGCCAAATGTGGAAGATTTGTTCACAATGCTGACAGGTGGCCAGATCTTTTTGAAGTTAGATCTAACAAACGCCTACCTATAACTTGAGTTAGATGAAGAGTCCAAGTCATGCTTGACTATAAATACTCACCGAGGCCTATATCAGTTCAATAGGCTACCATTTGGAGTGTCTTCTGCCCCCGACATATTCCAGGGGGTGATGAACCAAATTTTGCAAGGGATTGAAGGGGTAACGTGTTATTTGGATGACAGACTCATTTCAGCACCAACAGGCAAATCCATGATGAGGTGTTGAATGAAGTGCTCAAACGGCTAGAGAAGCACGGAGTACGAGTGACAGCTCACAAGTGTGAGTTGTTTCAAAACTCAGTGGAGTACTTAGGGCACAGAGTAGACAAAGATGGTTTACATCCAACCAAGGGAAAGCTGGATGCAATCAGAAATGCACACACTCCCAAGAATGTCTCTGAACTTCGATCATTTTTGGGTCTTTTGAATTATTACGGAAAGTTCCTCCCAAACTTGGCTACATTGTTACATCCACTGAATGAGCTGTTGAGAAAACCCTTGGAAGTGGTCAAAAGAATGCGAGTGTAAAAGCCAGTTAGTAGAGAGTACCATGTTAGTTTACTATGATGTATCGAAGGAGATCAAGCTAGCGTGTGATGCCTCTCCGTACGGAGTTGGGGCAGTGATCTCTCATGTACTAGATAGTGGGGAGGAGAACTTTTGCTTCACGCACTCTCAGTGCCAGTGAGCGGAATTATGCGCAGATCGAAAGGGAAGCTTTGTCATTGATTTTTGGGGTCAAGAAGTTTCACAAATACTTGTTTGGTCGTAAGTTTACCATAGTTACTGACCATAAGCCCCTGACAGCAATCCTCCATCCAAAGTCCCCAGTTCCAACCTTAGCTGCAGCCCGAATGCAGAGATGGGCTTTGATTTTGTCAGCGTATACGTATGACATTGAGTACAGACGATCAGCTGATCACAGTAATGCTGATGCTATGTCCAGATTGCCAACCCCATCACAAGTTACACCTAATAAGGAAGAAGTGTTCTATTTCTCATACATTGATGAGCTGCCAGTCACAGCTGAAGAGATTGGTAGGGCAACCAAACGTGACCCAATTATGTCAAAGGTGTATGATTACATAGCAAATGGATGGCCAAACCAGGTATCAGAGGAAGATATCCATCCATACTTCGTTCGTAGGAATGAATTGTCAGTGGATAAAGATTGTATCATCTGGGGAGCAAGAGTGGTTATCCCAAATAGGTTCAGGTCTAAACGTTAGGAGATCTTCATGACCAGTACCTGGGAATGTGCTTGACCAAGAGCTTTGCACGCAGTTACTTATGGTGGCCAGGTTTAGATAAAGAGATAGAGTACATAGTCAGTCAGTGTACAACATGTCAATCAGTGAGCAAGAAACCACCATCAGTACCATTACAGTCATGGAAATGGCCTCCCAAAGTGTGGCAAAGGTTACACGTAGATTTTGCTGAGCTAGAAGGACAGCAATTATTCATAGTGATAGATAGTCACTCGAAGTGGGTAGAAGTGTTTCCAATGCGGATAATAACAACAAGCAAAACACTAGACAATTTGCGAAGATTGTTTTCTTCATACAGCCTCCCAGAAGAAATTGTGTCTGATAATGGGCCGCAATTTTCTTCAGAAGAGTTCACACAGTTCATGAACAGAAATGGTGTGAAACATACCAAAGTTCCACCGTACCACCCTGCTTCAAATGGTGCAGCAGAGCGCACAGTACAAATTGTCAAACATGCCCTCATCAAGCAAATGTTGGATCCAAATCCAAAGAAACATCAGTTGTCATTGGACCACAAACTAGCAAATTTTCTGATTACCTATCGGAATACTCCGCATACCGCTACTGGTAGAAAACCAGCAGAGTTGTTTCTCAAACAACAGCCACAAACCAGGTTCTCGTTGTTAAAGTACAGTCCGTAGAGGAGAAACAATCAAGGCAGAAAGAGAGTCATGATAAAGGTAGAGTTAGAGAGAGAAGTGTGAAGTCGAACCAGAAGGTTAGAGTGAAGAACCCTCACCATAAATG
The DNA here is from genome assembly GCA_030390025.1 of Squalus acanthias. Lineage (NCBI taxonomy): Eukaryota > Metazoa > Chordata > Chondrichthyes > Squaliformes > Squalidae > Squalus > Squalus acanthias. Next base: position 16,215,021 of record CM059429.1, read on the forward strand.
GTTAAAGTGGTTACCAGGAAGAGTAATGAAGATATGTGACCCTCGCACATATTTGGCCAAGATGTTTGATCATGGAAAGGTTAGGTTTGTTCACATTGATCATATCTTACCTACAGATGTGGAAGGAGTTGAAAGCTGGGATGATTCAATTTATTCTGATGAGTCAGTTAGTCTTGTTACAAGTAGAGTACCAGTAGCAAATCCTACATCAGACGTACCAGAAACAAGTCCAAGACAAAGTCAGAATTTAAGTCTGAGCCTGAGTCAGGCAGACAAACAGTCTGAACACGTAGAGAGTCCAAATGTAGATCAAGGTCAGCCCTTGGAGAAAAATTCTCCGCAGGCTCAGCCCAGAATGAGTCAAACTCCTACAACAAGATCTGAAAATTCTGTTCAAGAAAGAAGGTATCCTCTTCGAAACAGAAAACCAGTGGTTAAGTTTAATCTGTAAATATGGAAAATAAGTTCATATCTTTTTGTGTTACAGAATTCTGTAGTAGAATTTGGAAACATAAAATGGGTTCCATTTGAGAAATGTATACCAAGAGTTGTGTAAACCATGCAAGTCATGTACAATGATTATTTGCTATGATTAACTTCTTCAATAAGGAGGGCGAAGTGTAATAGAGCCACCTGGTGGACTACTGATGTTTATAATAATAAAGCCATGTGCAGTACAGTTCTTACCGGAAGCCATGTTGTGCTGTTGTGTATATATGCTGTGTCTCAAGATATCACAGTAATATAATATTTTGAGAGGACAGCTTATTAGGTTTTAAGGGTAAATGCCGGCCAGACAAGCTCAGACCAGTTAGTTAAATCCAGTAAATCTAAAAGCTGCACAGTACAAAACGGCCGCCTAGAGATATCTGCATGATGCAGTATAGCAACCCCTACTCAAGGGTGATGGAGGGGAGTGACTGACTGAAGAAAGAAAAGCACCATTTCAAACCTGTGGTGCTGTTTTCATGCACCCAATGCTGAGTAAAAGGGCTTGGCTGCTGTTGGTAGATGGCAGGAAGCAGAGTCCTAGGCTCGGGCCTGTGAGAGGGGCTGTTTTTATTTCCCGGTATGAAGAAATTCTTCATTGAAGTATCTGCTGGCCTTAGACAGCAGCTGCCCAGTTGGCCTGTCCCTGCGTATTCCCGCCTGGGATGCAGCTGCTCCGATCCACGCCCGACAGAACAACAGAAAGAGTTCCAGGAGATCTCTCGGGGGTGGTGATCCAATTTATTTTTCTTGGGAACAATTGAGGAATTTGATCGGCCGTTCACCTTCCAAAAGGTTCAAAGTTTAAAAGGGTGGGGGGGGAGTTTAAAAAATAAAATTGTTTATAATTCATTCTTTTTTTTTTTAAACGTAGTTTGTTCAATACCTCAGCAGCCGGAGGTCAGGTCAGAGGTTAAAGTGCACAGCAGCTTGACCCCTTTCATCGGACACCTCCTCATGCCACTATTACCTTTCGAAAGTCCCAAAGCACAGTCCTTGAAATCACTGCCATGTAGCAAAAGCTTCCAATGTCGCAAATCTTCCAATGGTTAGAGAAGGGAGTGTCACCTTTGGGACAACTGCTAAAGGTCACACAGTGAACTATGACCTGGTTCTGTAAATCGCTTCAACTCAACCTACTTCATCTCCAGTGTTACACAAGGCAGCCCATTGACATCGCATGCCACAGGCGTTGAGAGAGTGCTGAATAGTCCTTCCTTACATAGAAAAATATCTCATCTTGTATATTTAAAAAAAAGCAACTGAAAGTGTTGGAAATCTCAAATCTCAAATCCGAACAGAAAATGCTGGAAATACAGACCGGGTCCTTCAGCATCCGTAAAGAGAAGAAAGACAAGATAGAAAGAACTTGCATTTATATAGCGCCTTTCACCACCTCAGGATGTTCCAAAGCGCTTTACAACCAATGAAGTATTTTTGAAGTGTAGTCACTGTTGTAATGTAGGAAACGCGGCAGCCAATTTGCGCTCAGCAAGCTCCCACTAACAGCAATGTGATAATGATCAGATAATCTATTTTAGTGATGTTGGTTGAGGGATAAATATTGGCCAGGACACCGGAGAGACCTCCCCTACTCTTCTTCGAAATAGTGCCATGGGATCTTTTACGTCCACCTCAGGGGTTGTCCCAAATCTCTGCCCTAATTCCGGAAAACAAAATTCACCCCCACCTAGAATCTTGCTCAAATGAACTGTGTTCTGGTAGTACCAAGATAGTTTTCGGTTTGCAAGCTTGGATTCCCCACCACACGTGCTGTTATGACCAACATGGAGAGAATCCAATAGCAATTTCAACAAATCAAAAGAAAAAGAAAGAAACTGCAAACGCGGGAAATCTGAAACAAAAACAGAAATGCGTCTGATAGTCTCTGTGCAGAGAAAGGGCGGGTTAACGTCTCAGATGTAACCTGGTGTATATAGGGATGCCAAGTCTCCAGGATTGGCCTGGAGTCTCCAGGAATTAAAGACTTATCTCCAGGACACTGCTGCGGGAGAAAAATCATAGGGGCAATAAAAAATTGTGGTTTTTTTTCCATTTCCTTTGATCACTTTTGCTTATTAGTTAATAAAAATATTGGAGATGGGCAGGTTGGAAAAGGCTGCTTGACTGGGCATGGGCGGTGAGAGGAGGGAGGTCATATGTTGTAACCTCCAGGAATGAGTCCAAGCAGGGTTGGCAACCCTAGGTATATACCTGAACCGTTAACTTGTCTTTTGGGGTATAGTGGTTCCAGCTCTGTAGTTCCAGCTTTTTGTTAAAGAGGAAGAAAGTTACCCACAACTTGTAGATATTCAGAAATAATGGACAATAGAAACCTGACCGCATTTTAAAGTCAATGGACGGCCAATCCCTAACACCTGTTTTACAGCCGGGTGGCAAGTTGACCATCTATCCCAGTGTCACCACGGCCAGAACTGTGTGCTGCTCAATCACAGTTCATCAGTACTGACTGGTGAAGAGGTCAGGGGCATCAGTAATACAACAACAACAACAACTTGTCTTTATATAGCGCCTTTAACATAGTAAAACGTCCCAAGGTGCTTCACAGGAGTATTATAAGACAAAATAAATTGACACCGAGCCACATAAGGAGAAATTAGGGCAGGTGGCCAAAAGTTTTCTCAAAGAGGTAGGTTCGAAGGAGTGTCTTAAAGGAGGAAAGAGAGACGGAGAGGTTTAGGGAGGGAATTCCAGAGCTTGGGGCAAAGGCAACAGAAGGCACGGCCACCAATGGTGGAGCAATTATAATCAGGGATGCTCAAGAGGGCAGAATTAGAGGAGTGCAGATATCTCGGGGGATTGTGGGGCTGAAGGAGATTACAGAGATCGGGAGGGGCGAGGCCATGGAGGGATTTGAAAACAAGGATGAGAATTTTGAAATCGCGCCGTTGTTTAACCGGGAGCCAATGTAGGTCAGCGAGCACAGGGGAGATGGGCGAATGGGACTTGGTGCGAGTTAGGACACGGGCAGCCGAGTTTTGGATCACCTCAAGTTTACGTAGTGTAGAATGTGGGAGGCCAGCCAGGAGTGCATTGGAATAGTCAAGTCTAGAGGTAACAAAGGCATGGATGAGGGTTTCAGCAGCTGAGCTGAGGCAAGGGCGGAGACGGGCGATGTTACGGAGGTTGAAATAGGCGGTCTTAGTGATGGGGCGGATATGTGGTCGGAAGCTCATTTCAGGGTCAAATATGACACCAGAGTTGCGAACAGTGTGGCTCAGCCTCAGACAGATGTTAGGGAGGGGCTGGAGTCAGTGGCTAGGGAACGGAGTTTGTGGCGGGGACCGAAAAACAATGGCTTCGGTCTTCCCAATATTTAATTGGAGAAAATTTCTACTCATCCAGAACTGGATGTCAGACAAGCAGTCTGACAATTTAGAGATCGTGGAGAGGTCGAGAGAAGTGGCGGTGAGCTAGTGCTGGGTGTCATCAGCATACATGTGGAAACTGACACAGGAGTCGTGCCATTGAAAGTGTTTGGTGGTGCTGTAACATTTTGAGATGTTTATGTGTGTGTGTGTTTCAAGGCAAGTGGCCTGTTGGGTTACTTTGGCCTTTTTTAAGCTGTGTGAGTCAGAGGTCCATGAGGTTTAAGAGCGACTTGTTCCTATTTAAATGGCCGTTTGTTTCTTTAGGGTTGACACTTGGTTACAGCGTCTTTGTGTTTCTTTCAGGAGAAGGCCTTGTATAACCAGATTCCCAATCAGATTCCCATTGAATCGGATAACATCCCCACAGCCCAGAACGCAGTCTCCACACCGACTATGACACAGGAGATGCACGCCATCACAAACAATGGCTCCGACCCCTTCCTCAGCAGGCAAGTTGTGTTTTAATTCACAGGACAGGAATAGTCCAGAAGTAGCTGATACTGACCTTTTTTTATACCAGAGATTTTGATTTAATACAGTGTTAATAACATAATTCCCTTTCTCCTCCACCTACCCCCTCCTCCCCCCCCCCCACCACCACCACCACTGTTCCCCACTGGTTTTCATATACAGTGGACCATACCACTCACGGCAGGCAAGTGCAGACAGTGGCTTAGGATTAGGAAGGACACCTGAAGACTTTCTGGGTCATGTGGAGGAAATGGATACAGGTGAGTTCATTGGAATGAGGCTCGTTTTCTTTCTTGACTGTATAACACGGGTCTTTGTGGATGTGTGATAGATTGATACCACTGAACCTTGAACGTGTAACTAGTTTATTAAGAAATGTTTTAGTATAAACTACACATATAAAAATAAAAAAAGCACAATTTACAAATCTAACATTCAAATCCATATGAAGTAAACTAAAAGAGAGAGAGACCAATTAAAACATACATTTAGCACCAGAGGGATATCTTCGAACATATGTTGAATATCTCTATTTGTGGTGGATGTACTGTATCTGGTGTGGTAGGTACCTAATAAACCAAAAGCCTGGAGCGGGAATTCAATACAATGGGAATGGCTTGGCTCATTGGAATTCTATACAATGTGAGTGAATGGGAAATGCTTGGGTCCATTGGAATTCCATACAATGTATTGGAATTTTATACAACGTGAGTAATGGCAAGCAGCTTGGTCCATTGGAATTTTATACAAGATTATAGGGTCCTGAATTTACACAAGGTTCTCTCGATCTCCTGCCGTAACGTCAATAGGAGATTGGCAAAACGCCCGGAGAAATGGCACAAATGGCCTTTATGGCAATTTATGCTGTTTCTTCAGGGGTTATGGGAAGTGGTTTGGTCCATTGGAATTCTATGACAGTATTGCATCTCTATACAATGCGATGGATGGGAAGTGGAAACCAAAATACTGCAGCTGCTGGAAACCTGAAACATAGCCAGAAAATGCTGGAAACACTCAGCAGGTCAGGCAGCACCTATAAAGAAATGGAAAAATGATAGCGCTTCAGGTATAACGTACGAACATGCATACGAAAATGATGGGCAAGCAAAGACCAGCTGATCCATCAAGCCTACCCACCGCATCTATAAAGAAAGGAAAAACGTTAACATTTCAGGTTTAACCCTATGCTTGAAACTTTAACGTTTTTTCCTTCTTTATCGATGTTGCCTCACTTGCTGAGTTTTTCCAGAATTTTCATGGGGATTTTTTGACAGGAAGTGGTTTGGTCCATATTCATTCTACACGATGGAAGTGAATGGGGATTAGTTTGGTTCATTGGATGTTTATAGACGTTCTGGTCTATAGAACTCAGTCCCAAACTGGGCAGTCCACTTACCGACTGAATCATTGCGAGAGCTTAACATAAGAACATAAGAAATAGGAGCAGGAGTAGGCCATTTGGCCCCTCGAGCCTGCTCCGCCATTCAATAAGATCATGGCTGATCTTCTACCTCATCTCAACTTTCCTGCATTATCCCCATATCCCTTGATTCCTTTAATATTCAAAAATCTATCGATCTCTGTCTTGAATATACCCAACGACTGAGCCTTCACAGCCCTCTGGGGTAGAGAATTCCAAAGATTCACCACCCTCTGACTAAATAAATTTCTCCTCATCTCAGTCCTAAATGGCCAACCCCTTATTCTGAGACTGTGACCCCTGGTTCTAGACTCCCCAGCCAGGGGAAACATCCTCCCTGCATCTACCCTGTCAAGCCCTGTAAGAATTTTGTATGTTTCAATGAGATCCCCTCTCATTCTTCTAAACTCTAGAGAATATAGGCCTAGTCTACTCAATCTCTCCTCATAGGACAATCCCCCCATCCCAGGAACCAGCCTGGTGAACCTTCGTTGCACTCCCTCTATGGCAAGTATATCCTAATATCCTTCCTTAGGTAAGGAGACCAAAACTGTACACAATACTCCAGGTGTGGTCTCACCAGGGCCCTATATAATTGCAGTAAGAGGTCTTTACTCTTATACTCAAATCCTCTTGTAATAAAGGCCAACATACCATTTTCTTTCCTAATTGCTTGCTGTACCTGCATGTTAACTTTCAGTGATTCGTGTACAAGGACACCCAGGTCCCTCTGACCACCAACATTTCCCAATCTCTCACCATTTAAAAAATACTCTGCTTTTCTATTTTTCCTACCAAAGTGGATAACTTCACATTTCTCCACATTATATTCCATTTGCCATGTTCTTGCCCACTCAGTTAGCCTGTCTATATCCCCTTGAAGCCTCCTTGCATCCACCTCACAACTTACATTCCCACCCAGCTTTGTATCATCCAGCTTGAGGTTTGAAAGAAACTGCTTGCATTACAAAGCAAATTACGACATCTTCAGGATATCCCAAAGTGCCTCACAACCAAACCTGTTAAGTAGACAAATGTGTTTGCTAGGTTTGTCAAGTTTGCAATTTTTAAGACAGACTGTGTGGTTTGTTGTAGTTGAGCCAGTGTTTTAAGTGTAAGGTAAATGCGCTAACACTTCTATGGAGCTCCAAGTAAGCCCGATATGCTTCACCCACAGGAGACATGGGGCAAACCGCCATGACTGCAAATCAGCCCAGCCGCTTCCCTGACTTCCTGGACTCCCTGCCTGGTACCAACGTGGATCTCGGGACCCTGGAAGGGGAGGACCTGATGCCAAGCCTGCAGGAGCCCTTCGGATCGGACATCTTGCCTGACGTGGAGTCCAGCCTCAATCCTAAAGAGACTTTCCTCACTTGGTTGTAAGCACTTCGGGAAGCACGAGGAAGGAAGAAAGGAAAGAAAGAAAACTAAAATAAAAATTGAGATGGAGTTACCTTTTCTGCTTGGATCAGAGGCAAAGTGCCTCAAGTAGCGCTTTTTGTTTGCCTGATGACTCTTATGCTCTCCCCTACACCCCAAAGTGGTATATGCTTGTCATTTAAATAAAGAAAAGGCGGCTAGCAGTACTTTATATGAACTATATTCTTGAACTATCTCAATGTCTTTGACCTTCAACATATTCATGGGATTAACCTCTAGTAGAAGATCAAAGATTCCACTGCTTATCCTATTTTGCATGGCAAATTGGAGGATTTTTTTTCATTATTATAATATTATTATATTATTAGCAGCCAAAAGGAAGATGAAAATGAACCAAAGAGACGAGCCATTAGTTATTTTTTTGTGTAATAGCGTGGCTGGAGTCTGTTTGGTTCAAAGTTGAAAGAAACACATTGGGGAAGGGGGGTGGGGGTTAATGCAGGTAGTTGTGGTGACCTTTTACCAGAAGAATGAAGTGATACCAAACACTTCTCATCTATTTAACACGAACAGAGCTTTAAAAATTGTTTGTATTTGTTCAATATCAACAAAAAAAATGTACAAAGAATGGCCAAGTTTAGAGTCCGAGTTTTGCCACCGTGACGATGGTTAGTAGCCACTTGCACACAGGGACACCATTGTACTCTCGGTGGTTCATGCTGCAGTTATATATTATTCTGTAGTTTACTATTACTTAATTCTCGTGGCCTAGATGCCAATGCTGGCAGCGTCAGTAGACACAGGTTTGCCGCATTCACACGGCCTGCCTTTGTCTGCTAAATTTAGCGGAGGCGTTAAACCATTTAAAGCAAGCAAGCGTTTAACCCCTCCGGAGAAACCGTGGACAGGGCAACACGGTGTGAACACGCTGAGCCCCTTAATATCGCCTTCATTAGCTTCTAGGCTCATATCTTTTCAAAAGCTTCGAAGATTATAATGTAGCTAAATTTAATTGTATACCCTAATAGTTTGTTATGTTATAACGTTAATGTGCTGTAAAATTAGACTTTGCAACAAAAAAAAACCACCACGTTTTTATCAAGTGGCAACTTAGTTCTTTTTTAAAAAACTTTTTTTTTTTAATTATTATCGTAACGAAACTCGGATTTGGGATTTTTATCACGTCAAGTACTCGAATCGTTATACTTTTTTTAAAAAATGGAACAGGAGCCTTTTTCTTTCGTCGGCTCTGAAGTTAGAATTTGGAGTAATAAAAGCGGAAAAGCTGTAATGGATTGGGGAAGTTCAGGGTGGAATGAGATGTGTTGTGCTGGCTGGGAGTGGAAAGGAATGATGGATTCGCACCTCTGTTGCGATGGGTCGTGGCTCAAAGGCCCATCTGAGGACGCCCTCATTACAAAATAATGCTCGATGCGCTGTTTCAAACAGTTGAAAGGAGGTTTGCCCGATCCCACTTGACCAACGAGTGACTGACTCCCCTCCCACAGGGAGAGCCGCATCGCCTATCATTTACAGAGTGGGGTGGAAGGGGGTGGGCGGGCGGGCGGGCGGGGGGGAGTGGGGGTGGCATGTGCAAAATTAATTTTTGGCCAACATTAATCACTCACTTAAATTACAAATAAGGTGAGGTTAGGCCTGATAATGCAGTCTGTGTCACGTCGGCGCTCAGCAAATGTGGCACGTCGCTGTGTTTGATGTAAGGAACGGTATTAAAAGTCCGTAATACAAAAGCAAAATACTGCCGGATGCTGGAAATCTGAAATAAAAACAGAAAATGCTGGAAACTCTCAGCAGGTCAGGCAGCATCTGTGGAGAGAGAAACAGAGTTAACGTTTCAGGCCGATGACCCTTCGTCTGACGTTAACTCTGTTTCTCTCTCCACAGATGCTGCCTGACCTGCTGAGAGTTTCCAGCATTTTCTGTTTTTATTAAAAGTCCGTGGCCGTTTTGTTGGCTGCCCTTCCTCTGTATTCAGATGAGCGGCCAGCATTCGGAATCAGCCTGAGCTGCGGGCATGGAATTTACAGGCACCGTTTTAACCTCCCCCCCACCACCCCCACTCCTTTTTGTTTTAAAAAAGAAAATCTTATTGATGAGCGGTTACAGAAAAAAGGTCTCTGAATGGAAAAGAGTGGAACAGATAATGATGCAGAATTGGATGGAGAAAGGCAATGAGCTCGGTTCATCCCACAGGCCACTCACTGTACTTTGCTCCAGTTAACTCTGTGGCTTTGTATGTGGGTCCTTCTCTGAATGACGCAGCCCAGGAACAGGCAGCACTCAGCGTATAAACGGGAGATATAAGCCTAAATTAGATCTTCATTGATGTTTGAAGGTGGATCAGGTAGATGAGTGTCAGCTCCTGCTGGCATATCATGTCATCCTGGCCTTGGCATATTGCTCAGACTCTCTTGCCTTAGTTGAGTGCGTTTCTAGAGGGGTTTGTTTTTGGGGTTGTGGGGAGGGGGGGGGTGCGGGTTCCGAGTGGCTGGATGGAGCTCCTTGTAGTAGTGAGGGTTTGCGGTCTTAGGGGAAGGAGAAAGGGCATTGCCCCTCTCAACTAATCCATGTTCAGGTTGGCCAATGGTGGGAGTGATGTTGATGGAAAGGCCTTTTGCCTGGACCGTCTTTTCCTTCCACCATGGAGGGGGACGGGTAGTGGTGAGTGGCCAGAAAGGGTGTAGAAACAAATCGGGATAAGGAAACTGTCTTTAATATAATCCTAATTTATCAACATCCTTCAGATTTGGGAGGCCCTTTCCTTGTAGAATTGGCACCGTGTCTGAATTTTTTTTTAAAAAGCTTGGAATCTTAATGTGAGTTGAGTGAATTGCACTTTTAGACCTTATTAGTTGACCAGTTTCTCTTATTGTTGTCAGAATTCATGCAAATCCACTGACTTTTTGGCATCTCTACCAAACTCTGCTAATGCTGCAGCAATATCATTATATACTCAAACGCGGGCAGTGAGGAGGATCTTTGCATCAAACACTCAGAATCTAAGCTACTGAGGCAGTGGCGTCACTTGAGATAGCCCTTGCCTTCAAAATCTGGTTTGACCTCCTCTCTGGTGGTAGTTGGCCAAAGGGATCGGCATTTATCCAAAGGGATTGGCTGCAGTGATCATTGCTGGTCATTACCTCACAATTATCTCACGAGTGGAGCGCGATATTTATCACAGCAGTTAGTGTATGGGGAAAAGTCATTGTGTCATCTCTATATGTAATGAGGAACTGCGTGGAGGGTACAACGTTGGATTTGGAAAATAGGAATGTGGAGGGGAACAGATGAGAAGGCTGGGATAATAACAATATGTTACGTATAATATTGGACAACCTGCGAAAGGAGTACAGAGCTTGAATGCAACTCAGGCAAGGTCTACTTGCATGTACATGAGTCTGAGCATCTGAGAACTTCTTCCAGTAAATGGGATGATTACTTTAAAAAATGTAACTTCTATTACAGTACAAGCATTTTCATAGATAGCTCGATCTATTCATACAGTGTGAACATGTATCATGTATGTGTCCTTATTTTTTGAACTTGGGTTATTTTGTACTGAGATGTGTGAGCATTGCATATAGCAGGGTATGCATACAGGTTGTCTGTAAACACAGTTCAGTTCTGGTTTAAATCCTTGCAGTCTTGTACAACAAGCTTTAAAAAAATAAATATAATTGGATTTTATCTTTTATGAGTGTTCTGTTTTCATTTTGCCTTTCACCCATTCTGCTCTGGATAAAAATCTTTGTCCATAAAATCCCACCATGGCCTCGCCCCATCCTAGCTCTGCCATCGCCTCCAACTCTGTACCCTGCTCATGCTCTGCACTCTGAGTCTGCATGTTCTGAGTCAGAAGATTCTCGGTTCAAGTCCCACTCCAGAAACTTGAGCACAGGATCTAGGCTGACACGCCAGTACAGTGCTGAGAGAGTGCTGCACTGTCGGAGGTGGCGTCTTTTGGATGAGACGTTAAACCGAGGCCCCTTCTGCCCTCTCAGGTGGATGTAAAAGATTCCATGACACTATTTCAAAGAAGAGCAAGGGAGTCCAGGCTAATACAGGAAACTCTTTATTAACCGGCACCGACGGGACCGGCGTGGTGCCGGTTAATCAAAAAGTCCGGATAATGGAGAGTTATATCTCCCAACGTACGAGAGCCCCATACACATTGACATGCGCCTGCATTCGGAGCTCCGGCTCCCCGGGGACCGCCAGCTGACCATCTGTCGTGTCCGCTGCCTACCCGGGCTGCACATTCCCCTCCCAATCTACACGCTCCGATACAAGGCAAACGCTTCGGGGTTTTTTTTTAAAGTTAATTTTAAACGAGAGATGAAGGAAAACCCCGGTTACCTACTCAAGAATTTTGCCGGTTAAGAGAGATTTCCGGATATTTGGGTGCCGGTTAATAAAGAGTTTCCTGTATCTCTGCAACCCCCTCATGATCTTCCCTTCTGACCCGCGATCTCTTCAACAACCACCACGCAGCTCCCCCCCCCCCCGCCCCCACCCCCGTGATCTCTCCCGCATTTCCAGGTTTCCTGGCCGCTACGACCTCTACCCCCGCCACCCCCACCCCTCCCCCCAACTCCTCTCCCTCCCTGCCTTCCCATAAATATCGGGGCCTAATGTCCTCAGTGCAACTAGGGATGGGCAATAACTTTGGCTTTGCCAAATGTCACCTACATCCTGAGAAATATTTTAAAAAAGTTGAGCAAAGAGATGGAATTTTTGGGAAGATCTTTGAAAGCAGAGGGAGATGTAGCAATTTAGAGTAGGTTTAAAGAAAGAAAGACTTGCATTTCTATAGCGCCTTTCACGACCACTGGACATCTCAAAGCGCTTTACAGCCAATGAAGTACTTTTGGAGTGTAGTCACTGCAGTAATGTGGGAAGAGAATGATGACTAAAGTCTCTGTCACTGGAGCTGGGGGGTGGGGTGAAGCAGTGCAGAGACGCAAAGTAGGCTGGAGTTCAAAGAAAAAGAAAGACTTCCTTTATACGGTGCCGTTCATGACCTCTGGGCATCCCAAAGCGCTTCACAGCCAAGGAAGCACTTTTTGAAGTGTAGTCACTGTTGTAATGTAGGAAACGCGGCAGCCAATTTACGCACAGCAAGCTCCCACAAACAGCAACGAGATAATGAGCAGATAATCTGGTGTAGGTGTCGGTTGAGGGATAAATATTGGCCTGGACTCCCCTGCTCTTCTTCGAAATGGTGCCGTGGAATCTTTTCCGTCCACCTGACGGAGCAGGCGGGGCCTCGGTTCAACGTCTCATCCAAAAGATTAAAACAGACAGCATCATTTTGAAACTCTGTAATGCTCCAGTATTTTCTGTCCGTGTGTCTTTATAAGGCTGAGGCTCGTATTGTGGGATCCGCCAATGTAGAAAAATAGAAGACCAGATAATTCAAGGAGTTAATGGTTAGGTGAGACCAAGGTTCTAAAAGCCTGTTTAGCTGTCGGAGGAAGGAACACATGAGCTTTTACTGTGTTTGACCGATGTAGGTGGGTAACTAGAATTGGTGGATGACTGATTAACTCCCCATTAGGCCAGTGTCTGTCGCGGTGGATCACAGGATGTTGGGATCAGAGATTTCCCGCAGGGAGCATTCCTGATCTGAGTTGCACTATTAGGGGGAGAGGCTGGACAGACAGGAAAGGACTTGCTCTCCTTCGTTGCTCGGGGCCTGGTTGAAGTGCAGCACCAGGCTACCTGTCGGCCCTTTTGCTTTGGGAACAGTGTGTGTCACATTGAAACGCGGATGACGGAATCAAAATGAGCTGGAAAGATATATACTGGGAGGCAGGGAGGGAGCGGGTGACCCGGAAAGCCCGGAGGTCCTGCCGAATTTAATGCCCAGACCTCTTTATCATTTTTTTAAAATTCCGTTTCCCGCTCGGCAACCGGCCGGATTGACAGGCCGGGCGGGAGAGCGAGCGGCAATTGGGAAAGATCAGGGGTTGGTGGAGGGGGTGGGGGAGGAGTCCGGCAGTCGGGAGGGAGGGAAAGAACCGGGGTTGGTGAGGGGGGGGGAGGGGGGGGTGGGCGAGAGTTGGCAGATCGCGGGGCATCTGGAGATCAAGGGTTGGGGGGAGAGGGGTCGGCTATTGGCGGCAGCGAGGGTAGGCAGCGATCGGCAGATGGTTTGCTTGAGGGGCCGATGGGTGAGGGGGGTGGAAAGCAGATACACTCCCGCTCCTCCTGGCTCACATTGAGTAGACTAGGCCTATATTCTCTAAAGTTTAGAAGAATGAGAAGTGATCTCATTGAAACATACAAAACTCTTACAGGGCTTGACAGAGTAGATGCAGGGAGGATGTTTCCCCTGGCTGGGGAGTCTAGAACCAGGGGTCACAGTCTCAGAATAAGGGGTCGGCCATTTAGGACTGAACTGAGGAGAAGTTTCTTCACTCAGAGGGTTGTGAATCTTTGGAATTCTCTATGCCAGAGGGCTGTGGAGGCTCAGTCATTGGGTATATTCAAAACAGAGATCGATAGATTTTTGAATATTAAGGGAATCAAGGGATATGGGGATAGGACAGGAAAGTGGAGATGAGGTAGAAGATCAGCCATGATCTTATTGAATGGCTCAAGGGGCCGAATGGCCGACTCCAGCTCCTATTTCTTATGTTCTTAAACAGCGGTATATAAAGCACTTACCTGCTACAGCTGGCTGCTCCTGTCTCCATTTCGCTGCCGGGTTTCCCGAGCCCTGGAAAACCCGGCCGGTAGCCATTAAATTTAAATCAGGCTCCCAACTGCACCACGGAAGGCTAATTTAAATATTGTGATGAAGTGTCACGCCTGTCCAAGACGGGTCACAGACACGCTTTGCAACCTGCCACCGCAAAAATGACGGTAGATTGGGATCGTGTTTCACGATTTTTAATTTTTAAAGTTCTGACCCTCTCCTGCCGGTTGTGGGGGGTGGGGGCTGGGGGGTGGGGTGGGGGGCAGGGGGTGTTAATGTCAACCCCAAAGTTTTATTTAACCTCAGGTAATTCTCTGTGAACGAGATGCTGATTTGAAGGAATGCAGCCTGCCACCTTGTGAATATTCAGGCAAACTACACAATACACCTGCCAAACAAGTTTTTTTGTGTGCGATTCTGGGAACTGATGATTACTCAATGCCACAAATCATAAAGGACTCACTGGAGACGCCAAGACCACGTTACACTTCACCGAATGCGGCTGAACTACTTCCTGATGTTATACACTGATAACCACAAAACATTCAATGCTGTCATCGGTCATTACAATCTTTTTATTATTAATATTTGGCCTCATACAGTCATTCACAAAACAGATAACACTTAAAAAAGATGAACAGATAAAACATTCTAGTCATCTTTCTGACTTTAAAATTAGATTAGAGCAGGAAGGGTGACGCTGCTTATTAGGGATGGGATGCTAACCTGGGAGATTGTGAAATCACAGCTCTGGTTAGTAGGAGCAGGCATTGTCCTGGGAGATTGTAAAATCACGGCACTGGTTAGCAGGAATGGCTACTGAAGTGATAACCGGGCGGTTTCGATAGCGGGCGGCCGGTCGGCCAGTTGAGATTCTAACCCAGTGTTGTGGACCAAACAACCACTGGAAGGAACATGGTGAAGTTGGGAATTCCTTTCGTTATTTCTGCTGCCGGTGCAGCATCTGAGCACAATCTTAGTTACATGCAGAACAAGCACCTCCATACAAAATGCTTGGCTGTGTTCCATCATTTGGGGGCTGCCAACCTACTTCAGGCTGTTTTACTGGCAGTCGAGGACATTTATTGTTAACGACGACCTCTTTCATTCCGTTTCATTGACTGGCTTTTAGGTTAAACGATGCAGGAGTTATCGTTAAGAGGATGAGAAATTCCCAAACAAGCTGTAACTTTCTCCCCCTTCCTTTCTCCCTTTGTCTGCTGAAAGCAGCGACTCTTCTGGTGGTATGGGATCCATGGGCGCTGCCAGTCCTCCAGTACTTCACCACACGTGACCTGGACAATGAGCGTCAGCAGGTTACTGTATCGTGGGGGTTGGGGGGGGGTCGCAGCCGAAGCCAATCTCCCATTGTCCAAATACGGGGATTGACAGGATGGATGCTGAGAGGTTGTTTCCCCTGGCTGGAGAGTCCAGAACTAGGGGGCATAGTCTCAGGATAAGGGGTCGACCAATTAAGACTGAGATGAGGAGGAATTTTTTCACTCAGAGGGTTGTGAATCTTTGGAATTCTCTGCCCCAAACGGCTGTGGATGCTGAGTCCTAATATATTCAAGGCTGAGATTGATAGATTTTTGGACTCATGGGGAATCAAGGGATATGGGGATCGGGGTGGGAAAGTGGAGTTGAGGTCGAAGATCAGCCATGATGCTATTGAATGTGGAGCAGACTCGAGGGGTCGTCTGGCCTACTCCTGCTCCTAATTCTTATGTTCCTACGCACACTTTCCAGCAGGGCACTGGAGGGCGATCAGGAGCAGGAAGCTTGGCTGACTATTTCCCCACCTCCCCCCCAAGCCTGTGACACCAAGGTCAATGATAATGCTCCCACCACCATGGCCTTACCGGAGGTCAGCTAAATAAGGTCAGTCCATCAAAATTGGGACCTTCCTAGTTTGTATTGCTCATTCCCACACAAGGCGCTACATGTTATACACTAATGCGGAGATGCCGGTGTTGGACTGGGGTGGACAAAAGTGAGAAGTCGCACAACACCAGGTTATAGTCCAACAGGTTTATTTGAAATCACAAGCTTTCGGAGCGGCTGCTCCTTCACTTCACCTGACGAAGGAGCAGCCACTCCGAAAGCTTGTGATTTCAAATAAACCTGTTGGACTATAACCTGGTGTTGTGCGACTTCTCACTTTTGTTATACACTAAGGCATTGAAGGAGCCTTTACTTTAATAATCTTCTGTTTAACTGTCAGCTTGGCAGCGCTCCTGCCTCTGAGTTAGAACATTGTAGGTTCAACCATGTAATCTCAGCTAACACTCCAGCGCAGTAGCGAGGGAGCGCTGCATTTTTAGGGTGCTGTCCTTCAGATGAGACACCAAACCAAGGCCCCGTCTGTCTGTTCTGGTGGTTCAGTTGGACAATGAAGCTCCCACGATACTATACGGAGTAGAGCAGGGAATTCTCCCAGTTACCTGGCCAACATTCCTCTCTCAATTCCCGAAAAACACATTAACCAGTCAGTCAGCCCACTGCTATTTGTCGCATCTTGCATTGTGAAAAATGGTTGCCTACTTGTAAACAATCACTGCACTGCCAACTAATTCACTGAGATGAGATAGGACACCGGGGCCAGAAATTCAGCTTTCCGGCTTGCTGCGGGTGCAAGCATCGCGCGCGTACTTGCCCACCGCGCCTGCAGTTGTGCTTTGGGCCCACGAGGACTTCAGGTCCTGGGCCTCCTCCAGCTGCCGGCGCGCAGTGCTTGCGTATCCCAGGGGCGCAGTTAGTTCGAAGCGTCCCCTGGGATCATGTGGGCCATGGAGAGCCAATCCTAGCAGGGCATTTTCATTCATAGATTTGACAGGAAGACCCCAAAACCACACTTAAACTTCAAATACATTTTT
Organism: Squalus acanthias; assembly: GCA_030390025.1. Taxonomy (NCBI): domain Eukaryota; kingdom Metazoa; phylum Chordata; class Chondrichthyes; order Squaliformes; family Squalidae; genus Squalus; species Squalus acanthias. The sequence goes on from CM059429.1 coordinate 16,231,770, forward strand.
AAAAAAACATCACATTTTTAAAATAACTATAAGTTAAATAAATTAACTACTTTAAACAAAAATTTAAATTTTTGAAAAAATTAATTATACTTTTTAACGGTGCTAAAAATAAACTTACCTTTCTTTAAAGTATCTAAAAAAGATAAACCTGTTGAAAAAAATGTTAAATTGTAATTAATTAACCACTTACCTTGTTAAAAACAGGTCTTGCGCCTCCTTTTTAAAAGCGCAGCTTCTTCATACTTACCTTCCCGGAGAAACCTGAAAAAAATCCTGAAGTTTGCTGCGTGCGCGCAGCCTCTCCCGCGCACGCGTTCGACTTCTGAACCCCTCCCTTCAGGGGAACGGAAGTTCCGGTTTCCCGCGCATGCGCAGTGCATGCGTGAAACCGGCACTTCAGGTGGCCTTACGGGTGAGTACACAGCGCGTACTCACCCGACAACAGCCGAATTTCTGGCCTCATATACATGCAAGCCAACTCACTGCCACCCTAAATCTTTTAGCATTGTCACTTTTCCTCCCGCTTTCGGTCAACTCTCCTAAATCTCCTACTACTGCTCCGTCCATTCTTTCCTAAGCAAAGTGTTTTGAGCTGTAGTTGCTATGGACACTGTCGGACTTTCAACCTCAGTGGGACAGGCTCCTGAATGTGCTCCCAATGCAGTTGAAAGAATTTTTCTGCTTTGGCTCTGCCTCGCGCTTCACCCTGATGGCTCGTCCACCTTGTTAAGCTGGTGGTGTTCCCTGCTTGGGGAAGGTTTATAATACTGAACTAACACACTTTCTACTGGAAAAGTAAAGTGACTGCAGTGGCGTAGGCAGTGAGGGAGTAATTATTTTCTGCTGCACGCCATTGGCGGCTGTGCCTTCAGCTGCGTACAGTTCTGGTCGCCATATTATAAAAAGGATATAGAGGCACTGGAGAGGGTGCAGAGAAGATTTACAAGGATGATACCAGAAATGCGAGGGTATACATATCAGGAAAGGATGAACAGGCTGGGTCTCTTTTCTCTTGAAAACAGAAGGCTGAGGGGTGACCTAATAGAGGTTTTTAAAATTATGAAAGGTTTTGATAGAGTGGATACAGAGAGAATGTTTCCACTTGTGGGGAAGAGCATAACTAGAGGCCATCAATATAAGATAGTCACCAAGAAATCCAATAGGGAATTCAGAAGAAACTTCTTTACCCAGAGAGTGGTGAGAATGTGGAACTCGCTACCACAGGGAGTGGTTGAAGCGATTAGTATAGATGCATTTAAGGGGAGGCGAGACAAGCATATGGGGGAGAAGGGAATCGAGGGTTATGCTGATAGATTGAGATGAGGAAAGACGGGAGGAGGCTCGAGTGGAGCATAAACGCCGGCATGGACTGGTTGGGCCGAATGGCCTGTTTCCGTGTCGTACATCCTATGTAATCCTATGTAGCTGCCTAGGCCCTAAGCTCTGGAATTCCCTCCCTGAACCTCTCCACCTCTCTACCTCACTCTCCTCCTTTAAGACGCTCCTTAAAACCTACTGCTTTGACCAAGCTCCCTGTACTAATGTCTCCTTTGTTGGCTCAGTGTCAATTTCTGTCTGATGACACCTTGGGACGTTTTACTACACTAAAGGAGCTATGTAAATGCAAGTTGTTGTTGTTGCTCATACTGTCCACACATAGCAAGATCCCAATCCCATATTGCACAAGCCATTTCATCCAAGGGCCATAACAGAGAAACTTCTCCCAGGGAGCAGTTGCCTGATGTGGAACTGAGCCATGCAGACTAGATTGTTCCAGGTTAGATTCCCTGGTCTGTGCTGGGATAGCTGATAACGGGTGGGACTGCAGTAAGAGAGCTACACTTGGCATCATTACCCCTGGACCAGGAAGGCCAAATGTTACCTAGACTTCCCACTCATGTGTCAGCCGTGACTCAGTGGGTAGCATCCTCGCCTCTGAGAAAGTTGTGGGTTCAAGTCCCACTGCAGAGGCTTGAGCACATAAATCTAGGCTGACACTGCAGTGCAGTACTGAGGGAGCGCTGCACTGTTGGAGGTGCCGTCTTTTGGATGAGACGTTAAACCGAGGTCCCGTCTGCCCTCTCAGGTGGACGTAAAAGATCCCACTGCACTATAATTGAAGAAGAGCAGGGCAGTAATCCTCGGTGACCTGCCCAATATTTATCCCTCAATCAACATCACTGAAAAAGATGATCTGGTCATTATCACATTGCTGTTTGTGGGAGCTTGCAGTGCGCAAATTGGCTGCCACGTTTCCTACATTACAACAGAGACAACACTTCAAAAAGCACTTCATTGGCTCTTTGGGACGTCCGGTGGTCGTGAAGGGCAATTTATAAATGTAAGTCTTTCTTCCGTTCTTTTCTCTTGATCGCAAGCCAGTAACCCCTGCCGAGAAGTGGTCGGGTACATACATGGAGCGAGGGCAGGATCGAGCTTGACTGCCATGGTCCAGTATTCTCACAACACTCACTGCCAGGGCTCGCACACGAATAATGGTCAAACTGGGAAAGATACCCGAGTGCCTGGTGGCATCCATGAAGCTGTACCCCAAGCATGAGTCAACGAGCTCAGGAGAGGAGGAAATTGGAGTGGGAAATAAAAAAATAAAATAAAATGAAAAGATTTCTTAGTACTTCAGAGTGTTAAAGAAAGAAAGACTTGCATTTATTTGCACATTTCATGACCTCAGGATGTCCCAAAGCGCTTTACAGCCAATGAAATACTCTTTGAAGCATAGTCATTGTTGTAATGTAGGAAACGCGGCAGTCAATTTGCGCACAGCAAGGTCCTAAAAAATGGAAGTGTGATAAAGACCAGCTAATCTGTTTTATTGATGTTGGTTGAGGGATAAATATCGGCCAGGTCACTGGGGAGACCTCCCCTGCTCTTCTTTCAAATACTGCTACTCTACCTGAGGAAGGAGCGAACAGCTCCGAAAGCTTGTAAAATTAAATAAATCTGTTGGACTATAACCTGGTGTTGTGCGACTTCTCATTTCTTTCAAATAGTGGGACCATTTACATCCACCTGAGAGGGCAGACAGGGCATTGGTTTAACATCTTATCTGAAAGACGGCACCTCCGACAGTGCAGCGCTCCCTCTGTACTGCACTGGAGTGTCAGCTTAGGTTATGTGCTCAAGTCTCTGGGGTGGTACTTGAACCCACAACCTTCTAACACAGAGGCAAGAGTGCTACCCACTGAGCCACAGCTGACCCTATGGCCGCGATTTTACGAACCTCGGCGGGTCCGTGGCGGGCAATGTCGGTGGCGGTTCCCGAGCCCGCTGCTGGCTCCATCCCGGCCTCCAAAATTACTTTCCGATGCTAGGGCTTGTTAAGCCCGCCCAGCGAGTTTCCCGGCCAATTGAAGGAAGCGGGTCTGATGAAGTCATTTGATGACGCGTCATCAGCCGGTTTCCTTAAAGGGACCATGCCCAAATTTACTTTGACATTTGTGCTGTCAGTGTTCTACAGCATTGAGGTGCTGCAAACACTGATACACACTACACAGAGGTGCACGGCTGCTCCCAGGCTCTCCCATGTCTCCCACAATGCTGATGAGTGTGAAAGGAATGGCTTGGGCATTGTAGGGATGCTTTATGCTGTTGGTGTGGGATGGTGCCAACCTGGCACATCATGTGGCAGCCAGGGTGTACAGCGTCAAGTGAAGTAAATGTGGCCATGGTGAGGCCATCCCTGGCCTCCCGGGCAGCAATGTGGTTGGGTGCTGGTGCCCTCAGTCCTGTGCAGCATCAGGCGATTGCGGAGAAGCTTGGTGCTGCTGGTGTGTCTGGTGCTGCTGGTGTTGGGGCTGATCGTGGTGGGATTCTGAGGACCAAGGTGAGAGAGTTGCAAGGGCACCCATGCTGATGGAATAGATGGCAGGTGAAGTAGAGATGACAGAAGCGATCTGTCAATGGTGGGAGAGGTAATGAGGTCAGAATGGATGGAGACTTGTGTAAAGACTTGCAGCATCCTGAATTTGTAGTGGAAATGCAGTTTAGAGAAGCTAGTGGCTAAGGGAACATGTCTCAATCAGCTGGGAGCTTTGACTTGACATTTGAAGCTGTCAACTCATCAGCTGATTCAATGGCCACTTACCTCCCGCCTCAGCTTCACAGAGGAGGTCTAGGCACAGCAGAAAACCGGTGGGCGAGCTGTCAAATCCAAAAAGCTGGAAAAAAAACATTGATAAGTGGCTGTAAACAAGCAACTAATGATTTTAATTGCCTCCCCCGCCGCTGCCTGTCGGGTCTGCTCAGCGTTGACAGACCCGACATTGGGAAAGTCCAGTGTGCACATTTTGACAGTGGGTTCCTGACCCGGTGTCAATCATTTAAAATTTAACAGCTGACTCGCCGCCCATCCCGTCCGCTGAGTGCCAGCAAAATTCCGGCCTAAGTGACACTATGACACGTACTCCTTTGTAGCTTAGTGAAGGTGAAAGCCCTGGACTCCGTTAAGAAACGGTTGTCTCCCAGGAGCTTTTCCACCATGCTCTTTGACATGAATCTTGTCATTCATGTATGAAGTAATACTGGGCGGCCTGCTGGTGGCGCTGTCCAGGGAGAGTATAAATACTCGGGCATGGGCCCAGCTTGCTCAGGACATTCCTCAACAGGAACTAGTGAAGGACACAACTAGATCTCCATGTTGTAAAACAGTTGATTAAAGCTTTGTTTAATGCTTAGACCAAGTGCCTAGTAGTTTTCTTACGTCACTCTTTTCATGATTTAATTTTTGTGAGACGGGATTAGAATTTTGCTGTGTGAGGACAATTGTGAATTCACCACTAGCAGGAAATAGTTATTCCATGACATCCCTGTCCTCCCCATGGCAACCTGGGGATTATGGAGCCTTTCTGGATGAATGCTGTAAGACGGGTCGAATGGCTTTCCTCACCTTTATCTATCTTGTGATCAGACCACACCTACTTGCTACTCGTTTTCAATGGGGTAGGAATTCACCTCGGGAAGTCGTGCAAAATGGGCGATAGTGAATAGATAATGAAGGGTTCTGATAGAGTAAATAAGGAGAAACGGTTTCCACTGGCAGGAGGGTCGGTAACCAGAGGACACAGATTTGAGATAATTGGCAGAAGATCAAAAGGGGGAGAAGAGAATTTTTTTTCAGCAGTGAGTTGTTACGATCTGGAATGCGCTGCCTGAAAGGGCGGTGGAAGCAGATTCAATAGTGACTTTCAAAAAGGGAATTGTATACTTGAAAAGGAAAGATTTGCAGGGCTATGGGGAAAGAGCTGGGGGAGTGGGAGTAATCGGAAAGCTCTTTCAAAGAGCCAGCACAGACGCAATGGGCCGAATGGCCTCCTTCTGTGCTGTAAGATTCCATGACTTTATGAATCGGCAGCCCGGTTTTACGCCCCGCCCGATTTTCTTTTCCGTTGTGTGGCCTTGGACTGTACTGAGTCCAGGAGCGAGAGACTGTGCTTTTCCCTGGACCAGCTGCTGCGCTCCACCAGGTGCCATTCTCCTCCAGAAAGTGCTTCCACCTCGTGAAATCACAGCTGAGTAAGCAGATTTGGGCGACGGCCATCCTCGGACTAGCTAATTGGGAAGCCAGTGTTAAACATGTAAAGGCTGTATTGGCATCAAAGTGAGAAAGCAATCTTGTATTTATAACACATTTACTGCCAGTTAAAGCAGAAAATCGCAAAGTGGTCCAATCCAATTCTAGTTGACTGTGTTAAGACGCAGCGGGAGTGTGGGATATCATTTAGTACTGAGAAAGGTTCCAAGTTCTGATCATCTCTGCCATTACCATGCCTAGAGTTTCCTCAGAATGACTTACACCGCTGTTGCACTTAGTGTTGGGCCACCGGTGGCCTCAAGAGGAAGATACACACGAGTTTCCTGGGTCTGCTCATTTGCATTCCCACTGGTGCAGGCATTGGCGTAAGAACAGGCGTAAGTAGCTGGACTGCCTGTAAACATCTGTGCAACCTGTAAAAAGAGAGTTCAACCTGCAACCTTCAGCAGCAGACTGGGGGGACAAGAAAGGTAAGAGGAGCAATGCTTGGCTCTTGCACTTTACTCTCTAAACACTTCACTGCGTGCCTTTGCAACATTTTTGTTACGCAGATTTATGACCTCTCAAGCACCATCTGTGCCCAGAGGGGAGCAGGGCATGACGCCAAGCCAGGGGAGAAGAAAAAGAACAATAACTTGCATTTATATAGCGCCTTTAGCGTAGTAAAAGGTCCCAAGGCGCTTCACAGGAGTGTTATCAAACAAATTTTGACACCGAGCCACATAAAGAGATTCTAGGATAGAAGAGATAGGTTTTAAAGAGCACCTTAAGGGAGGAGAGAGCGGTAGAGAGCATAGAGGCTTAGGAAGGAAATTCCAGAGTGTAGGGCCCAGGCAGCTGAAGGCACAGCCACCAATGGTGGAGCAATTAAAATCAGGGATGCTCAAGAGGCCAGAATTGGAGGAGCACAGAGATCTCGGGGGGTTGTGGGGCTGAAGGAGATTACAGAGATAGGAAGGGGCGAGGCCAGGAGGGATTTGAAAACAAGGATGAGAATTTTGAAATTGAGATGCTGCTTAACCGGGAGCCAATGTAGGTCGGCGAGCACAGGGGTGATGGGTGAACGGGACTTGGTGCGAGTTAGGACATGGGCAGCCGAGTTTTGGATGACCTCAAGTTTACGTAGGGCAGAATGTGGGAGGCCAGCCAAGAGTGCGTTGGAATAGTCAAGTCTAGAGGTAACAAAGGCATGGATGAGGATTTCAGCTGCAGATGAGCTGAGGCAAGGGCGGAGACGGGCGATGATACGGAGGTGGAAATAGGCGGTCTTAGTTATGCTGCGGATATGTGGTCGGAAACTCATTTCAGTGTCAAATATGACACCAAGGTTGCGAACAGTGTGGTTCAGCCTCAGACAGATGTTAGGGAGAGGGATGGAGTCAGTGGCTAGGGATTGGAGTTTGTGGCGTGGACCGAAAACAATGGCTTTGGTCTTCCCAGTATTTAATTGGAGAAAATTTCTGCTCATCCAGAACTGGATGTCGGACAAGCAGTCTGACAATTTGGAGACCGTGGAGGGGTCGAGAGAAGTGGTGGTGAGGTAGAGCTGGGTGTCGTCAGCGTACATGTGGAAACTGATGCTGGTTTTTGGATGATGTCACCAAGGGGTAGCATGTAGATGAGATATAGGAGGGGCCAAGGATAGATCCTTGGGGGACACCAGAGGTAACGATGCAGGAGCGGGAAGAGAAGCCGTTGCAGGTGATCCTCTGGCTACGATTAGATAGATAAGAATGGAACCAGGCGAGTGCTGTCCCACCCAGCTGGACAACGGTGGAGAGGCGTTGGAGGAGGTTGGAGTGGTCAACCGTGTTAAAGGCTGCAGACAAGTCAAGAAGGACGAGGAGGGATAGTTTACCTTTGTCACAGTCACAAAGTATGTCATTTGTGACTTTGATGAGAGTCGTTTTGGTACTGTGGCAAGGGCGGAAACCTAATTGGAGGGATTCAAACATGGAATTGCGGGAAAGATGGGCACGGATTTGGGAGGCGACAATATGTTCAATGACTTTGGGGAGGAAAGGGAGGTTGGAGATGGGGCGGTAGTTTGTAAGGACGGAGGGGTCAAGGGTTGGTTTTTTGAGGAGAGGGGTGATGACAGCAGATTTGAGGGAGGGGGGACAGTACCTGAGGAGAGAGAACCGTTAACAATGTCAGCTAACATGGGAGCCAGAAAAGGAAGGTGGGTGATCAGCAGTTTGGTGGGAATAGGGTCGAGGGATCAGGAAGTGGGTCTCATGGACAAGATGAGCGCAGAGAGGTCATGAGGGGAGATCGGAGAGAAACTGGAGAAAGATGTGACTTCAGGGTTAGGGCGGGGGGGGGGGGGGGGAACCTTAGAGGAAGTTTGGCCATGTGGGCTAGGGAAGGAAGGGAAGTGGCAAAGGCAGCTGAATGGATGGTCTCAATCTTAGAGACAAAGAAGTCCATGAGCTCCTCACACTTGTTGTCGGAGGTGAGGGTGGAGGAGACAGGGGAGAGGGGTTTAAGAAGACGGTTAGCAGTGGAGAATAGAAGCCGGGGTTTATCTTTGCATTCCAGAATGATCCTGGAATAGTGAGCAATTTTGGCAGACGAGAGCAGGACCCGATAATGCTTTATGTCCAGCCATATCTGGCAGTGAATGGCTAAACCAGTTGTCCGCCATATCCGTTCAAGTCTGTGTCCCTTGGACTTAAAGGAGCGAAGATGAGGGTTGTACCAGGGGGAACGGCCAGGGTGAGAGAGAGTAATTGTTTTATTAGGGACTAGGGCATCAAAGATAGTGGTGAGGGTGTGACTGAGTAGATTGGTAGCTGCAGAAATGTCATGGTGAATGGAGAGCCAGAGGCTGGACAGTTGGTATTTCATAAGTGCAGTTGTAAGAGAGTTGGGAGAGAGTTTTTTCCAGGGGCGACACAGAAGGAAGTAGGGTTGGGGGAGGTGGGTGGAAGGGGGAATGTGGGTGGAGAGTGATATGAGGAAATGGTCAGAGATGGCCTTATCTGCGATTGACACGATGGGAGTAGCGAGGCCGCGAGAGATGGCAAGGTCAAGGGGGTGGCCGTGAATATGGGTTGGGGAGTTTACATGGAGGGAGAGATTAAGGGAGGATAGGAGGCTAGTGAACTCAGAGGAGAGAGAGCATGATGAGTTGAGATGGAGGTTGAAATCACTGAGGATGAGAAGTCGTTCGGTGCAGAGGCTGAGGGAGGAGAGCAGTGAAGATATCTCGGTGATAACATTTTTATGGTACTTGGGTGGGCGGTAGAGAACGAGAATTTTAAATGAGAGGTGAGAGGGGTGGAATAAGGTGAGATGCTCAAAGGAGGAGAAACTGCCGGAGGAGTAGGGGGACAGACCAAGGTGTGATTTGGTGATGAGAGCCACACCGCCACCATGACGGTCTGAGCGGGGCAAGTGGTGGAAGGTATAGCCAGGTGGGGAGGCTTCATTTAAGGGTAAGGTGTCATCAAATCTCAACCAAGTTTCCGTCAGGGCCATGATATCGATGCAGTCATCCACGATAAGCTCATGGATGGCAAGGGCCTTGTTCGCAAGTGAACGGACATTCTGGAGAGCGATGTGGAGAGGGTCAGTGATGGCTGCCCCACTGCCAGCGTCCACAGGGTCAGCGCTGGGGGTGGGGGTGAGTTGGATGGGGAGGAGATTGGCAAGTTGAGCCCCCAGTTGGGGGCTGGGCGGGAAGGTCGGCGAGAGAGTAGGATGGGAGAGTTGGGGTTGCTGCTCGTAAGGAGGCAGCGACGAGTGCCTCGATGGGCCCTTCGTAGGATGCCAAGAGAGGCACAGAGGGCAGCTGTGGGTTTATCTAAGAGGGAGTCAAGCCTGGGACGGCGGCAGGAGTAGGAAGGTCAAAGAGCAATGAAGGATTGGGCTAGGGATTTGGGAGGGCAGAGTATCCGAGAGAGGAGAGATGAAAAGAGGCATGACAACAGGACTGAGCAGTCAGGGAGGGATAGAGAGAAAAGGAAAAGAGGGAAAAAAAGTGGAAAATTATTGAATGGCTCGGATTCGGAGCAGCAGCCAAAGTGCGCACGCGAATGGACACGGGGAAAAGCTCAGGTTACGTAGGCCTGGTTAAATGTAATAATTAACGGAATACATATTTCCTGGTAGCAGGGAATAGGTTGGAGACAATAGTAGGGAGACCAGGGTCAAAGTCAGAGGTCCCATGGAGGGACAAGCCAACGTAAGCAGGATGGGGCCAGTACGGAGCATCGACGGACCGCTGTCCAAAGCAGGCGAGTGAAGTCCAGAAGCTATTTGAAGGGTAGGGAGTTCGAGGATGGAGGTTGTTGCCGTAGGAATGAGAGTCGGTAGCGATGCAGAAAGCTGATGGCTAAATTGACGCAAGTTAGAGGTCACCGTAGATCAAAGCGGCGGAGAAAAATTAAAACCGCAAGCCAGCGACCAGCGAAGCTGAAAAACGGTAGAGCGAGTCCATCAGTGGTGGAGTGGAGGAAGTGGGAAAGAAGGGACAACTTTGTCAGGAGAGCAGAGAGTGTAAGGCAGAGGTGACTGGAGAAGAATAGGGGCGGGGCAAAGTCATGGAGGGATTTGAAAGCGAGGATGAAAGTCTTGACATTATTTCGTCTGACCCAATGGAGCTTGGAGTGGACGGGGCTCGCGGGAGTGCAGGGCTACAGAAAGCTTTTATTTATGGACATGGGGAGGTGGGCTAGGAAAGAATTAGGAAAGTCAAGGCTCAAGGCAGGGGGATTAAGGCATGGTTTTGGCATTGTGGGGAAGAGGGAGGGACAGAGTTGGGCACTGTCGCAGAGGTGGCAGAAAGCGTCCTTGGAACGGAATGGCTGTGAGGGAGAAAGCTGAGTTCAGGTTCGAGCTGTGCCTCAGTTGGTAGCACCCTCGCCTCTGAGTCAGAATGTTGTGGGTTCAAACCCCGCTCCAGGGACTTGAGCACAAAATCTGGGCTGACACTCCAGTGCAGTGCTGAGGGAGTGCTGCACTGTCAGAGATGCTGTCTTTAGGATGAGACTTTAAACCATACATATATCCTGGTTGGAGACAATAGTAGGGAGATCAGGGTCCAAGTCAGAGGTCCCATGGAGGGACAAAGCTGACGTAAGCAGGATGGGTCCCATGGCACTATTTCGAAGAAGAGAAAAGGAGTTCTCCCTGGTGTTCTTACCAATATTTATTCCTCAATCAACACCTAAAACAGATTATCTGGTCATGATCACATTGCTGTTTGTGGGAGCTAATATAAACTCACTCCCAGAGTCCCCTCTGTTAATACAGCACTGACTACACTTCAAAAACAAATCACTTCATTGGCTGTAAAGCGCTTCGGGGCGTCCCGAAGTCGTGAAAGGCGCTATATAAATGCAAGTCTTTATTTTTTTCTTCTTCTGCCTGACAAGTGGCAGACATTGTACTTGCTTGTTGTGTAACTGAACACTGGAGGGCGCCGTGATGGGAGCAATGCGTTCTGTAATGTAACTACACCTAACAGGCAGCTACTGTTACAACAGCAAAATACTGCGGATGCTGGAAATCTGAAATAACAACAGAAAATGCTGGAAACACTCAGCAGGCCAGGCAACATCCGTGGAGAGAGAAACAGAGTTAACGTTTCAGGGAAAGGGTCACAGACCTGAAACTTTAACTCTGTTTCTCTCTCCACGGATGTTGCCTGGCCCGCTGAGTGTTTCCAGCATTTTCTGTTGTTATTTCAGCTACTGTTACAGTATGTTTTTGGGAGGAGAGCAAGGTGATTATCCAAACCGGCCAGTTGTGCTACAGATCTGTGTTGATGCAGGATGGTTTCAGCTTTACAATATAACATCAGGGCAGCGCTTCACATTTCAGCAAGTAACGTGGGACCGCAGTCTGACACTGTTTTCCGCCTCTCCCCCTCCTTGCACCCGCTCCGCACAGTGTAACTTGGAGTTGCTTAAACCTCATTTGTCACCAGTCAGCGTCAGCAGAGTCTTGGCTGTTGCTCACCGCTGAGCATCTGCTTTGCATGATGAAGGGGGTGACGTGGAGCCGGAGGTATAGCTTAGGTCTGCCAGCTGTGTACTTCTCTAAGCAGATACTGGTCTCAGATGATATTTGCAGTACAGTAATCTTCGAACTTTATTGAGTAGAAATCCTCTGCAAATACTAACACACGCCCAGGGTCTCCTCTGCAAATATTAACACACGGCAAGGCAACATTCTCACGAAGCTCGCGCAGTCTTCGAATGGGAGATTTGGCGCAAAATTTTGAATGGGCCGCGCACCCAAAAAAGAATTAGGGGTAACATTGCTCCCAGGGTCCCCTCTGTTAATACAAACACACTCCCAGGGTCCTCTCTGTTAATATAAACTCACTCCCAGGATCCCCTCTGTTAATATAAACACACTCCCAGGATCCCCTCTGTTAATATAAACTCACTCCCAGGGTTCCCTCTGTTAATATAAACACACTCCCAGGATCCCCTCTGTTAATATAAACTCACTCCCAGGATCCTCTCTGTTAATATAAACTCACTCCCAGGGTCCTCTCTGTTAATATAAACTCACTCCCAGGATCCCCTCTGTTAATATAAACTCACTCCCAGGGTGCCCTCTGTTAATATAAACTCACTCCCAGAATCCCCTCTGTTAATATAAACTCTCTCCCAGGGTCCTCTCTCTAAATATAAACTCACTCCCAGGATCCTCTCTGTTAATATAAACACACTCCCAGGATCCTCTCTGTTAATATAAACACACTCCCAGGGTCCTCTCTGTTAATATAAACACACTCCCAGGGTCCCCTCTGTTAATATAAACACACTCCCAGGATCCCCTCTGTTAATATAAACTCTCTCCCAGGGTCCTCTCTCTTAATATAAACTCACTCCCAGGATCCTCTCTGTTAATATAAACACACTCCCAGGATCCTCTCTGTTAATATAAACACACTCCCAGGGTCCTCTCTGTTAATATAAACTCACTCCCAGGGTGCCCTCTGTTAATATATCCTCACTCCCAGGGTGCCCTCTGTTAATATATCCTCAGTCCCAGGGTGCCCTCTGTTAATATAAACACACTCCCAGGATCCCCTCTGTTAATATAAACTCACTCCCAGGATCCCCTCTGTTAATATAAACTCACTCCCAGGGTCCCCTCTGTTAATATAAACTCACTCCCAGGGTCCTCTCTGTTAATATAAACTCACTCCCAGGGTCCCCTCTGTTAATATAAACACACTCCCAGGATCCTCTCTGTTAATATAAACACACTCCCAGGATCCTCTCTGTTAATATAAACACACTCCCAGGGTCCCCTCTGTTAATATAAACTCACTCCCAGGGTCCTCTCTGTTAATATAAACACACTCCCAGGATCCTCTCTGTTAATATAAACACACTCCCAGGGTCCTCTCTGTTAATATAAACTCACTCCCAGGGTCCCCTCTGTTAATATAAACTCACTCCCAGGGTCCTCTCTGTTAATATAAACACACTCCCAGGGTCCCCTCTGTTAATATAAACACACTCCCAGGGTCCTCTCTGTTAATATAAATACACTCCCAGGATCCTCTCTGTTAATATAAACACACTCCCAGGATCCTCTCTGTTAATATAAACAAACTCCCATGGTGCCCTCTGTTAATATAAACACACTCCCAGGGTCCTCTCTGTTAATATAAACTCACTCCCAGGATCCCCTCTGTTAATATAAACTCACTCCCAGGATCCTCTCTGTTATTATAAACTCACTCCCAGGATCCCCTCTGTTAATATAAACACACTCCCAGGATCCTCTCTGTTAATATAAACTCACTCCCAGGGACCCCTCTGTTAATATAAACTCACTCCCAGGATCCCCTCTGTTAACATAAACACACTCCCAGGATCCCCTCTGTTAATATAAACACACTCCCAGGATCCCCTCTGTTAATATAAACTCACTCCCAGGATCCCCTCTGTTAATATAAACTCACTCCCAGGATCCTCTCTGTTAATATATCCTCACTCCCAGGGTTCCCTCTGTTAATATAAACACACTCCCAGGATCCTCTCTGTTAATATAAACACACTCCCAGGATCCCCTCTGTTAATATAAACACACTCCCAGGGTCCTCTCTGTTAATATAAACTCACTCCCAGGATCCCCTCTGTTAATATAAACACACTCCCAGGATCCTCTCTGTAAATATAAACACACTCCCAGGATCCCCTCTGTTAATATAAACACACTCCCAGGGTCCTCTCTGTTAATATAAACACACTCCCAGGATCCCCTCTGTTAATATAAACTCACTCCCAGGATCCTCTCTGTTATTATAAACTCACTCCCAGGATCCCCTCTGTTAATATAAACTCACTCCCAGGATCCTCTCTGTTATTATAAACTCACTCCCAGGATCCCCTCTGTTAATATAAACACACTCCCAGGGTCCTCTCTGTTAATATAAACTCACTCCCAGGATCCCCTCTGTTAATATAAACACACTCCCAGGATCCTCTCTGTTAATATAAACACACTCCCAGGATCCCCTCTGTTAATATAAACACACTCCCAGGGTCCTCTCTGTTAATATAAACACACTCCCAGGATCCCCTCTGTTAATATAAACACACTCCCAGGGTCCTCTCTGTTAATATAAACACACTCCCAGGATCCTCTCTGTTAATATAAACACACTCCCAGGGTGCCCTCTGTTAATATATCCTCACTCCCAGGGTGCCCTCTGTTAATATATCCTCACTCCCAGGGTGCCCTCTGTTAATATAAACACACTCCCAGGATCCCCTCTGTTAATATAAACTCACTCCCAGGGTGCCCTCTGTTAATATAAACTCACTCCCAGGGTCCCCTCTGTTAATATAAACTCACTCCCAGGGTCCTCTCTGTTAATATAAACTCACTCCCAGGGTCCCCTCTGTTAATATAAACACACTCCCAGGATCCTCTCTGTTAATATAAACACACTCCCAGGATCCTCTCTGTTAATATAAACACACTCCCAGGGTCCCCTCTGTTAATATAAACTCACTCCCAGGGTCCTCTCTGTTAATATAAACACACTCCCAGGATCCTCTCTGTTAATATAAACACACTCCCAGGGTCCTCTCTGTTAATATAAACTCACTCCCAGGGTCCCCTCTGTTAATATAAACTCACTCCCAGGGTCCTCTCTGTTAAAAAAACACACTCCCAGGGTCCCCTCTGTTAATATAAACACACTCCCAGGGTCCTCTCTGTTAATATAAACACACTCCCAGGATCCTCTCTAATAATATAAACAAACTCCCATGGTGCCCTCTGTTAATATAAACACACTCCCAGGGTCCTCTCTGTTAATATAAACTCACTCCCAGGATCCCCTCTGTTAATATAAACTCAATCCCAGGATCCTCTCTGTTATTATAAACTCACTCCCAGGATCCCCTCTGTTAATATAAACACACTCCCAGGATCCTCTCTGTTAATATAAACTCACTCCCAGGGACCCCTCTGTTAATATAAACTCACTCCCAGGATCCCCTCTGTTAACATAAACACACTCCCAGGATCCCCTCTGTTAATATAAACACACTCCCAGGATCCCCTCTGTTAATATAAACTCACTCCCAGGATCCCCTCTGTTAATATAAACTCACTCCCAGGATCCTCTCTGTTAATAAATCCTCACTCCCAGGGTTCCCTCTGTTAATATAAACACACTCCCAGGATCCTCTCTGTTAATATAAACACACTCCCAGGATCCCCTCTGTTAATATAAACACACTCCCAGGGTCCTCTCTGTTAATATAAACTCACTCCCAGGATCCCCTCTGTTAATATAAACACACTCCCAGGATCCTCTCTGTAAATATAAACACACTCCCAGGATCCCCTCTGTTAATATAAACACACTCCCAGGGTCCTCTCTGTTAATATAAACACACTCCCAGGATCCCCTCTGTTAATATAAACTCACTCCCAGGATCCTCTCTGTTATTATAAACTCACTCCCAGGATCCCCTCTGTTAATATAAACTCACTCCCAGGATCCCCTCTGTTAATATAAACTCACTCCCAGGATCCTCTCTGTTATTATAAACTCACTCCCAGGATCCCCTCTGTTAATATAAACACACTCCCAGGGTCCTCTCTGTTAATATAAACTCACTCCCAGGATCCCCTCTGTTAATATAAACACACTCCCAGGATCCCCTCTGTTAATATAAACACACTCCCAGGGTCTTCTCTGTTAATATAAACACACTCCCAGGATCCCCTCTGTTAATATAAACACACTCCCAGGGTCCTCTCTGTTAATATAAACTCACTCCCAGGATCCCCTCTGTTAATATAAACACACTCCCAGGATCCTCTCCGTTAATATAAACACACTCCCAGGATCCCCTCTGTTAATATAAACACACTCCCAGGGTCCTCTCTGTTAATATAAACACACTCCCAGGATCCCCTCTATTAATATAAACTCACTCCCAGGATCCTCTCTGTTATTATAAACTCACTCCCAGGATCCCCTCTGTTAATATAAACTCACTCCCAGGATCCCCTCTGTTAATATAAACTCACTCCCAGGATCCTCTCTGTTATTATAAACTCACTCCCAGGATCCCCTCTGTTAATATAAACACACTCCCAGGGTCCTCTCTGTTAATATAAACTCACTCCCAGGGTCCCCTCTGTTAATATAAACTCACTCCCAGGGTCCTCTCTGTTAATATAAACACACTCCCAGGGTCCCCTCTGTTAATATAAACACACTCCCAGGGTCCTCTCTGTTAATATAAACACACTCCCAGGATCCTCTCTGTTAATATAAACACACTCCCAGGATCCTCTCTGTTAATATAAACACACTCCCATGGTGCCCTCTGTTAATATAAACACACTCCCAGGGTCCTCTCTGTTAATATAAACACACTCCCAGGATCCCCTCTGTTAATATAAACACACTCCCAGGATCCTCTCTGTTAATATAAACACACTCCCATGGTGCCCTCTGTTAATATATCCTCACTCCCAGGGTGCCCTCTGTTAATATATCCTCACTCCCAGGGTGCCCTCTGTTAATATAAACACACTCCCAGGATCCCCTCTGTTAATATAAACTCACTCCCAGGGTGCCCTCTGTTAATATAAACTCACTCCCAGGGTCCCCTCTGTTAATATAAACTCACTCCCAGGGTCCTCTCTGTTAATATAAACTCACTCCCAGGGTCCCCTCTGTTAATATAAACACACTCCCAGGATCCTCTCTGTTAATATAAACACACTCCCAGGATCCTCTCTGTTAATATAAACACACTCCCAGGGTCCCCTCTGTTAATATAAACTCACTCCCAGGGTCCTCTCTGTTAATATAAACACACTCCCAGGATCCTCTCTGTTAATATAAACACACTCCCAGGGTCCTCTCTGTTAATATAAACTCACTCCCAGGGTCCCCTCTGTTAATATAAACTCACTCCCAGGGTCCTCTCTGTTAAAAAAACACACTCCCAGGGTCCCCTCTGTTAATATAAACACACTCCCAGGGTCCTCTCTGTTAATATAAACACACTCCCAGGATCCTCTCTAATAATATAAACAAACTCCCATGGTGCCCTCTGTTAATATAAACACACTCCCAGGGTCCTCTCTGTTAATATAAACTCACTCCCAGGATCCCCTCTGTTAATATAAACTCAATCCCAGGATCCTCTCTGTTATTATAAACTCACTCCCAGGATCCCCTCTGTTAATATAAACACACTCCCAGGATCCTCTCTGTTAATATAAACTCACTCCCAGGGACCCCTCTGTTAATATAAACTCACTCCCAGGATCCCCTCTGTTAACATAAACACACTCCCAGGATCCCCTCTGTTAATATAAACACACTCCCAGGATCCCCTCTGTTAATATAAACTCACTCCCAGGATCCCCTCTGTTAATATAAACTCACTCCCAGGATCCTCTCTGTTAATAAATCCTCACTCCCAGGGTTCCCTCTGTTAATATAAACACACTCCCAGGATCCTCTCTGTTAATATAAACACACTCCCAGGATCCCCTCTGTTAATATAAACACACTCCCAGGGTCCTCTCTGTTAATTTAAACTCACTCCCAGGATCCCCTCTGTTAATATAAACACACTACCAGGATCCTCTCTGTAAATATAAACACACTCCCAGGATCCCCTCTGTTAATATAAACACACTCCCAGGGTCCTCTCTGTTAATATAAACACACTCCCAGGATCCCCTCTGTTAATATAAACTCACTCCCAGGATCCTCTCTGTTATTATAAACTCACTCCCAGGATCCCCTCTGTTAATATAAACTCACTCCCAGGATCCCCTCTGTTAATATAAACTCACTCCCAGGATCCTCTCTGTTATTATAAACTCACTCCCAGGATCCCCTCTGTTAATATAAACACACTCCCAGGGTCCTCTCTGTTAATATAAACTCACTCCCAGGATCCCCTCTGTTAATATAAACACACTCCCAGGATCCCCTCTGTTAATATAAACACACTCCCAGGGTCTTCTCTGTTAATATAAACACACTCCCAGGATCCCCTCTGTTAATATAAACACACTCCCAGGGTCCTCTCTGTTAATATAAACTCACTCCCAGGATCCCCTCTGTTAATATAAACACACTCCCAGGATCCTCTCCGTTAATATAAACACACTCCCAGGATCCCCTCTGTTAATATAAACACACTCCCAGGGTCCTCTCTGTTAATATAAACACACTCCCAGGATCCCCTCTATTAATATAAACTCACTCCCAGGATCCTCTCTGTTATTATAAACTCACTCCCAGGATCCCCTCTGTTAATATAAACTCACTCCCAGGATCCCCTCTGTTAATATAAACTCACTCCCAGGATCCTCTCTGTTATTATAAACTCACTCCCAGGATCCCCTCTGTTAATATAAACACACTCCCAGGGTCCTCTCTGTTAATATAAACTCACTCCCAGGGTCCCCTCTGTTAATATAAACTCACTCCCAGGGTCCTCTCTGTTAATATAAACACACTCCCAGGGTCCCCTCTGTTAATATAAACACACTCCCAGGGTCCTCTCTGTTAATATAAACACACTCCCAGGATCCTCTCTGTTAATATAAACACACTCCCAGGATCCTCTCTGTTAATATAAACACACTCCCATGGTGCCCTCTGTTAATATAAACACACTCCCAGGGTCCTCTCTGTTAATATAAACACACTCCCAGGATCCCCTCTGTTAATATAAACACACTCCCAGGATCCTCTCTGTTAATATAAACACACTCCCATGGTGCCCTCTGTTAATATAAACACACTCCCAGGGTCCTCTCTGTTAATATAAACTCACTCCCAGGATCCCCTCTGTTAATATAAACACACTCCCAGGATCCCCTCTGTTAATATAAACACACTCCCAGGGTCCCCTCTGTTAATATAAACTCACTCCCAGGATCCCCTCTGTTAATATAAAGACACTCCCAGGATCCCCTCTGTTAATATAAACACACTCCCAGGATCCCCTCTGTTAATATAAACACACTCCCAGGGTCCTCTCTGTTAATATAAACTCACTCCCAGGATCCTCTCTGTTAATATAAACTCACTCCCAGGATCCCCTCTGTTAATATAAACACACTCCCAGGGTCCTCTCTGTTAATATAAACTCACTCCCAGGGACCCCTCTGTTAATATAAACTCACTCCCAGGATCCTCTCTGTTAATATATCCTCACTCCCAGGGTTCCCTCTGTTAATATAAACACACTCCCAGGATCCTCTCTGTTAATATAAACACACTCCCAGGATCCCCTCTGTTAATATAAACACACTCCCAGTGTCCTCTCTGTTAATATAAACTCACTCCCAGGATCCCCTCTGTTAATATAAACACACTCCCAGGATCCTCTCTGTTAATATAAACACACTCCCAGGATCCCCTCTGTTAATATAAACTCACTCCCAGGATCCCCTCTGTTATTATAAACTCACACCCAGGATCCCCTCTGTTAATATAAACTCACTCCCAGGATCCCCTCTGTTATTATAAACTCACTCCCAGGATCCCCTCTTTTAATATAAACTCACTCCCAGGATCCTCTCTGTTATTATAAACTCACTCCCAGGATCCTCTCTGTTAATATAAACACACTCCCAGGGTCCTCTCTGTTAATATAAACTCACTCCCAGGATCCCCTCTGTTAATATAAACACACTCTCAGGATCCCCTCTGTTAATATAAACACACTCCCAGGATCCTCTCTGTTATTATAAACTCACTCCCAGGATCCTCTCTGTTAATATAAGCACACTCCCAGGGTCCTCTCTGTTAATATAAACTCACTCCCAGGATCGCCTCTGTTAATATAAACACACTCTCAGGATCCTCTCTGTTAATATAAACACACTCCCAGGATCCCCTCTGTTAATATAAACACACTCCCAGGGTCCTCTCTGTTAATATAAACACACTCCCAGGATCCCCTCTGTTAATATAAACACACTCCCAGGGTCCTCTCTGTTAATATAAACACACTCCCAGGATCCTCTCTGTTAATATAAACACACTCCCAGGGTGCCCTCTGTTAATATATCCTCACTCCCAGGGTGCCCTCTGTTAATATATCCTCACTCCCAGGGTGCCCTCTGTTAATATAAAGTCACTCCCAGGATCCCCTCTGTTAATATAAACTCACTCCCAGGGTGCCCTCTGTTAATATAAACTCACTCCCAGGGTCCCCTCTGTTAATATAAACTCACTCCCAGGGTCCTCTCTGTTAATATAAACTCACTCCCAGGGTCCCCTCTGTTAATATAAACACACTCCCAGGATCCTCTCTGTTAATATAAACACACTCCCAGGATCCCCTCTGTTAATATAAACACACTCCCAGGGTCCCCTCTGTTAATATAAACTCACTCCCAGGGTCCTCTCTGTTAATATAAACACACTCCCAGGATCCTCTCTGTTAATATAAACACACTCCCAGGGTCCCCTCTGTTAATATAAACACACTCCCAGGATCCTCTCTGTTAATATAAACACACTCCCAGGATCCTCTCTGTTAATATAAACACACTCCCAGGGTCCCCTCTGTTAATATAAACTCACTCCCAGGGTCCTCTCTGTTAATATAAACACACTCCCAGGATCCTCTCTGTTAATATAAACACACTCCCAGGGTCCTCTCTGTTAATATAAACTCACTCCCAGGGTCCCCTCTGTTAATATAAACTCACTCCCAGGGTCCTCTCTGTTAATATAAACACACTCCCAGGGTCCCCTCTGTTAATATAAACACACTCCCAGGGTCCTCTCTGTTAATATAAATACACTCCCAGGATCCTCTCTGTTAATATAAACACACTCCCAGGATCCTCTCTGTTAATATAAACAAACTCCCATGGTGCCCTCTGTTAATATAAACACACTCCCAGGGTCCTATCTGTTAATATAAACTCACTCCCAGGATCTCCTCTGTTAATATAAACTCACTCCCAGGATCCTCTCTGTTATTATAAACTCACTCCCAGGATCCCCTCTGTTAATATAAACACACTCCCAGGATCCTCTCTGTTAATATAAACTCACTCCCAGGGACCCCTCTGTTAATATAAACTCACTCCCAGGATCCCCTCTGTTAACATAAACACACTCCCAGGATCCCCTCTGTTAATATAAACACACTCCCAGGATCCCCTCTGTTAATATAAACTCACTCCCAGGATCCCCTCTGTTAATATAAACTCACTCCCAGGATCCTCTCTGTTAATATATCCTCACTCCCAGGGTTCCCTCTGTTAATATAAACACACTCCCAGGATCCTCTCTGTTAATATAAACACACTCCCAGGATCCCCTCTGTTAATATAAACACACTCCCAGGGTCCTCTCTGTTAATATAAACTCACTCCCAGGATCCCCTCTGTTAATATAAACACACTCCCAGGATCCTCTCTGTAAATATAAACACACTCCCAGGATCCCCTCTGTTAATATAAACACACTCCCAGGGTCCTCTCTGTTAATATAAACACACTCCCAGGATCCCCTCTGTTAATATAAACTCACTCCCAGGATCCTCTCTGTTATTATAAACTCACTCCCAGGATCCCCTCTGTTAATATAAACTCACTCCCAGGATCCCCTCTGTTAATATAAACTCACTCCCAGGATCCTCTCTGTTATTATAAACTCACTCCCAGGATCCCCTCTGTTAATATAAACACACTCCCAGGGTCCTCTCTGTTAATATAAACTCACTCCCAGGATCCCCTCTGTTAATATAAACACACTCCCAGGATCCCCTCTGTTAATATAAACACACTCCCAGGGTCCTCTCTGTTAATATAAACACACTCCCAGGATCCTCTCTGTTAATATAAACACACTCCCAGGATCCCCTCTGTTAATATAAACACACTCCCAGGGTCCTCTCTGTTAATATAAACTCACTCCCAGGATCCCCTCTGTTAATATAAACACACTCCCAGGATCCTCTCCGTTAATATAAACACACTCCCAGGATCCCCTCTGTTAATATAAACACACTCCCAGGGTCCTCTCTGTTAATATAAACACACTCCCAGGATCCCCTCTGTTAATATAAACTCACTCCCAGGATCCTCTCGGTTATTATAAACTCACTCCCAGGATCCCCTCTGTTAATATAAACTCACTCCCAGGATCCCCTCTGTTAATATAAACTCACTCCCAGGATCCTCTCTGTTATTATAAACTCACTCCCAGGATCCCCTCTGTTAATATAAACACACTCCCAGGGTCCTCTCTGTTAATATAAACTCACTCCCAGGGTCCCCTCTGTTAATATAAACTCACTCCCAGGGTCCTCTCTGTTAATATAAACACACTCCCAGGGTCCCCTCTGTTAATATAAACACACTCCCAGGGTCCTCTCTGTTAATATAAACACACTCCCAGGATCCTCTCTGTTAATATAAACACACTCCCATGGTGCCCTCTGTTAATATAAACACACTCCCAGGGTCCTCTCTGTTAATATAAACTCACTCCCAGGATCCCCTCTGTTAATATAACCTCACTCCCAGGATCCCCTCTGTTAATATAAACACACTCCCAGGATCCCCTCTGTTAATATAAACACACTCCCAGGGTCCCCTCTGTTAATATAAACTCACTCCCAGGATCCCCTCTGTTAATATAAACACACGCCCAGAATCCCCTCTGTTAATATAAACACACTCCCAGGATCCCCTCTGTTAATATAAACACACTCCCAGGGTCCTCTCTGTTAATATAAACTCACTCCCAGGATCCTCTCTGTTAATATAAACTCACTCCCAGGATCCCCTCTGTTAATATAAACACACTCCCAGGGTCCTCTCTGTTAATATAAACTCACTCCCAGGGACCCCTCTGTTAATATAAACTCACTCCCAGGATCCTCTCTGTTAATATATCCTCACTCCCAGGGTTCCCTCTGTTAATATAAACACACTCCCAGGATCCTCTCTGTTAATATAAACACACTCCCAGGATCCCCTCTGTTAATATAAACACACTCCCAGGGTCCTCTCTGTTAATATAAACTCACTCCCAGGATCCCCTCTGTTAATATAAACACACTCCCAGGATCCTCTCTGTTAATATAAACACACTCCCAGGATCCCCTCTGTTAATATAAACTCACTCCCAGGATCCTCTCTGTTATTATAAACTCACACCCAGGATCCCCTCTGTTAATATAAACTCACTCCCAGGATCCCCTCTTTTAATATAAACTCACTCCCAGGATCCTCTCTGTTATTATAAACTCACTCCCAGGATCTTCTCTGTTAATATAAACACACTCCCAGGGTCCTCTCTGTTAATATAAACTCACTCCCAGGATCCCCTCTGTTAATATAAACACACTCTCAGGATCCTCTCTGTTAATATAAACACACTCCCAGGATCCCCTCTGTTAATATAAACACACTCCCAGGGTCCTCTCTGTTAACATAAACACACTCCCAGGATCCCCTCTGTTAATATAAACACACTTCCAGGGTCGTCTCTGTTAATATAAACACACTCCCAGGATCCCATCTGTTAATATAAACTCACTCCCAGGATCCTCTCTGTTATTATAAACTCACTCCCAGGATCCCCTCTGTTAATATAAACTCACTCCCAGGATCCCCTCTGTTAATATAAACACACTCCCAGGATCCTCTCTGTTAATATAAACACACTCCCAGGATCCCCTCTGTTAATATAAACACACTCCCAGGGTCCTCTCTGTTAATATAAACTCACTCCCAGGATCCCCTCTGTTAATATAAACACACTCCCAGGATCCTCTCTGTTAATATAAACACACTCCCAGGATCCCCTCTGTTAATATAAACTCACTCCCAGGATCCTCTCTGTTATTATAAACTCACACCCAGGATCCCCTCTGTTAATATAAACTCACTCCCAGGATCCCTTCTGTTAATATAAACTCACTCCCAGGATCCTCTCTGTTATTATAAACTCACTCCCAGGATCCTCTCTGTTAATATAAACACACTCCCAGGGTCCTCTCTGTTAATATAAACACTCTCCCAGGATCCCCTCTGTTAATATAAACACACTCCCAGGGTCCTCTCTGTTAATATAAACACACTCCCAGGATCCCCTCTGTTAATATAAACACACTCCCAGGATCCTCTCTGTTAATATAAACACACTCCCAGGATCCCCTCTGTTAATATAAACACACTCCCAGGGTCCTCTCTGTTAATATAAACACACTCCCAGGATCCCCTCTGTTAATATAAACTCACTCCCAGGGTCCTCTCTGTTAATATAAACTCACTCCCAGGATCCCCTCTGTTAATATAAACTCACTCCCAGGATCCTCTCTGTTATTATAAACTCACTCCCAGGATCCCCTCTGTTAATATAAACTCACTCCCAGGATCCCCTCTGTTAATATAAACTCACTCTCAGGATCCTCTCTGTTAATATAAACACACTCCCAGGATCCCCTCTGTTAATATAAACACACTCCCAGGGTCCTCTCTGTTAATATAAACACACTCCCAGGATCCCCTCTGTTAATATAAACACACTCCCAGGGTCCTCTCTGTTAATATAAACACACTCCCAGGATCCCCTCTGTTAATATAAACTCACTCCCAGGATCCTCTCTGTTATTATAAACTCACTCCCAGGATCCCCTCTGTTAATATAAACTCACTCCCAGGATCCCCTCTGTTAATATAAACTCACTCCCAGGATCCTCTCTGTTATTATAAACTCACTCCCAGGATCCCCTCTGTTAATATAAACACACTCCCAGGGTCCTCTCTGTTAATATAAACTCACTCCCAGGATCCCCTCTGTTAATATAAACACACACCCAGGATCCTCTCTGTTAATATAAACACACTCCCAGGGTCATCTCTGTTAATATAAACACACTCCCAAGATCCCCTCTGTTAATATAAACACACTCCCAGGGTCCTCTCTGTTAATATAAACACACTCCCAGGATCCCCTCTGTTAATATAAACTCACTCCCAGGATCCTCTCTGTTATTATAAACTCACTCCCAGGATCCCCTCTGTTAATATAAACTCACTCCCAGGATCCCCTCTGTTAATATAAACTCACTCCCAGGATCCTCTCTGTTATTATAAACTCACTCCCAGGATCCCCTCTGTTAATATAAACACACTCCCAGGATCCTCTCTGTTAGTATAAACACACTCCCAGGATCCCCTCTGTTAATATAAACACACTCCCAGGATTCCCTCTGTTAATATAAACTCACTCCCAGGATCCTCTCTGTTATTATAAACACACTCCCAGGATCCCCTCTGTTAATATAAACTCACTCCCAGGATCCCCTCTGTTAATATAAACTCACTCCCAGGATCCTCTCTGTTAATATAAACACACTCCCAGGATCCTCTCTGTTATTATAAACACACTCCCAGGATCCCCTCTGTTAATATAAACTCACTCCCATTGTCCTCTCTTTTAATATAAACTCACTCCCAGGATCCCCTCTGTTAATATAAACTCACTCCCAGGATCCCCTCTGTTAATATAAACTCACTCCCAGGATCCCCTCTGTTAATATAAACTCACTCCCAGGATCCCCTCTGTTAATATAAACTCACTCCCAGGATCCCCTCTGTTAATATAAACTCACTCCCAGGGTCCTCTCTGTTAATATAAACTCACTCCCAGGATCCCCTCTGTTAATATAAACTCACTCCCAGGATCCCCTCTGTTAATATAAACTCACTCCCAGGATCCCCTCTGTTAATATAAACTCACTCCCAGGATCCCCTCTGTTAATATAAACTCACTCCCAAGATCCCCTCTGTTAATATAAACACACTCCCAGGATCCCCTCTGTTAATATAAACTCACTCCCAGGATCCCCTCTGTTAATATAAACTCACTCCCAGGATCCCCTCTGTTAATATAAACTCACTCCCAGGGTCCTCTCTGTTAATATAAACTCACTCCCAGGATCCCCTCTGTTAATATAAACTCACTCCCAGGATCCTCTCTGTTAATATAAACTCACTCCCAGGATCCCCTCTGTTAATATAAACTCACTCCCAAGATCCCCTCTGTTAATATAAACTCACTCCCAGGATCCTCTCTGTTAATATAAACACACTCCCAGGATCCCCTCTGTTAATATAAACTCATTCCCAGGATCCCCTCTGTTAATATAAACTCACTCTGATTAAAGCCGACCTCTTTGACCAAGCCTTTGGTCCCCAGCCCTAATATCTCCTTATGTGGCCTGGTGTCAAATTTTGTCGTTACGCCCCGTGAAGCGCCTTGGAACGTTTTACTACGTTAAAGGTGCTATATAAGTACAAGATGTTGTTGTTGTTGATCTGGTAAAATGAAGATAATTATATAAACTCTCCCGAAACATTAACATCCATCTGTGAAGAATTGTTGTGTTCGTTCTGTTTAAAATAATGATTTGAGCAGTGGCCAGCTGAAGTTGAATCCCTTTTAACAATAGCCAGCACCTAGGGGTCATCCATGTTGCTTAAAGTTTTTAGTACCAATGTAATAACTTAAAAAAAAACTTTTAACAGCTACCACATGTGTTTTCTGTGAGATGGCAAGCGTTGTAGTGTGGGAATGTGCCTGTTGCTATTTTTAACTAACTGCTGCTGGCCAAATGCAAACCAGTTGCTCGTTCCCAATTCTCACCCGTCTGCATGAAGCCTCCTCCCACATGCTCGTCGCTCCAGCATTCATCCCGCTCTGCTTCAGAGAAGACAAAACGTCTCGGTGTTTGACAGTGAGCGCCTGGGCTTGTTTTTTTACATGGAATGCACAGCAGCGAAACAGGCCTTTCGGCCCAACAGGCCCACACGAGCCACCGCCCACCCTACTTCACCTCACCCTATCAACATACCCTTCTGTTCCTTTCTCCCTCATGTGTTTATCTAGCTTCCCCTTAAATGTACTACCTATACTATTCATAGGATTACATAGGATATACGGCACAGAAACAGGCCATTCGGCCCAACCAGTCCATGCCGACGTTTACGCTCCACTCGAGCCTCCTCCCGTCTTTCCTCATCTAAATCTATCAGCATGACCCTCTATTCCCTTCTCCCTCATGTGCTTGTCTAGCCTCCCCTTAAATGCAGCTATACTGTTCGCTTCAACCACTCCCTGTGGTAGCGAGTTCCACATTCTCACCATTCTCTGTGTAAAGAAGTTTCTTCTGAATTCCCTATTTGATTTATTGGTGACTATCTTATATTTATGGCGGCTAGTTTCTCCCCCACAAGTGGAAACATCTTCTCTACGTCTACCCTATCAAACCCCTTCATAATTTCAAAGATCTCTATCTTCGAGAGAAAAGGGCCCCAGCCTGTTCAGTCTTTCCTGATAATTATAACCTCTCAGTCTGGTATCCTTTTTTGCACCTTCCCCGGTGCCTCTTCATCCTTTTTGTAATATGGAGACCAGAACTGTGCACAGTACTCCATAGCATTTCCAAGATGTGTTTTGTTCTTTTTTTTAACAACTCCCGTCTCCTAATTTCACCCTCCCCTCCAATCCTCTCCAGAGAGTGCCGACTCCTGTTGGGGTGCAGTTCCATGGGTGCCGTTCCTCAAGCTGAGCACCATTATTCAAGTGTGAGCTGAGACAGTGACTGCTATCGGGCTATTCAACCATAGGGTGAGCGCTACACCTTACAGCCAATCCTGTCCCCAATACAACAGCAACTTGTGTTTATTTGGTGCATTTAATGTATAAAACATTGAGAGTTAACGAAGCAGAAAAAAACCACCTTCGACATCCACTCCCTCCACCACCGGCGCACCGTGGCTGCAGTGTGTACCATCTACAAGATGCACTGCAGCAACTCGCCAAGGCTTCTTCGACAGCACCTCCCAAACCCGCGACCTCTACCACCTAGAGGGACAAGGGCAGCAGGCGCATGGGAACACCACCACTTGCAAGTTCCCCTCCAAGTCACGCACCTGTGACTTGGAAGTATATCGCCGTTCCTTCATCGTCGCTGGGTCAAAATCCTGGAACTCCCTCCCTAACAGCACTGTGGGAGTATCTTCACCACACGGACTGCAGCGGTTCAAGAAGGTGCCTCACCACCACCTTCTCGCGGGCAATTAGGGATGGGCAATAAATGCTGGCCTTGCCAGCGATGCCCACATCCCATGAATGAATTTTTAAAAAAGCCCTGCTCTTATGTGGGTCCTAGAGGCTGTTTTCAGAGTAAGATCGGTGGAGGCCTGGAGCAGCTGCTTGTCTGCCCTCAAAAGATGCAGTAAGAAAGTCGATGCTTCAAGGGAATTCCATCAGTGTATTGCACAGTGCATCTGCGGTGCTGTTATTGGATAAGAGTGGAACGGATAGAGGAAAATTGGCAAGGGAAACAAAATAGAGCTAGTCTACTTGATTCCACTAGGTGGTAGCATTTTCAACTGCCGGTATCTCAAATGGACACAGTTTGAAGTTAGTCACTGAATAATGAGAAAGAGAAGCTGTGCGATTTAAACAGAGGTAATGGCCCAAAAATTAGTCTTAGTACGCGAGAGTACGCACTGTGTACTCTCGCGTATTCTGTCTCCAATTGCCGGTTTTCTGCATGCACTGCGCATGCGCTGAAAACCGGCACTTGGTGAACTCAAAAGGGGGCGGTTCCTAGGTGAACCGCGTGCGCGCTACAGGCTGCGCGCACGCAGTGCACTTAGTGCTTTGAACGCGCAGGTAAGCATGGAAGATTTTACACATAAAGAAAGGAGGCGTAAGACCCTCTTTTAACAAGGTAAGTAGTTAATTAAGTATTATTTTAAATTTTTTTCAACAGGTTTATCTTTTTTAGAGACTTTAAAGAAAGGTAAGTTTATTTTTATAACTTTTAAAAAGATTTAAAATTTTTTCTAAAATTTAATTTTTTGTTTAAAGTGGTTAATTTATTTAACTATACTTATTTTATTAATGTGATGGTTTTTTTTAAATTTAATTGAGGTTTAGCTGTTCTTTTGCAGGGGTATAGATTCATAGCTTTGACAGCCCTTGCTGTCAAAACTATGAATGAAAGATGGTGTGCTGCCATTGGCTCTAACTGAATCACGTGATCCCACAGCTCGCACGAATTAACTGCGTCTGTGGGATACGCACACACTGCACAGCTGTAGCCTTGAAACTAAAGTTCGTGTGAGCTCGGAGGGAAAAGGCAGGTGCGCAGTGAGATATCGCAGGGAAGCCTTACCCCCGCAGGAAGGCTCCTTCTTTAATTTCTGGGCCAATGAAAAGCTCTAGGACAGGGAAAGCTTCACCATCAGCTCCGCGACTTAAAACTCAGTCGAAGACAATTTAGTGTCCTGATGATGAGGTCCCACTTGCCTGTTTCTGTTATTCAGGTCTCATGATAAAGATCCCATGGCACTATCTGAAGAAGAGTAGCTGGTCCTCCCACGAGTCCCTCCCTCAAAGACCACCATCAAAAGCAGAGTGACTGGTCATTCATTCTGCTTGCGGGATCTTACAATGGTCGCTATGTTTGGAACGTTAACAATTATTTCACTTCAAAGTATCATAGAACCATAGTAACTCAAAGGGCTGGATTTTCATAGGGCCGTTGAGGCGGGATTGGAGGTGTGTGGGGGGTTAAAATTGCAGAAACTGGCAGGCGGGCCCGATCCCGCCTCCACGCAATTTTGATGAAATCATGTCTGCTGGTCTCGTCTCCGTCCCGCCTCCAAGAGGCGGGAGAGGCCATTAATGCCCTTAACAAGCCCTAAATTGGCTCTGTAATGCCATTTTCATAGTTTTTTGCTAGTTTAACCCTTTTCCCACGTGAAGCACGCCTGATCTGAAACACGCCAGTGAAACCTGGCGGGAGCACAAGTGGATTGCTGACTCTCAGCTGCAGCTCAACCATTAAATAGGAGATTTGATCAGCCATCATTTGCAGGTGGCAGGACTTTGTTGTCACAGGTCTGGGGGAACTTTTAGAAGGCATAACCACAGCTCTGGAAGTTTGGAGCCTGACACCCATCTCCAGTGTGACCTCCTGGGAAACCCCTCTCGCCACCCTCATTGAGCGCTTCCTCAACTGAGGCATATACGCCATTTATTTCCTTCCTTCCTGGGCATCCGATGAGGACAAATACCAGCCGTGGCAGCAGCAGAACCATGAACAACAGCAGCAGCGCCAAGCTGCTCCTCACCCACCTGAAGCTGCACAGGCCAGAAGGCGCCAGCGCGTGACCACATTGCTGCCCGAGATGCAAGGGACGCACTTGACCAGATTTGCTTAGCCTGCACAATCAAACACTTTTGCCTCGCACCTTCTTATCAGACCATTGACAATGGCCAGGAACCTGCGGATTCCTATCACTCTGACCACCATACTGACAATTGCAAGTTATCCTAAGGCCTCATTGTGTAAGTCCCATTAGCAAAATGACAGACGCCACAACTGCAGCTATCAGAGTTTTTATTTACACTTAACACCTGATGGCTTTTTTACATTAAACATCAAATTTCACCCAAGTGACTACCCTTGTGACTATTTGTGCAGTATCTTTCTCTTACGCGTGCTCCTATGTGGTGCTTCCCCTGTGGCTTCAGCAGAGGTGGAGGCCCCCTGCTCAGTTTCTTGCTGCTCCTGTCTCGACACCTTTGGCGGGCATCCTCTGGGGCTGCGAACCTGCGAGGGCTCAGCAACAGTCTGCTGCTCCTGTGGCTGGGCAGGGGTTGAGATGCCGATCTCAGTTGGGTGTGGACTCTGGTGGGGCTCTGACCGAGGACTTGTCAGTGGCATGGAAGTGTGAGCGCTTGGAGAGGAGCCCCCACCTCACAGAATCCTCACAGTGCAGATAGAGGCCATTTCGGCCCATCGAGCCTGCACCGACACATATCCCACCCTATCCCCGTAACCCCATGTATTTAATCCCCCTAACACTAAGGGTCAATTTATCATAGCCAAATCAACCTAACCCGCACATCTTTGGACTGTGGGAGGAAACCGGAGCACCCGGAGGAAACCCACGCAGACACGGGGAGAATGTGCAAACTCGACACAGACAGTCACCCGAGGCCGGATTTGAACCCGGGTCCCTGGCGCTGTGAGGTAACAGTGCTAACCACTATGCCACCGCTGACCTCCTTGTTGTCTGCCACCAACATCCCTCTCATGGGTCAGGTCCACCTCAGCGCTTGCAAGTGGATTGAGAGCACCTTGCTGCACATCAGGGGGGCCATGGGGACCTGTATCTGCACTGGCAGTCCTACTCAGAAGGACTTCCATGAAGGTCTGGTTTCTCTGTTCAATAGATGTCCATCGCTCCTCCAGAGATGTCATTCTATTCAGAACACTCACCATGTTTTCAGTACTCTGGCGACTTATCACCTCCATGGAGGTTGCCATCCTTTCCATGATGATGCGTTCATGCGCCAATGACTCCTCAAAGGCTCTGCTCATGTTCGCTA
The DNA here is from genome assembly GCA_030390025.1 of Squalus acanthias. NCBI lineage: Eukaryota > Metazoa > Chordata > Chondrichthyes > Squaliformes > Squalidae > Squalus > Squalus acanthias. The sequence goes on from CM059429.1 coordinate 16,263,248, forward strand.
TGGACTCCTCCATTCGCTCCACACTCGCAGCGATCCTGGAGACAAAACCTGTCAGAGACTCCTGCATCTGTTCCTGGAGTTCCAGCACCGCTGATCTTATGGATGGCCCGAGAGGCAGAGGGTCGACATGCAGCTGAGCCGAGCTAGGAGAGTCCTGCGCCCTCCGACTAGGATTCTCCACTGCTGTCCCTGTCTCCACCATCTGCTGATGCGCACTTGTGAGCTGTGATACACCAGGTGACAACACTACTCTATGTCCCGAGGGTCCCACCGAGGTGTGAGTCTCTGCGCTGGTGCTGGGTGCACCGAATTCTGCTGATGCTGCACCCTCAGAGGTTGCAGCTTCCTCTGAGCAGTCTGGATGCTCAGGCTCTTCCTCCTGGCTAGTGGGGACGGGTGCTTGCGATGGTCCTGTGGGGGAGTAAAGGAAAGAGTCAGAGATGTGATGCCAAGGTTACATCACATTGCATATTGCAGATGATCATAATCTCCTATTTAATGGTTAGAGCTTCAGATTCATTATCAGCGACTCATGCAATGTCAATGAGAGAGATGGAACACTATTCTGTCACCAGCTTGCTGTGATGCACCCGTCTGTCCGTCTCCCACATGCGTATCCTCCTCTACTCCCACGATCTCCAGGACCGCATCCTCCCAGGGGGTGAGCTGGGCTAATGAGGGTGGCCCTCCTCCTGTCCTGGATCTTTCCCTTTTATTGTGAGCTCTCTTTTCCTGCAATGAGGGAGACAAGTGGAGTTTGAGTGAGATTGAAGGAGTGAGTGTAGAGAGTCCATAGCATAGATGCTTAGAAAGTGACAAAGATGGCGTGAGGTGGCAAGACCAAGGGCCCTCCCTGTGTGTTGTAAGTTGTTTTCATAGCATGACAGTGATAGGGATTGTGAGGGCTGCATAGTCGAATAGTAAGGTGAATGTGACCATAGAGAAAGAGGGAATGGGTAAGGATGCATGGATGTCAGTGTCAAGTGGGATAGGGAGGAAGAGGTTGCTAAAGCTGAGTGCTGGTGAGGAGAGGCAATGGGGATCAGATTGAGGGTGAAGGGAAAGTCATACTCACTTTTGCAGTGCGCAGGTCATGAAACCTCTTCCTGCACTGGAGCCAAGTTCTGCGGGTGATGGATAAGGAGTTGACCTCCTGGGCGACCTGGACCCACACAGCCTTGGTCTGCTGGGGAGGCTTCTTCCTCCCTGAGGAGGGGAAGAGCACCTCTCTGCTGGCTCTTGCTCCCTCCACCAAAGCTTGCAGGGCAACGTCATCGAACATGGGAGCAGACCTGGGTCGTTGGCTGGCCATTCCTCCTGCAGGTGCCTCTAGAATACAGGTCCAAAAGCTTGGCAGCCTGCAGAAGAAGCAAGGCTTGTTGCAGACCTTAAATGCAGCAGCAATGATGACGTCATCGGAGGCGACTTTCAGACTGGAATAACTCATTGGCCATGGGTTCCCACACGTTGGAACTCAATTGGCCAATTAAGTTAAAATCGCATCATTCATCCACATCGATCTAGATTCGGGTGGGCAACACGGAAAGCGGATAACACGACCCCAACCCGCCCCAGTATCAAAATCCAGCCTAAAGGGCTGGATTTTGAATGACCCATGGAGTTGGGTTTGGAGGCGTGTGGGGGTTAAATTTGCGGGGTCGGGGGTCCCGACTCTATCCCGCCTCCACGCAATTTTGACAAAATCAGTCGCGGGTTTCCCGACTCCATCCCGCCTCTTGGAGGCGGGAGAGGCCATTAAAGCCCTTAACAAGCCCTAAATTGGCTGTGTAATGCCATTTTCAAACGTTGTAGCTAGGTTAACCCATTTCTGGCGTGAAACACGCCTGGTGTGAAACACTCCAGTGAAACCTCGTGGGAGTACAAGTAGATAGCTGACTATCGGCTGGAAGTCCATTATTACAACGGAGATGTGATGAAGGTAGTAGTAGTATTAGGTCTGAAACTCGCTGCTGAATTGAATGTGTTCAGAAACTGCATGAGAGGACTTGGATGCAAAAAACATTTCTTTCTTTCTTTCTCTCTCTCTCTCTCTCTCTCTCTCTCTCTTCTCATTTGCATCCAGTCCACTCACAGCACAAAGCCAGGCAGGTCCTCTCTCACCAACATCCAGTCTGTCTCTGAAACTAGGCAGCAGCAATGATGACATCATCAGAGGCAACTTTCAGACTGAAACCACTAATTAGTTCATGGGTTCCCACATGCTGGAACTCAATTGCCCAATTAAGTGAAAATTGCATCAGTCTCCCACATTAATCTGGAGTCGGAAGGGGGGGGGGAACACGAAATGCGGATGACACGACCCCAACCCGACCCCAAGACAAAATCCAGCCCAAAGTGTTTGAGTTTAGAGGGTTAAATTATGAGGACAGGTTGCATAAACTTGACTTGAATTCCCTTGAGTATAGAAGCTTGAGGGGTGATCCGATCGAGGTGTTTAAAATGTTAAAAGGATCTGATACGTTAAATACGGAGAAACTATTTCCTCTGGTGGGGGAATCAAGAACGAGGGGACATAATCTTAAAATTAGAGCCAGGCCATTCAGGAGCGAAATGAGGAGGCACCTCTTCACACAAAGGGTAGCAGAAATCTGCAACTCTCTCCCCCAAAGGCTGTGGCTGCTGGAGGACAATTGGAGCTTTCAAGACTGAGATCAAGGTCTGCCAGGATGGGTGGGGTTTCTGTCCCTTATAAGGCAAGGCCAGAAAATCCTGTAAAAAGCAGAGACTCCATGCAACTTGGTCCCTGCTATTTTCCTGAGGGCTCATTGAGTCTCCCGCCAGAGTTAAGGGGGCAGTCCAGCAGAACTCCCGGGGAAATTTGAAAAACACGGAATGAGAGTTCAGCAACTCTGCACTATCTCAGCATCTGAGGTTAATAGTGAAGAGCCTATAGGTAGCTGTGAGGGCGAGATTGTCGCCATGGCTTGGGCGCAAACAATAATAGACTGGAATGACTCTTCAGCTGGTGAAACACTGCACAATGGCGGTAATATTCACCTTCACTACCTGGGTGAAAATCTGGTGGAGCAGGTCAACCGCCTCTTGTAGAATTTGCCCGATAACAGATCACCTGGAATATGTTGTTGTCCCACCACCTGTTGATGCAATAATCATGGACTATTCCTAGGAGTATTTTATCTCTTAGAGTCATAACGAGTCACAGGGGGAGAAATTCAGTATCGCCCCATTTGGGGCGCAATTATCGGCCGGGCGCAAAGATTAGCGCCTGGCGCTAATTATCGCCTCCGACTGCAAACTTGACTTTTATCGCCCCTGGAGGTGATTGGAGCGCTATATCAGGCGCTTCACACTTGTCTTAAGGCGCAAAGGCCGAGGAGCGAGGCGCTACCTCAGAGCGCGGGCGAAGCTCATGTGATGTCAGTCAGCAATGGAACACACACACAATGGCACGGGCCAGTTCTTAAAGGGGAGGGTTGATCTTGCTTTCCATCCACATCCTGCTCATTGCAGCCTTGAATCTCAGCCTGGAGAGACCTGCACATCAAATCTGCTGGAAAGAACAAGGAAAGAACCAGGGAAAGAGCTCCGAGTGCAGCCCCCAGAGTCTCTTCTAAATTGATACAAGGAAGGGCAAATCAAAATGAACCTGCAAAGTGCTGCTCAGTACCCAAAACTCCTTCACACAGCATTGAATCTCTCCAGAAATCAGTCTCTCTCTCTCTCTCAGAAAGTGTGGTTCAAAAATGTGACCAACAATAAAAGGCAGGAAGCGGTCACCTTTAAATAGCGCTCCCCCAGTCCCTTCCTGACTGCAAAACGCTCCCCTCAACCTGTCGTTGCTAGCGGCAGGCGGTAAGGCAGGGGGGGGCGCCACTCAATATCCGCTCCAGGACGATACCGGGGCGTTGCGCACTCGACTGACGTCACGATCTGCCGGCGCAGGAGATTGTGGCGGTAGTGTTTAGCGCCGCCGCAAAATGTCTAGTTAATTTCGCGAGCGGTGCAAACATCGCCGCGCTCGGGCGCTAGTTGCTTTGCGCCCTATTAGCGCCCTCTTAAGGCGCTAACGGGAGGCGCAACCAACTGAATTTTTCCCCCATAGAGTCATAACGGCACAGAAGGAGGCCATTCGGCCCATTGAGTCCGTGCCAGCTCTCTCTAGAGCAATCCAGTCAGTGCCATTCCCCCACTCTATCCCCGTAGCCCTGCAAGTTTATTTCCCTCGAGTGCCTATCCAGTCTCCCCTTGAAAACATTGAGTGTCTCCGCTTCATCCACTTCCGTCGGCAGCGAATTCCAGGTCATCATCACTCGCTGCGTAAAAAAGTTTTTCCTCACATCCCCCCTGTATCTCTTGCCCGAAACCTTAAATCTGTGTCCCCTAGTCCTTGTACCATCAACTAGTGGGAACAGCCTTTCCCCGTCTAGCCTATCCAAACCCATCATAATCTTGTACACCTCTATCAAATCACCACTCAACCTCCTTTGCTCTAATGAAAACAAATCCAGCTTCTCCAACCTGTCCTTGTAGCTAAGATCCCCATCCCTGGAACCATTCTGGTAAATCTCCTCTGCACCCTTCACATCCTTCCTAAAGTGTGGTGACCAGAACTTTTTTTTAAATTCTCTTATGGGATCTGGGCGTCGCTGGCAAGACCAGCATTTATTGCCCATCCCTAGTTGCCCTTGAGAAGGTGGTGGTGAGCCGCCTTCTTGAACCGCTGCAGTCCGTGTGGTGAAGGTACTCCCACAGTTCTGTTAGGTAGGGAGTTCCAGGATTTTGACCCAGCGACGATGAAGGATCGGCGATATACTTCTAAGTCAGGATGGTATGTGACTTGGAGGGAACTTGGATGTGGTGGTGTTCCCATGCGCCTGCTGCCCTTGTCCTTCTAGGTGGAAGAGGTTGCGGGTTTGGGAGATGCTGCCGAAGAAGCCTTGGCGAGTTGCTGCAGTGCATCTTGTAGATGGTACACACTGCAGCCACGGTGCGCCGGTGGTGGAGGGAGTGAATGTTTAAGGTGGTGGATGGGGTGCTTTGTCCTGGATGGTGTCGAGCTTCTTGAGTGTTGTTGCAGCTGCACTCATCCAGGCAAGTGGAGAGTATTCCATCACACTCCTTACTTGTGTCTTGTAGATGGTGGAAAGGCTTTGGGGAGTCAGGAGGTGAGACACTCACCGCAGAATACCTAGCCTCTGCCCTGCTCTTGTTGCCACAGTATTTATGTGGCTGGTCCAGTTAAGTTTCTGGTCAATGGTGACCCCCCAAGATGTTGATGGTGGGGGATTTGGCAATGGTAATGCCGTTGAATGTCAAGGGGAGGTGGTTAGACTCTCGCTTGTTGGAGATAGTCATTGCCTGGCACTTCTGTGGCGCGAATGTTACCTGCCACTTATCAGAACTGGGCGCAATACTCCAGTTGTGGCCTAACTAGCGCTTTATAAAGGTTCAGCATAACTTCTCTACTTTTGTACTCAATACCTCTTATTTATGAAGCCCAAGATCCCATATGCTTTGTTAACCACTCTCTCAATATGTCCTACCACCTTCAGGGACCTATGCACGTTAACTCCCAGGTCCCTCTGTCCCTGCACACTCTTTAAAACTGTGCCATTAAGTGTATATTGCCTCTCCCTGTTCCTTCTGCCAAAATGCATCACCTCACACTTCTCTGTATTAAATTCCATCTGCCACTTGTCTGCCCATTCTGCTAGCCTTTCTATTTCCTGTTGCAGTCGATTGATATCATCATCACTATTTGCCACACCCCCAAGTTTGGTGTCATCGGCAATTCTACTCTGTTTTCCAATATCCAGGTCATTTATATACATCAAAAAAAGCAGTGGCCCCAGCACTGACCCTTGGGGAACACCACTGTCTACCATCCTCCAGTCTGAAAAACAGCCATTTACAACTTCCATTCTTGGTCAGTAGATACTTTCCATCCATTTATTCAAGGAGTTCATTAATACAGCATTAACTGCTTTCACTGTCAATGTATTTGACATACTCGCTCCTCGATTATACTCTCCTATAAGTCTTGTTTACTTTTTGCATGCGCTCTCCAGGAGTACAATCAGAGTCTAAATGAAATAGCCTGTTTACTTCACATGTCAATTTTCCATTCTTTAACGAAAACAAGTCAGGTTCCGTGAACCTCTCGTAACTTGGTGTCCTGAGCCTTTGGCACGTTGCTTTTCTCTGAATTCTATCCAGTGTGATGAAATTCATGAACCATAATCTTCTTTAAAAGCTTCACATATAGAACTTAACAAATGTCTTCTGAAAAGCCAAGTGGAGTGTATCCACTGGACAGTCTTTGCCAGTTAATTAGTTACCATTTCAAAGGTTTTTAAGCATGACACATTCCTTCAGTGACTACACTTCAAAAGTATTTAATTGGCTGTAAAGCGCTTTGGGACGTCCTGAGGCCATTGAAGGCAGTATATAAATGCAAGATCTTTCTTTCTTATTGTTTCTAAAACTATGCAGACATCTTCTTTTGACTTTTCAGTGAAAATTGATGGTAGCCAGTCCAAAAGCTCCTGAGTATTGTTCCTCACCGGCACTGATGGATTAACGGGCCTAGAATTCCTCAATTCAGGTCTCATTCCCTTTTTTATCATTGTGATAGCATTTGCGATGCTTAGGAATAGCTCGCCCTCCATAAACTTCAGCTCATCCCAAACTCTGCTGCCTGTATCCTAACTCGTACCAAGTCCCGTTCACTCATTACCCCTGTGCTCCCAGACCAGCAACGCCTCAAATTAAAAATTCTCATCCTTGTGTTAAAATCCCTCCATGACCTCACTCTTTCCTATCTCTCTAACCTCCTCCAGCCCTGCAATCCTCCGAGATCTCTGCGTTCCTCCAATTCTGGCCTCTTGCGCATCCCCAATTTCCTTCACCCCACCATTGGCGGCCGTGCCTTCAGCCGTCTAGGTCCTAAGCTCTGGAATTCCCTCGCTATGCTCCTTTAAGATGCTCCTTAAAACCTACCTCTTTGACCAAGCTTTTGGTCACCTGTCCTAATATCTCCTCATTAGGTGTCAAATTCTGTCTGATAATGTTCCTGTGAAGCGCCTTGGGACATTGTTACTACGTTAAAGGCGCTATATAAATGCTAGTTGGACTTGATCAGCTCTTAAGGACGCATTCCTCACTCTGTGTCTAAGTACAATTGATCATGGTTACTGAAAAGATAATGTGAGAATTCCAGTCCGCTTTTTCTCAAATAAAATGAACAATTATAACAGAGAGAAGCAAAGACTCCAATGAGTGTTTAATAGTTCACCATAAATATAATACAAAATTTGATTTGTGCACTTTCGTTTATTACAGCAAACTCTCATTTTTCATAAGACACAGATCCTCAAAACAAGAGGTTAGGGAATGATCTAAAGGTCATTGTGCACCAAATGTTGGATTAAACAAAGCTAAGGGGTTTATCTGGGATCAGGCTCACAGAACACTTATCTGCCTGTGTTTCTGGATGAAAAGTGGATGAAGTAGAATGGGAGCATACAGACCAGCATAGACCAATTGGGCCAAATGACTTGTCCCTGTGCTGTAAAATTCTATGTAATTATTTCTTCTTTAATTAGGAGGATAAAAATATATGTTTCAAGAACATTTCTTTTTCACTCATCTGTGGGGAAGAGTTCCTCTGGCCACTAGATTTAGTTGCACGACAAACAGATGTGAGAAGGTTTTCTCTGGACACTACTGAAAATGAAATTATGAATGCGTCAAAAAGGGAAACTCGCTCATGACGTTGCTACACATTGCAACCCAGAAGAAATCACCCCCACAGTTACTCACTCTGCCTCGGACACCAAGAGTCACAGAGTCATAACGGCACAGAAGGAGGCCATTCGGCCCATCGAGTCCGTGCCAGCTCTCTGCAGAGCAATCCAGTCAGTCCCACTCCCCCGCTCTATCCCCATAACCCTGCAAGTTTATTTCCCTCAAGTGCCTATCCAGTCTCCCCTTGAAAACATTGAGTGTCTCCGCTTCCACCACTTCCGTTGGCAGCGAATTCCAGGTCATCACCTCTATCAAATCACCCCTCAACCTCCTTTGCTCTAATAAAAACAAATCCAGCTTCTCCAACCTGTCCTTGTAGCTAAGATCCCCCATCCCCGGAACCATTCTGGTAAATCTCCTCCTCTGCACCCTCTCAAGGGCCATGGCTACAGCACTTAGTTATTTCAGCAGGTGTCCCCAATTCCTTTACTGCTACACATAGACAGGAGCTCCATTGGAATAGTGCAGGAAAGGGACCCCATCCCCTCCCGTCCCCAGGAAAATTTCCATCCCCTTCTGGAGAAAATCAGCCAAGACTGGTAAGTTCTCTCATCTGTAGTCATCTCAAGGTGTGGAATCCAAACAGGCATTGGTTCTGAAGAAGAGTCCACGCCCAAAATGTTAGCTCATCTCTTGTCTCCACAGATGCTGCCTGACCAGCGTTTTCTGTCTTTGGTCTTCACACAGCTTTCTTGGCCAGAAGTCCACCTCCGAACACGGTAACTACCACACAGCCTCTATCAATGCATCATTTCTTTAAACCACAAAAGCATGGAATAAGCAACCAATTGCGCATTAATCCAACCTCAATTAAGGACGCTTCTCATTGTTACTGTTGGTGGCTGCAATGGACAAATGGCCTTAACAGCAAGTTTCACTGTAATCTCATTTTAGAATCATAGAATTATACAGCACAGAAGGAGGCCATTCGGCCCATCATGGATGTGCTCATGACCCTGTTAGCTGAGACTTTCCCGTCTGTTGTGATTTGCAAGGCTCTTTCCGTTCTAAATTATATGACAAAAAAATTATGAATCATCTTTTCCAACATCTTCAAGATACCCGAATGTTCAAACGAAGTTGAAATCAGTGTCAGCTGCCCGGAAATAGTTGGATTTGACACACAGTGGGGGCAGGTTTTCCAACTTGCCGCCCGGGCGTTAAGCTGGCGTTCTGGATCGGATCATTATAGAATCTGCCTGAGTTTCTATCCATTGAAGTCAATGGAAGCGGATATCGGACACTTTCTATAAGGGGCGGACAATCCACAAAGCCAGTTTTACACCCGAGGCGGTGAACTGAAGACCTAAACCCAGAGCCTTACGTTAGTGAGTCAGCTCGTGTAAGAAATAAACTTTACACACCTGTTTTTACGCATACATACAGTAATTTTTAAGCAGGGCCCTCTCAAGCCAAAGTGAAATGAACATTGCTTTAGTGACTCAGAAATGACTGTTAGCGATATTAACGCACGAAGGCCTACAGCCTTCGTATGAGATTCCTCTACTTTAAACCCAGTTTAAACTAAACAGGTTAATGCCTCCCTTAAAATCGTTGCCCGAGGAACACCACACGAATTCAATAGGCTCGCTTCCGAATTCCGGCATCAGCAGGTTTCTTCGGGAAATGAAATAAAATCTACGTGCGTTTTTCCTTGGAGGTACTGCAAGTCCATGTGGAAAAGAGAGTCAAAAGAAAGTTTCCTGCAGCTGTTTAGCCCCAATTATCGGACAGCTCGTGCAGGTTTCGAGCAATCCGCTTCGCCTTGTGGCACCGTTAGGCTATAGAGAGAGAAATAGATTAAAAAAAGGGCATATTTAAAAAAACGAAACAGTTCATTAATATCTGTGAAACATGCAGTTACTTATATAAACCGTGGCCTGGATTTTCAAATTGCGGGGTGCGGGGTGTTGGCAGGGGTGGGGGACATCTCCAGAGGAGCAGGACTCTGGGGCCTCGAGCACAGGCCGCTCTGCCGACCTCACGACGCTGAGGCCTAACAAAGAGCCATAGCGATGGAAATTCCTGTTGGAATTTGCGCTGGCACAAAGCGGGCTCGACTCAGCCACCCGTTATACCCCCTGTCCAAAATTCAGCTCCACTGGCTTCAATACGCTTGAATATCGGGCGGGGCGCATAACGGGCAGCCGACGCGATTATGCCCGCTTAGCTCTGCCACCCAGGGCGAAATTCTACCCCATAGTGCTCAGCGTCCAATCGGAGCAGGAGGTAAGACAGAAGCCACGTCTCCCTCATGCGAATTTAAATTGTGCGCACCTGCAACATATGGGCAGGCTCATTTTGGACAACTGCATTCACCCACTGGGAAACTGGGGCTGGGGGGAGGTGGGGCGCGACAGAGCAAGTTTCCACCCGCACCCTCCCCAGATCCATTTGACAACTGGTGGGAGTTGCGGACAATCTATCCCCAAATTTTTACTGAGCAAGAACTGCGACAGTTAACCATGATCAGAGTAAATTGGTTGCCATAGTTTATTAACGCAACACATTTCTACTTAGGTCAGTGTTTTGTGAAGCAGAATAGTCAACACATATCATTGGTACTGCATCCTGAAAGACTAATAGAATCTTACAGCACAGAAGGAGGCCATTTGGCCCATCGTGCCTGTGCCGGCTCTTTGAAAGAGCTCTCCAATTAGTCCCACTCCCCTGCTCTTTCCCCATAGCCCTGAATTTTTTTCCTTTTCAAGTATGTATCCAATTCCCTTTTGAAAGTTACCATTGAATCTGCTTCCACTGTCCTTTCAGGCAGCGCATTCCAGGTCACAACAACTCGCTGTGTAAAAATAAAATTCTCCTCATCTCCCCTTTGGTCCTTTTGCCAATTATCTTAAATTCATCTATTCACAATGCTGTAAAGATTATTTACCCAGGCTCAAGAATGTTACTTTTCCCCCAACTTCAGAAAAGTACCCAAGAAAATATTCTGTAAAAATATTCTTTCACAGAGTGGTGAGAATCTGTGGAACTCGGGGTGGAAGAAGCAAATTAGCGTTGACACATTTAAGCTTGATGCATACATGAGGGAGAAGGGAATAGAGGGAAAAGGGGGCAGGGTGGGAAGAGGTATTTAGAGTGGGAGGAGGCTTGTGTGGAATATAAACATCGACATATACCAGTTGGGCTGAACGGCCTGTTTCCCTGCTATGGGTTCTATGTAATTCTATGTAATACCCACTACACTCCGATCATCCTTGTGCTATCTCTGAATGAGATGAGGTGCCAATTTGCACCAAATTAGGAGCAGTTTATGTTGTGGTTACATGCTCGGAAGGAACTGGTTTGGGCTAAGTGCCCAAAAACTCTTTTCCGTCAAACTCTTACAATGAGCGGAGAGAGGAAACTTCCATTCTATCAATCTATTGGATTCAAACCCAAGTCGCTGCTGTGAAGTGTGAGTCGAAAAGGCTTTCTTCAATAAATCATTCAACACAGCTGTTAACGCTTCATATCGAGGGTGTAGCCACAATTGTGCCTCAGAGGGTCACGGCCCAGCCAATGAGCACCCAAACCCAACAACACTCACCCCCCACCCCCCACCACCCAAACCCAACAACCCTCACCCCCCACCACCCAATGAGCACCCAGACCCAACAACCCTCACCCCCACCACCCAATGAGCACCCAGACCCAACAACCCTCACCTCCCCCACCCCCCACCACGCACCCAAACCCAACAACCCTCACCTCCCTCACCCCCCACCACCCAATGAGCACCCAGACCCAACAACCCTCTCCCCACCACCCAATGAGCACCCAAACCCAACCCCCCCCCACCCCCCCCACAAATCTGAGCCTGCGTGAATGCCACTCAGGTGAAATGCAGCAGCAGAGGAGCGGAGCATAGATGTCCCCCCAGAGTTAGCAGTCAGGCACGAGCAGAGCAGCAAAGTCCAGCCTTAAGACATACGTTATGAGGTGGACGGGTCACTGGAATAGGTGGTTGGAACAATGGTAAGAGACAGGTAACATGAGCGGACATGGGGCCTACCTCTGAATGTACTGCTAATGTGGTACCCTTGTTTAAAAAGGGAGAAAAGGATTGAATTCCATTTGCCACTCTTCTGCCCACCTGACCAATTTATTGATACCTTCCTGCAGTCTACAGCTTCCTTCTTCAGTATCAACCACATAGCCGATTTTAGTATCATCTGCAAACTTCTTAATCATACCCCTTATATTCAAGTCAAGATCGTTGATATATACCACATCTGATATTTCACACTCCTCCCCCCCCGATAGCAATGTCTGCTTCGCCCCTCTCCTTTGTGAAAACAGACGCAAAGTATTCATTAAGAACCCTACCGACATCTCCCGCCTCCACACACAGATTACCCTCATGATCTCTAATAGGCCCTACCCTTTCTTTAGTTATCCTCTTACTCTTAATATATTTATAAAACATCTTTGGGTTTTCCTTGATTTTACTTGCCAAGAATTTTTCATGCTCTCTCTTTGCTTTCCTTTGCTATCATTTTAAATTGCACCCCTGCACTTTCTGTACTCCTCTAAAGATTCTGGAGTATTTAGCCCTTGGTATCTGTCATGCGCCTCCCTTTTTTTCTTTATCCTACCCTGTATTCTCTAGACATCCAGTGGGCTCTAGATTTGTTAGTCCCACCTTTTTTCTTTAAGGGCACATGTTTGGTCTGAACCCTCCGGATCTCCTCCTTGAATGCCTCCCACTGCTCTGACACTGATTTACCTTCAAGTAGCTGTTTCCAGTCCACTATGGCTAAATCCCCTCTGAGCTTAGCAAAATTTGCTTTTCCCCAATTTAGAATTTTTATTCCTGGTCCATCCTTGTCCTTTTCCACAACTACTTTAAATCTAACAGGATTATGGTCACTAGCACCAAAATGCTCCCCCACTGATACACCTTCTACCTGCCCAGCTTCATTCCCTAAAACTAAGTCCAGAACCGCCCCCTCCCTTGTTGGGCTTGCTACATACTGGCTAAAAAAGTTCTCCTGGATGCATTTTAGGAATTCCGCACCTTCTATACCCTTCACACTAATTTTATCCCAGTTAATATTGGGGTAGTTGAAATCCCCTACTATTACTGCCCTATAGTTTTTGCACTTCTCAGAAATTTGTCTACATATTTGTTCTTCTATCTCCCTCTCACTGTTTGGGGGTCTGTAGTACACTCCCAGCAGTGTGATCACCCCTTTTTTATTTTTCAATTCGACCCATATGGCCTCGTTTGATGATCCCTCCAACATGTCATCCCTCCTCACAGCTGTAATAGTTTCTTTAATCAATACCGCGACCCCCCCTCCCTTTTTACCTCCCTCTCTATCCCGTCTGAAAATCCTGTAACCAGGAATGTTGAGCTGCCATGCCTGCCCCTCTTTCAGCCACGTCTCTGTAATAGCTATAATATCATAGTCCCAAGTATCTACCTGTGCCCTCAGCTCATCTGCCTTGTTCGCTATACTCCTTGCATTGAAGTATATACCATTTAGTACAGGCAAACGTCCTTGTTGACTACTATCTAGCCCTTGATTCCTCTGTCCTTCCAATTTACTTTCTACGTTTTTGTTTTCCAATTCCAGTTTCTCTTCCCTCCCTATTGACTCTATACTTAGGTTCCCATCCCCCTGCCAAGCTAGTCAGTTACAGAGTGGCAGAGACCTGGAAATAAGATGAGTGACATCTGTTTTTGTCAGAATGCGGCACATTTTGTAGGAAGGCTTAGACAGGATGGAGTGGAAAGTACTTTGATATAATTTTTAAAAAGAGGCCTTTCACCTCAGCAGAGTGTCTCACCAACGTAGGCACAGTTTAAAAGAAATTAAACCATTCCCGTGCTAACAGTTATTCCCTTTTTTTAAAAAAAAAGGCATGTTCCAGTAGTGGTTTAATGGAGGCATGAAGCAAGGGTCGACCACCCAATCTACACCGAGCCACTGATTGTTCTATACTGAGGAAGTAACCAAACCAAACTGCACCAAACCATGAAGCCTAGCCCAGTGATCTTCACCGAGCCACCGTGTGCAATGTGCCAATCTACACCAACGTGCGTTCTGTTTCACCAGCAATTGCCCTAAACTCCAAATCGTTAGCGATCCGTGACGTTGCGCGATGTTAGTAATGATCATGGCCCAGAAATTCCGTTCACAGCCCTCCCCCGGGCGGAGGGCTGCGATTCGGAAAAATCTCCGCCTGGACCGGAGGGCTCCCGGGAGGCGCAGAATTCCGTTGCTGTGCCTCTTCAAACTGCCGGTGTGCAGGGCACGCGTATCCCAGGGGCGCAGCTCGTTCGCAGCGTCCCTGGGGTCACGTGGGCCATGGGGAGCCAATCAGAGCAGGGAATCTCCATTCATAGATTTGACAGGAAGACCTGTCAAATCTATGAATAGAGATCAGCCCCAAAACATGAGTGAAACTTCAAATAAATTTAAAAAACATCACATTTTTAAAATTACTCTAAATTACATAAATTAACTATTTTAAACAAAAATTTTAATTTTTGAAAAAAATAATTAAAGTTTTTAACGGGGCTAAAAATAAACTTACCTTTCTTTAAAGTATTTTAAAATGATAAATCAGTGGAAATTTTTTTTTTACTTTCTTAAACTATTAGCCTGCTAAAAGCAGGCCTTGCGCCTGCTTTTCTAGGCGCAGCTGTTCCCGACTTACCTGGACTCAAGCCAGTGTGGAAAAAACCGGAAGTTTCTAACGTACGCGCTGCCTATCCGGCGCAGGCGTATGAGCTGGGAAGCCCTTTGTGAAGAAAACGCAAGTGCTGGTTTCGAGCGCATGCGTAAAACCGGCACTTCCGTTGGCCCTGCGGGTGAGTACACAGCGCGTACCCACCCGTCGGGAACGGAATTTCTAGGCGAACCCGCTTGTCTGAACTCCCTTTGCCCATTATGTTAATGACGGCATCAACTCTTCATTTCAAACAGGTTGAACTCTTTCTTACAATAGTGGACATGGGAATGTGTTAATGAATGTTAACCCATCCGTTACTAATCAGGACATGGTACGGTTGCAACCTGGTTGTTTCGAACACAACCGAAACAGATCCTCCCGGCAGAGAAGGCAGATAAGGATTATCTTTGCCTCATAAACACATATATATTCAGTAGCATAACAAGCCTAGATATTTGCTGAAGCTGTTTAATCTTATTTTACTGTCAGCTATAAAGTACATAGTTTGCTTTGGAACAAAACTGGTGGGGAAATTATAAGGTAATCTTTAACAGCGAAATAATGATGTGGGTTACCTGAACCGCAGCAGGAACAGCAGCTGCACTCTCCACAGATAAATCCAATCAGTCCGTTGATAACTTGAATGGCACAAAGAACCAGCTGAACTCCACTCATCACCAACAGGAGAGCGAACAACGTGACGTGCCAGGTGACTATATTGTGGGGCAATATGCACTTATCCCACATGGAGTGATCGCCCAGGTAATTGCTGCCAAAGCAAAGAGACAAAACACAATGGCTTAAAACCAGTCAGCAAACCCATTTATAGAATCATACAGCACGGAAGGAGGCCATTTGGCCCATCGAGTCCCTTTGAAGGCGCTACCCAATTAATCCCGCTCCCTTGCAGATTTTTCCTTTTCAAGGATAGATTCAATTCCGTTTTAAAAGTTACGATTGAATCTGCTTCCTTTTCAGGCAGTGCATTCCACAACTCGCTGCACAAAAAAAATTCTCCTCATCTCCCCCCCTCCCCTTGGTCCTTGTACCAATTATCTTAAATCTGCAATAAAAACCGAAAATGCTAGACTACAGTCAGCAGGTCAGGCAGAATCTGTGGAGAGAGAAACAGAGTTAACGTTTCAGGTCGATGACCTTTCAATGACCATAGAGTTCTGATGAAAGGTCATTGACCTGAAACGTTAACTCTGTTTCTCTCTCCACAGAGACTGTCTGACCGGCTGAGTGTTTCCAGCATTTTCTGTTTTTATTTCAGATTTCCCGCATCCACAGTATTTTGCTTTTTAAAAAAAATCTTAAATCTGTGTCCTCTGGTTACCGACCCTCCTACCAGTGGAAGCAGTTTTTCATTATCTACTCTATCAAAACCCTTCATAAATTTGAACACATAAATTAAATCTCCCTTCAACCTTCTCTGCTCTAAGGAGAAGAATCCCAGCTTCTCCAGTCGCTCCACGTAGCTGAAGTCTCTCATCCCTGGTACCATTCTAGTAAATCTCCTCTGCACCCTCTCCAAGACCTTGACAGCCTTCCTAAAGTGTAGTGCCCAGAATTGAACACAAAACTCCAGCTGTGGCCTAACCAGTGATTTGTGAAGGTTTAGCATAACTTCCTTGCTTTTCTACTCTATGCCTCTATTAATAAGGCAAGGATCCCAGATGATTTTTTAAACGGCTTTATCAACTTGTCCTGCCACCTTCAATGATTTGTGAGCGTACACCCCCAGGTTTCTCTGTTTCTTTAAAATTGTACATTTATCGATCAACATGTTATCTTATTTTCTATATTCTGTGCTTCTGGAGTTGAATTTCCTGATTTCTCCCGATTTCCCGCAGCAGCTCGGTGGAAGATCCGTGGGAACCCCAAGTGCTTGCCTCGTTCCTCCAGGATTTCCGCAGATCTTCAGCGGCAGTTACAGCGGGCGATCGGGAGAAAGCCCCCGCGGGAATTCGACCCCCGTTGCGCCATCTGAAAGAAGTGATCCCGTGCCCATTACAGATAAAGACTTGGAAGCTGGGCTTTCTTCATCAAAGTACAAAAATGAAAGTCAGAGATAAATCGTCCATGGGAAGGGACCCAGGCCGATTGAACTGGAAGTCAGTCAGGGTAAGACGCCTCATTGTAGCAGCAAGTGGAATGAAAATACAAGGGAAAAATAAAGGGATTTTCCGGAAAAGTCTGACCAGGAAATGGGAGCAGGGTTGGTGTTTCTGGATTGCCTGGGGCAGGCTGTTACGGTTTCTGATATCGCTCAACTATCTCCATTTAGATTGTACCTGTGTAATTACACTCAGATGTCAACATTAACTGTTCTGAGCAGATGGGAAATGGTCAATAATCTTCCGCGAGTCTTATCAGACTTAAGTAATGAGTCAACACGACTGTTTATTATTTTTAGTCTTTGCAATCAATTAAATGCAGCCTAACTTTGTAGCACTACCTGGGGGTTATATACTCTGACAAATCGCACTGCTGGCCTGCCTGAATTCTATATCTGTGACAATTCATTTTTTTTGGAATACAGTATACTGGTTAGATGACAATGAATGGGGAATTTTAACTCCCTGGCGGGTAGCCAGCACAGGCCGCCCGCCTGTCTGGGAACCGCAGTGGGAGGCCGGGTCCATTTTAACAGCTCGGCCTCATTACATCCAGAGCCAGCTGGCTGACTTTGGGCCTACTAAGATAGGAAGGCCCAGATGCTGCCAGGCCGGCAGTCAGCTAAGTCGCAGGGAGGTTTCGGGAGGGATTGGGTAGATGGAAGGGGCGGGGGTGGGGGTGGGGGGGAGCCTCATGCCCCTCCAGGCCCTGCAAAGATAAATTTTACACTTACCTTGCAAGACCTCCTCCAGATGTCTGCTAGGTTTTATTGAGCAGGACATCTGCGGCGAGTGCCCCACTCAGTAAGCCGTTAAAATAGAATGGGGGTCCTATCTCAGTGATACCTATATTTATGAGGCTCCCTCCTGAGTCCAGTGGGCGCCTCAGCTGTTCGAGAAAGCAGCGGCGTTAAAATAGCCGCAGGGGGGGAAATGAGCGGTAAGTGTACCTCTTGGATATAAACTTCCGTTCTGCCTGATTTCTGTCAGGCGCAGAGAGTTAAAATTCCCTCTCAAGATTGGGCTTGAAAAGCTGAAGGTTGTAGAAGAAAGGGAAGACTGAACAATGAAAACAACAACGAACGTAGCAAGATGTCCCAAGGCGTTTCACGGGAGCGATTATCAAACAAAATCTGACACCGAGCCACATAAGGAGATATTAGGACAGATGACCAAATGCTTGATCAAAGAGGTAGGTTTTAAGGAGCGTCTTAACGGAGGAGAGAGAGGTAGAGAGACGGAGAGGTTTAGGGAGGGAATTCCAGAGCTTAGGGCCCAGGCAGCTGAAAGCACAGCCACTGATGGTGGAGCGATGAAAATCGGGGATGTACAAGAGGCCAGAATTAGAGGAGCGCAGAGATCTCGGAGGTTTGTGGGGCTGGAGGAGATTACAGAAATAGGGAGGGGCGAGGCCATTGGAGGGATTTGAGAATTTTAAAATCGAGACCTTGCTCAACCGGGAGCCAATGTAGGTCAGCAAGCTTGGGACTTGGTGCGAATTAGGACACGGGCAGCAGAGTGCTGGAGGAGCTCAAGTTTATGGAGGGTGGAATGTGGGAGGCCGGCCAGGAGTGCGTTGGAATAGTCAAATCTAGAGGTAACAAAGGCATGGAAGAGTTAAGGTGATCCATAGTTCTGAGGTCCTGGAGAAAGAAATTGTATTAGAGTAACAACAAGATCAGTGGAGAAGGGGGAGGGCAAGTGCATTCTGACACGGGTCCTGGGATGTGCCTGCCCACAACCTCTGCTGCTGATGCTGCCAAAATGACTGCGGATGCTCCACCCTCTGCGCAATTAGTCCTGACTTCAACAAAGCGAGGAAGCAAGGAAGGGGGCAGAGTCTGTGGGATGAAGTATTCAGAGCTTAGAAGGACCAAGACTGGAAAGTTCAGTGAGCAGTGACTGTAGTACTGATAAAATACTGAAAGATTGAAAGAGAGAGAGCGAGAAGTTGAAGGCCAGAAGTCAGAGGGAGATTACCTATCAGACGACAAAGAACGACAGAACTTGCATTTAGATAGCGCCGTTCACAACCTCAGGACATCCCAAGGCGCTTTACAGGCAATGAAGTACTTTTGAAGTGTAGTCACCATTGTAATGTAGGGAACATGTTTTTGCTTGCATCCTGCTCAGGAATGTGAGACAAATGCTAGAAGGCAATCCCTAGATACGGGAACAGTATTGAATACCTGTCTCAGGGAGATCCGAAAGAGAGCAAAATGTAATTTAAATGGGGCAAAATGCAGGATTTAGAATAAGCGTTCGTGCAAACCAATCACCGTTAAAGGGGGTTGTTCTCAATTTGCCAGGTTGGGTTTCTGTAACTGTTTACTGACTCTAAAACTGCCACAATTACACAAACACTTCATCTCCAGTGATTTTCTCAATAAAATTCTATTTTTTCATAATTTGTGCATGAGATGACAGGATGATGTCATCACACAGTCACCGTCTGTGTGTATAAAGTGACGTTAAGTACACTAAAGCAGCTTGACATGGTCATGCGCGCTTAATGACTGGGTAGTTGTAATAAAAGAGTGATTAAAATGAGCTCATGGATGCATTTCAGAAGCTAGCCCCAGATCTAAGTAATAGTCACTTGACGTTATGTGCTCTTAGCTGGAGTTGTGGTATTGTCACTTAGGTTTACATTACATTACTGCGTCATTGGACAAGTGTCGTTAACAGGGTATCCTTAGGGGACTTTGGAGGAGTTAGAATTTCAACAAACTGGTACAATGATGACAAATCTGAGAGAGTCTCAATAGGCATGTTTCTTACCCTTCAGTAAAGGGGTAGGTATAGTTGTTGTTGTTAGCTACAGTGCATTTTGGACCGAGATTGAGGCCCACTGCGGAAACGATGAAACAGTAGGCAGCTCCTGCCACACCAATCCCAGCAAAGATTACAGAGGAGAAATTCTAGGTAAAGACAAAACAACAAATTAATTAAGTTAACAAACATAAAGATTGAACAAAGCAAAGTTGCAGTGTCTTTTAACGGATCAAAAACTGATCTCTCTATACTGTAATTCTTTTCACTATAATTCAGATTTCCTTCATGTACAAAATGGATAATCAAGATCCATTAAGGGATAAAACATATTTCATTATTTCAAATTTATATCTTTGAAATGAGGCTGACTTTCGCATAGGTTTTAACAAGAAAGTATGACCTAAAGGTTGGCATTAAACTAAGAGCCCATTCTGGACACTTGGGGCTGGATTTTCATAGGGCCGTGGAGGCGGGTTTGGAGGCGTGTGGGGGGTTAAAATTGCGAAAAGTGGTGGGCGGACCTGATCCTGCCTCCACGCAATTTTGATAAAATCGTGTGCGGTGTTCCCGACTCCGTCCCGCTTCCAAGAGGCGGGAGAGGCCATTAAAGCCCTTAACAAGCCCTAAATTGGCTCTGTAATGCCATTTTGAAACGTTTTAGCTGATTTAACCCTTTTCCGACGTGAAGGATGCCTGATGTGAAACACACCAGTGAAACCTGGCGGGAGCACAAGTGGATAGCTGACTATCAGCTGCAGGTCCACTATTACAACGGAGATGTGATGAAGGTAGTAGTAGTATTAGGTCTGAAAGTTGCCTCTGATGCTGCTGCATTGAATGTCTGGCCTTTGCTGTGAGAGGACCTGGATGCAAAAAAAATTCTCTCTCTCTCTGTGTCTGAGCTGCTGCTCATTTTGCATCCAGGTCCACTCACAGCAAAGGCCAGGCAGTCTCTGAAGACCTTCAATGCAGCAGCAATGATGACATCATCAGAGGCGTCTTTCAGACTGAAACCACTAATTAGATCATGGGTTCCCACATGCTGGAACTCAATTGCCCAATTAGGTGAATATTGCATCAATCTCCCACATCCAATTGCGGTCGGGTGGAAAACACGACCCCAACCCGCCCCAGTATCAAAACCCAGCCCTTGGTGTAACTGTGGCCCAGTCATTGACTTGCTCTGTAAATTCTGTCTGTTAGCTCCAGGAGATATTAGTTATGACGAAAGGTCATCGACCTGAAACGTTAACTCTCTTTCTCTCTCCACGGATGCTGCCTGGCCTGCTGAGTTTTTCCAGCGTTTTCTGTTGTTATTTCAGATTTCCAGCATCCGCAGTATTTTGCTATGATATTAGCTTCTGTTGGGTCAGCTCCACTAAACCAAGATTGTTATCGTTAGCACTCCTGACCCAGAGCTTTGTGCGCCAGGAGCCTCGGTTTTAATCCCACCCAACGGGCAGGAGGGGGTGGGGGGATGGTTAATATATCGGGATCAAGCAACCCGACCCCATTCTCGCCAGTTTTAAATTTACAAACCCAAACCAGGCCATCGACAAGGGATCATCGGCTCCGCTACTTAAAGTTAACTGCACGCCAGAGGAGGTGCGCGCTGCCGGCTGCCGAAGGTCAGTACAAGATCAGCTCCTTTTAGCCCTCCTTGTGCCTCGCAAGGAAAGCTTCGGCCTCCCCACAGTCCCGATCGCTCAGCCCCAAATCTTACAGCCCTGACCGTCCCCACGGGTCCCTGGCTGCGGCCTCTTGCTAGTACTTGCCGTTCCTTGACATGCAGTCAAGCTGGCCGGTGCTGTCAGCCCAACACTGTTCAAATGAGGCTCTGCCGTTCAAGATCGGCAGGGCCTCCACGGCACCATCCACGTCCCCGGCCTTGCCAGGCTCCCCTGCACCCTCCCCGCCTCTCCATTAATATCGAGGCCTCAGGGTCACTCCCACCAAAACCTAAAAGAAAGTCATTCTAGTTTGAAAGATTTAAGTTGAAACATAGAAAAATAGGAGCAGGAGTAGGAGTAGGCCATTCGGCCCTTCCAGCCTTCCACCCCAGTCATCTTTCAACAATTCTGTCCACGACCATATTGCGCCATCCAAGTTTCTTCAGTATGGTCTTGTTCCTGAGCCGGTGCTCGAATTATCTAGTGCGTGTGGCCGCAGGAATTTGTTGAGGCAGAGACCATTGCATCATTCAAGAGAAAGTGGACATCAGCACTTGAAGCAGAGGTGGTGAAGAGACAGCAGGGCAGTGGGGTTAGTTTTAGTTTGCACTAACAAAGAGCGTGCACAGATGCAATGGGCCGAATGGCTTCCTTCTGTGCTGTAAATATCTAGGGTTCTAAACACAAGGAAGTTTAACTTCTTTTCTTGGGTAAGAAAGCTGATCATTGAGTGTAGAAGATTAAGGGGTGATCTAATTGAGGTGTTTAAGATGATTAAAGGATTTGATAGGGTAGATGGAGAGAAACTATTTCCTCTGGTGGGGGGAGTCTAGAACAAGGGGGTGCAACCTTAAAATTAAAGCTAGGCCGTTAGGGATGATGTCAGGAAGCACTACTTCGCACAAAGGGTAGTGGAAATTTGGAACTCTCTCCCCCACCACCTCCTCACAGGCAGCTAGGGATGGGCAATAAATGCTGGCCTTGCCAGCGACTCCTACATCCCATGAACGAATATTTTAAAAAAGCTGTTGAGGAGGGGGGGGGTCAATTTGAAAATTTCAAAACTGAGATTGATAGGTTTATGTTAGGCAAGGGTATCAAGGGTTAGGGAACCAAGGCCGGTAAATGGAGTTAAGGTACAGATCAGCCCTGGTCTAATTCAATGGTGGAACAGGTTCGAGGGACTGAATGGCCTGCCTCTGTCCCTATGATCAGGGTAAGGGATGATTACAAGGAGCAGACAGAATTTACAAAACAAAAGCAAACAACTTGGGCTAAACCTAAGCACAGGAAGGTTAACTAGTTCTTGCCATGATTAATATGGATAAAGAAGTGGATAAATTTGTAAATCTTGGTAGAATGATTTCTGAAGGTGGGAAGTGCAGCGACGAAATCAAAAGAAGGGTTGTCCAGGCAACTGCTGCACGTTGAAGGTGATGTGGAAAGCAAGGAGTGTTCCCCTCCCAAACCAAATGTAGCTTATCTGGGGTAAATGTCCTGCTGTGTCCCTCCTTGGTGCTGGACACTCCCAGATCGCCATTTTCGGTACATCAACGTTAACGGGCTGATAATTGAGGGCCGGGAGAGCGCAATTGAACGACGCCAACAGCAAGGAGAGGCGCCGTGGGATTTTACCCGGAGCAAATGTTGGCGCTGCCGAGAGTGAATCCTGAAGGAAGATTGTCGGTGGCTGCAGTGGTCAACTTGAGCCACACGCACTAGATAATTCGAGCACCGGCTCAGGGACAAGACGATACTGAAGACATTTGGATCGCGCACTATGGTCGTGGACAGAATTGTTGAAAGATGACTGGGGTGGTTCGGACACAGGAGCAAGAGTCGGCGATGATAGACTGGTGAAGATGGTTCTGCATTCTCCAGAGAGAAGGATAAAGACCGGGAGCAAGACCACAAAAGCAGGGCTTTAGACGGTATTGAAGGTGATGTTAGAGCGGAGCGATTTAGCGCTAAATGTGCATCTTTAGCGGTGCTGAGTTCACTTTGGGAACCCGGCCATGGTTTAACACCCAATAACATTGATAACAGAAAATCGCAGGGGGTTGAATCTGTGATCGATGGACCTGCTCCGCAAAGATCGGCACAGGGACTCAAACTGATGTCACGGATCATTGGTTTTAAATGGAAGTGAAGGTCGCGCAGTTTCCATAAAGGGCGGCTGATCCACAACACCAGTTTTACACCCAGGCGGCAACTTGAAAATCTACCCCAATAGTTCTCGCTGGAAAAGAGGGGCGGGTTGGACCGGAATAGTGCACATCTCCCAGTTTCACCATTTCAAAGCAAATAAATTCTCTATAGAGTCATACAGCACAGAAGGAGGCCATTCGGCCCGTCCTGCCTGTACCGGCTCTTTGAAGGAGCTGTCCGATTTACAGCCCAGGGTAACCCTGCAAATGAGTCCTCTTCAAGTACATGCCCAATTGCCTTTTGAATGTTCCCGTGGAATCTGATCCCACCACCCTACCAGGTAGCTGGTTCCAGATCATAACAATCCTCTGTAGTTCTCTATAATAAATTCTGGTATAGTTATGACAGTTTTACATTGAGAAACGATGTAATAACTGCATCTTTAGCTCAAGGGATTCATTCTTTAAAAAATTTTTGCAGATAGTGGGGACGGCAGTGCTCTGACTTTAGAAATGATCTAAAGCTCCAATGATGGCGAATTGGGCAAATCTCACAGAATCTCACAGTGCAGATAGAGGCCATTTCGGCCCATCGAGCCTGCACCGACACATATCCCACCCTATCCCCGTGACCCCACGTATTTAATCCCCCTAACACTAAGGGTCAATTTATCATAGCCAAATCAACCTAACCCGCACATCTTTGGACTGTGGGAGGAAACCGGAGCACCCGGAGGAAACCCACGCAGACACGGGGAGAATGTGCAAACTCCACACAGACAGTCACCCGAGGCCGGATTCGAACCCGGGGCCCTGGCGCTGTGAGGCAACAGTGCTAACCACTATGCCACCATTGGTGTAATACATGTAAACCAGAAGGACCGGGATTTGATTCTTGGCCGGCGCTGCGCTCGCTGGCCTCAGCGAGGTCAGCAGTTGGGGCCTTCCCGGGCTAGGAAGGGAAAAATCCGCCTGGGACAGTGATGCTCTCCATGGTCAAATTCCCCGGCAACGCTCGTTATCCAGACTCACACCTGAAAGGTCACTTGGATGAGGTACTGGGAGATGCCTGGCGCTTGTGAAAACGCACCCCAGTCCCAGTGAGAGTCGCTAAAATCAGGGGAGGATGGGGGGGAAATCTGGGGGGATTTCACCTTGTCCAGAACAGTAGAATCAGAGGACACGGCCTGCGCTTGAACAGGAGGGGAGGGGGGAAATTAAAACTAGTTCTGCAGAACAATATTTCATTGAGTAAGTGGTCAGTCTATGGAACAGGCTCCCTGGAGAGACGGTGGAAGCAGTTAGTATTGATTTAGTCGAGTGTAAATTAGATAGATTTCTATCAGAAAAGAACATTTTGGAAATGCAGAATATAAGTAATTTGAGACATGACATGTGGTAAGTGTAACATGCTTGGGAGGAAGAGGTGACTTTGGGCCTATGGTTCCCAAAGCTCTCCAATCACTGGGTGGGTTTTCCTCGTGTCACTTCTGGGTCCCTTATAGACTAATTGATGGCTATTAGTCAATAACGCCATTATCATTGTTTCATGCAACTACCAGGATGGTAGAAGGCGAATTATATGGACTTATTTCATCTAGCAATTCCTATATTCACAACAAATCGAGAAGCAGAGGACATTTTCCCCCTGTATTATATGATTAGGCTTCAATGCCTAACAGGAAAGCTGTGATTGCACTAGAGAGGGTACAGAGGAGATTTACGAGGATGTTGCCAGGACTGGAGAATTTTAGCGATGAGGAAAGATTGGATAGGCTGGGGTTGTTTTCTTTGGAACAGAGGAGGCTGAGGGGAGACTTAATTGAGGTGTATAAAATTATGAGGGGCCTAGATAGAGTGGATAGGAAGGACCTATTTCCCTTAGCAGAGGGGTCGATAACCAGGGGGCACAGATTTAAAGTAGTTAGCCGGAAGTTTAGAGGGGATTTGAGAATTGTTTTCACCCAGAGGGTGGTGGGGGTCTGTAACTCACTGCCTGAAAGGGTGGTAGAGGCAGAAACCCTCATCACATTTAAAATGTACTTGGATGTGCACTTGAAGTGCTGTAGCCTGACCAAGTGCTGGAAAGTGGGATTATGGTGGATAGCTCTTTGTCCGCCGGCGCGGACCAGATGGGCCGAATGGCCTCCTTCTGTGCTGCAAATTTCTATGATTCTATGATTCTATGAATACTTAGACCCTCATTACAAATCTGCCTGTAATGGTGGTGTGGAGTTCCAGCCTGTTGCCACTGCTTTTTATCCCTCCAGTTTCTCCATAAGGTCAAGTTCTTGGGCTTCCCCGTGCGAGCAGCAGCGACTCCTGGGCAGGGTTCAAGAGCAGCATTGGTAGAAATCAGACAGAGGGGATGAAGACTTTAGGGGAAAAGTCCAGGAGATTCCCGCAATCCTTACCGCAAATCGTTTCCCGCAGCTCTCATTTCCACAGCACCCGCAGCAGTCGTTATTTTCCATCCCCATAAACACCAGAACCGGGAACACCATCTGCCGTCATTTGAAAAGACACATATTAGACCGGCCGAATAAATGTCTGAGCAGTTCCAACTATTTGATAATAGGGAATAAAAGTGAACGGACAGAGGACACCTTCTCAATTTGAAATTGTACAGTGAGAAATGTTTTGCAATACCATACATTGTATAAAATGCCCTTGTCCGTTATTTTAATTGAGCTGGGTGCTAATTCAGGTTAAAACTTCTGTTAAAACAGCAGACGGAAAAGCCTTGAAACGACACCGTGGGATAACAGTGTACCAAAGTTCAAAGGATTCATCTGAAATTTCTGTGTCCATATTTTAGGAGAGAGCCGCCTCTATTAATGGCGAGACAATCTCAGACAGATCCCATTAAGTGTTTGTACTCTTAATATCTGTCTCTCTCTGTCTCTGTGTTTCTTTCCGTATCTCTCTCTCTATCTCTTTGTCTCTTTGTATCCCTTTCTCTGTCTCTCTGTCAAAGCGAGTGTTTTTAACTTTTTATAATTTGTATGTTCGTTGTAGCGGAAGTTTTATTTGAACAATGATGAATTGCTGCCGCTCGTCTTCAAAATAATCAACCCCTCACCACCCTCTGCAAAAACTGACAAGTTTTCCAAAAACGTGACTTACCAGCACTCCAGATCCTATAATCCCACTGAAACACCAGACGCTGTCCGCCAGTTTCTCTCGAGTATTATACCCCGTTTCTCCATTCGGGAAAAAGAGCAGCGTATTCGCAATAATGCAGAGAAGAGCCAAGGGAACGAGTGTGATGCCAAGGCACCTGGCACATTTTCCGTAGCACATGGCGGCAACCGGGGTGGGTCAGTTTCAGCGACCGTGTTAATTTCACCCTCTGCTGATCTGCTCCGACAATCCGTTCTTACCCGCTCGGTTAAGCGTTGATGACAGTGACACGGTCACTGACTCTTGGCGGAGTTTATATAGCAGCAGGCAGCCCCAGATAAGATATTGATGGCATTACGTTTGGTCAGACATTGCCCTGGTTACGTGGTGAGAGAGGAGGGGGCAGACCCAAAAAAGACCTCCTTTACCATGACAACTATCTTGTTTCTGTTAATAATTCACCAGTGTCCACTGGTACACTCAGGGTTTTTTAGGTCCCTTTTAAACCTGCAATGCAGAACTAGTATCAGCTCAATGTGTGTCTCTTCCACACCCATATATGAGAAGTCGCACAACCCCAGGTTATAGTCCAACAGTTTTATTTGTTATACCCATATATGTTATGGATATGAATCAGTCAATGCCTGAAAAAATATATTTCTTAAGGCTAAAGGGATCAAGGGATATGGGGAGAAAGCAGGGACAGGGTACTGAATTTGGATGATCAGCCATGATCTCATTGAATGGCCTACTCCCCCTCCTATCTTCTATGTTTCTATGTAAATCCTTGCTCAAGATCTCCGTGCCATCTCACTCCCTTCCCCACTCTACTACTTACGTTTGAAGGGTGTTTTACAAGATTATTCTGGCGTTTAAGGGGGGCAATTTAATGAGTTCAAAATTATATATTTAAAATCCAATTCTCTACACAGCGGGGCAATGAATCAATATTCTTCTTAGTTTAACACTCCGGGTAACAGACAGACTAAGAGAGTGTTGCACATTCAGTGGCAGCAGGGTTTATCGTCCTTTGACTTTGCCACGTTTTGCGGAGGGACGATATCCTTTGGCCCAGATGTTAATGGATGAAATATTGTGCAGGCCACGAATTGGACATAGTGACCTCTCTTCCCAAATTCTTTATGTATTTCTGTTGCAAGAAGCTCTCTGCATCGCAGAGCTAATGTGGGGAATTCTAGTAAAAGTGCTCTAAAGGAACGGATTGATGGTTTCAGTAAATATATTAACCAGAGGAAGTCTCCTTCTGCCTGGAATTGTTAGTTACAGTTTATAAGTGATTAATTAAAACTCTCAGGCTCTCTCTCTTTCTCTCTCTGTGTTTCTCTGTTTCTCCTTGTCTCTCTGTATCTCTCTCTCTATGTGTCTCTCTATGTGTCTCTCTGTCTCTCTGTCTTTGTATCTCTCCCTCTGTCTCTGTGTGTGTGTGTGTCTCTGTCTCTTTGTATCTCTGTCTCTGTGTGTCTCTCTGTGTGTCTCTCTGTATCTCTGTTTCTCTATCTCTCTCGCTCTCTGTCTCTATCTCTCTGTGTCTCTCTGTCTCTATCTCTCTCTGTGTCTCTCTCTCTCTCTATCTCTATCTCTCTGTGTCTCTCTATCTCTCTACTGTCTCTCTATCTCTGTCTGTCTCTGTATCTCTCTGTCTCTCTCTCTGTCTCTCTATCGCTCCCTGTCTCTCTCCCTGTCTCTCCCTGTCTCTCTCTCTCTCTCTCTCTCTCTCCCTGTCTCTCTCTCTCTCTCTGTCTCTCTCTCTCTGTCCCTCTCTCAGGCACACATTGAATTATTTTATTGTATGCAAATAGGAATCATTAAAATTGTTTTTTTTAACCAATTTCCAGGATAAATGATCAATTTTTGGGGTGTTGGTGGATTGGTAAAAAGGGATTTTCTCTTGATTTTTGCAATTGAAAGTCTGAATTCTCCCTGGTTTTTGTGCTGAAAATGCATGTGCATCATATTCACAATGTCATCGTGCACACACCGCCGCAAATTTATCTGAATGCTTTACATCCAATTTTCTCCAACCTGAAAAACATATAAAACACCATGGGGGAAAATTCAGTTGGTTGCGCCTCCCGTTAGCGCCTTAAGAGGGCACTAATGGGGCGCAAAGCAACTAGCGCCCGGGCGCGGCGATGTTTGCGCCGCTCACAAAATTAACTAGACATTTTGCGGCGGCGCTAAACAGTACCACCACGATCTCCTGCGCCGGCAGATCGTGACGTCAGTCGAGTGCGCAACGCCCCGGTAGCGCCCCGGAGCGGATATTGAGTGGCGCCCCCTGCCTTACCGCCTGCTGCTAGCAACGACAGGTTGAGGGGAGCGTTTTGCAGTCAGGAAGGGACTGGTGGAGCGCTATTTAAAGGCGACCGCCTCCTGCCTTTTTTTGTTGGTGACATTTTTGCACCACGCATTCTGAGAGAGAGAGAGACTTCTGGAGAGATTCAACGCTGTGTGAAGGAGTTTTGGGTACTGAGCAGCACTTTGCAGGTTCATTTTGATTTGCCCTTCCTTGCATCTATTTAGAAGAGACTGTGGGGGCTGCACTCTGAGCTCTTTCCCTGGTTCTCTCCATTGTTCTTTCCAGCAGATTTGATGTACAGGTCTCTCCAGGCAAAGATTCAAGGCTGCAATGAGCAGGATGTGGATGGAGAGAAGATCAACCCTCCCCTTTAAGAACTGGCAGGCGCCATTGTGTCTCTGTTCCATTGCTGACTGACATCACATGAGCTTCGCCAGCGCTCTGAGGTAGCGCCTCACTCCTCAGCCTTTGCGCCTTAAGACAGGTGTGGAGCGCCTGATTTAGCGCTCCAATCACCTCCAGGGGCGATAAAAGCCAAGTTTGCAGTCGGAGGCGATAATTAGCCTCAGGCGCTAATCTTTGCGCCCGGCCGATAATTGCGTCCCAAAGGGGGCGATACTGAATTTTTACCCCCACATGTTTTAAAATCAGCAATAATCACCAACTTTAATGATCCTTAAATGTAACCAATGATGTTTTGGAAACTTAATAGAGTGCCATGTTTCATTTTTTTCTGTCACTGACTTTCAAGATTGATCGTCTATAAATCTATGTATAGTAAATGGAGACAGAAATAATTAAATGCTCTCCGAGTATCATCATAATACGCTAGTGATCAAAAGTGTCTACAGTGAATGAGTTACCTTTCCACCACTCTGACCTCACCGTCCTCGGCCTATTACACTGTTCCACGGAAGCGCAGCGTAAGCTCGAGGAACAGCACCTCATCTTTCGTTTAGGCACGCTACAGCCCTCTGGACTCAATATCGAGTTCAACAATTTTAGATCATAACCTCAGCTCCAATCACATTTATATTTTATTTTTTCCACCCTTTTATTTGGCCCCCCCCCACTTTTTTTTTCCTCCTAGAAGCTGGCAGCTGTCCTTCATTTTGCCAGTGGATTTCACACTTCATTCAGCCTTAATCTGTCACATTAACACCACCTCTAGCCTTGCATATCTCTTAATGTCTCTTAATGTCTCTTCATCTCCCCCTTTGTTCCTTTATCCCCTCCCCCTTTTCCCAGCTTTACCCTGGCCTTAAATCTATTTGATTTCCGGCTCTTCCCAGTTCTGATGAAAGGTCATCGACCTGAAACGTTAACTCGGTTTCTCTTTCCACGGATGCTGCCTGGCCTGCTGAGTTTTTCCAGCGTTTTCTGTTGTTATTTACCTTTCCACCTGTTGTGTTTGCATGATTTAATGATTTACATATTTAAAGATAATTTTCAGGTCAGTTTTTCTTCCTCCTCCAACAGAGAAGATAATTAACAAAACATATGTGCAATTCTGTTCTTAGCTCACACAATGTGTGACCAAGGTCAGACGATTGAATACTGGGAGGAGGGATAGCAGCGACATAGGTTGGACATCTATTGAATGAATAGAGCTGGGTACAGGGGCTTTTTTTTTAAACACAGAAAGAGATCACATTTTTCCCCACAAAGAATAAATGAGTGACGATTGGAAATGGGAGTGGAGAGGTTTGCATCTAATAAATGAAAGGCAACTGTGGAAAAAGGCCATAAAGTTCAGCTGGCAAATGTTCATGTTCATGAAAAATATGCTATCGATTAGGAGTTATTTGTGAAATGAAAGAAAAAAATTCAGTGAGGCCTATTAGATTTCATTCTGTTTTAAATATAAGGATAAATTTTGCATGGCTTCAATCATGGCAATGAAGCCTTGCTCAAGGGGAGTGTGAATCAAAACATAAGACGCAGGAGTAGGTCATTCGGCCCCTCGAGCCTGCTCCGCCATTCAATAAGATCATGGCTGATCTTATCTTGGCCTCAACTCCACTTCCCTGCCCGCTCCCCATAACCCTTGACTCCCTTATCGTTCAAAAATCTGTCTATCTCCACCTTAAATATATTCAATGACTCAGCCTCCACAGCTCTCTGGGGAAGAGAATTCCAAAGATTCACGATCCTCTGAGAGAAGAAATTCCTCCTCATTTCCAATTTAAATGGGCGCCCCCTTATTCTGAAACTATGCCCCCTAGTTCTAGATTCCCCCACGAGGGGAAACATCCTCTCTGCATCTACCCTGTCAAGCCCCTTCAGAATCTTATATGTTTCAATATGTGATGTACAGTTTTGGGCATCATGAATAGGACCACAGGATTTGCCCATATACTGTATATAGAAATGTAGAATTGTGTTTTATAGAATTGAAGCATATGTAGGATTCCAATTCAACACGGTTGTACTGTGCCTCCCTCATAAGGCTGCAATCATATGGACAAGCACTACTAAGGAAAACCAATGCTGAAATCACAAGTCAAATTATAAGCGAGGAAAGAAATAAGATTTAAGAAGCAACTATCCATGCCAAATTGCCTAAGTGGCAGACAACAGAACTCATTTCCTTAATTTCTAAAAAGAATGCTGGTCAAACTTATTTAGTATGTGGTGTTCAGTTTTGGGCACTCCACCCTAGGTTTGATACACTGGCAGTGGAGAAAGTCCAGTGACATTTCACCAGGATGATCACTGGAATGAAGGGACTTAAGTACAAGTTAGAGGTAAACTTGGGTCATATTCCCTGGTGATAAAGGGTTTAAGAGATGATCTGATGTAAGTGCTTACAATAGGGAATTACTTCTCCCTCTAGGTAGAAGATTCCAGAAGAAGGGGGACATATGGGCAAATTAAGTGCCCCTGTGGTCTCTGCAGGGGGCTGTGCTGAGCAGGAGAGCAGGTCATCCGATCAGGCCCACAGTTTTGCAGTCTTAATCCAACTGGTGCTTCCTTTGAATTCCCCAGTGGGAGTGTGGGCGTGTTGAACTTTTTAATCTTAAAACTCGAGCTCAACAGGTTAATCACATTTCCTGCATATTTCTTCAAAGTATGCGGAATGCACTCTCCCACAAGGCAATTGACGCAGAATCAATTGGAATATTTAAAACGGAGATAGATAGTTATTTGGGAAGTAAGGGTATTAAGGAATATGGAGAAAGAATGGGGAATTGGGTTGAAAAAGATGGCTAATAAAATGGCGGAGCTGGCTCAATGGGTTGAATGGCCTACTCTTGGTCCTATGTTCTTAAAACTATTTCGCAATAGAGGCACAATGGAGACAAATTCATTCACTTTCACCTGTAGAAGATTTTAGTAATGAGCTTTATTCATTTATGCAATTATATGTATCCAATAATGGGTCATTCTCTTCATTTTGTTTTGGTGATTTGATTACAGATATGTTACTCAGTGCGTCAGGAGGGAAGATTTCCTCTGGTCTCTTTGTGTTAGAATAGAAACAAAGGAATGTACAGGATTGGACAACATCACTGAGGCCCACTTGGCCAGTCCCAGTTTCTAGAAGACGTCATACTTCACCATATAGATCAACATTTTCAGCAGGCACTTATGAATTTGCTGATATAATCAGCCCCTTCTGCTTTCTTTGGCAGTCCATTCCATATATTCACCACCCGCTGCATAAAGCAGTTAAATCTAAACTTTCCTTTCATCCTCCTATACAGTGTCAACTGTGGCTCAGTTGGTAGCATCACTTGCCTCTGAGTCAGAAGGTTGTGGGTTCAAAGTACCACTCCAGGGAGCATAAAAACTAGGCTGACACACTAGTGCAGTGCTGAGGGAGTGCTGCACTGTCAGAGGTGCTGTCTTTCAGATGAGATGTTAAACCGAGGCCCCGTCTGCTCTCTCAAGTGGACATAAAAGATCCCATGGTACTATTTCGAAGAAGAGCAGGGGAGTTATCCCTGGTGTCCTGGCCAATATTCGTCAGAACTGGAAAAAGTTGGAGATGTAACAGCTTTTTAAGCAAGTGTAGGGGGAGGGGAGGAAAGAACAAAAGGGAAGGTCTGTGATAGGAGAGATTAAAAGACAAAGGGATGATGGTGTAAGGCAAAAGGAGATGGTAATGGGACAAATTAAGAAACAAAAGATGACTGTAGATGAAGTGTAAATGGCAATGGCAGAATCATCAACAGCTGCCATGTGAGAGAAAAAAAAATTGGGGCCGAGGTTATGGTCTGAAATTGTTGAACTCGATGTTCAGTCCAGAAGGCTGTAAAGTGCCTAATCGAAAGATGAGGTGCTGTTCCTCGAGCTTACGTTGAGCTGCATTGGAACAGTGTAAGAGGCCGAGGACGGAGAGATCAGAGTGGGAGTGGAGCAAAGAATTAAAGTGACAGGCGATGGGAAGCTTGGGGTCACCCTTACGGACTGAACGGAGGTGTTCCGCAAAGAGGTCACCCAATCTGCGTTTGGTCTCCCCAATGTAAAGGAGACTGCATCGTGAGCAGCGAATACAGTATACTAAATTGCAAGAAGTACAAGTAAATCGCTCTTTCACCTAGATTGTATAAATGAGTCAGCAGGAGTGCAGTTATTGTGCTGCATAAATTATTTGACCACACATGCCTTTACATATCCCTTTAGTACATCAATCATGTTCAACCATGTTCTTTAATATGTGTTTGTTCTCCTTTTTGAATGAACTCATTAATATAACTACTTTTGATGGGAGCTATTTCACATTTCTATTACTGTGAGATATAATAACAAAAAGAGGTTGTTGGACATCCTGGAGAGTTGTATGTTGGACATCTTGGGGAGTGTTTAGGGTTAATAATTAAACTTCCTTGTATCTTGGAGTACCAGACTTTCCAATATAAATGGGATGGCTTTGAAGTGGAAATAAGTGATAGTAATGATATCAGTCATGAGTGATTAAGATCTATATTTAGGGGCTAGGGTAATAAACATAGGTATAGGATACATTGACTGTATTATAAAAAGATAAGGGTTAATAAAGCCTATTCTTCAAAGAGGTCAAGAACAGTTAGGTTAGGGAGTCTTGTTTAAGGGAAGTAGGTTTGGAGTACACAGCTACAACTGTTTACATGAATAGACTGTTGAATTTAGGAATAGATACGCCATGAGGTCTTATCTGTGACATGTACCTTTGATGTAGGCAAAATATGGTGTATAAAGGAGCATGGTTTTCAACAGTTCTTCAGAAGGCTCAAAAGATAGAACTTAAAGCTGAAAGCCAATCTCTGCTCTGAGTTGAGTTGATCTCTCATCCTAGATGTCAATAAAGTCTGTTCCGTATACTACACTATGAACTGTCTCGTGCTTACTCGAAACATATTGTTGCAAACCATAGAAGGAAGGTTGACTGCTAACAGAGGTTTGCCAGTTTTATACTCATGCCCTAAAGTTCACAAGATCTCAAGATAGGGAGAAGGGGAAGTGCAACGAGACCTGGGTGTCCTTGTGCACCAGTCGCTGAAGGTAAGCATGCAGGTGCAGCAGGCGGTTAAGAAGGCAAATGGTATGTTGGCCTTCGTAGCGAAAGAGATCGAGTACAGGAACAAGGATGTCTTGCTGCAGTTGTACAGGGCCTTGGTGAGACCACATCTTGAGTATTGTGTGCAGTTTTGGTCGCCTTATCTGAGGAAGGATGTTCTTGCCATGGAGGGAGTGCAGCGAAGATTCACCAGGCTGATACCTGGGATGGCAGGAATGACGTATGAGGAGAGATTGGGTCGATTGGGCTTATACTCGCTGGAGTTTAGAAGAATGAGAGGGGATCTCATTGAAACTTATAAAATTCTAACAGGACTAGACAGACTAGATGCAGGAAGGATGTTCCCGATGGCCGGGGAGTCCAGAACCAGGGGTCACAGTCTAAGGATAAGGGGTAAGCCATTTAGGACTGAGAGGAGGAGAAATTTCTTCACCCAGAGAGTGGTGAACCTGTGGAATTCTCTACCACAGAAGGCAGTAGAGGCCAATTCATTAAATATATTCAAGAAGGAGTTAGATATATTTCTTAAAGCTAAAGGGATCAAGGGATATGGGGAGAAGGCAGGGACAGGGTACTGAATTTGGATGATCAGCCAAGATCACATTGAATGGCCTACTCCTGCTCCTATCTTCTATGTTTCTATGTAGGGTTGAGGAAGGGCCCTTAGCCCAGCCTATCTCCTCATCCGACAAAGAAACTACATTTCTTCCATCACAACACACAACTGTTCCTTAAATGGATCCACAGTATTTGCCTTCACTACCGTACACACTTTGTTGGTCAGTCGGGTTTCTAACATAGAAGGAAAACCAATACATTGTTTAAGAGTTTGGAAACCAAGTTATGAAAATTGAATTTTCGTCTTGTGAGATGGTTATACCTTGTATATGTATCATTTTAAAGATGTGCTACCCCTAAGATGGACTCCCATTGCTTCTTTGGAAAAGTGCAATGAGAGGTTAGAGTTGATTTGTTTGACAAAGCCTCAACAAGCTATGTTCAAACATCAATCAAATTCTAGTTATGTTTGAAGGAAAAGTGTTAGCGTGAGGCCGGGGGAAGGACAAGTGCTCCAGTATCTATGAGTTAACTGCTGGATGCAAATGGCCATTTGATCCACGATTGCTAATCCTTTGCCCAGTGCCAGGGTGGCTCAGTTGGTAGCACTCCCACCTCTGAGTTAGAAGGTTGTGGGTTCAAGCCCCATTCCATGGGCCCTGAAATTTCTTAGGATGCAATTCCAACAGTTATGCCAAGATCATGCCCGCAAACTCCAACAGGGTCAGCACTAGAGGTCACCTAGTTAGCATGGGGTAGGCGGGTGCAAGTGCCACTATGGGTATATCCCCGGTCAGGATAATGAAACAGTTTGGGTGGAGATAAGAAATAATAAGGGGAAAAAAACACTAGTGGGCGTAGTCTATAGGCCTCCGAACAGTTGCAACTCTGTTGGACGGAGTATCAATCGGGAAATAGTTGAGGCTTGTAATAAGGGAACATCTTTAATTATGGGGGATTTTAACTATCATATTAATTGGACAAATCAAATTGGGCAGGGCTGCCTTGAAGATGAGTTCATTGAGTGTATTAGAGATGGGTTTCTTGAGCAGTATGTAACTGAACCGACCAGGGGGCAAGCAACCTTAGATCTGGTCCTGTGTAACGAGACAGGATTAATTAAAAATGTCCTAGTAAAGGATCCCCTTGGAATGAGTGACCATAACATGGTTGAATTCCATATTCAATTAGAGGGTGAGAAGGTTGGATCTCAAACAAGCGTGCTAAGCTTGAATAAAGGAGACTATGAAGGTATGCGAGCGGAATTGAGTAGAGTGGATTGGGAAAATAGATTAAAGGGTAAGACGATACATGATCAGTGGTGTACATTTAAGGAGTTATTTTACAACTTCCAAAAAATATATATTCCACTGAGAAGAAAAGGGTGTAAAAGAAAAGACAGTCATCCATGGCTAAGTAAAGAAATTAAGGATAATATTCGACTAAAAACAAGGGGTTATAAGGTAGCAATATCTAGTGGGAGGATAGAGGATTGGGAAAACTTTAAAAGACAGCAAAAAATAACAAAAAGATTGATTAAGAAAGGGAAGATAGATTATGAAAGTAAATTAGCAAAAAATATAAAAACAGATAGTAAGAGTTTTTATAGTTATATAAAAAGAAAAAGGGTGGCTAAAGTAAATGTTGGTCCCTTAGAGGATGAGACCGGGAAATTAATGGTGGGAAATATGGAGATGGCAAATACACTGAATGAATATTTTGTATCAGTCTTTACAGTAGAGGACACTAAGAATATCCCAACACTGGACAAACAGGGGGCTATAGGGGGGGGGAGGAGCTAAACACGATCAAAATCACTAAGGAAGTGGTACTCGGTAAAATAATGGGACTCAAGGCGGATAAATCACCTGGACCTGATGGCTTACATCCTAGGGTCTTGAGGGAAGTGGCGGTAGGGATTGTGGATGCATTGGTAATCATTTTCCAAAACTCCCTGGACTCAGCAAAGATCCCGGCAGACTGGAAAACTGCTAATGTAACACCCTTATTTAAAAGGGCAGTAGACAGAAGGCTGGAAACTATAGACCGGTTAGCCTAACATCTGTGGTAGGTAAAATTTTGGAGTCCATTATTAAGGAGACAGTAACGGGACATTTGGATAATCATAATTTAATAGGACAAAGTCAGCATGGTTTTATGAAGGGAAAGTCATGTTTGACAAATTTGCTGGAGTTCTTTGAGGAAGTAACACACAGGGTGGATAAAGGGGAACCAGTGGATGTGGTGTATTTAGACTTCCAAAAGGCATTTGACAAGGTGCCACACAAAAGATTATTGCTTAAGATAAAAAATCACGGGATTGGGGGTAATATTCTAGCATGGATAGAGGATTGGCTATCTAACAGAAGGCAGAGAGTTGGGATAAATGGTTCATTCTCAGACTGGCAATCAGTAACTAGTGGTGTTCCGCAGGGGTCAGTGCTGGGTCCCCAACTCTTTACAATCTATATTAACGATTTGGAGGAGGGGACCGAGTGTAACATATCAAAGTTTGCAGATGATACTAAGATGGGAGGGAAAGTAGTGAGTGAGGAGGACATAAAAAATCTGCAAGGGGCCATAGACAGGCTAAGTAAGTGGCCAGAGATTTGGCAGATGGAATACAATACTGGAAAGTGTGAGGTTATGCACTTTGGCAGGAAAAATAGTAGAGCAAGTTATTATCTAAATGGCAAGAAACTGGAAAGTACTGAAGTACAAAGGGATCTGGGGGTCCTGGTGCACGAAACTCAAAAGGTTAGTATGCAGGTGCAGCAAGTGATTAAGAAGGCCAATGGAATGTTGGCTTTCATTGCTAAGGGGATAGAATATAAAAATAGGGAGGTATTGCTTCAGTTGTACAAGGTATTGGTGAGACCGCACCTGGAATGCTGCATACAGTTTTGGTGTCCATACTTAAGAAAAGACATACTTGCTCTCGAGTCAGTACAAAGAAGGTTCACTCGGTTAATCCCGGGGATGAGGGGATGGACATATGAGGAGAGGTTGGGTAGATTGGGACTCTACTCATTGGAGTTCAGAAGAATGAGAGGCGATCTTATTGAAACATATAAGATCGTGAAGGGGTTGGATCGGGTGGATCCGGGGAGGATGTTCCCGATGATGGGTGAAACTAGAACTAGGGGGCATAGTCTTAGAATAAGGGGCTGCTCTTTCAAAACTGAGATGAGAAGGAACTACTTCACTCAGAGGGTGGTAGGTCCATGGAATATGCTGCCCCAAAAAGCTGTAGAAGCTACATCATTACATAAATTTAAAACAGAAATAGACAGTTTCCTAGAAGTAAAGGGAATTAAGGGTTACGGGGAGCGGGCAGGAATTTGGACATGAGTCTAGGTTCGGATCGGTCATGGCCCTGTGGGTAGCGTAGCGGGCCCAGGGGCTGTGTAGCCTGATCCTGCTCCTATTTCGTGTGTCCAATTCTGTTAGGTTCAGGAGATGGTTCTGTGATAGTAGATTGGCGGTTAGGATCAGATCAGCCATGATCTTATTGAATGGCGGAGCAGGCTCGAGGGGCCGATTGGCCTACTCCTGCTCCTATTTCTTATGTTCTTATGTTCTAAAATCGAGGTCCAGGCGGGAATGTGATAGTAGGCTTCGCAAGCCAACTTTCTTGCCAGTTCTGCCGCTATAGTGACAGTATAACAGAGTAAAATCCAGCCCTTGGTTGGCCTCTAGAATCTGTCATCAAGCAGTAAACAGCTAAGGTGTTGAGAAGAAGAGGGAACCGTAACACTTTGGTCCTTGCTTAATCTGAAGTTACCTTTGGGTTTATGCTATGTGTTATCAGTTATACCTCAATGAGCTCCCCACTCCCTGAACTGTCTTTGTCCTAGAATGTAAGTTAACCAACTAGTCTTTGCTGTCTTTCATTCTGACAACAATTTATTAAAGAGAAAGCCAATCTCTTCGAAAATCTGTTCAAGAATGGCAAAGTAAAAGAATGATTAATTCTTGAAAATAAACACATGTTCACCCTTTTCAGAAAGCAATTTCAGTGAGATCATTGAGTCAGGTTACCAAACCCCAACACACTTCTCACCCTTACGAAAAACGGTTCAGATATTGGATGCTAAGCTCCACTGTTTCCATTACTTTATTTGTTGTTTCTTCCAATGAATTTGCCAACTGTTATATACACCTGTAAAAATGCAGTATAGAAAATACAAAGCTTTAACTGCACATTCAACCAACCACATAATAGTACATCATTCAGCTTTAAAAAAAAAATCAGCAAAATTTTGGGTGTTTTTAGTACAATCCTGAGAACAGTCCCAGAATACTCAACTCTTATTGCATTTTATTTTATAGCTATTAGAGCGATACCCAGAGGAATTTGTTTATTCATATCGTTGGAGATTTTATCAGTATATGACCTCAGTCAACTGATAGCATCCACCAGATGTTTAATATTTATCCATGATCAGTGGAACTTTGAATATTCCAATGTACATTATATTCAGTGAACATATAGCCTGATTATAAAAAACAGATTTTATGTGAGTTCCTCCAACCTTCCCTCCCACTGAGTCCGCTGGGAGTCTTTCAAGACAAAGGCTGAAATAAGGCCAGACTGGAAGACAACAACAACAACTTGCATTTATATAGTGCTTTTAACATAGTAAAACGTCCTAAGGCGCTTCACAGGAGCGTAAATTGACACCGAGCCAGAGAAGGAGACATTAGGACAGGTGACCAAATGCTTGGTCAAAGAGGTAGGTTTTTAAGGAGTGTCTTAAAGGAGGAGAGAGAGGTAGAGTTGGAGGAACATAGTGTTCTCAGAGGGCTGGAGGAGGTTACAGAGATAGGGAGGAGTGAGGTCGTGGAGAGATCTGAAAACGAGGACGAGAATTTTAATATTGAGGCATTGGTGGACTGGGAACCAAAGTAGGTCAGCGAGCACAGGGCTGGTGGGTGAACGGGACTTGGTGCAAGTTAGGATACGGGCAGCAGAGTTTTGGATGGTTTAAAGTTTATGGAGGGTGGAAGATGGTAAGCCGGCCAAGAGACCAGTGGAGTAGTCAAGTCTGGAGGTAACAAAAGCATGAACGAGGTTTTCAGCAGCAGGTGGGCTGAGGCAGGGGCGGAGACAGGCGATATTGCAGAGGTAGAATTAGGCAGTCTTGGTGATGGAGAGGATATGGAGTCAGAAGCTCAGCTCAGGGTCAATTGTAACACCCGGTTGCTCACATTCACAGCGGCAAATGTCTGTTATACTAACATTATGGCACTTTCACTGGATAAAATAGACCCTGAGCTCCCTTTTTGATTGTCACTCTGCCATCTTACTACTACATGCAGGAATTGAATAGGCCGAACAAGTCACTATGCCTCATCACTCAATAATCTTTGAATATTTAATGCAGGTGTTTTGCACTGGGATGTTGGGGGAGTCTAGTTAAACGGAAACACTCCCACATCTTTCTAGGAGTGATAATATCTGCATCACGCACATGCAGAAAAGACAATGTGATTAAAAGTTACGCTTCATGATAGCGTTATTGTGCCAGAGTCTTCTCGGGGCTGGTGTAATATGATTTTTATTTTTCTCAACCAATAATCCTATCAGATGGTCAGGGCAATGGCTAAAAATATCCATCCCTATACCACGCCCAAGCAAGAATTCTCGATGTTCTTGACCCAGAGCCTTAATAATGAGCACAACAGCCGCTTGTTTATTTCTCATTTTACAAGCATTTCATTTCATATTTGGTGCAGCTACGTTAAAAATTAAAATAAAGTAACTTCCATACACACAGAATATTAAACATACTTTACACACCCATAAGTCATGTGAGAACTAACATTTACTTTTGTACAGATATTTTTTTATTTTTTTTTGTAAGATAACACCAATGGCATGATTTATTGTCATAGATTTGTAGAAATTTAAAAAGCAAAATACTTCGATGCATGAACCTCTTCAATATTGCAAGACTGTACGATATAGAAATCTCAGTGAATCCATTCTCAGTTCTTTTCAAAATAAGATACAAAAATGTGTGTTGATTTACATAGAATGCACTT
This sequence comes from Squalus acanthias, assembly GCA_030390025.1. Taxonomy (NCBI): domain Eukaryota; kingdom Metazoa; phylum Chordata; class Chondrichthyes; order Squaliformes; family Squalidae; genus Squalus; species Squalus acanthias. The sequence continues at coordinate 16,303,981 of CM059429.1, forward strand.
CAGCCTGGAACTAGATGGGACCATAGCCCTAGGGAGAGAAAAAGTGTATCAATGTTATGTTAAAATTAAATTCTTTGTTATTCAGTACATGTTAAAAAGAAAAATTGCTGTACTTTCAGTTAAAGCATTTCAAACCTGACACGGTGTGGCTGAGATGGTAAAGCGAATGGCTAGAACACCAGTGGAGATTAAATCACATATCTGCAGGTATGGTATCACGTCGACAAAGCTACTTCACAGTAGTTGCAACTGATTTTCTTGAACTACAAAAGCGCCAAACAAACACTTCACTTCACCTTTTTTCAGTTGCGATCTCACCAGTCTACTGTAGGTGTTACACATAGTCTATTTCAGGACTGTCGCTGTGATGCAATTATTGAGGCAGATTTTGCTGTCAAAATAACGGTGAGGTAAATGGCGCTCCTCGTTATTTATGCGCAAAAGGTTAGCTTCATGAAAACAGCATCTCGCTATCTGCCTCACCGTTGAAATGCATTGAATGGCGCAAACTTGCTGTATTTGCACGGTAGATATGAATTAAACTCGCCACAGAAAGTTAAGTCAAGTCATTTCATGTCAAAGTACCCTTTTACAACAATTTGCATTTATATAGAGCCTTTAACATAGTAAAATGTCCCAAGGTGCTTCACAGGAGCATTACCGAGCCACATAAGGAGCTATTAGGACAGGTGAAAAGTGGTAGGTTTTAAAGAGTGTCTTAAAGGAGGAGAGAGAGGTAGAGAGACGGAAGGCTTAGTGAGGAAATTACAGAGCCAAGGGCCCAGGTAGCTGAAGGCATGGCCACCAATGGTGGAGCAATTAAATTTTGGGGATGCGTGAGAGGCCAGAATTGGAGGATCGCAGAAATCTTGGAGGGTTGTAAGGATAGAGGAGGTTAGGGAGATAGGGAGGGGTGAGGCCATGGAGGGATTTGAAAACATTGATGAGAATTTTAAAATCGAGGCATTGAAAGACCGGGAGCCAATGTAGGTCAGCGAGCACAGGGGTGATGGGCGAACGGATCTTGGTGCGAGAGTTAGAATACGGGCAGCAAAGTTTTGGATGGGTTCAAGTTTATGGAGGGTGGAAGATGGGAGGCCAGCCAGGAGAGCGTTGGAATAATCAAGTCTAGAGGTAACAAAGGCATGGATGAGGGCTTCAGCAGCAGATGAGCTGAAGCAGGGGTGGAGACAGGCGATGTTACAGAGGTGGTAGTAGGCAGTCTTGGTGATGAAGCGGATATGTGGTCGGAAGCTCATCTTGGGGTCAAATAGGATGCCAAGGCTTTGAACAGTCTGGTTCATCCTCAGACAATGACAAGGGAGAGGGACAGAGTCGGTGGCTAGGGAATGGAGTTTGTGGCGGGGACCAAAGAAAATGGCTTCGGTCTTCCCAATATTTAGTTGGCGGACCTGATAAGTGTTAATTACTGCCAATCAACCTCTCTGGCACTGAAAATTAACTATTACAAATGTGCAGTCTCAGTCCTTCAGATTTTAATTGTTGTTGGAGATTGTAAATTTGTAATTTTTTAACAAACCTTTTCTTTTTGTCTCTTTTTTCTCTCTCTCTTAATCCAATCAATCATTCATTCGCTCTCTTTATTTCTCTTTCTGTACCTGATTTGACATTGAGTTCATCCACTCTAATTTACAGTTCCTTCTCAGTCTTTGCACTGTTAATTTCAGAATCCTTCAATCTGATTGGCTAAGGAGATGCATAGTTGCTTGCCCTGTTTCCCTCGCTGCACCGATATCAGCTCACACTTTCAGCAACTTGCAACGCAAAACATTTAAAAACCTAAACGTGCAAGGGCAAGTTAGATGCCCTGCCACAGCAAATTATGGCCCATTGGCCCGGAATTTGCTGTAATAATAATGCCAAGGCTATCAGCGTTCGCCGGTATTACAGGGTAAATCTGACAGCAACTTCTGGATTCTGCACATGCGCAGTTAAACGCGGTAATCCAGAATTTGCTGTCAAAAATACCCTGCTCCTCCACAGGGTGCGCTGTTGCAGTCCTCACTGATAGACTCGGCACCGAAATCACTGTAATGGTGTGAACTTGGGGTACTTACCCACTACTTCCACACTAAAGACGGCTGAAAAAATTGGGGCTGAAGCATTTAGGAGTGAGTTTTTAATGGTGTAATAAGTGATAATTACTGCTGAACAATCTCTCTGGCCCTGAAAAAATAATTTTACAAGTGTGGAGTTTCATTTCCTCAAGAAAATTAATGTAGATTTTTAAAAAAAATCAAATTTTATTTTTACTTTTTCTGTTTGTCTCTTTTATCCCTCTCCCTTAAACCCATCTGTATTTCCCAATTTTTTTTCACTTTCTCTACATCATTTAAATCTAATTTATATTTCCTGCATTATACTTCCTGGTTTGGACTCTGCGTGTCTCAGTGAGGATACTTCAATCTGATTGGTTGAGGAGTCTCGCTGTTTCTTGGCCTGCTCACAGACGCCACAGATCCTCTGTAGAGGGTGCCGTGCTGGAAAAGATGTCGGATTAGTGGAAATCCCCGCTGCCAAGCCTGCAAAAAGTCTGTGGGTATTTGTCAGTGAGGTGAACGGTGAGCGCCGTTTCTACGCCATTGACAGCAAAATCCGGGCCACTATCTTTTCACTAGAAGCTGCTCCTAACCCATTCAGGACTTCATCACCAATGAGTTAATTCAGAATGGTCTTACTTGTGGAAATATTTACAACATCATATTGCTGGTCCTGATGTGTCATAATAATATACGAAACTGTGGAATGAAAATAGGCCATTTGGCCCATCAAGCTAGCTCTTTCCACAGATGATGCAGAATCTAGCCTAAGGAGTTTACCCCCGCCCCCCCCTTCCCCCCCCCATTTAATCTTCTCAGGCAAAGTTCTTCATAATACTCTCTGCTCCACAAACATGATCAAGCAAAGCTCCAGAAAATTCATCTGCCCCCCATTTCCACTATTCCATGCTGGCCTGCTGCTCTCCACAGTGAAGTAAACCTCTCCTCACGATCTCAACCCCAGAGAGCCATCATGTCCAATGGAGTACTTGAGCATCTCAATCAACAGCAGCCATTATAACATTCAATCCTGCTTCCAACATCGATATTTATTCAATTCTTTTCTGAGTAATCGCCTCAGCCTCAAGCGTTTTTGTTGGACATCACTGAGCAACTTATTCTTAGTTAATCTTGACCTTAGTTCGGGGATTGCTGATCAAATCTCACCCACAGTGATGGAATGAAAGTCTCCTTCCTCTGTTAGCGGTGAGGACCTTGTGTGTCGTGAAGTTGGGTGATATCCATCTACTTCCAACCAGGCTTGGGCCAATGGTAGAAAAGTGTCTCTAACTAGCACTTCATTGGCAATCTCACTCACAGAGAACATAATGGCCCAGGTCTTGCAGTAAAAGTAACAGTGAGGCTATCAGCGCTCACCATTATTAAAGTGTAAATTGGACAGCGACTTCTGGCAACTAGACATGCACAGTTAAACGTGGAAATCAGTAAGTTGCTGTCCAAGTTGCTCTGCTCCTCCAAAAGCTTCACTTGCAGAGAGACTCGGCATTGAAACACATGGAATGGTGTGAAGTTGCTGTACCGTACCTACTAGACACTCACTAAACATTTTTCGGTAACTTTTTCTTTCTGTCTCTCTTAATCCCATTTTTCATTCTGTACGTGATTTGGGATTGAATTACTTATTCCAACTGCCACTTCCTGGTTTAGACTCTGCAAGTCTCATTAACCGTTCTTCCATCTGATTGGTTAAGGAGATACACAGTTGATTGCCTTGTTCACACAGGTCCCAGATTCCCTGTAGAGGACGCTGCTGCGAAATGGATTTCTAATCACCGCAAGTTCCAGTGCAAAATGCCCATCGAAAGTGTATGGGCAAGTGTCAGTGTAATGGACGGAAATCCAACACCGAGCCACATAAGGAGATATTAGGACAGGTGACCAAAAGCTTGATCAAAGAGGTAGGTTTTACAGAGTGTCTTAAAGGAGGAGAGGGAGAGGCAGAGAGGTTTAGGGAGGGAATTCTAGAGCTTAGGCAGCTGAAGGCAAGGCCACCAATGGTGGAGCAAAAAAAATCGGGGACGCGCGAGAGGCCAGAATTGGAACATAATGGAGATACCATCACCTCTCCAAGTACCCTGCAAATCACACACCATCCTGACCTGGACATATATCGCTGTTTTTTTTTTCATCATGGCTGTGTCGATATCCTGGAATTCCCTACAAAACATCATGTGGGAGCACCATCATCATAGGACTGCAGCAGTTCAAGGAAAAAAGGCCCATCGCCCTTTCTCAGAGCAGATGGGGATGGACAATAAATTCAGCCTTGCCAGAGTTTCACATTTCCCAAGAAGAATTTTTTTTGAAGAAGCTGCTAAGTCCAAGGAACATTAGACTTGGGGCAGGTCTCTTGCCTGCTCTCTCAGCCACAGATGGTGCGTGAGCCAGAAAAGCAAGAGAACTGGGAGAACATTGAGTGATTCTTACAGCCACAAATATAAAGAAATCATTTGCTTAGCTCTATTTCTCAGTGATAGACCGCAAATAAAATTATTGTCTGGACTGTCACAGGTTCAAGCCTGTATCATTACTATAGCACGAAGGTTGTCATTATGTGGCCAATATGTGAGTCTTAAGGCCGTTAAGACATGTTCAGTTATACTTCTAAACAGAGTTAAAATTTCCGCTGGATACCTTGAAGCAATTACAATCTTTGCAGAACAATCCAAACAGAATGTTGACAAGTAGAGCGACACAAATAATGAACTGAACGGCACTGGTCACCAGCAAGATGGAGAATAACCGGACATGCCAAGGGATCACATTTTCAGGTTCCAGACACTTGATCCATAAATTGGGATCATTCAGGTAATTCCTGTCAAAGAAACATATTAAATAAGGTAGCAAATCTATAGAAAAAAAACTCAACGACAGTCAAAATTCTGTGGTCAAAGAACATTTATGAAAATTAAAGTTCAGTAATGAGTTCCAATGGTATAAATTTATCATTTAAAAAAACTCAGATAATTAAAAACATATACTGTTACGTTAAGATTGCTGATGAGAATCAAACTCCATGCATTGCTTCTTAATTGGAACTAATTTACTCCTTTACCGCAAAGCCAACTTTAAGCCCTGCTCTTACCCCTTGTTAAAAGGATGCTTCCACTCTCCCAACTGTGTCACACGGCATAATGGACCGACATCTAACGCCACAGATGACACAATGAAACCATATGCAGATCCGATCACTCCAATCACAGTGAAAATCAGCGTGCATAGCTAGAACAAGACGAGAGAGCAAAACAATGAACCCCCAAGGAACTTGTGAGAAGGGTGGAAGGAAACAAGTTGAGACAACCCCGCTCGCTTGAAATGAAATCAAAAGAGGAATTTCAAGGATACAGGAACAAACAACGAAGACGGAATGAAAGGCGAAGAGTCGCAGAGAGGAGTTTAACAAAATCACTAGACATTCACAAAAGCAAAATACTGCGGATGCTGGAAATCTGCAATAAAAAAACCGAAACCGCTGGAAACGCTCAGCAGGTCAGGCAGCATCTGACGAAAGGTCATGGAGCTGAAACGTTAACTCTGTTTCTCTCTCCACAGACGCTGCCTGACCTGCTGAGTGTTTCCAGCATTTTCTGGGTTTTTCTTTACACTAGACATTTAGCTTGTCATGAGAATTTGGAGGTGACTCTTTCATAATATTTCAACTGTTCAGCACTTTTAATACAATGTTTCCGATTTATTTCGGTGTTCTCACTCCTTTTGTTTCAGTGCAGCGATTCTCGGGCTCTGTTTTCCTTTTGTTTCAACCTTTAAACTTCATTGTCATTTATTCCCTCTTACCTGGGATGAGGTGACAGCAAAGGTAAAGGTTTTGTCTATGTTTAGAATCAGAGCCAGGCCGTTCAGGGGTGATGTCAGGAAGCACTTCTTCACACAAAGGGTAGTGGAAATCTGGAACTCTCTCCCCCAAAAAGCTGTTGGTGGAGGGGGGGGGTGCAATTGAAAATTTCAAAACTGAGATTGATAGATTCTTGTCAGGCAAGGGTATTAAAGGTTATGGAACCAAGGCAGGTAGATGGAGTTAAGGTACAGATCAGCCATGATCTCATTGAATGGCAGAATAGGCTCGAGGAGCTGAATGGCCTCCTCCTGTTCCTATGTTCCTCAGGTATCTTTTATCTAATTTCTCCACTCACATGTGCTCATTTCAGCTGAAGCTACTCCCTCTGTTTGTCTATCTCTCCACTCCCCTTGTGACTCTGGATCTCTCTTCCTTTCCCAGGTATCCGACCTTTGCAGCGAGTTCCTTTGTCCTCCTTTAGAAAGCACATTTCTGGGTGCAGAACCCTTATTCAAAATGTGGGCCACCCCAGGATCCTTGGAAGTCCCTCCTGCATTTGTTCTTGAGTTGTGTGCATATGGTATGAGAAAATGTGATGGCATGGATAGAACATTGGTTGACTGATTAGAAACAAAGAGTTTGGGTCAATGGGCCTTGCTGATACTGGAGTAGGTTTGGAAATGGTGCATCCTGGCATCAGTAACGAGCCCACATTTATTTTGGACATTTCTAGAAAATAGGGAACATGATATTGAAATTTGTGGATGACACAAAACTAGGCATTTGGCAAATAGTGAGGATGACTGTAAAAGACTTCAGGAGGCCATAGACAGATTAACAGAATGGCCAGAGAGGTGGCAGATGCAATTTAATGCGGAGAAGTGTGAACTGATACACTTTTAAGGACTGGGCACCTACACTTAATGGAAAGGTGCTGAAGGGTGTGAATGAACAGAGAGATCTAGGAGTGCAAATACGTAAGCCACAAAAAGGCCAATAGCATTTTGGATTTTATAAATAGGGGCCTAGAGTACATTAGAAAAAAGGTTATGATAATTTTTTTTACAAGGTAAGGCTAGCCTACAGTTAGATCAATGTTTGCAATTTTGGACACTCCATTATAGAAAGGACATTAAAGCCACAGAGAGCTTACAGCATAGTTTCACTAGAATGATTCCAGGGATGAAAAACTGGTTATGAAGACAGACTTGAATTAGAATTATTTACACGGGAGCAGAGAAGACGAAGAGGAGATTTAATAGAGGTTTGTAAAATTTTGAAGGACTTTGATAAGTTGAATGGGGAAAGGTTATTTTCTTTGGTTGGGGAATTCTGTCATCAATTTAAAATTGTCACTAAGGGAGTGTAGAGAGGAGATTAGCAGAAATGTCTTTACTCAGAGAGTTGGTAGAGCATGGAATACTTTGCCACTGGGAGGTAGAGACTGTTGCATCTTTTAAGAGAAGAGTAAATAAACATTTGAGGCAGGGATATGGGGAGAGAATGGGGCAATGGAATTAGTTATAGCTATAGCAAAAAGTTGACCCAGGCACAATGGTCCAAATGGTCCCTTTGAGCTGTAACTTGTACGGTTATTCTTTGGTTCTAAGATGATCAAAAGTAGATCTACTAGGGCACCAGCATGACACAGTGCATTGCAGTCCCAACATGATGAACTGCAGACTGATGGACCTGCACTTCCCCCCCCAATCTCAACTGTACCATTGTGAGGAAAGACAGCAAGGCTAGAGCTAGATGCTTCTCCACAAGGAAGAAGGGAAAATTGGAGAGAGAATCACCCTGGGTCTTCCAAGTGCTCCTTCGAATACTCATTGGCAGACTCTATTGGTAGAGCTAAAGAGTCAGTTAACTCCCTACATTCTCAGCTGAGAATAGTACTTGGTGGGGGGTGGGGGGGGGGGGGAGGAGGATGAAAATAAATAAAATATCATTGAACAATTGTAATATAAAACTTTCTGCTTGCATTCCTTACCGGAAAATTCCTGATACATCTGCTTGGCTTGCACCTACAGAAGTCTGGGCATTCACAGGTGCAGGGTTGGCATTTACAGGCTTCACTGACGGCACCTAGGCACGCACAAAGGAGTGAACATCTACAAAAGTTCTCACAGCATTTCTTGCAATCGCTGTTGCGACAGCAATTGGCGAGTGAGCATTCACAGCAGGGTTCGCATTCACAGGCGGGACAGGGCTTGCATGGCGGACATTCACAGCAGGGTTGGCATTCACAGGCAGGACAGGGCTTGCACGGCGGGCATTCACAGCAGGGTTCGCATTTACAGGTGGGACACGGTTTGCACGGCGGGCACTCACGGCAGTTTTGGCAGTTACAAATCTCACAGGGCTTGCACGGCGGGCATTCACAGAAGCGCTTGCAATCGCAGGACTCGCAGGGCTTGCATTCTGGGCAAGCACGGCAGCTCGGGCACTCACAGGTGGTGCAGGGTTTGCATATCTGGCAATCCCGGCAACGTGGGCACTCACAGGTGGCACAGGATTGGCACGGAGGGCAGTCACGGCAGGGTCTGCAGTCGCAAGCAGGGCAGGGATCACACGGCAGGCATTTCCGGCAGTACGGGCAGTCACAGGTAGGACAAAGCTTGCAGGGCAGGCTTTCACGGCATCGCTGGCAATCATAGGTTTGACAGCACGGTAATGGGCATTGACAGGAGTCACAACAGTCGGTGCATTCATTTGTATCCCAAAATTCCAAGAATACCCATGCAGGGAAGATCATCTACATCCGTAAAAAAAGAGACAATAGCATTATTTTATACATTATTAGTTATTCATCCCCATTTTCCTTCGTAATTTATTTCTTTCTCTCTTGAAGAATTCACCCACCCTTTGCCAAACACCATTTATTGGCTGAAAAGGTGAGATAGGGCAAGTAACCTGCTACCAAGGTCTCTGCCAATGAGGCTCTGGATCTGGCTGATTAAGAGGTACACAAGAGCAACTTTGGGAGTTTTTAACAACGACAACACCTTGTATTTATATAGCACCAATAATGTAGTAAAACGTCCCAAGGCACTTCACAGGAGCGTTATAAAATAAAATTTGACACCGAGCCACCTAAGAGGATATTAGAGCAGATGACCAAAAACTTGGTCAAAGAGGTTAGTTTTAAGAAGCGTCTTAAAGGAGGAAAGAGAGGCGGAGAGGTTTAGGGAGGGAGTTCCAGAGCTTAGGTCCTCGGCAGCTGAAGGCACGGCCACCAATGGTTGAGCGATTATAATCAGGGATACTCAAAGGACAGAATTAGAGGAGCGCAGAGATCTTGGGGGGTTATGGGACCGGAGGAGATTACAGAGATAGGGAGGGGGTGAGGCCATGGAGGGATTTGAAAAGATGGATGAGAATTTTAAAATCGAGGCGTTGCTTAACAGGGAGCCAACGTAGGTCAGCGAGCACAGGGGTGATGGGCGAACGGGACTTGGTGCGAGTTAGGACACAGGCAGCAGAGTTTTGGATGATCTCAAGTTTACGTAGGGTGGAATGTGGGAGGCCGGCCAGGAGTGCGTTGGTATAGTCAAGTCTAGAGGGAACAAAGACATGGTTGAGGGTTTCAGCAGCAGATGAGCTGAGGCGGGGCGGAGTCGGGCGATGTTATGGAGGTGGAAATAGTCGGTCTTAGTAATGGCGCGGATATGTGGTCGGAAGCTCATCTCGGGGTCAAATACGACACCAAGGTTAAAAATCGTCTGGTTCAGCCTCAGACAGATGCTAGGGAGAGGGATGGAGTCGGTGGCTAGGAAATGGAGTTTGTTGCCGGGACAGAAGACATTGGCTTCGGTCTACGCAATATTTAGTTGGAGGAAATTTCTGCTCATCCAGTACTGGATGTTGGACAAGCAGTCTGACAATTTAGAGACATCCTTCCCATGGTAAATTGCTTTGCTTCTGAATCAAGCCAACATCTCAGCTAGAGTAGGGAATTTGCATGGATGAACTGAGTGGCTATCTTGCATTCCTACCAATAACAACAACAACAACTTCTAGCTATATAGCACCTTTAATGTAGTAAAACGTCCCAAGGTGCTTCACAGGAGCGTTATCAAACACAGTCTGACACCGAGCCACATAAGGAAATCTTATGGCAGGTGACCAAAAGTTTGGTCAAAGAGGTAGGTTTTAAGGAGCGTCTTAAAGGAAAGAGAGGTAGCGAGGTGGAGAGGTTTAGGGAGGGAATTCCAGAGCTTAGGGCCTAGGCAGCTGAAGGCACGGCTGCCAATGGTGGTGCGATTATAATGCCTGGTATACAATGAACTGAGTCACCAGGTGCAAATGATCTATTAAAGGGGACAGGGTGGGTTAAGCTTAATAGCCCCCTTTCTTCTATTCTTAAAAATTCTCATGTTCTTATTAGATAACTGGGATGAGGCAGATTTAATGATCATTTTAATGACCATCTATGTATGCATAGTGCAACTTACAGAGTTATTGTTAACAGTGAACCAGGAAACTAAGTGTAGACTATTCAACATCATTCGTAAGCAAGTACTGTTTAATGAAATTTAAAAATATTACCTGAAATTATTTTTTCCCCCAATTATCCAGTCCCAGTCTCCCCTCCTTTCCTGAAGAATCTGAGAGTGAAATTGGTCTTTGCCAGTAGCGCAAAAGGGCTTCATAGCAAATCAGCAGTCCATTTTACACTGCGCCTGACTTTCTTTACCATTGACTTCAATGGAAAAGAACATTGGGCACGGTGTAAAGCGATTCACTATGAGACCGTTTTATGCTACGGGTGATGACCGATTTCATGCCCCTAATTCTTACTGGGGTATGGTTCCTTAGGCATCTTCTGCCCTCTGGTACCTCAGTGGCCATTTTTCATGTTCAACTTGTAATGAGTGTGAGTAGGAGTGAATCACAACCGCACCCAGCCCAGTCTTTACCTAATGCCTACACATGTGTAATCTCTAGCAAGAGTCAATGAGTAGCGATCCGGAATGGGAATTCTTGGAGATTTTTCCCCTTCCCTAGACCAGGGATGCCAAAGCCAATTTAAGAATCCCATTGCCCGAGATTAGCTAAATCAGCATCAACCAGGAATCAAATCTAGATATTATGGTCTGGAACTCATTGAAACTTATAAAATTCTCTCATTGAAACTTATAAAATTCTAACAGGACTAGACAGACTAGATGCAGGAAGGATGTTCCCGATGGTCGGGGAGTCCAGAACCAGGGGTCACAGTCTAAGGATAAGGGGTAAGCCATTTAGGACAGAGATGAGGAGGAATTTCTTCACCCAGAGAGTGGTGAACCTGTGGAATTCTCTACCACAGAAGGCAGTGGAGGCCAATTCATTAAATATATTCAAGAAGGAGTTAGATATATTTCTTAAGGCTAAAGGGATCAAGGGATATGGGGAGAAGGCAGGGATAGGGTACTGAATTTGGATGATCAGCCATGATCTCATTGAATGGCGGAGCAGGCTCGAGGGGCCGAATGGCCTACTCCTGCTCCTATTTTCTATGTTTCTATAGATGGCTTAGTACTAATATCTTTGCCTACTGTGCCATCAGGGGAACTTAAGTTCTTGCTAACAAACTTCTCACTGAAAGAAACCAGAGAAAATATTTTGAGTGAAAGAATATTGAATTAATAATAAAACTTTTGTATTTTACTGACAGTTTGATTGATAATCCTAACAAAAGACAAGGAAGCGTGACATAACGCTGGGTATGTGGACAATTGAGGAGATCCTGAGCAACAATTATCCATTATGGGCAGGAATGTGCTTGGGCTCTTTGACAAATTTACAAGTGCATCGGGATTTATGACCAGGATTTGTCCATAACTTGTTGATCGGTGCAACAACAAACAACTTGCATTTATATAGCGCCTTTAACGTAGTAAAACATCCTAACGCGTGTCACGGGAGCGTTAGCAAACAAAATTTGACACCGAGCCACATAAGGAGAAATTAGGGCAGATGACCAAAAGCTTGGTCAAAGAGGTAGGTTTTAATGAGCATCTTAAAGGAGGAAAGAGAGGTAGAGAGGCAGAGAGGTTTAGGGAGGGAATTCCAGAGGTTAGGGCCTCGGCAACAGAAGGCACGGCCACCAATGCTGGAAAGAAGAAAATCGGGGATGCGCAAGTGCCTTCATGTTTGCAGTGTCGCTCATACACATAGGTGATATGAATGGCCAACGCAACTGTATGTAAAAATGAGGCAGGTTTACCCATTAATTCAGCTCCCCAGTAACTGTGGGTTAATAGATTTTTGTTAGGCTAGGGAATTATGGATTACGGAACCAAGGCGGGTGGATGGAGCCATGATCTAATTGAACAGTGGATCAGGCTCGAGGAACTGAATGGCCTACTCCTGCTCCATTGTTACTATGTAAGCTGTGCTGAGGTGTCGGTCAATGTTGTTACAAGGCAGTCATTAGGAGGATATTGAAAAAGAGCCCGAGATTATTCTTCTGATTTTTTCTTCCTCCCTGTTACCTCACCATCACAATCAACATGGACAAATGATGTTTGACACAGTGTCAGCATCAGGCACTCTATGCTGTGATTCCTCCTTTTGATAGATACAAACTTCCCCTCCCCTAAAAAAAGGAGCTCCTGAAAAATGAACAAATTCTGTTTAATTAGGGATTGAAGATTTTGATATAATGAGGCTGTGGGATCCTTCCCTCCACCATGCTGCAGCTCAGGTTTACGACGCTCGACTCCTCCACTGCCTCTGTGATGTCTGACAGCACATCAATTCCTGGGTGAGTCGCAATTTCCTCCAGTTAAACACTGGGAGGACCAAAGCCATCGACTTTGGCCCCCGCCAAAAACTCCGTAGCCTCACCACTGATTCCATCCCCCTCCCCGGCCACTGTCTCAGGTTGAACCAGACTGTTCGCAACCTCGGCGTCCTATTTGATCCCGAGCTGAGCTTTCGACCCCATATCCTCTCCATCACAAAGACCGCCTACTTCTACCTCCATAATATCACCTATCTTCTGCTGAAACCCTCATTCAAGCTTCTGTCACCTCCAGGCTCAACTGTTCCAATGCTCCCCTGGCCGGCCTCCCACCTTATTAAACTTAAAGCTCATCCAAAACACTGCTGCCCATATCCTATCCCGCACTAAGTCCCGCTCACCAATCACCCCTGTGCTCGCTGACCTACATTGTCTCCCAGTTTCTGCAATATCTCAAATTTAAAATTCTCATACGCATCTTTAAATCCAATCATGGTCTCGCCCCCCACCCACTGTCCTCACCCCCCCTCCCCTCCAGCTCTGTAATCTTCTCCAGCCTTATAACCCTCCGAGAACTCTGCATTCCTCCAACTCTGGCTTCTTGAGCCTCCCTCGCTCCCTTCGCCTCACCATTGATGGCCGTGCCTTCAGCTGTATAGGCCCTAAGCTCCGGAATTTCCTCCGCAAATCTCTCTGCCTCTCCACCTTTCTCTCCTCCTTTAAGACCCTCCTGAAAACCCACCTCTTTAACCAAGCTTTTAGTCAGCCCCCTGAACTTCTTCAGCTTGGTCTCGGTTTATGTCTGATTACGCTTCTGTGAAGCGCCTTGGGACGTTTTTCTATGTTAAAGATGCTAAATATCTACAAGTTGTTGTTGTTATGATATAAGGTAAAACTCCCCTTATAAGGTCCCATAGTGCAGCAGAACCGCAACATCAGAAAAGCAACCATGACTGGATATGTGACATTTCCTTTTCCTGCATGGGTGAACTTTGCGGTCTCTCAGAGTGGGATTTCCAATTTAGTGGCATTAGTGCTAACTTCTACACAATTTTATGCTGTGGAGACATAGTCATTGACAATTGGACTGAGACTATCTAACTTAATTTCACTTTGGACCCTTACTGCCATTGGGGAGAGGAAACTTTCATTCAGTCCCCAGAGGTGAAAGGACAGTGTTCACCCCACAGTGCTACCCAGCTTCCTTTGTTTATAGACTATTCCTGAAGTTAAAAAAAAAAGCAAGAAACATTTGCATTGACACAATGCCTGATCATGTCTCTCAGAAACATCTCAAAGACCTTCACTCACAATGAATTACTTTTCAAAGTGCAATGGCTATTATTACGTAGGAAAACATGGCAGCAATGTTGCACACGGCAAAATGCCGTGCACATTCAAGACATTCCAGTGTTATAAGGATAGCTTTTTTTTTTGAAAATGAGATTGCAGCTTTCAAAATTGACCATCCCTCAACAGTAATTCTACTTACCAAAATTCCAGAACCAATAACCCCTCCCAAATACCACACGGTTGATGAGACGTTCTTTTTAGCATATCGTGTGTCGCCATTTGGGAAAAAGAGCAATACGTTCACGCAGAAGCCGAGAATAGCTAATCCAAGAAGTATTACACCGAGACATCTTGCAGTCTTTCCAGAGCATAAAAACATGGTTTCTAGTCGATTTCAGCTCCGGAATTTCCGCCTCACAGTCCGTGACCCTTGCTGTGTTGAAAGACTTCTTCTCAACCTCTCACTCCAGGTTGGTGAAGTGCGTGTAGGGATGGACAGTCATGATGCAAGCTCTAGCCAAAGGAGACTTCTTTGCACACCATGATAGCGACTGTGGTGACCTTTACTTAGTAAAACATAAACTGAGGTAGGCTGGCCACAGTGAAAGCATTGATTTCTTTATGACAGCACAAAAACTGCTCTGACGTCATAGCAGCTCTTCGACATCATAAAGCAGCTTAACTGCCTCAAGTGTTTAAAGTAACAGTGCTAATGTGCTGAATGTCATTGTTGATAACACTGTCTTCACGAAATTATTTCGGCAACCTTTTCTCATTTGTTTACAAATGACGTGGTAATGTAAGTTGTCTCGGAACACAGCGCTGCTACACTTACACGTGACATCATCACAGTGAAAATTATGCAGGCCTCTTCTGCCTCTCTTCCCTTCCCAAATAAACGCAAAGGTTTGTCAAACACTTTTTTTTATATAAGGACAGGGCTCCTATAATTGTAGAATATGTAGTGGATTTGTTTGAGGCTAAGCCGCAATTAGGGTGAAATTGCACTGTGCGTTAATGGGATCACATGAAACTCCTCTATCCTTGTAGGGGAGAAAATTGCAGGGCTATGGGGAAAGAGCAAGAGAGTGGGACTAATTGGATATCTCTTTCAAAAGGCCGGCACAGGCATGATGGGCTGAACGGCCTCCTGTGTGGTATCATTCTCTGATTCTATGCTAGTTCAACAAAGATATTAACCTAATGGGTTAATCAGTGCCTCAGTGAAAATAGCAAACAGAGAATTTTATACAACCTGATCATGCAAAACATATGTGACTATTACACAATGCAGCTTCACTATAATTTTTGGGACAGAGTAAAGGGAGCGTTGACTGATAGGGAGATCATAAAGTCTTTTATTTTTAGTATCTACTTCCCATAGTGTTGGCATGAGACAGAATAAAACCAAGTGTAGTCGTCGAGTAAAGCAGCATTACAGGGCAAGGGATAATGGGACCATCGTGTACAGATGTAAGTCAGTCCCCATTTTAAAGTCATACATTCTGCCCTTAACTTTAATAGTACTTTAATTTTATATTGTTACACTTCTTACGTGGTGTCAACTGTTGCGCAGTGGGTAGCACTCTCTCGCCTCTGGGTCAGAAGGTTGTGGGTTTAAGTCCCACTCTAGAGACTAGAGCACAAAGATTTAGGCTGACACTCCCAGCGCAGTGCTGAGGGAGTGCTGCACTGTCGGAGGTGCCATCTTTAGAATGAGACGTTAAACCGAGGCCCCGTCTGCTCTCTCAGGTGGACGTAAAAGATCCCATGGAACTATTTCGAAGAAGAGCAGGGGACTCCTCCCCGGTGTCCTGGGCCAATATTTATGCCTTAACCAACATCATTAAAACTGATTATCTGGTTATTATTACATTGCTGTTTGTGGGAGCTTGCTCTTCGTAAATTGGCTGCTGCGTTTCCTACATTACAACAGTGACTCCACTTCAAAAGTATTTAATTGATTGTAAAGCATTTAGGGAGGTCCTGAGATCGTGAAAGGCATTATGTAAATACAAGTTCTTTCTTTTATTCTTTCTCACTGCTTATAGCGTTAACACGATTGGCGACTACGAGTGTTGGATGGTGTATCATCTTTTAGAGACACCGACAGAGAGAACAGGAACAGAGAAGGAGACAAATGGCTGACTGGATTCTGTCGCCGCGCTCATTGTTAACAAAATTTAACGTATCAAGCAATTAGCAGGTGATTTGTCCGGGATTTAAAACAAGAGCTTTTCCAATGTTCTCAAAATACCGAGTGAAGATCCGGGAGCTGTTAAAATGCAGGAGGGGCGGGATTTCAGAACTGGTAACGGAGCTATGGGCGGGATTCTCGTGAACAGGTGATTATTAACAATGAGATTGGGGCTTAAACCCACATGGACACAGAATGGTCCATGGAGGAATTTAAATACAAATATGAATACGAGGGGCAAAGAAGTTATTGAACAACCCGAAACAGCTAATGCCCTTAACATGTTATGAGTGGTGTCGTTCAGAGAACCATAGAATCATAGAATGATACAGCACAGAGGAGGCCATTTGGCCCACCGTGCCTGTGCCGGCTCTTTGAAAGAGCTATCCAATTAGCCCCACCCCCTGCTCTTTCCCCATAGTCCTACAAATGTTTTACAAGTCTTTGTAATTAACTCCTATGGTAATGGCAAATGGTTAGCGCTATTTGTCCAATATCGGCAGCTGTCCGTGATGAGCATGGATGGTGTAAGTGGTGGGCACCATACTGACAATTAAATAGCAAAACCTACAGCAACTAGGGAGGCAGAGTAGAGTTGAATGGTGCACAGGAGTTTCTCTGCAGCACAGGCTACGAAGCTGCAGAACTGAGGTGTTACACGCTGCCACCACTGGTGGGATCGTGCAATTACAGTGTGACGAGTTTACATAGGCAGTTCCCTTATAAATGTGGACATAGGAATTTCTAATGGAAACAGTTGACACAAAAATGTAACAAAAACTAAAAGTAAGGTTTTGTAGACAGGGCGTGCACACATACATCTGATTTTTTAATATATGATAGATTCATGTATTGGAAACCTGCAGTCACTTCAATTTTTGTTTAATGCAGCAGCCTCTAGCTGAAAAATGCAAGGAACTCCTGGAAATTGCCGCTGGTGGGGGAATTTGCTCACAGAGCATTCTTCACATGCGAATATATTTGGACTGCAGAGCAAGTAGAAAGGCCAGCAAAAATAGATTAACTGGTCGTTCACTTCATTGCTGTATATGTGATCTTGCTGTGGCCAAAATGGCTTTCACGTTTGCCTATATAACAAAAGTAACTACACTGCAAAGTAATTCATTGTACGTCAAGCAGTTTGAGAGATGTCAGACAGGCGTAATAAGTTGTATATAAATGCAAGTATTTTTTTGACTGCAGGGTATATTTTCCTGATCTTTCCTCTGGATAATGTGCATCTCCCAGGGCACAATGATCAGGAAAAAGGGGGCAGAGGCCTGGTTCACTGGACCTCTGCCCTGTTATGTAGGAATTTCTAGAGAGTTGAAGCTTGGCCTTTGGCCTGGGCCTGTTGAAGCTTTGTAGGTGAGACAGGAGGGGAGGGCGTTCACGGTCTCTCGCCTCATCTTAGAAACATAGAAGATAGGAGCAGGAGTAGGCCATTCGGCCCCTCGAGCCTGCTCCGCCAGTTAATGAGATCATGGCTGATCATCCAAATTCAGAACCCTGTCCCTGCTTTCTCCCCATATCCCTTGATCCCTTTAGCCTTAAGAAATATAACTAACTCCTTCTTGAATATATTTAATGAATTGGCCTCAACTGCCTTCTGTGGTAGAGAATTCCACAGGTTCACCATTCTCTGGGTGAAGAAATTCCTCCTCATCTCAGTCCTAAATGGCTTACCCCTTATCCTTAGACTGTGACCCCTGGTTCTGGACTCCCCCGCCATCGGGAACATCCTTCCTGCATCTAGTCTGTCTAGTCCTGTTAGAATTTTATAAGTTTCAATGAGATCCCCTCTCATTCTTCTAAACTCTAGCGAATACAAATCCAATCGACCCAATCTCTCTTCATACGTCATTCCTGCCATCCCAGGTATCAGTCTGGTGAATCTTCGCTGCACTCCCTCCATGGCAAGAACATCCTTCCTCAGATAAGGCGACCAAAACTGCACACAATACTCAAGGTGTGGTCTCATCAAGGCCCTGTACAACTGCAGCAAGACATCGAATCCTCTTGCTATGAAGGCCAACATACCATTTGCCTTCATAACCGCCTGCTGCACCTGCATGCTTACCTTCAGTGACTGGTGCACAAGGACACCCAGGTCTCGATGTACTTCCCCTTTTCCCAATCTATTGCCGTTCAGATAATAATCTGCCTTCCTGTTTTTGCCACCAAAGTGGATAACTCGCATTTATCCACATTATACTACATCTGTCATGCATCTGCCCAATCACCCAATCTGTCCAAATCATACTGGAGTTTCTCTGCATCCTCCTCACAGCACACACGCTCACCCAGCTTTGTGTCGTCTGCAAACTTGGAGATATTACATCTAGTTCCCTCGTCTAGATCATTAATATATATTGTGAATAACTGGGGTCCTAGCACCGATCCCTGCGGGACCCCACTAGTCACTGCCTGCCACCCGGAAAAAGACCCGTTTATTCCAACTCTTTGCTTCCTGTCTGCCAACCAGTTTTCTATCCATGTAGTACCTTACCCCCAATCCCATGTGCTTTAACTTTGCATGTTAATCTCTTATGCGGGACCTTATCGAAAGCCTTCTGAAAGTCCAAATACACCACATCCACTGGTTCTCCCTTATCTATTCTACCAGTTACATCCTCAAAAATTCCAGTAGATTAGTCAAGCATGATTTACCTTTTGTAAATCCATGTTGACTTTGTCCGATCCTGTCACTGTTTTCCAAGTGGTCTGCTATTACATCTTTTATAATGGACTCTTGCATTTTCCCCACTACCGATGTCAGGCTTACCGGTCTATAATTCCCCGTTTTCTCTCTACCACCTTTTTTAAATAGTGGGGTTACATTAGCTACCCTCCAATCCATGGGAACTGTTCCAGAGTCTATAGAATTTTGGAAGATGACCAGCAATGCATCTACTATTTCTAGGACCACTTCCTTAAGTACCCTAGGATGTAGATTATCAGGCCCTGGGGATTTATCGGCCTTCAATCCCGTCAATTTCCCGAACACCATTTCCCTACAAATACTGATTTCATTCAATTCCTCCCTCTCATTAGATCCTATGTTCCCTGACATCTCTGGGAGGTTATTTGTGTCCTCCTTTGTGAAGACAGAACCAAAGTATGTATTTAATTAGTCTGCCATTTCTTTGTTCCCCATTATAAATTCCCCTGACTCTGACTGCAAGGGACCTACGCTTGCTGTTCACTCCAGTGCGGGATTCCCAGAAAACATGGTGCTGTGGCTGCTGCCAAGCTTCTGCCGACTGGAGGGTCCATGGGATTATGGGATGCAGGGCAAAACCTTTCAGGTAGGCTGTTTTTTGTTGGTTGGATGCCCTCACCCCAGGATGTATCATTCTGATCAGGACCTCCTGAGAGGCCAACAGTTGCCCCTCACTTTCCTGCTGCCTTGTAAGTGGCCCAGGATAGGAAACCCCGATACTCCTGGGCCTGTTTCTGCTGATGTTGCTTGAGGAAGGAATGTTGGCTAGGATACGGGGAGAACTCCATGCTCTTCATTAAACAATGCCTTGGGGTTTTTAATATCTGCCCGAACCACAGAAACAAGTTTAACATCTCATCTGAAGGGCGGCATCTCTCTCAATGGAGCACTCCCAGCAGATACAATTGGCATTTGAAAGAGGATTGGTTTAATGGTTTGGGATGGGTCCCTCCAGCAGAAATTGGAAATGCAGAAGAATTAACACTCCTCCATATATCAGAAACTGAAATTACACTCTCGACAGGAAAATCATCAACTTTTTTAATGTTGTCATTAGTGGTCTGGTGTCATGGCACTTCCCTTCTGACATCATAAAGTGGCTTAAATGGCTCCAATTTTTAAAATAAGAGAGTGCCAAAGTTAATTTTAACTTGACTTTCACACTCATGGCTTGCAGAAAGATGTTGCAGATGTAAAACATCGGCACAACTCATCTGTGGCAGTTTTGCATGTGGGTAATGAGGTTATGCTCAGCAGTCAAATATTCAGTTGTCCATCATTTTTCCTTCTTATCTGATGTGTCAGCCTTAGCTCAGCGGTGGCATTTTGCCCTCTGAGTCAGAAGGTTGTGGGTTCATAGTCCCACTCCAGAGACTTGAGCACATAATCTGGTCTGGCATTTCAGCACAGCACTGAGGGAGTGCTGCACTGTCGGAGGTGCCGTCTTTTGGAGACGTTCAATGGGGGCCCCGTCTGCCCTCTGAGGTGGACGTTAAAGATCCCATGGCACTATTGTGAAGAAAAGCAGGGGATTTCTCCCCTGTGTCCTGACCAATATAGATCTCACAACCAACATCACCAAAAAAAATTATCTGTTCATTAACATATTGCTGTTTGTGGGAGCTTGCCGTGCGCACATTGGCTGCCGTGTTTCCTACATTACAACAGTGACTACACTTCAAAAGTACTTAATTGGTTGTAAAGCGCTTTGGGATGTCCTGATGTTGTGAAAGGCGCTATATAAATGCAAGGTCTTTCTTTCTTTCTGATCTTCTCACTTAATGAGCACAAAATAAAGGACAATTTTTCTTTTCAAATGAAAAAAAAAGAAAGACTTGCATTTATATAGCGCCTTTCATGACCACCGGACGTCACAAAGCGCTGTACAGCCAATGAAGTACTTTTGAAGTGGAGTCACTGTTGTAATGTAGGAAACACGGCAGCCAATTTGCGCACAGCAAGCTCCCACAAACAGCAATGTGATATTGATCAGATAATCTGTTTTTGTTATGTTGATTGAGCCATAAATATTGGCCAGGACACCGGGGATAACTCCCCTGCTCTTCTCCGAAATAGTGCCATGGGATCGTTTACGTCCACCTGAGAGAGCAGACTGAGCCTCGGTTTAACGTCTCATCCGAAAGACGGCACCTCCCTCAGTGAAGTGTCAGCCTAGCTTTATGTGCTCAAGTCCCTGGAGTGGGACTATGAACCCACAACCTTCTGACTCAGCGGCGAGAGCGCTACCAACTGAGCCACTGGCTGACACCTACATGTAAAAATGGTGTGTTTTTTGTGCCAACACTGCTGTCTTTGAGCAGAGTTTTACATGAAGATTGAGCCTGCCTCACAGTACATTTTAGGAATAAGGGCGGGAGAAGGCTATTGGGATTCTCCAAACTCCACGCAGAGTTGCCAACTCTGGTTGTAGGTATTCCAGGAGGTTTCATCACATGACCTCCCATCTCCAACCACTCCACCCCACACTCACACCATTGGTTGCCCAACATGTCCATCCTCGCCTTCCCTCGGCCAATTGGAAAGCAAACAGACTCTTTGTTACCCGACTGGATGACTCTTGGCTGTTGGTAAACCAGCCTTTCCCCCCCGCCCCCCCCATCGCTAATATTTTTATAACTAAGAAACAAAAATGTTCAAGGAAAATGAAAAAAAAAACATGTACTTTTTAATGCCCCTGCGACTCCCCCCTCCCTCCCCCCCCCGCCCCCCCACCCCCGCCACCCCCCACCCTTGCTTGCAGCAGTGTCCAGGTGATTTGTCTTTAATTCCTGGAGACTACAGGACAAGCCGGGAGGTTTGGCAACTCCGCTAGAAAACAAAAGTAAGAAAGAATTCATGTTCAGGAAGGACTATGCGGGATTAATGATTTACAAAGGTACGGGAAAGGGTTTGAAAGATTACGAAATGTGAATGGGTCGAAGAGAAGCCGAGACTGAAGGCAGATCTGCCCTGGCCTGAATAAACTGCAGCCCACAAACCCAGGTAGGGAACGGGGTGAAAACAGGAAATGCTGGAAATACTCAGCAGGTCAGGCAGCATCTGTGGAGAGAAACAGATTTAACGTTTCAGGTCGATGACCCTTCGTCAGAACTGGAAAAAGTTGGAGATAAGAACATAAGAAATAGGAGCAGGAGTAGGCCATTCGGCTCCTTGAGCCTGCTCCGCTTTCAATAAGATTATGGCTGATCTGATCTTGGCCTCAACTCCACTTTCCTGCCCGCTTCCCATAACCCTTCACTCCCCTGTTTTTCAAAAATCTGTCTATCTCCGCCTTGAATATATTCAATGACTCAGCCTCCACAGCTCTCTGGGATAGAGAATTCCAAAGATTCACGACCCTCTGAGAGAAGAAATTCCTCCTCATCTCCGTTTTAAATAGGCGACCCTTTATTCTGAAACTATGCCCCCTAGTTCTAGATTCCCCCATGAGGGCAGGGCAACACGGTGGCATAGTGGTTAGCACTGTTGCCTCACAGCGCCAGGGACCCGGGTTCGAATCCGGCCTCGGGTGACTGTCTGTGTGGAGTTTGCACATTCTCCCCGTGTCTGCGTGGGTTTCCTACGGGTGCTCCGGTTTCCTCCCACAGTCCAAAGATGTGCGGGTTAGGTTGATTTGGCTATGATAAATTGACCCTTAGTGTTAGGGGGATTAAATACGTGGGGTTACGGGGGTAGGGTGGGATATGTGTCGGTGCAGGCTCAATGGGCCGAAATGGCCTCTATCTGCACTGTTGTGATTCTGTGAGGGGAAACATCCTCTCAGCATCTACCCTGTCAAACCCCCTCAGAATCTTATATGTTTCAATAAGATCCCCTCTCATTCTTCTAAACTCCAATGAGTATAGGCCCAACCTGCTCAACCTTTCCTCATAAGACAACCCCTTCAACTCAGGAATTAACCTAGTGAACCTTCTCTGAACTGCCTCCAATGCAAGTATATCCTTCCTTAAATAAGGAGACCAAAACTGTACGCAGTACTCCAGGTGTGTTTCGCCAACGCCCTGTACAGTTGTAGCAAGACTTCCCTACTTTTATATTCCATCCCCCTTGCAATAAAGGCCAATATTCCATTTGCCTTCCTAATTACTTGCTGTATCTGCATGCTAACTTTTTGTGTTTCATGTACGAGGACCCCCAGATCCCTCTGTACCGCAGCATTCTGTAGTCTCTCTCCATTTAAATAATATTTTGCTTTTTTATTCTTCCTACCAAAGTGGATAACCTCACATTTTCCCACATTATACTCCATCTGCCAAATTTTTGCCCACTCACTTAACCTATCTATATCCCTTTGCAGACTCTTTGTGTCCTCCTCACAACTTGCTTTCCCAACTATCTTTGTATCGTCAGCAAATTTGGCTACAGTACACTCGGTCCCTTCATCCAAGTCATTAATATGGAACAGGTTTTTAAGCAAGTGTAGGGGCAGGGAAAGGGGGTAGGGGAGGAAAGAACAAAAGGGAAGGTCTGTGATAGGATGGAAGGCAGGAGAGATTAAAAGACAAAAGGGATGATGGTGCAAGGCAAAAGGAGATGGTAATGGAGCAAGTTAAGAAACAAAAGATGAGTCTAGATGAAGTGTAAATGGCAATGGCAGAATGATCAACAGCTGCCATGTGAGAGAGAGAGAAAAAAAAATTGGGGCAGAAGTTATGGTCTGAAATTGTTGAACTCGATGTTGAGTCCAGAAGGCTGTAATGTGCCTAATCGAAAGACGAGGTGCTGTTCCTCGAGCTTACGTTGAACTTCGTTGGAACAGTGTAAGAGGCCGAGGATGGAGAGGTCAGAGTGGGAGTGGAGTGGAGATTTAAAGTGACAGACGACCGGAAGCTCAGGGTCACCCTTACGGACTGAACGGAGGTGTTCCGCGAAGCGGTCACCCAATTTGCGTTTGGTTTCCCCAATGTATAGGAGACCGCATCGTGAGCAGCGAATACAGTGTACTAAATTGCAAGAAGTACAAGTAAATCGCTGTTTCACCTAACATTCACTATAAGCCCACTGACTCCCACAACTACCTGGACTACACTTCCTCCCACCCCGCTTCCTGTAAGGACTCTATTCCATTCTCCCAGTTTCTCTGTCTCCGCCGCATCTACTCTGACGTTGCTACCTTCCATACTAGTGCTTCCGATATGTCTTCCTTTTTCCTCAACCGAGGATTCCCCTCTACTGTGACCCTTGACCATGTCCGTTCTATTTCCTGCACTTCTGGTCTCACCCCTTCCCCTCCCTCCCAGAACCACGATAGGGTTCCCCTTGTCCTCACCTTTCACCCCACCAGCCTCCACATTCAACAGATCGTCCTCCGCCTTTTCCGCCACCTTCAGCGTGATCCCACCACCAAACACATCTTCCTCTCACCTCCCCTTTCAGCATTCCGAAGGGACCGCTCCCTCCACGACACCCTGGTCCATTCCTCTACCACCCCCAGCACCCCCTCCCCTTCCCACAGCACCTTCCCGTGCAAGCGCAGGAGATGCAACACCTGCCCTTTTATTCCCTCCCTTTCCACTGTCCAGGGCCCCAAACACTCCTTCCAGGTGAAACAGCGATTTACTTGTACTTCTTGTACTTGTTCCTAAAGTTTCGCTTCCCTGACCTGGAAGTTCAGTTAGGCAGGGATCTTGCAGTCAGAATACTTCCTGAACCCGAGGTAATGATCTACAGCCACTTCCCCCTTTGAACATTGGGATCTTGCTGTGGCTCCGATGACCGGCGTTAAGTGATACGTACATGCAGCTAAGAATCCAACATTTACAAACTAAAGACGTGTCTGATATATATATTTTTTAATCTACTTACTGTAATCCGTGGGAAAAAAAACTTGACCGGATATTTAAAGCTTAACATATATGTGCACTTTGCGAATTATGCATACGACAATGCGTAATTATTGAGCCGAATTTATATTTTGAGCAGTGCTCCCGCAGCAAAGACTGATCTGCTTGCAACACAATTGTTATTTCAGAATTTTCATCATATGCTTCAAAGTGTTTTACAATCAGTCATCGTAAACGAAGGGGCTAGTGTGAATTAAAACCTGGTCTGCAGCTGTAGTCAAGTGAAATAAGGATTAAATCTATTTTTTCCAAGCAACCGAGATGCTTTAACAAGACTACGAAACAAACAAGAGCAGTGTTGTTGCTCGCTCTGATTGAGAGGTTAAGAAAGACTTGCATTTCTATAGCGCCTTTCACGACCTCAGGACGTCCCAAAGCGCTTTACAGCCAATGAAGTACCTTTGAAGTGCAGTCACTGTTGTAATGTAGGAAACGCGGCAGCCAATTTACAAAGAGCAAGCTCCCACAAACAGCAATGTGATAATGACCAGATCATCTGTTTTCGTGATGTTGATTGAGGGATAAATATTGGTCAGGACACCGGGGAGAACTCCCCTGTTTTTCTTTGAAATAGTGGCCGTGGGATCTTTTACGTCCGCCTGAGAGGGCAGACGGGTCCTCAGTTTAACGTCTCATCCGAAAGTTGGCACCTCCAACAGTGCAGCACTCCCTCAGCACTGCACTGGAGCATCAACAAGCAGAGCAGGGCCCTGTAGGTGACCATGTGAAATGAATCTAGATAGAAGTTGGTAAGAGATCTCCTCAGAGGCTATGTATAGTCTCTTGATTGATTTTCGAAGAATAAGTCCTCGGTAGATAAATTAAATGCCACACTTACACAAATACATCTCTACATGTGATACGGGAGAGCAGGTTTTTTTTACCTTTACTATTTATCTGTTTATGAGGTGAGATTTTAGAACAAAGGCCAAGAAATATATAAAATTTAAGATTAAATTTACTTGTACCTGTCCTTCTTTACCAAATATCGCGACAACAGTACTTAGTGTTACCGAATGTTCTGCTTAAATATTACCGATTTTTAACTTTGGTGCTCCTGTTGTACATCGGAAGCACATGTTAGGAAATTTGGTCACCCCGCTCAAAATTTTCCAACCGTTACTTTTAATAGTCAGTAAATCATGGGCTGTGGCTCAGTGGGTAGCACATCTCACCTCTGAGTCAGAATGGTTGTGGGTTCAAATCCCACTCCAGAGACTTGAGCACAAAATCTAGGCTGACGCTCCCAGTGCAGTACTGAGGGAGTAGTAGTGGAAAATCAATCAAGAGACTATACATAGCCTCAGATGAGACGTTAAACCGAGGCCCTGTCTGCTCTCTCAGGTGGATGTAAAAGATCCCATGGCACTATTTCGATAGAAGAGCAGGGGAGTTCTCCCCGGTGCCCTGGCCAATATTTATCCCTCAGTCAACGTAATTAAAAACAGATGATCTGATCATTATCACATTACTGTTTGTGGGCTCTTTCTGTGCACAAATTGGCTGCCTAGTTTCCTACATTAAGACAGTGACTACACTTCAAAAGGACTTAATTGGCTGTAAAGCACTTTGGGACATCTTGAAGTCGTGAAAGGCGCTATATAAATGCAAGTCTTTCTTTTATGAGCAGGGAATGTGGAATTTCCCAATAAATGTGCAGTATTAATGAAGAGTTGCAAGACGGGATTTAAATTTTGCCCTGATATTAAACTCACTGGCTTCCTCCTCAGTTTGCAAAGTAACCACCGGCACTTATTTTATTGACAGACTGCCCAATACTGCAGGACGCCACGGCCAAAAAATGCTTCCGTTTGCTTCTCGCAGATCACCGGTTATGTGCACGGGGGGTTGCACAGCAACCAGCCAACCATTAGCTACAGGTGCAGGACTTGGTAAGGATTGGTTTACATTTATTGATCTGACAAGTAACCAGCACTCACTCCGCTGAAACCTTATATGAGACATGGCCAGTTTGACACTCAGTCAAATCAATTGGCAACCGCAGGGGAGGGGGTGAATTTCCTCGGATGTTTCTCCCACTGCGCTGGGGCAACTTGGGCGGAAACCGCATTGACGCGCACATACAGGATCTCCGCAGAACGTCCGCCGGAATTACAACAGCGGAGTGGGAGAATCTCCTCGCAAATTCACCCCTGGATGTAGATTTTCTTTCAATTATTTCTGTTAACTGTTTGTTCTGGACTAGCGTTCTTTAGTGGAGTGTATCGGAGGACACAGAGCAGCATGATGAGCTTTAAGAGTAACACATGCGTCCTGCACCATATTTTGTTTTAATGTGAGAGTTGGAAACTGGGCTGGCCTCAACTTTGGATGATCGAAATCACCGGGTGACTGTCCGTAAATCTAGACTGATTGGTTAAAGAACCCGAGGGACTTCTACCCAAAAGGACCATGGCGGACTCCAGACCCGCAGGGTCCTGCCAACAGTAGCTGCCGTCCCCTCCTACTGATACTGCTCCCACTCTCTCCCCTGGGTCACTCTGCCCAATCAGATGGGTGGGAAAACAATTACGAAAGAACAGGTTAACACAGTGGGCTTCAGTTTTGCTGTCTGTTTTGTACAAGGTTGGCCATTACGCCAGGGGTAAAGGCATTAGGTGCAATTGGGTACCATGATGAGCAGTGAGTGAGAAATATATTCCTTGTTCTGTATTGATAAACACAACATTGTCAGTAATAAAGAGTAATATACTCCTATACAGGTGCAGGCACACATTATTGGGAGTAAGTGAATAATATATTTAATTCAAACTTGCTTTGGACCATCGTGCCTGCGCCCCGGCTGTTTGAACGAGCTATCCAATTGGTCCCACTCCCCCTGCCCTTTCCCCATAGTCTTGTAATTTTCTGCCCTTCCAGTATTTATCCAATTCCCTTTTGAAAGTTACAATTGAATCTGCTTCCACCGCCCTTTCAGGCAGTGCGTTCCAGATCAGAATAACTCGATTACAGTGGAATGAAAATTGGATGGGTTCTACAATGGACGGGTGTTCCACTGTACCAGATTATCGCCCATGTGGGGAAGACAATCATTTACCCCAGTCGTTATAAACAGTGAAAGTTACTCAATTGGTATGAATTTTTATCGTACAGTTGAGTGTTTATAGTACAGTTGCCAGATACAGTAGAAGGAACTTGCATTTATATAGCACTTTTCATTTCTCAGGATGTGCCAAAGTGTTTCACAACCAATGATTTACTTTGACGTGTAGTAACTGTTATGAAACTACTCAAGTGGGATGGATGCCTGCTTTATGAGCATGACCTGCCGGGAACCAGTGATCTTCAGTGGACCACAGCAGGATCGAAACATCATCCATCCGGTTCGGCAGGATGACTGCTGTCCAGTTGGCTGCCATTTCAGTCAGCTGTGAGAGTTGCGTCTGTTTGTGTGTCAGTAAAACAGTTGAGCCTCACTGAGTCAGCCGTGGCTCAGTGGGTAGCACTCTTGACTCTGGGTCAGAAGGGTGTGTGGTCAGATATGTCATCTTTCGGATGAGACATTAAGCCGAAGCCCTCTCAGGTGGATGGGGCACTATTTTGAAGAGGAGCTTGGGAGTTCGCCCCGGTGTCCCGGCCAATATTTAGCCCTCAGCCAATATCATTAAAAACACGTTATTTGGTCATTGTGTTATTGCTGTTCGTGGGACCTTGCTGTGCGCAATTGGCTGCCGCGTTTTCTACATGACAACGGTGACTACGCTTCAAAAATAGTTGATTGGCTGTAAAGCGCTTTGGGACGTCCTGAGATTATGAAAGGTGCTAAAGAAATGCAAGTTCTTTATGTTTTCTATTTTCTCTACCAAAGGAAATGGCGGGAGACTGGGAGAACAGCTGGGCTGGGGACACACACAGACAGAGGCCAGCCGTGAGCCCCGGCTGATTGTTCCGATTGCCAATCCCAGCCTATGCCATTTCAGTCAGCCGAGGGAGTGCAGTCGTTCTGCGGTCTCGCAGCTGATGGAAATGCTGACTGATTTGAAATGCTGGTAGACTGTGGAGATTGAACGGTCAACTGTGACTCCTGTTTGGTGGGTTAATCAAGAAGAGTTAGTTTCCACCAAGATGTCCCGATGAAATGGGTTCAACTGTCCCCGAAATGCGTTTCTTTGTGAATTGGGCAAGTTAAATTACCTGTCACTCCACCAAAATTTTTAAGTACTCTTTTTGCAGAAGAATTGCAAGCATTTTACCTTTGTTAATTTTCACTCCTCATCTGTTGTTCTGACGGCATCAACTGTATCTTACCTCACCTGTATCACCCTCCAGTATCTTACTCAAGTTGGTATTGTTCATTTGTGACCAGAGAGGACATTGCAGCTGAGCCCTATCCCGTTCTCACCCAACACCTATACCCTTCCAGCAGGGGTTTCTGGATAGTTCCCACCCTGACCCTCCTATCTCAGGGGCTCCTGAAACCCATTGTAGCACTTCAGTTGCTACTGGAGGGCGATCAACTAACTCAGTACAGACCCCTAGGGCTTGGGATGTGGGAGAATTCTTTTTATTACTCATTCTCGGGACGTGGACATCGCTGGTAAGGCCGGCATTTATTGCCCATCTCTAGTTGCTTTTGAGAAGGTGGTGGTGGGCCTTCTTCTTGAACCGCTGCAGGCCGTGTGGTGAAGGTGCTCCCACAGTGCTGTTATGTAGGGAGTTCCAGGATTTTGACCCAGTGATGATGAAGGATCGGCCGATATATGTCCCAGTTGGGGTGGTGTGTGACTTGGAGGGGAACTTTGAGGTGGTGGTGTTCCCATACACCTGCTGTCCTTGTCCTTCTAGGTGGTGGAGGTCGTGGGTTTGGGAGATGCTGCCGAAGAAACCTTGGTGATTTGCTACAGTGTATCCTGTAGATGGCACACACTGCAGCCACGGTACGCCGGTGGTAGAGGGAGTGGATGTTTAAGCCGAGCACACTGTTTTGTCCTGGATGGTGTCGAGCTTCTTGAGTGTTGTTGGAGCTGCACTCATCCAGGCAAGTGGAGAGTATTCCATCACACTCCTTACTTGTGCCTTGTAGGTGGTGGAAAGGCATTAGGGAGTCAGGAGGTGAGCCACTCGCCACAGAATACCCAGCCTCTGACCTGCTCTTGTAGCCATGGCATTTATGTGGCTGGTCCAGTTGAGTTTCTGGTCAATGGTGATCCCCAGGATGTTAATGATGGGGGATTCGG
Source organism: Squalus acanthias (assembly GCA_030390025.1). Lineage (NCBI taxonomy): Eukaryota > Metazoa > Chordata > Chondrichthyes > Squaliformes > Squalidae > Squalus > Squalus acanthias. Next base: position 16,333,865 of record CM059429.1, read on the forward strand.
TGATGGGAATGCCATTCAATGTCATGGGGAGATTGTTTGGTTCTCTCTTATTGGAGATGGTCATTGCCTGGCACTTGTGTGACGCACATGTTAATTGCCACTTATCAACCCAAGCCTAGATGTCGGCGAGGTGATGTTGCATGCAGAAAAATGCTGAATTTCATTCCGTAATAACAAAAGTTATTGAAGAAAATATAAATTCATAACAAAAAGCACAATACTCGGGTGCAAAAACAACACAAAATTTACAGAGTGCAGAAAATCAGTGAGATTTTGAGTCTTCTGCAAGAGACTCAACAAAAATCAGTGCGATTTTTCACATGTAAACTAGCCTCTGTGTAAGATTTCACGGGAAACGTTGATGTTTGCAGATATACTGAAAAAAGGTGGGAATGCTGCAGATGCGGCAGTTGCCATGGCAGCAGTCTTGAATCTGACTGAACCATTCAGCACTGGCCTTGGTGGAGACTGCAATTGCCTGTTTTACGATGCTAAAACTAAGAAAGTATATGGACTAAATGGAAGGTAAGAAACAGTAGTTCAAATTCATAAGTCATCCACGTTATTCCCCGCCCACTAAACTACTAATATATGCATTGGCTTCCTCCAGGTATTAGCCTGAGGGGTCAATTGGATGTGTTTTTAAACCAAGTGTGACCCCCCCCCCCCCCAATGTGATAGCTGTAACAGTAAGTGCCTTCTCCAGGCTGTACGTGACTTAAAAAAATTGCAAGGTACTTTTTTAAGGTGCAGAGGTAATTTGGAACACGAATGTCCAAGCAGTTTGTCTTTGTGAGATACTTGGGTGCAGCCCTTGGAATCCAACGAGCCACTTATACAAAGGCTTTGAAAATGTAGTAGAGGACAGTGCAACAATTGACATTTAAAATTTTTTAAAAGCAACGTTATATAAAATTTGATACCCTGAATGGATCGCTAATGTACAACCTCTTTCTCGTCTGCAGTGGCAGGACACCACAAGCATTGACCCTTGACCTGTTAAAAAAGGAAGGCTTTGTTGAGACGAACCCTTTACCGTTGTTCCATGCCAACCTTGTCACTGTGCCTGGAGCTGCCGCTGGCTGGTGTGACACCGTCTCTCTGTTTGGAAGTAAGAAGGTGAAGTATGGCTTCAATAGTCTTCCCTCTTTATATCGCGTCTCCTTTTTCCGCCAAAAATTAGCAAAGAGGGGAAAAGATCATCTCTTGTGCTCCGAGCTACTTTAAACCCAAATCAGATAATTGATCATCTCGTGGAGACACACAAAATGAAGACAGCAATGCAGACATGGCTGTGCTCGCTGACCTACGTTGGCCCCCCATCTGGCAACACCTCGATTTTAAAATTCTCATCCTTGTTTTCAAATCCTTCCATGGCCTCGTCTTTCCCTATGTCTGTAACCTCCTCCAGCCCTACAACCCTCCGAGAGCTCTGCGCTCCTCCAATTCTGGCCTCTTGCGCATCCTCGATTTTAATCGCTCAACCATTGGCGGCCGTGCCTTCTGTTGCCTCGGCCCTAAGCTCTGGAATTCCCTCCCTAAACCTCTCCGCCTCTCTACCTCTCTCTCCTCCCTTAAGACGCTCTTTAAAGCCCACCTCTTTGACCAAGCTTTTGGTCACCTGCCCTAATATCTCCTTGTGTGGCTCAGTATCAAATTTTGTTTGATAACGCTCCCGTGAAGCACCTTGGGACGTTTTACTACATTAAAGACGCTATATAAATGCAAATTATCTTTGTTGTTGTAGCAGGGAATCCGTTAGGATTTAAAGTTTGTTATGTGAAGAAAGAAACGATTGTTTCAGCAATTTTCTTGCACAAAAGCATTTGTACAATAACATCGCCTGGCTATTTAATGGTGTGTTAACCCATGTAAAATAAATGGGTTCACACTCCATTAAAAAAGTTGGAAGAGGGATTTGATACGAGCGCGATAAGGCATTTGTAAGATGATATAGCTCGCAGTAATTTCCACTCTGCCGAATCCTGTGGGAGTGGGATTTACAGTTTTTGATATAAACCCATTACAGATTCCATAGGTATCTACGTGACTTTCTCGTAACATGCGCAGGGAATTAAGCAAAGTTTTTCAAAGATGTTGGGGCCAATTTTAACCTAACCCGCCCATCGGGAAACTGACGGGATTGGGCTGGTTTTACACCCCGGCCGATTGAAGTCAATGGGGAGCAATATTGGGCAGTGTAAGACCCGCGTTCCACCCGATCCTGTGGGATTCCTGCTTGCTGAGTTAGGTTAAAATGATCCCCAGTGTCACAGTTTCTATTTCCCATTGTTACTGTTTTCATAATAGGAATGATCAAACCAATTATTCTTGGAGCAGTGGAATAGCAGTTCCTCCATGGAATATGCAATATGGTCGAGGAAAGGAGGAAGAAAGGGCCTTTGTCTGTTGCTCAGTTTCTTTCTGGTGGTTGGACTGGAGAGGGAATCCTGTTACCCTGTGTAGTCCCTGGTGAATTTGTTTATGTACCTCTCTGGTGAGACTCGATGGAGTTTGATAATTGTAAAGTTGAATGTTGCATTGAATTTTCTAATAATATATTTCTGCCCACTAGCTCTCTTTGGGTGAAATTCTGCAGCCTGCTATCGAGCTGGCAGAAAGAGGCTTCCCTGTCGCTGAAATCACAGCATTTCACTGGGAGAAAGGGGTGAGCGTCCTGCAGAGCCCAGGAAACCAACATGGAAAAGATCTCCTGATACAGGGCAGAAGTCCCAAATGTGGGCAGATATTCAAGAACCCTCTTTTAGCTCAGACTTTTAAGGTGAGTGATTCACTTCTTTCCTGGGTTCCTCTTAAACTTGTGTTCTGGATGAGCAATCCCAAAGGAACAGATTACAGGAAGAATTAGACACGCTCAACCTCAGGATGTTCCAAAGCGCTTTACAGCCAGTTAAGCACTTTTGAAGTGGAGTCACTGTTGTAATGTAGGAAACGCAGGAGCCAATTTGCGCACAGCAAGCTCCCACAAACAGCAGTGTGATGATGACCAGATAATCTGTTTTTGTTCTGTTGATTGAGGGATAAACATCAGCCCCAGGACACCAGGGATAACTCCCCTGCTCTTCTTCAAAAAGTGCCATGGGATCTTTTACCTTAGAGGGCAGACGAGGACTCTGTTTAACGTCTCCTCCAAAGGACAGCATCTCTGACAGTGCAGCGCTCCCTCAGTGCTACATTAAAGTGTCAGCCTAGATTTTGTGCTCCAATTTCTGGAGTGGGACTTGAACCCACAACTTTCTGATTCAGAGGTGAGAGTGCTACCAACTGATCTAAGGTTGATGTGTTCAAGGGTTCAGTGGCTTCAGTCACTCCCATTCACTCACACTGCCCTATGTCTACGCATACAATATCACAACTCGGGGGTGTAACAATTATACCCTCTGGTGACCTGAATTGGATACTTTGTTGGATATTTTGTCTTTTGCACATGTATTTCTTTAATCTCTTCAAAGGCAGAGATCATTATTCTCTGGCAGGTTCATTATTTTCTTTGTATATTAGAAGTGAAGTGAAGTTGAGGGGAATAAGTGAGTTCTGATGAGATGGGTGTGTACAGGACTCTGTGAGATGGGTGTGTACGGGACTCTGTGTGAGATGGGTGTGTACGGGACTCTGTGTGAGATGGTTGTGTACGGGACTCTGTGTGAGATGGTTGTGTACAGGACTCTGTGTGAGATGGTTGTGTACAGGACTCTGTGTGATGGGTGTGTACAGGACACTGTGTGTGATGGGTGTGTACAGGACTCTGTGTGATGGGTGTGTACGGGACTCTGGGTGTGATGGTTGTGTACAGGACTTTGTGAGATGGTTGTGTACAGGACTCTGTGTGATGGGTGTGCACAGGACACTGTGTGTGATGGGTGTATACGGGACTCTGTGAGATGGGTGTGTACGGGACTCTGTGTGTGATGAGTGTGTACAGGACTCTGTGATGGGTGTGTACAGGACACTGTGTGATGGATATGTACAGGACTCTGTGTGAGATGGATGTGTACAGGACTCTGTGTGATGGATATGTACAGGACTCTGTGTGAGATGGATGTGTACAGGACTCTGTGTGATGGGTGTGTACAGGACTCTGTGAGATGGTTGTGTACAGGACTCTGTGTGTGATGAGTGTGTACGGGACTCTGTGTGTGATGGGTGTGTACGGGACTCTGTGTGTGATGGGTGTGTACGGGACTCTGTGTGTGATGGGTGTGTACAGGACTCTGTGTGTGATGAGTGTGTACAGGACTCTGTGATGGGTGTGTACGGGACTCTGTGTGTGATGGGTGTGTACAGGACTCTGTGTGATGGGTGTATACAGGACTCTATGTGAGATGGGTGTGTACAGGACTCTGTGTATGATGAGTGTGTACAGGACTCTGTGTGATGGGTGTGTACAGGACTCTGTGTGATGGGTGTGTACAGGACTCTGTGTATGATGGGTGTGTACAGGACTGTGTATGATGGGTGTGTACAGGACTTTGTGTGATGGGTGTGTACAGGACTGTGTATGATGGGTGTGTACAGGACTTTGTGTGATGGGTGTGTACAGGACTGTGTATGATGAGTGTGTACAGGACTTTGTGTGATGGGTGTGTACAGGACTCTGTGTATGATGGGTGTGTACAGGACTCTGTGTGATGGGTGTGTACAGGACTCTGTGTGTGATGGGTGTGTACGGGACTCTGGGTGTGTACAGGACTGTGTATGATGAGTGTGTACAGGACTTTGTGTGATGGGTGTGTACAGGACTCTGTGTATGATGGGTGTGTACAGGACTCTGTGTGATGGGTGTGTACAGGACTCTGTGTGATGGGTGTGTACAGGACTCTGTGATGGGTGTGTACAGGACACTGTGTATGATGGGTGTGTACAGGACACTGTGTGTGATGGGTGTGTACAGGACTCTGTGTGATGGGTGTGTACAGGACACTGTGTATGATGGGTGTGTACAGGACTCTGTGTGATGGGTGTGTACAGGACTGTGTATGATGGGTGTGTACAGGACTCTGTGTGATGGGTGTGTACGGGACTTTGTGTGATGGGTGTGTACAGGACTCTGTGTATGATGGGTGTGTACAGGACTCTGTGTGTGATGGGTGTGTGCAGGACTCTGTGTGATGGGTGTGTACAGGACTCTGTGTATGATGGGTGTGTACAGGACTCTGTGTGTGATGGGTGTGTGCAGGACTCTGTGTGATGGGTGTGTACAGGACTCTGTGTGATGGGTGTGTACAGGACTCTATGATGGGTGTGTACGGGACTCTGGGTGTGCACAGGACACTGTGTGATGGGTGTATACGGGACTCTGTGTGAGATGGGTGTGTACAGGACACTGTGTATGTTGGGTGTGTACAGGACTCTGTGTGTTGGTTGTGTACAGGAATCTGTGTGTGATGGGTGTGTGCAGGACTCTGGGTGTGTACAGGGCTCTTTGTGATGGTGTGCACAGGACACTGCGTGTGATGGGTGTGTACAGGACACTGTGTATGATGGGTGTGTACAGGACTCTGTGTGAGATGGGTGTGTACAGGACTCTGTGTGATGGGTGTGTACAGGACTCTGTGATGGGTGTGTACAGGACACTGTGTATGATGGGTGTGTACAGGACACTGTGTATGATGGGTGTGTACAGGAATCTGTGTGTGATGGGTGTGTACACGACACTGTGTGTGATGGGTGTGTACAGGACACTGTGTATGATGGGTGTGTACAGGACACTGTGTGTGATGGGTGTGTACAGGACACTGTGTATGATGGGTGTGTACAGGAATCTGTGTGTGATGGGTGTGTACACGACACTGTGTGTGATGGGTGTGTACAGGACACTGTGTATGATGGGTGTGTACAGGACACTGTGTATGATGGGTGTGTACAGGACACTGTGTGTGATGGGTGTGTACAGGACTCTGTGATGGGTGTGTACAGGACTCTGTGTGAGATGGGTGTGTACAGGACTCTGTGTATGATGGGTGTGTACAGGACACTGTGTATGATGGGTGTGTACAGGACTCTGTGTGTGATGGGTGTGTACAGGACTCTGTGTGATGGGTGTGTACGGGACTCTGTGTGTGATGGGTGTGTACAGGACTCTGTGTGATGGGTGTGTACGGGACTCTGTGTGTGATGGGTGTGTACAGGACTCTGTGTGATGGGTGTATACGGGACTCTGTATGATGGGTGTGTACAGGACTCTGTGTGATGGGTGTGTACAGGACTCTGTGTGATGGGTGTGTACAGGACTCTGTGATGAGTGTGTACAGGACTCTGTGTGATGGGTGTGTACAGGACTCTGTGTGATGAGTGTGTACAGGACTCTGTGTGATGGGTGTATACGGGACTCTGTGTGATGGGTGTATACGGGACTCTGTGATGAGTGTGTACAGGACTCTGTGTGATGGGTGTATACGGGACTCTGTGATGAGTGTGTACAGGACTCTGTGTGATGGGTGTATACGGGACTCTGTGTGATGGGTGTATACGGGACTCTGTGATGAGTGTGTACAGGACTCTGTGTGATGGGTGTATACGGGACTCTGTGATGAGTGTGTACAGGACTCTGTGTGATGGGTGTATACAGGACTCTGTGTGATGGGTGTGTACAGGACTCTGTGTGATGGGTGTATACGGGACTCTGTGTGATGGGTGTATACGGGACTCTGTGTGATGGGTGTATACGGGACTCTGTGATGAGTGTGTACAGGACTCTGTGTGATGGGTGTATACAGGACTCTGTGTGTGATGGGTGTGTACAGGACTCTGTGTGATGGGTGTGTACAGGACTCTGTGTATGATGGGTGTGTACAGGACTCTGTGTGATGGGTGTGTACAGGACTCTGTGTGATGGGTGTGTACAGGACTCTGGGTGTGTACAGGACTCTGTGTATGATGTGTGTGTACAGGACTCTGTGTGTGATGGGTGTGTACAGGACTCTGTGTGATGGGTGTGTACAGGACTCTGTGTATGATGGGTGTGTACAGGACTCTGTGTGATGGGTGTATACAGGACTCTGTGTGATGGGTGTATACAGGACTCTGTGTATGATGGGTGTGTACAGGACTCTGTGTGATGGGTGTGTACAGGACTCTGTGTGATGGGTGTGTACAGGACTCTGGGTGTGTACAGGACTCTGTGTGATGGGTGTGTACAGGACTCTGTGTGATGGGTGTGTACAGGACTCTGGGTGTGTACAGGACTCTGTGTATGATGTGTGTGTACAGGACTCTGTGTGTGATGGGTGTGTACAGGACTCTGTGTGATGGGTGTGTACAGGACTCTGTGTATGATGGGTGTGTACAGGACTCTGTGTATGATGGGTGTGTACAGGACTCTGTGATGGGTGTGTACAGGACACTGTGTATGATGGGTGTGTACAGGACACTGTGTATGATGGTTGTGTACGGGACTCTGTGATGGGTGTGCACAGGACACTGTGTGATGGGTGTGTACAGGACACTGTGTATGATGGGTGTGTACAGGACACTGAGTGTGATGGGTGTGTACGAGACTCTGTGTGATGGGTGTGTACGGGACTCTGGGTGTGCACAGGACACTGTGTGATGGGTGCATACGGGACTCTGTGTATGATGGATATGTACAGGACTCTGTGTGTGATGGGTGTGTACAGGACACTGTGTGATGGGTGTATACGGGACTCTGTGTGAGATGGGTGTGTACAGGACACTGTGTGATGGGTGTGTACAGGACTCTGTGTGATGAGTGTGTACGGGACTCTGTGATGGGTGTGTACAGGACACTGTGTATGATGGGTGTGTACAGGACACTGTGTGTGATGGGTGTGTACAGGACACTGTGTATGTTGGGTGTGTACAGGACACTGTGTATGTTGGGTGTGTACAGGACTCTGTGTGTTGGCTGTGTACAGGACACTGTGTATGTTGGGTGTGTACAGGACACTGTGTGTGATGGGTGTGTACAGGACACTGTGTATGTTGGGTGTGTACAGGACACTGTGTATGTTGGGTGTGTACAGGACACTGTGTGTGATGGGTGTGTACGGGACTCTGTGTATGATGGGTGTGTACAGGACACTGTGTATGTTGGGTGTGTACAGGACTCTGTGTATGATGGGTGTGTACAGGACTCTGTGTATGATGAGTGTGTACAGGACACTGTGTGTGATGGGTGTGTACGGGACTCTGTATGATGGGTGTGTGCAGGACTCTGTGTGAGATGGGTGTGTACAGGACTCTGTGATGGGTGTGTACGGGACTCTGTGTGAGATGGGTGTGTACAGGACACTGTGTATGATGGGTGTGTACAGGACACTGTGTATGATGGGTGTGTACAGGACACTGGGTGTGTACAGGACACTGTGTGTGATGGGTGTGTGCAGGACTCTTTGTGATGGGTGTATACGGGACTCTGTGTGAGATGGTTGTGTACGGGACTCTGTGTGATGGGTGTGCACAGGACACTGTGTGTGATGGGTGTATACGGGATTCTGTGAGATGGGTGTGTACGGGACTCTGTGAAATGGGTGTGTACAGGACTCTGTGTGATGGGTGTGCACAGGACACTGTGTGTGATGGGTGTGTACGGGACTCTGTGAAATGGGTGTGTACAGGACTCTGTGTATGATGGGTGTGTACAGGACTCTGTGTGTGATGGGTGTGTACAGGACTCTGATGGGTGTGTACAGGACTCTGTGTATGATGTGTGTGTACAGGACTCTGTGTGTGATGGGTGTGTACAGGACTCTGGGTGTGTACAGGACTCTGTGTGATGGGTGTGTACAGGACTCTGTGTGATGGGTGTGTATGGGACTCTGGGTGTGTACAGGACACTGTGTATGTTGGGTGTGTACAGGACACTGTGTGTGATGGGTGTGTATGGGACTCTGGGTGTGTACAGGACACTGTGTATGTTGGGTGTGTACAGGACACTGTGTGTGATGGGTGTGTACAGGACTCTGTGTGATGGGTGTGTACAGGACACTGTGTATGTTGGGTGTGTACAGGACACTGTGTATGATGGGTGTGTACGGGACTCTGTGTATGATGGGTGTGTACAGGACTCTGTGTGAGATGGGTGTGTACAGGACACTGTGTATGATGGGTGTGTACAGGACACTGTGTATGATGGGTGTGCACAGGACACTGTGTGTGATGGGTGTATACGGTATTCTGTGAGATGGGTGTGTACGGGACTCTGGGTGTGTACGGGACTCTGTGAAATGGGTGTGTACGGGACTCTGGGTGTGCACAGGACACTGTGTGATGGGTGTGTACAGGACACTGTGTGATGGGTGTGTACGGGGCTCTGTGTGAGATGGGTGTGTACAGGACTCTGTGTATGATGGGTGTGTACAGGACTCTGTGTGTGATGGGTGTGTACAGGACTCTGTGTATGATGGGTGTGTACAGGACTCTGTGTGTGATGGGTGTGTACAGGACTCTGTGTGTGTACAGGACTCTGTGTGTGATGGGAGTGTACAGGACTCTGTGTATGATGGGTGTGTACAGGACTCTGGCTGTGTACAGGACTCTGTGTGTGATGGGAGTGTACAGGACTCTGTGTATGATGGGTGTGTACAGGACTCTGTGTGTGATGGGTGTGTACAGGACTCTGTGTATGATGGGTGTGTACAGGACTCTGTGTGTGATGGGTGTGTACAGGACTCTGTGTGATGGGTGTGTACAGGACTCTGTGTATGATGGGTGTGTACAGGACTCTGTGTGTGATGGGTGTGTACAGGACTCTGTGTGATGGGTGTGTACAGGACTCTGTGATGGGTGTGTACAGGACTCTGTGTGATGGGTGTGTACGGGACTCTGTGTGTGATGGGAGTGTACAGGACTCTGTGTATGATGGGTGTGTACAGGACTCTGTGTGTGATGGGTGTGTACAGGACTCTGTGTGATGGGTGTGTACAGGACACTGTGTGATGGGTGTGTACGGGACTCTGTGTATGATGGGTGTGTACAGGACTCTGTGTGTGATGGGAGTGTACAGGACTCTGTGTATGATGGGTGTGTACAGGACTCTGTGTGTGATGGGTGTGTACAGGACTCTGTGTATGATGGGTGTGTACAGGACTCTGTGTATGATGGGTGTGTACAGGACTCTGTGTGTGATGGGTGTGTACAGGACTCTGTGTGTGATGGGAGTGTACAGGACTCTGTGTGTGATGGGAGTGTACAGGACTCTGTGTATGATGGGTGTGTACAGGACTCTGTGTGTGATGGGTGTGTACAGGACTCTGTGTGTGATGGGAGTGTACAGGACTCTGTGTATGATGGGTGTGTACAGGACTCTGTGTGTGATGGGTGTGTACAGGACTCTGTGTGATGGGTGTGTACAGGACTCTGTGATGGGTGTGTACGGGAATCTGTGTGATGGGTGTGTGCAGGACTCTGTGTATGATGGGTGTGTACGGGACTCTGTGTGTGATGGGTGTGTACACGACACTGTGTGTGATGGGTGTGTACGGGACTCTGTATGATGGGTGTGTGCAGGACTCTGTGTGAGATGGGTGTGTACAGGACTCTGTGATGGGTGTGTACGGGACTCTGTGTGAGATGGGTGTGTACAGGACTCTGTATGATGGGTGTGTACAGGACACTGTGTATGATGGGTGTGTACAGGACACTGTGTATGATGGGTGTGTACAGGACACTGTGTATGATGGGTGTGTACAGGACACTGGGTGTGTACAGGACACTGTGTGTGATGGGTGTGTGCAGGACTCTTTGTGATGGGTGTGTACAGGACTCTGGGTGTGCACAGGACTCTGTGTGTGATGGGTGTGTACAGGACTCTGTATGATGGGTGTATACAGGACTCTGTGAGATGGGTGTGTACAGGACTCTGTGAGATGGGTGTGTACAGGTCTCTGTGTGTGATGGGTGTGTACAGGACTCTGTGAGATGGGTGTGTACAGGTCTCTGTGTGTGATGGGTGTGTACAGGACTCTGTATGATGGGTGTATACGGGACTCTGTGAGATGGGTGTGTATGGGACTCTGTATGATGGGTGTGTACAGGACTCTGTGTATGATGGGTGTGTACAGGACTCTGTGTGTGATGGGTGTGTACAGGACTCTGATGGGTGTGTACAGAACTCTGGGTGTGTACAGGACTCTGTGTGTGATGGGTGTGTACAGGACTCTGTGTATGATGGGTGTGTACAGGACTCTGTGTGATGGGTGTGTACAGGACTCTGGGTGTGTACAGGACTCTGTGTATGATGTGTGTGTACAGGACTCTGTGTGTGATGGGTGTGTACAGGACTCTGGGTGTGTACAGGACTCTGTGTGATGGGTGTGTACAGGACTCTGTGTGTGATGGGTGTGTACAGGACTCTGTGTGATGGGTGTGTACAGGACTCTGTGTGATGGGTGTGTACGGGACTCTGTGTGTGTACAGGACACTGTGTATGTTGGGTGTGTACAGGACACTGTGTGTGATGGGTGTGTATGGGACTCTGGGTGTGTACAGGACACTGTGTATGTTGGGTGTGTACAGGACACTGTGTGTGATGGGTGTGTACGGGACTCTGTGATGGGTGTGTACAGGACTCTGTATGATGGGTGTGTGCAGGACTCTGTGATGGGTGTGTACAGGACACTGTGTATGATGGGTGTGTACAGGACACTGTGTATGATGGGTGTGTACAGGACACTGTGTATGATGGGTGTGTACGGGACTTTGTGTGATGGGTGTGTACAGGACACTGTGTGTGATGGGTGTGTACAGGACTCTGTGTATGATGGGTGTGTACAGGACACTGTGTATGATGGGTGTGTACAGGACTCTGTGTATGATGGGTGTGTACAGGACACTGTGTATGATGGGTGTGTACAGGACACTGTGTATGATGGGTGTGTACAGGACACTGTGTATGATGGGTGTGTACAGGACTCTGTGTATGATGGGTGTGTACAGGACTCTGTGTATGATGGGTGTGTACAGGACACTGTGTATGATGGGTGTATACAGGACACTGTGTGATGGGTGTGTACGGGACTCTGGGTGTGTACAGGACACTGTGTATGTTGGGTGTGTACAGGACTCTGTGTGATGGGTGTGTACGGGACTCTGTGTGTGTACAGGACACTGTGTATGTTGGGTGTGTACAGGACACTGTGTGTGATGGGTGTGTATGGGACTCTGGGTGTGTACAGGACACTGTGTATGTTGGGTGTGTACAGGACACTGTGTGTGATGGGTGTGTACGGGACTCTGTGTATGATGGGTGTGTACAGGACTCTGTATGATGGGTGTGTGCAGGACTCTGTGATGGGTGTGTACAGGACACTGTGTATGATGGGTGTGTACAGGACACTGTGTATGATGGGTGTGTACAGGACTCTGTGTATGATGGGTGTGTACAGGACACTGTGTATGATGGGTGTATACAGGACACTGTGTATGATGGGTGTGTACAGGACTCTGTGTATGATGGGTGTGTACAGGACTCTGTGTATGATGGGTGTGTACAGGACTCTGTGTATGATGGGTGTGTACAGGACTCTGTGTGATGGCTGTGTACAGGACTCTGTGTATGATGGGTGTGTACAGGACACTGTGTGTGATGGGTGTGTACAGGACACTGTGTGTGATGGGTGTGTACAGGACTCTGTATGAGATGGGTGTGTACGGGACTTTGTGTGATGGGTGTGTACAGGACTCTGTGTGAGATGGGTGTGTACAGGACTCTGTGTATGATGGGTGTGTACAGGACTCTGTGTGATGGCTGTGTACAGGACACTGTGTATGATGGGTGTGCACAGGACACTGTGTGTGATGGGTGTATACGGTATTCTGTGAGATGGGTGTGTACAGGACTCTGATATGGGTGTGTACAGGACTCTGTGTATGATGGGTGTGTACAGGATTCTGTGTGTGATGGGTGTGTACAGGATTCTGTGTGTGATGGGTGTGTACAGGACTCTGTGTGTGTACAGGACTCTGTGTGTGATGGGAGTGTACAGGACTCTGTGTATGATGGGTGTGTACAGGACTCTGGGTGTGTACAGGACTCTGTGTGTGATGGGAGTGTACAGGACTCTGTGTATGATGGGTGTGTACAGGACTCTGGGTGTGTACAGGACTCTGTGTGTGATGGGAGTGTACAGGACTCTGTGTATGATGGGTGTGTACAGGACTCTGTGTGTGATGGGAGTGTACAGGACTCTGTGTATGATGGGTGTGTACAGGACTCTGTGTGTGATGGGTGTGTACAGGACTCTGTGTGTGATGGGTGTGTACAGGACTCTGTGTATGATGGGTGTGTACAGGACACTGTGTATGATGGGTGTGTACAGGACACTGTGTGTGATGGGTGTGTACAGGACTCTGTGATGGGTGTGTACAGGACTCTGTGTGAGATGGGTGTGTACAGGACTCTGTGTGTGATGGGTGTGTACAGGACTCTGTGTGTGATGGGTGTGTACAGGACTCTGTGTATGATGGGTGTGTACAGGACACTGTGTATGATGGGTGTGTACAGGACACCGTGTGTGATGGGTGTGTACAGGACTCTGTGATGGGTGTGTACAGGACTCTGTGTGAGATGGGTGTGTACAGGACTCTGTGTATGATGGGTGTGTACAGGACTCTGTGTGTGATGGGTGTGTACAGGACTCTGTGTGTGATGGGTGTGTACAGGACTCTGTGTATGATGGGTGTGTACAGGACACTGTGTATGATGGGTGTGTACAGGACACTGTGTGTGATGGGTGTGTACAGGACTCTGTGATGGGTGTGTACAGGACTCTGTGTGAGATGGGTGTGTACAGGACTCTGTGTATGATGGGTGTGTACAGGACACTGTGTATGATGGGTGTGTACAGGACTCTGTGTGATGGGTGTGTACAGGACTCTGTGTGATGGGTGTGTACAGGACTCTGTGTATGATGGGTGTGTACAGGACACTGTGTATGATGGGTGTGTACAGGACACTGTGTGTGATGGGTGTGTACAGGACTCTGTGATGGGTGTGTACAGGACTCTGTGTGAGATGGGTGTGTACAGGACTCTGTGTATGATGGGTGTGTACAGGACTCTGTGTGTGATGGGTGTGTACAGGACTCTGTGTGATGGGTGTGTACAGGACTCTGTGTGATGGGTGTGTACAGGACTCTGTGTGTGATGGGTGTGTACAGGACTCTGTGTGATGGGTGTGTACAGGACTCTGTGTGTGATGGGTGTGTACAGGACTCTGTATGATGGGTGTGTACGGGACTCTGTATGATGGGTGTGTACAGGACTCTGTGTGATGGGTGTGTACAGGACTCTGTGTATGATGGGTGTGTACAGGACTCTGTGTGTGATGGGTGTGTACAGGACTCTGTGTGTGATGGGTGTGTACAGGACTCTGTGATGAGTGTGTACAGGACTCTGTGTGTGATGGGTGTGTACAGGACTCTGTGTGTGATGGGTGTGTACAGGACTCTGTGTGTGATGGGTGTGTACAGGACTCTGTGATGAGTGTGTACAGGACTCTGTGTGTGATGGGTGTGTACAGGACTCTGTGTGATGGGTGTGTACAGGACTGTGTATGATGGGTGTGTACAGGACTCTGTGTGATGGGTGTGTACAGGACTCTGTGTGATGGGTGTGTACAGGACTCTGTGTATGATGGGTGTGTACAGGACTCTGTGTGTGATGGGTGTGTACAGGACTCTGTGTGTGATGGGTGTGTACAGGACTCTGTGTGTGATGGGTGTATACGGGACTCTGTGAGATGGGTGTGTACAGGACTCTGTGTATGATGGGTGTATACGGGACTCTGTGAGATGGGTGTGTACAGGACTCTGTGTGTGATGGGTGTGTACAGGATCTCTGTGTGATGGGTGTGTACAGGACTCTGTGTGATGGGTGTGTACAGGACTCTGTGTGATGGGTGTGTACAGGACTCTGTGTATGATGGGTGTGTACAGGACTCTGTGATGGGTGTGTACAGAACTCTGGGTGTGTACAGGACTCTGTGTGATGGGTGTATACGGGACTCTGTGTGATGGGTGTATACGGGACTCTGTGTGATGGGTGTGTACAGGATCTCTGTGTGATGGGTGTGTACAGGACTCTGTGTGATGGGTGTGTACAGGACTCTGTGTATGATGGGTGTGTACAGGACTCTGTGATGGGTGTGTACAGAACTCTGGGTGTGTACAGGACTCTGTGTGATGGGTGTATACGGGACTCTGTGTGATGGGTGTGTACAGGACTCTGTGATGGGTGTGTACAGAACTCTGGGTGTGTACAGGACTCTGTGTGATGGGTGTGTACAGGACTCTGTGTGATGGGTGTGTACAGGACTCTGTGTGATGGGTGTGTACAGAACTCTGGGTGTGTACAGGACTCTGTGTATGATGGGTGTGTACAGGACTCTGTGATGGGTGTGTACAGAACTCTGGGTGTGTACAGGACTCTGTGTGATGGGTGTGTACAGGACTCTGTGTGTGATGGGTGTGTACAGGACTCTGTGTGATGGGTGTGTACAGGACTCTGGGTGTGTACAGGACTCTGTGTGTGATGGGTGTGTACAGGACTCTGTGTGATGGGTGTGTACAGGACTCTGTGTGATGGGTGTGTACAGGACTCTGTGTGATGGGTGTGTACAGGACTCTGGGTGTGTACAGGACTCTGTGTATGATGTGTGTGTACAGGACTCTGTGTGTGATGGGTGTGTACAGGACTCTGTGTGATGGGTGTGTACAGGACTCTGTGTGATGGGTGTGTACAGGACTCTGTGTATGATGGGTGTGTACAGGACTCTGTGTATGATGGGTGTGTACAGGACTCTGTGATGGGTGTGTACAGGACACTGTGTATGATGGGTGTGTACAGGACACTGTGTATGATGGTTGTGTACGGGACTCTGTGATGGGTGTGCACAGGACACTGTGTGATGGGTGTGTACAGGACACTGTGTATGATGGGTGTGTACAGGACACTGAGTGTGATGGGTGTGTACGAGACTCTGTGTGATGGGTGTGTACGGGACTCTGGGTGTGCACAGGACACTGTGTGATGGGTGCATACGGGACTCTGTGTATGATGGATATGTACAGGACTCTGTGTGTGATGGGTGTGTACAGGACACTGTGTGATGGGTGTATACGGGACTCTGTGTGAGATGGGTGTGTACAGGACACTGTGTGATGGGTGTGTACAGGACTCTGTGTGATGAGTGTGTACGGGACTCTGTGATGGGTGTGTACAGGACTCTGTGTATGATGGGTGTGTACAGGACTCTGTGTGTGATGGGTGTGTATGGGACTCTGGGTGTGTACAGGACTCTGTGTGATGGGTGTGTACGGGACTCTGTGATGGGTGTGTACAGGACACTGTGTATGATGGGTGTGTACAGGACACTGTGTGTGATGGGTGTGTACAGGACACTGTGTATGATGGGTGTGTACAGGACTCTGTGTGTTGGCTGTGTACAGGACACTGTGTATGTTGGGTGTGTACAGGACACTGTGTGTGATGGGTGTGTACAGGACACTGTGTATGTTGGGTGTGTACAGGACACTGTGTATGTTGGGTGTGTACAGGACACTGTGTGTGATGGGTGTGTACGGGACTCTGTGTATGATGGGTGTGTACAGGACACTGTGTATGTTGGGTGTGTACAGGACTCTGTGTATGATGGGTGTGTACAGGACTCTGTGTATGATGAGTGTGTACAGGACACTGTGTGTGATGGGTGTGTACGGGACTCTGTATGATGGGTGTGTGCAGGACTCTGTGTGAGATGGGTGTGTACAGGACTCTGTGATGGGTGTGTACGGGACTCTGTGTGAGATGGGTGTGTACAGGACACTGTGTATGATGGGTGTGTACAGGACACTGTGTATGATGGGTGTGTACAGGACACTGGGTGTGTACAGGACACTGTGTGTGATGGGTGTGTGCAGGACTCTTTGTGATGGGTGTGTACAGGACTCTGAGATGGGTGTATACGGGACTCTGTGTGAGATGGTTGTGTACGGGACTCTGTGTGATGGGTGTGCACAGGACACTGTGTGTGATGGGTGTATACGGGATTCTGTGAGATGGGTGTGTACGGGACTCTGTGAAATGGGTGTGTACGGGACTCTGGGTGTGCACAGGACACTGTGTGTGATGGGTGTGTACGGGACTCTGTGAAATGGGTGTGTATGGGACTCTGTATGATGGGTGTGTACAGGACTCTGTGTATGATGGGTGTGTACAGGACTCTGTGTGTGATGGGTGTGTACAGGACTCTGATGGGTGTGTACAGGACTCTGTGTATGATGTGTGTGTACAGGACTCTGTGTGTGATGGGTGTGTACAGGACTCTGGGTGTGTACAGGACTCTGTGTGATGGGTGTGTACAGGACTCTGTGTATGTTGGGTGTGTACAGGACACTGTGTGTGATGGGTGTGTATGGGACTCTGGGTGTGTACAGGACACTGTGTATGTTGGGTGTGTACAGGACACTGTGTGTGATGGGTGTGTATGGGACTCTGGGTGTGTACAGGACACTGTGTATGTTGGGTGTGTACAGGACACTGTGTGTGATGGGTGTGTACGGGACTCTGTATGATGGGTGTGTACAGGACACTGTGTGTGATGGGTGTGTACAGGACACTGTGTGTGATGGGTGTGTACAGGACTCTGTGATGGGTGTGTACAGGACACTGTGTGTGATGGGTGTGTACAGGACTCTGTGATGGGTGTGTACAGGACACTGTGTGTGATGGGTGTGTACGGGACACTGTGTGATGGGTGTGTACAGGACACTGTGTATGTTGGGTGTGTACAGGACACTGTGTATGATGGGTGTGCACAGGACACTGTGTGTGATGGGTGTGTACGGGACACTGTGTGATGGGTGTGTACAGGACACTGTGTATGATGGGTGTGTACAGGACACTGTGTATGATGGGTGTGTACGGGACTCTGTGTATGATGGGTGTACACGGGACTCTGTGTGATGGGTGTGTACAGGACTCTGTGTGATGGGTGTGTACAGGACTCTGTGTGAGATGGGTGTGTACAGGACACTGTGTATGATGGGTGTGTACAGGACACTGTGTATGATGGGTGTGCACAGGACACTGTGTGTGATGGGTGTATACGGTATTCTGTGAGATGGGTGTGTACGGGACTCTGGGTGTGTACGGGACTCTGTGAAATGGGTGTGTACGGGACTCTGGGTGTGCACAGGACACTGTGTGATGGGTGTGTACAGGACACTGTGTGATGGGTGTGTACGGGGCTCTGTGTGAGATGGGTGTGTACAGGACTCTGTGTATGATGGGTGTGTACAGGACTCTGTGTGTGATGGGTGTGTACAGGACTCTGTGTATGATGGGTGTGTACAGGACTCTGTGTGTGATGGGTGTGTACAGGACTCTGTGTGTGTACAGGACTCTGTGTGTGATGGGAGTGTACAGGACTCTGTGTATGATGGGTGTGTACAGGACTCTGGGTGTGTACAGGACTCTGTGTGTGATGGGAGTGTACAGGACTCTGTGTATGATGGGTGTGTACAGGACTCTGTGAGATGGGTGTGTACAGGACTCTGTGTGTGATGGGTGTGTACAGGACTCTGTGTGATGGGTGTGTACAGGACTCTGTGTGTGATGGGTGTGTACAGGACTCTGTGTGATGGGTGTGTACAGGACTCTGTGTGATGGGTGTGTACAGGACTCTGTGAGATGGGTGTGTACAGGACTCTGTGTGTGATGGGTGTGTACAGGACTCTGTGTGATGGGTGTGTACAGGACTCTGTGTGTGATGGGTGTGTACAGGACTCTGTGTGATGGGTGTGTACAGGACTCTGTGTGATGGGTGTGTACAGGACTCTGTGAGATGGGTGTGTACAGGACTCTGTGTGTGATGGGTGTGTACAGGACTCTGTGAGATGGTTGTGTACAGGACTCTGTGTGATGGGTGTGTACAGGACTCTGTGAGATGGGTGTGTACAGGACTCTGTGTGTGATGGGTGTGTACAGGACTCTGTGTGATGGGTGTGTACGGGACTCTGTGTATGATGGGTGTGTACAGGACTCTGTGTGTGATGGGAGTGTACAGGACTCTGTGTGTGATGGGAGTGTACAGGACTCTGTGTATGATGGGTGTGTACAGGACTCTGTGTGTGATGGGTGTGTACAGGACTCTGTGTGTGATGGGAGTGTACAGGACTCTGTGTATGATGGGTGTGTACAGGACTCTGTGTGTGATGGGTGTGTACAGGACTCTGTGTGATGGGTGTGTACAGGACTCTGTGATGGGTGTGTACGGGAATCTGTGTGATGGGTGTGTGCAGGACTCTGTGTATGATGGGTGTGTACGGGACTCTGTGTGTGATGGGTGTGTACACGACACTGTGTGTGATGGGTGTGTACGGGACTCTGTATGATGGGTGTGTGCAGGACTCTGTGTGAGATGGGTGTGTACAGGACTCTGTGATGGGTGTGTACGGGACTCTGTGTGAGATGGGTGTGTACAGGACTCTGTATGATGGGTGTGTACAGGACACTGTGTATGATGGGTGTGTACAGGACACTGTGTATGATGGGTGTGTACAGGACACTGTGTATGATGGGTGTGTACAGGACACTGGGTGTGTACAGGACACTGTGTGTGATGGGTGTGTGCAGGACTCTTTGTGATGGGTGTGTACAGGACTCTGGGTGTGCACAGGACTCTGTGTGTGATGGGTGTGTACAGGACTCTGTATGATGGGTGTATACAGGACTCTGTGAGATGGGTGTGTACGGGACTCTGTATGATGGGTGTATACAGGACTCTGTGAGATGGGTGTGTACAGGTCTCTGTGTGTGATGGGTGTGTACAGGACTCTGTGAGATGGGTGTGTATGGGACTCTGTATGATGGGTGTGTACAGGACTCTGTGTGTGATGGGTGTGTACAGGACTCTGTGTATGATGGGTGTGTACAGGACTCTGTGTGATGGGTGTGTACAGGACTCTGGGTGTGTACAGGACTCTGTGTATGATGTGTGTGTACAGGACTCTGTGTGTGATGGGTGTGTACAGGACTCTGGGTGTGTACAGGACTCTGTGTGATGGGTGTGTACAGGACTCTGTGTGTGATGGGTGTGTACAGGACTCTGTGTGATGGGTGTGTACAGGACTCTGTGTGATGGGTGTGTACGGGACTCTGTGTGTGTACAGGACACTGTGTATGTTGGGTGTGTACAGGACACTGTGTGTGATGGGTGTGTATGGGACTCTGGGTGTGTACAGGACACTGTGTATGTTGGGTGTGTACAGGACACTGTGTGTGATGGGTGTGTACGGGACTCTGTGATGGGTGTGTACAGGACTCTGTATGATGGGTGTGTGCAGGACTCTGTGATGGGTGTGTACAGGACACTGTGTATGATGGGTGTGTACAGGACACTGTGTATGATGGGTGTGTACAGGACACTGTGTATGATGGGTGTGTACGGGACTTTGTGTGATGGGTGTGTACAGGACACTGTGTGTGATGGGTGTGTACAGGACTCTGTGTATGATGGGTGTGTACAGGACACTGTGTATGATGGGTGTGTACAGGACTCTGTGTATGATGGGTGTGTACAGGACACTGTGTATGATGGGTGTGTACAGGACACTGTGTATGATGGGTGTGTACAGGACACTGTGTATGATGGGTGTGTACAGGACTCTGTGTATGATGGGTGTGTACAGGACTCTGTGTATGATGGGTGTGTACAGGACACTGTGTATGATGGGTGTATACAGGACACTGTGTGATGGGTGTGTACGGGACTCTGGGTGTGTACAGGACACTGTGTATGTTGGGTGTGTACAGGACTCTGTGTGATGGGTGTGTACGGGACTCTGTGTGTGTACAGGACACTGTGTATGTTGGGTGTGTACAGGACACTGTGTGTGATGGGTGTGTATGGGACTCTGGGTGTGTACAGGACACTGTGTATGTTGGGTGTGTACAGGACACTGTGTGTGATGGGTGTGTACGGGACTCTGTGATGGGTGTGTACAGGACTCTGTATGATGGGTGTGTGCAGGACTCTGTGATGGGTGTGTACAGGACACTGTGTATGATGGGTGTGTACAGGACACTGTGTATGATGGGTGTGTACAGGACACTGTGTATGATGGGTGTGTACGGGACTTTGTGTGATGGGTGTGTACAGGACACTGTGTGTGATGGGTGTGTACAGGACTCTGTGTATGATGGGTGTGTACAGGACACTGTGTATGATGGGTGTGTACAGGACTCTGTGTATGATGGGTGTGTACAGGACACTGTGTATGATGGGTGTATACAGGACACTGTGTATGATGGGTGTGTACAGGACTCTGTGTATGATGGGTGTGTACAGGACTCTGTGTATGATGGGTGTGTACAGGACTCTGTGTATGATGGGTGTGTACAGGACTCTGTGTATGATGGGTGTGTACAGGACTCTGTGTGAGATGGGTGTGTACAGGACTCTGTGTGATGGCTGTGTACAGGACTCTGTGTATGATGGGTGTGTACAGGACACTGTGTGTGATGGGTGTGTACAGGACACTGTGTGTGATGGGTGTGTACAGGACTCTGTATGAGATGGGTGTGTACGGGACTTTGTGTGATGGGTGTGTACAGGACACTCTGTGTGATGGCTGTGTACAGGACTCTGTGTATGATGGGTGTGTACAGGACACTGTGTGTGATGGGTGTGTACAGGACACTGTGTGTGATGGGTGTGTACAGGACTCTGTATGAGATGGGTGTGTACGGGACTTTGTGTGATGGGTGTGTACAGGACACTGTGTGTGATGGCTGTGTACAGGACTCTGTGTATGATGGGTGTGTACAGGACACTGTGTGTGATGGGTGTGTACAGGACACTGTGTGTGATGGGTGTGTACAGGACTCTGTGTGAGATGGGTGTGTACAGGACTCTGTGTATGATGGGTGTGTACAGGACTCTGTGTGATGGCTGTGTACAGGACACTGTGTATGATGGGTGTGTACAGGACTCTGTGTGTGTACAGGACTCTGTGTGTGATGGGAGTGTACAGGACTCTGTGTATGATGGGTGTGCACAGGACACTGTGTGTGATGGGTGTATACGGTATTCTGTGAGATGGGTGTGTACAGGACTCTGATATGGGTGTGTACGGGACTCTGGGTGTGTACGGGACTCTGTGAAATGGGTGTGTACAGGACTCTGTGTATGATGGGTGTGTACAGGATTCTGTGTGTGATGGGTGTGTACAGGACTCTGTGTGTGTACAGGACTCTGTGTGTGATGGGAGTGTACAGGACTCTGTGTATGATGGGTGTGTACAGGACTCTGTGTATGATGGGTGTGTACAGGACTCTGTGTGTGTACAGGACTCTGTGTGTGATGGGAGTGTACAGGACTCTGTGTATGATGGGTGTGTACAGGACTCTGTGTGATGGGTGTGTACGGGACTCTGTGTGATGGGTGTGTGCAGGACTCTGGGTGTGTACAGGACTCTGTGTATGATGGGTGTGTACAGGACTCTGTGTGATGGGTGTGTGCAGGACTCTGGGTGTGTACAGGACTCTGTGTGTGATGGGTGTGTACAGGACTCTGTGTGATGGGTGTGTACAGGACTCTGGGTGTGTACAGGACTCTGTGTATGATGGGTGTGTACAGGACTCTGTGTGATGGCTGTTTACAGGACACTGTGTGTGATCGGTGTGTACAGGACTCTGTGTGATGGGTGTGTACGGGACTCTGGGTGTGTACAGGACTCTGTGTATGATGGGTGTATACAGGACTCTGTGTGTGATGGGTGTGTACAGGACTCTGTGTGTGATGGGTGTGTATGGGACTCTGTGTGTGATGGGTGTATACGGGACTCTGTGTGTGTACGGGACTCTGTCATGGATATGTACAGGACTCTGTGTGAGATGGGTGTGTACAGGACTCTGTGTGATGGCTGTGTACAGGACACTGTGTATGATGGGTGTGTACAGGACACTGTGTATGATGGGTGTGCACAGGACACTGTGTGTGATGGGTGTATACGGGATTCTGTGAGATGGGTGTGTACAGGACTCTGAGATGGGTGTGTACGGGACTCTGGGTGTGCACAGGACACTGTGATGGGTGTGTACAGGACTCTGTGTGATGGGTGTGTACAGGATTCTGTATGATGGGTGTATACGGGACTCTGTGTGTAATGGGTGTGTACAGGACTCTGTGTATGATGGGTGTGTACAGGACTCTGTGTGTGTACAGGACTCTGTGTGTGATGGGAGTGTACAGGACTCTGTGTATGATGGGTGTGTACAGGACTCTGGGTGTGTACAGGACTCTGTGTGTGATGGGAGTGTACAGGACTCTTTGTGCTGGGTGTATACAGGTCTCTGTGTGTGATGGGTGTGTACAGGACTCTGTATGATGGGTGTATACGGGACTCTGTGTGAGATGGGTGTGTATGGGACTCTGTATGATGGGTGTGTACAGGACTCTGTGTATGATGGGTGTGTACAGGACTCTGTGTGTGCTGGGTGTGTACAGGACTCTGTGTGATGGGTGTGTACGGGACTCTGTATGATGGGTGTGTACAGGACTCTGGGTGTGTACAGGACTCTGTGTGTGATGGGTGTGTACAGGACTCTGTGTGTGATGGTTGTGTACGGGACTCTGTGTGTGATGGGTGTGTACAGGACTCTGTGTATGATGGGTGTGTACAGGACTCTGTGTGTGATGGGTGTGTACAGGACTCTGTGTATGATGGGTGTGTACAGGACTCTGTGTGATGGCTGTTTACAGGACACTGTGTGTAATGGGTGTGTGCGGGACTCTGTGTGATGGGTGTATACAGGACTCTGTGTGTGATGGGTGTGTACAGGACTCTGTGTATGATGAGTGTATACAGGACTCTGTGTGTGATGGTTGTGTACAGGACTCTGTGTGTGATAGGTGTGTACAGGAGTCTGTGTATGATGGGTGTGTACGGGACTCTGTGTATGATGGGTGTGTACAGGACTCTGTGTGCTGGGTGTATACAGGACTCTGTGTGTGATGGGTGTGTACAGGACTCTGTATGATGGGTGTGTACAGGACTCTGTATGATGGGTGTATACGGGACTCTGTGTGATGGGTGTGTACAGGACTCTGGGTGTGTACAGGACTCTGTGTGTGATGGGTGTGTACAGGACTCTGTGTGTGATGGGTGTGTACGGGACTCTGTGTGATGGGTGTGTGCAGGACTCTGGGTGTGTACAGGACTCTGTGTATGATGGGTGTGTACAGGACTCTGTGTGATGGCTGTTTACAGGACACTGTGTGTAATGGGTGTGTGCGGGACTCTGTGTGATGGGTGTATACAGGACTCTGTGTGTGATGGGTGTGTACAGGACTCTGTGTATGATGAGTGTATACAGGACTCTGTGTGTGATGGTTGTGTGCAGGACTCTGTGTGTGATAGGTGTGTACAGGAGTCTGTGTATGATGGGTGTGTACGGGACTCTGTGTATGATGGGTGTGTACAGGACTCTGTGTATGATGGGTGTGTACAGGACTCTGTGTGCTGGGTGTATACAGGACTCTGTGTGTGATGGGTGTGTACAGGACTCTGTATGATGGGTGTGTACAGGACTCTGTGTATGATGGGTGTGTACAGGACTCTGTGTGCTGGGTGTATACAGGACTCTGTGTGTGATGGGTGTGTACAGGACTCTGTATGATGGGTGTATACGGGACTCTGTGTGTGATGGGTGTGTACAGGACTCTGTGTGTGTACAGGACACTGTGTGTGATGGGTGTGTACAGGACTCTGTGTGCTGGGTGTATACAGGACTCTGTGTGTGATGGGTGTGTACAGGACTCTGTGTATGATGGGTGTGTACAGGACTCTGTGTATGATGGGTGTGTACAGGACTCTGTGTGATGGGTGTGTACAGGACTCTGGGTGTGTACAGGACTCTGTGTGTGATGGGTGTGTACAGGACACTGTGTGTGATGGGTGTGTACAGGACTCTGTGTATGATGGGTGTGTACAGGACTCTGTGTGTGATGGGTGTGTACAGGACTCTGTGTGTGATGGGTGTGTACAGGACTCTGTGTGTGATGGGTGTGTACAGGACTCTGTGTGTGATGGGTGTGTACAGGACTCTGTGTGTGATGGGTGTGTACAGGACTCTGTGTGTGATGGGTGTGTACAGGACTCTGTGTGTGATGGGTGTGTACAGGACTCTGTGTGTGATGGGTGTGTACAGGACTATGTGTGAGATGGGTGTGTACAGGACTCTGGGTGTGTACGGGACTCTGTGATGGGTGTGTATGGGACTCTGTGTGTGATGGGTGTGTATGGGACTCTGATGGGTGTGTACAGGACTCTGTGTGAGATGGGTGTGTACAGGACTCTGTATGATGGGTGTGTACAGGACTCTGTGAGATGGGTGTGTACAGGACTCTGTGAGATGGGTGTGTACAGGACTCTGTGATGAGTGTGTACAGGACTCTGTGTGATGGGTGTGTACAGGACTCTGGGTGTATACAGGACTCTGTGTGTGATGGGTGTGTACAGGACTCTGTGTATGATGGGTGTGTACAGGACTCTGTGTGCTGGGTGTGTACAGGACTCTGTGTGATGGGTGTGTACAGGACTCTGTGTATGATGGGTGTGTACAGGACACTGGGTGTGTACAGGACTCTGTGTGTGATGGGTGTGTACAGGACTCTGTGTGATGGGTGTGTACAGGACTCTGTGTGTGATGGGTGTGTACAGGACTCTGGGTGTGATGGGTGTGTACAGGACTCTGTGTGTGATGGGTGTGTACAGGACTCTGTGTGTGATGGGTGTGTACAGGACTCTGTGTATGATGGGTGTGTACAGGACTCTGTGTGATGGGTGTGTACAGGACTCTGTGTATGATGGGTGTGTACAGGACTCTGTGTATGATGGGTGTGTACAGGACTCTGTGTATGATGGGTGTGTACAGGACTCTGGGTGTGATGGGAGTGTACAGGACTCTGTGTATGATGGGTGTGTACAGGACTCTGTGTATGATGGGTGTGTACAGGACTCTGTGTGATGGGTGTGTACAGGACTCTGTGTATGATGGGTGTGTACAGGACTCTGTGTGATGGGTGTGTACAGGACTCTGTGTATGATGGGTGTGTACAGGACTCTGTGTATGATGGGTGTGTACAGGACTCTGTGTGATGGGTGTGTACAGGACTCTGGGTGTGTACAGGACTCTGGGTGTGTACAGGACTCTGTGTGATGGGTGTGTACAGGACTCTGGGTGTGTACAGGACTCTGTGTGATGGGTGTGTACAGGACACTGTGTGATGGGTGTGTACAGGACTCTGTGTGATGGGTGTGTACAGGACACTGTGTGATGGGTGTGTACAGGACTCTGGGTGTGTACAGGACTCTGTGTGATGGGTGTGTACAGGACACTGTGTGATGGGTGTGTACAGGACTCTGGGTGTGTACAGGACTCTGTGTGATGGGTGTGTACAGGACACTGTGTGATGGGTGTGTACAGGACTCTGGGTGTGCACAGGACACTGTGTGTGATGGGTGTGTACAGGACTCTGTGTGATGGGTGTGTACAGGACTCTGTGTGTGATGGGTGTGTGCAGGACTCTGTGTATGATGAGTGTATACAGGACTCTGTGTGTGATGGTTGTGTACAGGACTCTGTGTGATGGGTGTGTACAGGACACTGTGTGTGATGGGTGTGTACAGGACTCTGTGTATGATGAGTGTGTACAGGACTCTGTGTGTGATGGGTGTGTGCAGGACTCTGTGTATGATGAGTGTATACAGGACTCTGTGTGTGATGGTTGTGTACAGGACTCTGTGTATGATGAGTGTATACAGGACTCTGTGTGTGATGGTTGTGTACAGGACTCTGTGTGTGATAGGTGTGTACAGGAGTCTGTGTATGATGGGTGTGTACGGGACTCTGTGTATGATGGGTGTGTACAGGACTCTGTGTATGATGGGTGTGTACAGGACTCTGTGTGCTGGGTGTATACAGGACTCTGTGTGTGATGGGTGTGTACAGGACTCTGTATGATGGGTGTATACGGGACTCTGTGTGATGGGTGTGTACAGGACTCTGGGTGTGTACAGGACTCTGTGTGTGATGGGTGTGTACAGGACTCTGTGTGATGGGTGTGTACAGGACACTGTGTGTGATGGGTGTGTACAGGACTCTGGGTGTGTACAGGACTCTGTGTGTGATGGGTGTGTACAGGACACTGTGTGTGATGGGTGTGTACAGGACACTGTGTGTGATGGGTGTGTACAGGACTCTGTGTGATGGGTGTGTACAGGACTCTGGGTGTGTACAGGACTCTGTGTGTGATGGGTGTGTACAGGACTCTGTGTGTGATGGGTGTGTACAGGACTCTGGGTGTGTACAGGACTCTGTGTGTGATGGGTGTGTACAGGACTCTGTGTGTGATGGGTGTGTACAGGACTCTGGGTGTGTACAGGACTCTGGGTGATGGGTGTGTACAGGACACTGTATGATGGGTGTGTACGGGACTCTGTATGATGGGTGTGTACAGGACACTGTGTATGATGGGTGTGCACAGGACACTGTGTGTGATGGGTGTATACGGGATTCTGTGAGATGGGTGTGTACAGGACTCTGAGATGGGTGTGTACGGGACTCTGTGTGATGGGTGTGGACAGGACTCTGTGTGTGATGGATATGTACAGGACTCTGTGTGTGATGGGTGTGTACAGGACTCTGTGTGTGATGGGTGTGTACAGGACTATGTGTGAGATGGGTGTGTACAGGACTCTGGGTGTGTACGGGACTCTGTGATGGGTGTGTATGGGACTCTGTGTGTGATGGGTGTGTATGGGACTCTGATGGGTGTGTACAGGACTCTGTGTGAGATGGGTGTGTGCAGGACTCTGTGTGAGATGGGTGTGTACAGGACTCTGTGAGTGATGGGTGTATACGGGACTCTGGGTGTGATGGGTGTGTACAGGACTCTGTGTGATGGGTGTGTACAGGACTCTGTGTGTGATGGGTGTGTACAGGACTCTGTGTGTGATGGGTGTGTACAGGACTCTGTGTGTGATGGGTGTGTACAGGACTATGTGTGAGATGGGTGTGTACAGGACTCTGGGTGTGTACGGGACTCTGTGATGGGTGTGTATGGGACTCTGTGTGTGATGGGTGTGTGCAGGACTCTGTGTGAGATGGGTGTGTGCAGGACTCTGTGTGAGATGGGTGTGTGCAGGACTCTGTGTGAGATGGGTGTGTACGGGACTCTGGGTGTGTACAGGACTCTGTATGATGGGTGTGTGCAGGACTCTGTGTGAGATGGGTGTGTGCAGGACTCTGTGTGATGGGTGTGTACAGGACTCTGGGTGTGTACAGGACTCTGTGTGATGGGTGTGTACAGGACTCTGAGATGAGTGTGTACAGGACACTTTGAGATGGGTGTGTACAGGACACTGTGTGTGATGAGTGTGTATGGACTCTGGGTGTGTACGGGACTCTGTGATGAGTGTGTACGCGACTCTGTGTATGATGGGTGTGTACAGGACTTTGTGTATGATGGGTGTGTACAGGACTCTGTGTGATGGGTGTGCACAGGACACTGTGTATGATGGGTGTGTACAGGACACTGTGTATGATGGGTGTGTACGGGACTCTGTGTATGATGGGTGTGTACGGGACTCTGTGTATGATGGGTGTGTACAGGACTCTGTGTATGATGGGTGTGTACAGGACTCTGTGTGATGGGTGTGGACAGGACTCTGTGTGATGAGTGTTTATGGGACTCTGGGTGTGTACGGGACTCTGTGATGGGTGTGTACAGGACTCTGTGTGTGATGGATATGTACAGGACTCTGTGTGATGGGTGTGTACAGGACATTGTGTATGATGGGTGTGTACGGGACTCTGTGTATGATGGGTGTGTACAGGACTCTGTGTATGATGGGTGTGTACAGGACTCTGTGTGATGGGTGTGGACAGGACTCTGTGTGTGATGAGTGTTTATGGGACTCTGGGTGTGTACGGGACTCTGTGATGGGTGTGTACGCGACTCTGTGTATGATGGGTGTGTACAGGACTCTGTGATGAGTGTGTACAGGACACTGTGAGATGGGTGTGCACAGGACTCTGTGTGTGATGGGTGTGTACAGGACTCTGTGTGATGGGTGTGGACAGGACTCTGTGTGTGATGAGTGTTTATGGGACTCTGGGTGTGTACGGGACTCTGTGATGGGTGTGTACGCGACTCTGTGTATGATGGGTGTGTACAGGACTCTGAGATGGGTGTGTGCGGGACTCTGTGTGAGATGGGTGTGTACAGGACTCTGTGATGAGTGTGTACAGGACACTGTGAGATGGGTGTGCACAGGACTCTGTGTGATGGATATGTGCAGGACTCTGTGAGTTGGGTGTGTACAGGACTCTGAGATGGGTGTGTACGGGACTCTGTGTGAGATGGGTGTGTACAGGACTCTGTGATGAGTGTGTACAGGACACTGTGAGATGGGTGTGCACAGGACACTGTGATGAGTGTGTATGGGACTCTGGGTGTGTACGGGACTCTGTGTATGATGGGTGTGTACAGGACTTTGTGTATGATGGGTGTGTACTGGACTCTGTGATGGGTGTGTACGCGACTCTGTGTATGATGGGTGTGTACAGGACTTTGTGTATGATGGGTGTGTACAGGACTCTGTGTGATGGGTGTGTACAGGACTCTGTGATGAGTGTGTACAGGACACTGTGAGATGGGTGTGCACAGGACACTGTGATGGGTGTGTACAGGACTCTGTGTGTGATGGGTGTGTACAGGACTCTGTGTGTGATGAGTGTGTACAGGACACTGTGAGATGGGTGTATACGGGACTCTGTGTGTGATGAGTGTGTACGGGACTCTGTGTGCTGGGTGTATACAGGACTCTGTGTGTGATGGGTGTGTACAGGACTCTGTGAGATGGGTGTGTACAGGACTCTGTGTGTGATGAGTGTGTACAGGACTCTGTGTGCTGGGTGTATACAGGACTCTGTGTGTGATGAGTGTGTACAGGACTCTGTGTGATGGGTGTGTACAGGACTCTGTGTGTGATGAGTGTGTACAGGACTCTGTGTGATGGGTGTGTACAGGACTCTGTGTGTGATGAGTGTGTACAGGACACTGTGAGATGGGTGTGCACAGGACACTGTGATGGGTGTATACGGGACTCTGTGATGGTTGTGTACAGGACTCTGTGTATGATGGGTGTGTACAGGACTCTGTGTATGATGGGTGTGTACAGGACTCTGTGTGATGGGTGTGGACAGGACTCTGTGTGTGATGAGTGTTTATGGGACTCTGGGTGTGTACGGGACTCTGTGATGGGTGTGTAAGCGACTCTGTGTATGATGGGTGTGTACAGGACTCTGAGATGGGTGTGTGCGGGACTCTGTGTGAGATGGGTGTGTACAGGACTCTGTGATGAGTGTGTACAGGACACTGTGAGATGGGTGTGCACAGGACTCTGTGTGTGATGGGTGTGTACAGGACTCTGTGTGATGGGTGTGGACAGGACTCTGTGTGTGATGAGTGTTTATGGGACTCTGGGTGTGTACAGGACTCTGTGATGGGTGTGTACGCGACTCTGTGTGAGATGGGTGTGTACAGGACTCTGTGATGAGTGTGTACAGGACACTGTGAGATGGGTGTGTACAGGACTCTGTGTGTGATGGGTGTGTACAGGACTCTGTGATGAGTGTGTACAGGACACTGTGAGATGGGTGTGTACAGGACTCTGTGTGTGATGGGTGTGTACAGGACACTGTGAGATGGGTGTGTACAGGACTCTGTGTGATGGGTGTGTACGGGACTCTGTGTGAGATGGGTGTGTACAGGACACTGTGTGATGGGTGTGTACAGGACTCTGTGTGATGGTTGTGTACAGGACTCTGTGTGTGATGGGTGTGTACAGGACTCTGTGTGATGGGTGTGTACAGGACTCTGTGTGATGGGTGTGTACAGGACTCTGTGTGATGGGTGTGTACAGGACTCTGTGTGTGATGGGTGTGTACAGGACTCTGTGTGATGGGTGTGTACAGGACTCTGTGTGATGGGTGTGTACAGGACTCTGTGTGTGATGGGTGTGTACAGGACTCTGTGTGATGGGTGTGTACAGGACTCTGTGTGTGTACAGGACTCTGTGAGATGGGTGTGTACAGGACTCTGTGTGTGATGGGTGTGTACAGGACACTGTGTGATGGGTGTGTACAGGACTCTGTGTGATGGGTGTGTACAGGACTCTGTGTGTGTACAGGACTCTGTGAGATGGGTGTGTACAGGACTCTGTGTGTGATGGGTGTGTACAGGACACTGTGTGATGGGTGTGTACAGGACTCTGTGTGTGATGGGTGTGTACAGGACACTGTGTGATGGGTGTGTACAGGACTCTGTGTGATGGGTGTGTACAGGACTCTGGGTGTGTACAGGACTCTGTGTGATGGGTGTGTACAGGACTCTGTGTGTGTACAGGACACTGTGTGATGGGTGTGTACAGGACTCTGTGTGATGGGTGTGTACAGGACTCTGTGTGATGGGTGTGTACAGGACTCTGTGTGATGGGTGTGTACAGGACTCTGTGTGATGGGTGTGTACAGGACTCTGTGTGTGTACAGGACTCTGTGAGATGGGTGTGTACAGGACTCTGTGTGTGATGGGTGTGTACAGGACTCTGTGTGTGATGGGTGTGTACAGGACACTGTGTGATGGGTGTGTACAGGACTCTGTGTGATGGGTGTGTACAGGACTCTGTGTGATGGGTGTGTACAGGACTCTGTGTGATGGGTGTGTACAGGACTCTGTGTGATGGGTGTGTACAGGACTCTGTGTGATGGGTGTGTACAGGACTCTGTGTGATGGGTGTGTACAGGACTCTGTGTGATGGGTGTGTACAGGACTCTGTGTGATGGGTGTGTACAGGACTCTGTGTGATGGGTGTGTACAGGACTCTGTGTGATGGGTGTGTACAGGACTCTGTGTGTGTACAGGACACTGTGTGATGGGTGTGTACAGGACTCTGTGTGATGGGTGTGTACAGGACTCTGTGTGATGGGTGTGTACAGGACTCTGTGTGTGTACAGGACTCTGTGAGATGGGTGTGTACAGGACTCTGTGTGTGATGGGTGTGTACAGGACACTGTGTGATGGGTGTGTACAGGACTCTGTGTGATGGGTGTGTACAGGACTCTGTGTGATGGGTGTGTACAGGACTCTGTGTGATGGGTGTGTACAGGACTCTGTGTGATGGGTGTGTACAGGACTCTGTGTGTGTACAGGACACTGTGTGATGGGTGTGTACAGGACTCTGTGTGATGGGTGTGTACAGGACTCTGTGAGATGGGTGTGTACAGGACTCTGTGTGTGATGGGTGTGTACAGGACTCTGTGTGATGGGTGTGTACAGGACTCTGTGTGTGTACAGGACTCTGTGAGATGGGTGTGTACAGGACTCTGTGTGTGATGGGTGTGTACAGGACACTGTGTGATGGGTGTGTACAGGACTCTGTGTGATGGGTGTGTACAGGACTCTGTGTGATGGGTGTGTACAGGACTCTGTGTGATGGGTGTGTACAGGACTCTGTGTGATGGGTGTGTACAGGACTCTGTGTGATGGGTGTGTACAGGACTCTGTGTGATGGGTGTGTACAGGACTCTGTGTGTGATGGGTGTGTACAGGACTCTGTGTGATGGGTGTGTACAGGACTCTGTGTGATGGGTGTGTACAGGACTCTGTGTGATGGGTGTGTACAGGACTCTGTGATGAGTGTGTACGCGACTCTGTGTGTGATGGGTGTGTACAGGACTCTGTGTGATGGGTGTGTACAGGACTCTGTGTGATGGGTGTGTACAGGACTCTGTGTGATGGGTGTGTACAGGACTCTGTGTGATGGGTGTGTACAGGACTCTGTGTGATGGGTGTGTACAGGACTCTGTGATGAGTGTGTACAGGACTCTGTGTGTGATGGGTGTGTACAGGACTCTGTGTGATGGGTGTGTACAGGACTCTGTGTGTGATGGGTGTGTACAGGACTCTGTGTGATGGGTGTGTACAGGACTCTGTGATGAGTGTGTACGCGACTCTGTGTGTGATGGGTGTGTACAGGACTCTGTGTGATGGGTGTGTACAGGACTCTGTGTGTGATGGGTGTGTACAGGACTCTGTGTGATGGGTGTGTACAGGACTCTGTGATGAGTGTGTACGCGACTCTGTGTGTGATGGGTGTGTACAGGACTCTGTGTGATGGGTGTGTACAGGACTCTGTGTATGATGGGTGTGTACAGGACTCTGTGTGTGATGGGTGTGTACAGGACTCTGTGTGATGGGTGTGTACAGGACACTGTGTGTGATGGCTGTGTACAGGACTCTGTGTATGATGGGTGTGTACAGGACTCTGTGTGTGATGGGTGTGTACAGGACTCTGTGTATGATGGGTGTGTACAGGACTCTGTGTGTGATGGGTGTGTACAGGACTCTGTGTGTGATGGGTGTGTACAGGACTCTGTGTATGATGGGTGTGTACAGGACTCTGTGTGTGATGGGTGTGTACAGGACTCTGTGTGATGGGTGTGTACAGGACACTGTGATGAGTGTGTACGCGACTCTGTGTGTGATGGGTGTGTACAGGACTCTGTGTGATGGGTGTGTACAGGACTCTGTGTGTGATGGGTGTGTACAGGACTCTGTGTGATGGGTGTGTACAGGACACTGTGTGAGATGGGTGTGTACAGGACTCTGTGATGAGTGTGTACGCGACTCTGTGTATGATGGGTGTGTACAGGACTTTGTGTATGATGGGTGTGTACAGGACTCTGTGTGATGGGTGTGTACAGGACTCTGAGATGGGTGTGTGCGGGACTCTGTGTATGATGGGTGTGTACAGGACTCTGAGATGGGTGTGTACGGGACTCTGTGTGAGATGGGTGTGTACAGGACTCTGTGTGATGGGTGTGTACAGGACTCTGTGATGAGTGTGTACAGGACACTGTGAGATGGGTGTGCACAGGACACTGTGATGAGTGTGTATGGGACTCTGGGTGTGTACGGGACTCTGTGATGGGTGTGTACGCGACTCTGTGTATGATGGGTGTGTACAGGACTTTGTGTATGATGGGTGTGTGCAGGACTCTGTGTGATGGGTGTGTACAGGACACTGTGAGATGGGTGTGCACAGGACACTGTGATGGGTGTATACGGGACTCTGTGAGATGGTTGTGTACAGGACTCTGTGTATGATGGATATGTACAGGACTCTGTGTGTGATGGATATGTACAGGACTCTGTGTGTGATGGGTGTGTACAGGACTCTGTGTGATGGGTGTGTACAGGACTCTGTGTGATGGGTGTGTACAGGACTCTGTGATGAGTGTGTACAGGACACTGTGAGATGGGTGTGCACAGGACACTGTGTGATGGGTGTATACGGGACTCTGTGATGGTTGTGTACAGGACTCTGTGTATGATGGATATGTACAGGACTCTGTGTGTGATGGATATGTACAGGACTCTGTGTGTGATGGGTGTGTACAGGACTCTGTGTGATGGATATGTACAGGACTCTGTGTGTGATGGGTGTGTACGGGACACTGTGTATGATGGGTGTGTACAGGACACTGTGTATGATGGGTGTGTACAGGACACTGTGTGTGATGGATATGTACAGGACTCTGTGTGTGATGGGTGTGTACAGGACTCTGTGTGATGGATATGTACAGGACTCTGTGTGAGATGAGTGTGTACAGGACTCTGTGATGAGTGTGTACAGGACACTGTGAGATGGGTGTGCACAGGACTCTGTGTGTGATGGATATGTACAGGACTCTGTGTGATGGGTGTGTACAGGACACTGTGTATGATGGGTGTGTACAGGACTCTGTGTGATGGGTGTGTACAGGACTCTGAGATGGGTGTGTGCGGGACTCTGTGTGTGATGGGTGTGCACAGGACACTGTGTGATGGGTGTATACGGGACTCTGTGAGATGGTTGTGTACAGGACTCTGTGTATGATGGATATGTACAGGACTCTGTGTGTGATGGGTGTGTACAGGACTCTGTGTGTGATGGATATGTACAGGACTCTGTGTGTGATGGATATGTACAGGACTCTGTGTGTGATGGGTGTGTACGGGACTCTGATGGGTGTGTGCAGGACTCTGTGTGAGATGGGTGTGTGCAGGACTCTGTGTGAGATGGGTGTGTGCAGGACTCTGTGTGAGATGGGTGTGTGCAGGACTCTGTGTGTGATGGGTGTGTACAGGACTCTGTGTGTGATGGGTGTGTACAGGAGTCTGTGTGTGATGGGTGTGTACAGGACTCCATGGAGGAGCCCTGGCAACAAGGAGTGTTAAAAATAACGAGAACTGCAAATAATGAACTGCAAATAATCAAAAGTCATGAAAGCAGTCCAAAGGTATGTATCTGTCACTGATGATTATCTACAGAATTGTCCTGATCAATTTTTGAAAGGACAGTAAAACTGTTCTTATCAAAGAGCATTTATACTGGCAACATAAAAGGGTGTTGTCTCTTACATCAACATTGCTGTTGTTGAAATGCAGTATAATTTAGTGCTGGTGACTATTTCTGTCTTGCTGGAGTTCTTTGAGGAGGTAACACGCAGGGTGTACAAAGTTGAACCAGTGGATGTGATGTATTTGGATTTCCAGAAGGCATTTGATAAGGTGCCACATAAAAGGTTACTGCATAAGTTAAGAGCTCACAGAGTTGGGCGTAATATATTAGCATAGATAGAGAATTGGCTAACTTACAGAAAGCAGAGAGTCAGGATAAATGGATGATTTTCCGGTTGGCAAACGGTAACTAGTGGGGTGCCACAGGGATCGGTGCTGGGGCCTCAACTATTTACAATCTACATTAATGACTTGGGTGAAGGGACCGAGTGTAATGTAGCCAAGTTTGCGGATGATACAAAGATGGGTGGGAAAGCAAGTTGTGCAGAGGACTCAAAGAACCTGCAAAGGGATATAGACAGGCTCAGTGAGCGGGCAAACATTTGGCAGATGGAGTATAATGTGGGAAAGTGTGAGGTTACTCACTTTGGCAGGAAAAATAAAAAAGCAAATTATTACTTAAATGGAGAGAGATTACAAAATGCTACAGTTCAGAGGGCCCTGGGGGTCCTTGTGCATGAAACACAAAAAGTTAGCATGCAGGTACAGCAAGTAATCAAAAAGGCAAATGGAATGTTGGCCTTTATTTCAAAGGGGTTGGAGTATAAAAGCAGGGAAGTCCTGCTACACCTGTACAGGGTATTGGTGAGACCACACCTTTAGTACTGCGTACAGTTTTGGTCTCCTTATTTAAGGAAGGATATATTTGCATTGGAGGCAGTTCAGAGATGATTCACGAGGTTAATTCCAGAGATGAGGGGTTTGACTTATGAACTTATGAAGAAAGGTTGAGCAGGCTGGGCCTATACCCATTGGAATTTAGAAGAATGAGAGGTGATCTTATTGAAACATATAAGATACTGAGGGGGCACGACAAGGTAGAAGCAGAGAGGATGTTTCCCCTCGTGGGGAAATCTAGAACTCAGGGGCACAGTTTCAGAATAAAGGGTCGCCCTTTTAGAACTGAGATGAGGAGGAATTTCTTCTCTCAGAGGGTAGTAAATCTGTGGAATTCTCTGCCCCAGAGAGCTGTGGAGGCTGGGTCATTAAATACATTTAAGGTGGAGACAGACAAATTTTTGCAAGATAAGGGAGTGAAGGGTTATGGGGAGTGGGCGAGGAAGTGGCTTTGAGCCCAAGATCAGCCATGATCTTATTGAATGGCGGAGCAGGCTCAAGGGGCCAAGTGGCCTATTCCTGCTCCTATTTCTTACGTTCTTATGTTCTTATGTCGACCAAATTAAGAAAATATAAGCTGAGCCTATTGTACACTAGTTCAAAGGATTGATTCATTGCTACCTTTACCGCTGCGTCGCCTCATGGCTCAATTTCTCCAATGCCTCTCCAGCACCACCCTGCACAAACTCCAACTCGTCCAGAACTCTGTGACCCCCTAGATTATCCCACACAAGTTCTGCTCACGTGCCACTGCTGCCCTCACTAACCTACATTGTCTTCCTGTTGACCAAGTTATTGATTCTGAAATTCTTGCCTTTTCTCTTCAAATCCTTTCATGGCTTTTCTCCCTACTACCTCTGCAGTCTCGTCCAGTATTGCACCCCAACCTGTACCATCTGTTCTTCTGATTCTGGCCAACTGTACCTCTCCCTCTCCCGTTCCCCCTCCTTTTCTGTCTCGCCATTGGTGTTGGACCATTCAGCCACTACATGCCTGCACTCTAGAACTCTCTCCCTAAGCCCCTTTGCCTCGCTACCTTTCTCCCCTCCATCAAAAAACCTTCTCAGAACTTGCCACCTTGACTGTGCTTTCAGCCGAGTCTCTCTCAAGGCCTGCTTCCTGTTCGCTAATCTCCTTGTAAAATGCCTTTTGAGTATTTTGTTTCACATTGTTTTTATACTGTGTGGACTGAATTATAGTAAAGAAAGAACTTGCATTTATATAGCGCCTTTCACGACCTCAGAACGTCACAAAACGCTTTACAGCCAATGAAGTACTTTTTGAAGTGTAGTCACTGTTGTAATGTGGGAAACGCAGCAGCCAATTTGCGCACAGCAAGCTCCCACAAACAGCAATGTGATAATGACTGGATCATCTGTTTTAGTGATATTGTTTCTGTGCAACTTGGGTGCAATCTGGCTGGAACCAGGTTCTGCTCCATTTTCTGGTCCTCCAACTGGCAATCGGCCCAACTCTTGCGTGGGAGTTCATTTCTGAAATGTAATCTGTGGAAAGATTGTTCCTTGCTGTAACACAATGGGTAAAGCACTAAAGCCCTCAACTTTTTTGTGTCATTTTGGCAAGGCGTGGACTTAGAATGTGAGTTTCTTTGACATAAATATGCAACACTCAGAGGGTTTCAATGATCAATAATTACAGATACTAAAAGGGGACTTTTGGCAGCGGGAAGCTCATTATCTGTATGAGCTTTTTATGAGATTGAATTTTATCAGTCATTTACAAACACTGA
This sequence comes from Squalus acanthias, assembly GCA_030390025.1. NCBI lineage: Eukaryota > Metazoa > Chordata > Chondrichthyes > Squaliformes > Squalidae > Squalus > Squalus acanthias. The sequence continues at coordinate 16,371,901 of CM059429.1, forward strand.
AACTATGTCCACTCTGTTGTCTGCTGCGTCACTTGACAATGATTAACCTTTACGCATTGGCGGTACCAGTCTGTAACTTGTCACGAAGGTGTGTTAGTGTTTCCCGTGTCAGGTTATACCTCATTGTCCTTGCTTCATAATTGTAACAGCTAATTAGAAATGTATTTGAAAACAAAGTTCATGAACTGGGTAACAACAGAAAACGCTGGAAAAACTCAGCAGGCCAGGTAGCATCCGTGGAGAGAGAAAGAGAGTTAACGTTTCAGGTCGATGACCTTTCATCAGTTCTGATGAAAGGTCATCGACCTGAAACGTTAACTCTGTTTCTCTCTCCACGGATGCTGCCTGGCCTGCTGAGTTTTTCCAGCGTTTTCTGTTGTTATTTCGGATTTCCAGCATCCGCAGTATTTTGCTATCGTATTCATGAACTGGGTGTTGCAGTGGGATTGTATACTGCCCTTTCACCTCTGGGGCTGGGTCTGCAGTCCAGCCCAGACTGAAGGGAGGATGCCCCTCCCCACCCCCCTCTCCCCACCTCATATCTGCTGACTGTAAGGGCTCTAAATAAAGCAGCTCAAGGGAAGTCCCACTCAGTTCCTAGTGAGTGTGAGCCCATAGAACTGAGCTGCCCACAATTTGATACAACTGGAGGCTCGTGTGATACATAAACGCCGGCATGGACTGGTTGGGCCGATGGCCTGTTTCTGTGCCGTATATCCTATCCTATGTAATCCTATGTAAGTGGAACCAAATTGACACTGTTACTTAAGAAATACAGCTTACATACAGCGGGTTGGTGTGGGGATGGACGAATTCTCGCAGTTGCAGTAAGACAGCTCTTTGCAAGGGTTAAGGTCGGGGCAGAGTAGAACTAGCATTACTGTCAATCTGGTCTGTGTATACCTTTCCTTTTTAATTATTGGAGGACTGTCAAGTCCCACAGGACAGAACATCACCAAGGTTAAAAAGAGCAAAAAGAGAAGTTCAGCATGAGACAGACAAGGACGGTAAAAAGGGAGTGATGGGGAGAGTGAAAGAGCGAGATGGGGAAAATGGAAAGGGAGTGATGGGGAGAGTGAAAGAGCGAGATGGGGAAAATGGAAAGGGAGTGATGGGGAGAGTGAAAGAGCGAGATGGGGAAAATGGAAAGGGAGTGATGGGGAGAGTGAAAGAGCGAGATGGGGAAAATGGAAAGGGAGTGAAGGGGAGAGGAGAAGGGGAGAGCAAAAGGGAGGGTCTTTCTTTTTCAGGATCTGTCAACTATTGCCAGATACTGGAACATTCTTGGACTACATATAAGTGTCTCGGAGGAGAAGCAGTGGTATCACCCCAGGGGAAACACAAATATTGGGTTGCTCGATGTTTATACTTGATGCAGAACATTCTGAGGGGGGAGGGTGAACAGCCAGGGGTTGTGGTCCAACCGATTAGGGACCAAAAAGGAGACCTACGCATGGAGGCAGAGGGTTTGGCTGAGGTACTAAATGAGTACATTGCATCTGTCTTCACCAAGGAAGAGGATGCTGCCATAGAAATAGTAAAGGAGGAAGTAGTGGAGATACTTGATAGGATAAAAATTGATAAAGAGGAGGTTAGCTGGAGGTTAGAAAGGCTAGCTGTACTTAAAGTAGATAAGTCACCAGGACTGGATGGGATGTATCCTAGGATGCTGAGGGAAGCGAAGGAAGAAATCGCGGAGGTACTGGCCATAATCTTCCAATCCTCCTTAGAAACAGGGGTGGTGCTAGAGGACTGGAGAATTGCAAATGTTAAACCATTGTTCAAAAAAGGGTGTAAAGTTAAATCCAGCAACTACAGGCCAGTCAGTTTAACCTCAGTAGTGGGAAATCTTTTAGAAACGATAATCAGGGACAAAATTAACAGTCAATTGGACAAGTGTGGATTAATTAAGGAAAGCCAGCATGGATTTGTTAAAAGCAAATCGTGTTTAACCAACTTGATTGAGTTTTTTGATGAGGTAATAGAGAGGGTTGATGAGGGCAGTGCGGTTGATGTGGGTTACATGGATTTCCAAAAGGCATTCGATGAAGTGCCACATAATAGGTTTGCCAGCAAAGTTGAAGCCCATGGAATAAAAGGGACAGTGGCAGCATGGATACGAAATTGGCTAAGTGACAGGAATCAGAGAGTAGTGGTGAACGGTTGTTTTTCGGACTGGAGGAAGGTATATAGTGGAGTTTCCCAGGGGTCGGTTCTAGGACCACTGCTTTTATTGATATATATTAATGACTTGGATGTGGGTGTACAGGGCACAATTTCAAAATTTGCAGATGAGACAAAACTAGGAACAGTGAGGAGGATAGTGATAGACTTCAAGAGGACCTTCAACAGGCTGGTGGAATGGGCGGACACGTGGCAGATGAAATTTAACGCAGAAAAATGCAAAGTGATACATTTTGGTAGAAAGAATGAGGAGAGGAAATATAAACTAAAGGGTACAATCCTAAAGGGGGTGCATGAACAGAGAGACCCGGGGGTATATGTGCACAAATCGTTGAAGGTGGCAGGTCAGGTTGAGAAAGCAGTTAAAAAAGCTTACGGAATCCTGGGCTTCATGAATAGAGGTATAGAGTACAAAAGTGTGGAAGTTATGATGAACCTGTATAAAACACTGGTTCAGTCTCAACTGAGTATTGTGTCCAATTCTGGGCACCGCACTTTAGGAAGGATGTGAAGGCCTTAGAGAGGGTGCAGAAAAGATTTATGAGAATGATTCCATGAATGAGAGACTTCAGTTACATGGATAAACTGGAGAAGCTGGGGTTGTTCTCCTTAGAGCAAAAAAGGTTGAGAGGAGATTTGATAGAGGTGTTCAAAATCATGAGGGGTCTAGACAGAATAGATAGAGAGAAACTATTCCCATTGGCAAAAGGGACGAGAACCAGAGGACACAGATTTAAGGTGATTGGCAAAAGAACCAAAGGCGACACGAGAAAAAAACTTTTTTATGCAGCGAGTGGTTAGGATCTGGAATGCACTGCCTGAGAGGGTGGTGGGGGCAGATTCAATCGTGGCTTTCAAAAGGGAATTGGATGAGTACCTGAAGGAAAAAAATTTGCAGGGCTACGGGAAAAGGGCGGGGGAGTGGGACTAGCTGAAGTGCTCTTGCAGAGAGCCGGTACAGGCTCGACGGGCAGAACGGCCTCCTTCTGTGCTGTAACCATTGTATGATTCTGTAACCATTCTATAAGAAAGGTTGTGAGCACAAAAATGAACAAGAAACCTAGGCTTAGAAATTCCAGTACGCCAAAACCCTGCCGATGCTACCGCGGGCCACACATAATGGCCGCCCAAATTCATAGTTGCTGCCTGCTAATTTAAATTAGTGCAGAGCTAAACCTACCTCTTTTTCTGGCACTACTCTCAGCAGGAGGCCCAATGTAACGTGGCCACAGAGTCCATGGAGCAAGAGCAGCGTTATCTTAAAACTAGCCTGTCATTTTAGAAAGCAGTCTCGAGCCCTTAAAGGGGAACTGCCTTCTAAAATGAAAAAATATAAAAATCATTTAAAAATAGGCAGTTTTTAGCCCATAAGCTCAACTGCCTTCTGAGAAAGAACGATTTGGGACCAGATCACCCAGGCCGACACTGCCAGCAGTGTTGCCCCCACGACATGTCTCCAGTACTCAAAGAAGCTTCATGACCTCAGACCAGTGGTCAAGGTCAGTGAATGCATCTTCAAAAGGCGTCTCCTACCATCTGCACCACTAGCCTTGCACACTGCTCATTGCACGACCACCCCACCCCCCCAATCACCTACCAACAATCTCGACTAAACACTAGGCACACTTCCCATTCTGAGCTTCACCTCACCCCCTTGGAGGAGATGGTGCAGGCCATCCTTGGCAACAGCTTGGGTGAGCCCTGGGCAGCGGCGGGGTTGAAAGGATGCAAGATGCTGGTATCCTCATACGTTATACTCCTTCTTGCATGCACCTCTTGCTTTCCCGCCCTTCCCTCACCACAACTCCACCCTTGTGCCGCCTTCATTTCACACACCCAGGAAATACAGCCTGGCCAGCCAGTGGGTGACCAAGAAGAGGGAGAGGAGAGTGAAGAAGAAGAAGAAACACCATCACTCGATTTGACACTCCCAGCCACGAGCTCCTCGAAGTCGTCCTGCAAGGCCATTTGCAGTGTCCCCCACTGAAAGTCAGCAGCCTTCCACCAGCCATGCTGCAGCCACTGGTGTAGCACTGTGTGACATCAGTAGGATAAGCAAAGGCACACACAAGGCAGTCACTAAGGGAATGCACAAGGGTGATTAGTTGATTTCTTGATGTCATATTGGATCGATAGATGTGTAAAGTTGAATTGGAAAGTTTTCTTTGTGGTGGCTTTTATTTCAGCATTGTGGCCAAGAGGACGCTGTGATGGTCAGTAACAGAGGGAAGGTAAGGTGTGGGACAAATGTTGAAAGGGGAATTGGGGTTGTGGTCACTGGTACTGCAGTTGGATGATTCCATCCCGGCTATCCCGCTTCCTCCTCTTCTGCGTCTTCCTCTTCTGTGTCTTCCTCTTCCCTCTGTGAGTGGATGCTGGAAATCTGAAATAAAAGCATAAAATGCTGTAAATCTCAGCAGGCCAGGCAGCATTTCAACCTGAGACGTGAACTCTGTTTCTCTCTCCACGGATGCTGCCTGACCTGCTGAGTATTTCCAGCATTTTCTGTCTTCTCAGAGGCGAGGCCTTGCAAGCATCCAGCAGCACTCCCTGCACACTTCAAAAACTGTTAACATCTATTGCACCAAGCCACTATTTCAATAAAAGATTAAAAAATCCAGTCCAAAAGTTTAAATCCGAACTTGCCTGAAAGATATGTGTGTCCTTTTAAGCAGCGCTGACAGTATATCCATAGGTCGGCTGCACGCTCGCTTTTCAGAGCGAGCTTAGGACCCAGTGCTGAACTCAGGGCTAAGGTCGAAGTTTGCAAAGTGTGGTGTCAAGTCGGCGTTGCACGCCAACGGATGTCATGCTTTGCTGATTTGCATTTCTAGGGCCAGCGCTGCTAACGGCAGCGCTATGGCCCTCACCAAAATGGTGGCCGCCGAGTCCCACGCCAGAGGCAGGCGGAAGTGAGGTGGCCGCCATTTTTTTTCAAGAAATGGGCCTTAACGGAGAGTGGTAAGTCCGCGAATTTCTGGGCCCTAAGTTTAGAAACCAAAAACAGGGAACTACAGGCCAGTTAGCCTGACATCAGTCGTCAGGAAAATGCTGAAATCCAAGGTTAAGGAAGTGGTATCAGGGCACTTAGAAAATCATAACATGATTAGGCAGCGTCAACATGGTTTTATGAAAGGGAAATCGTGTTTGACAAATTTATTAGAGTTTTTTGAGGATGTACAGGAAACTCTTGTTTAACCGGCACCTAAATATCCGGAATTCTCTCTTAACCGGCAAAAATCATACTCCGAAAACTCCTCTCAAATAACTGGCAATGTTGCCGAGTCCGAGTCTCCCGCGAACGCCGAGTACTCCGAAAACTCCTCTCAAATAACCGGCAATGTTGCCGAGTCCGAGTCTCCCGCGAACGCCGAGTTAGTCAGTGGGGGTAGGTCTCCAAAGTGCCACTACTCGGCCTCCTGGCACTGTCTGAAGTCCGAACACGGCAGTAACAGGAGTCTGATTTTTGTTTGTTAAAAATAGCCTCGGTAGATATAACTCTCCGTTATCCGGAACTTTTGATCAACCGGCACCACGCCGGTCCCGTCGGTGCCGGATACCAAAGAGTTTCCTGTAACTAGCAGGGTAGATAAAGGGGAACCAGTGTATGTGTTATATTTGGATTTCCAAAAGGCATTCGATAAGGTGCCACATAAAAGGTTATTACACAAGATTAGGGCTCATTGGGTTGGTGGTAATATAGTAGTATGGATAGAGGATTGGTTAATGGACAGAAAACAGAGAGTAGGGATAAACGGATCTTTTTCAGGTTGGCAGGCTGTAACTAGTGGGGTGCCGCAAGGATCAGTGATGGGGCCTCAGCTATTTACAATCTATATTAATGACCTAGATGAAGGGATCGAGTGTAATGTATCCAAGTTTGCTGATGATACAAAGCTAGGTGGGACAGTAAGCTGTGAGGAGAACACAGAGTCTGCAAAGGGATATAGATAGATTAAGTGAGTGGGCAGTAAGGTGGCAGATGGAGTATAATGTAGGGAAATGTGAGGTTATTCACTTTGGTAGGAAGAATAGAAAAACAGAATATTTTTTAAATGGTGAGAAACTTTCAAATGTTGGTGTTGAGAGAGATTTGGGTGTCCCCGTGCAAGAAACACAGAAAGCTAGTATGCAGGCACAGCAAGCAATAAGTAAGGCAAATGGCATGTTGGCCTTTATTGTAAGGGGGTTGGAGTACAAGAGTAATAAAGTCTTGCTGCAATTGTACAACGCAGTGCACCGAAAGTTTACCAGATTGATTCCTGGGATGAGAGGGCTGTCCTATGATGAGAGATTGTGCAGAATGGGCCTATACTCTCTGGAGTTTAGAAGAATGAGAGGTGATCTCATTGAAACATACAGGATTCTGAAGGGGATTGACAGGGTAGATGCTGAGAGGTTGCTTCCCCTGGCTGGAGAGTCTAGAACTAGGGGGCATAGTCTCAGGATAAGGGGTAGGCCATTTAAGACTGAGATGAGGAGGAATTTCTTCACTCAGAGGGTTGTGAATCTTTGGAATTCTCTGCCCCAGAGGGCTGTGAATGCTGAGTCTTTGAGTATATTCAAGGCTGAGATAGATAGATTGTTGGACTCCAAGGGAATCAAGGGATATGGAGATCGGGCAGGAAAGTGGAGTTGAGGTCGATGATCAGCCATGATCTGATTGAATGGCGGAGCAGGCTCGAGGGGCCACATGGCCGACTCCTGCTCTTATGTTCTTATGAAAGTGCATTTACCAGCCCAAATGTTCTTCTGGTTTTTATCTCAATTTTTATGCCCCTGTCAGGAATCCTGGAGTGAATACTTTTGATTTGGTTGGCACTGTTCTGATAGCAGTTGAAAATGAAACCAGAAAGTTTTTATTACTCTAGGATTCTTATATGTAGAAAGAGTGACGGTTGTTGGATTTATGAGTGTTGGAGTTGACTTTGGCCTAAAATTCTCAAGGTTCAAACCTTGATTGATGAGATGATACTCTCCTCTCTGCTGGCTGTACGGGTCCTATGAGAAATGGGTTGGGTAGTCTCAATCAGCTTCTGAGTGCGCAAGGGCCCACTGCATTCCCAATTCTGCTCTAATTGATGATCTCATTCAGTGAGGCCAGAGGTAAACTAGTGTGGGTATAGAAAGGTGTCAACTGGATTCACTAGGGATGCTCTTCTGAAGTTAGGCTGAGGCACATTATTGGGGCAAAGCAGTGGGAGTTTTACTCAGCGCTTAACCTGTCTTGGGGATACTTGATGCTGACCCCGGGAACCTGAAATTAATATTGTTTTGTTCCCCAGCACCTACAATCTTTATTTTGATCAGCAGTAAATTCACACGAAAGATTACGAGCAAGAATGAGAAACTGCTATTCAACCCAGCTAAATTTTAGATCCTTGTTCATAGACTATTTTCATCTCTGTCTTGCCTTTGGTATCAAGCCTTGTGTTGCTCTACATCACTGGTACTTTGCAGGCCAGGAGCGGTTTTTAAAAAATTCATTCACGGGATGTGGGTGTCGCTGGCAAGGCTGGCATTTATTGCCCACCCCTAAGTGCCCTCGAGAAGGTGGTGGTGAGCTGCCTTCTTCAATACAACTGAGTGGCTTGCTAGGCCATTTCAAAGGGCAGTTGCTGTGGGTTTGGAGTCACATATAGATCAGACCAGCAGTTGGGTTTTTATAACAATTTGGTAGTTACATGGTCACCATTATTGATACTAGCTTTTTAGTTCCAGATTTATTTAACTGAATTTAAATTCCACAACTGCTGTGGTGGGATTTGAACTCACACCTTCGGGATCATTAGTCCAGGCTTCACATGGGGACGTGATGGAGGCGGGACTCCCACTTTTTGGGTTGTAGTCCCGCCTCCATCGACTTGTGGCCAACCCACTGTATTTTCCGTTGATTGACCTTGTTAAGCCCGCCCAGCGAGCTCAGCAGGCCAATCAAGGGTCCCTTGGATACAGGTAACGTCAGCCATTGAAATTTCATCTGTCAAAAGCTCTTGACAGATGAAATTTCAATGGCTGACGTTACCTGTATCCAAGGGACCCTTGATTGGCCTGCTGAGCTCGCTGGGCGGGCTTAACAAGGTCAATCAAGGGAAAATACAGTGGGTTGGCCACAAGTCGATGGAGGCGGGACTACAACTCAAAAAGTGGGAGTCCCGCCTCCATCACGTCCCCATTGACAAAATCCAGCCCGTAGGTTTTCAGGAGCGTCTTCAAGGAGGAGAGAGTGGTGTGAGGTGGAGAGGTTTAGGGAGGGAATTCCAGAGCTTTGGGCCTCGGCAGCTGAAGGCACAGCCGCCAATGGTGGAGCGATTAAAATCGAGGATGCACAAGAGGCCAGAATTGGAGGAGCACAAAGATGTCGGGGGGTTGTGGGGCTGGAGAAGGTTACAGAGATTGGGAGGGGGCGAGGCCATGGCGGGATTTGAAAACAAGGATGAGAATTTTGAAATCGAGGCGTTGCCGGACCGGGAGCCAATATAGGTCAACGAGCACAGGGGTGAAGGGTGAACGGGACTTGGTGCGAGTTAGGACACGGGCAGCCGAGCTTTGGATAAACTCAAGTTCATGGAGGGTGGAAGATGGGAGGCCGGCCAGGAGAGTGTTGGAATAGTCAAGTTTAGAGATTCCCTCATTTTTTCTCTTGCTGTCCCAACAGAAGATGACAAGGACTTGGTATTAGGTGGCAGGATTATCTCACCTTCCATATGACAACTGAAAGGGCTATTTAAAAGTAGCACTGTTAGTCCTGTAGTTTTTATTCCCCCCCCCCCCCCTTCCTTTTGGGAAGTTCCTGCCTCCACTTGGCAACTGGCCACTGTAGCATGTTTGAAATCAGAACCTCACCGTGTGGGGAGTCGGAAGTCCTGTCCCATTGCTGACCAATGTATCTTTGCTGCAGTGTTTCTGGGAGTGGCCTTTGAGCCAGGCATTGTTTAGGATGGTGGCCCTTGGGCAAAGAGTGAGCAACACTGATGTCCTTCCCGCGGAATCAGGAATCTCTCCATTTTTTTTTTTATTGAGCGCTTTTATGCTGCGGACTGTTTCTAAGGTGCATTTGTATTGTGTTTCTCATGAAGGAATTGGCTCAATTTGGCAAGAAAGGGTTCTACGAGGGAAGAATAGCAAGAGCCATCGTAGACATCATTCAGAAGAATGGCGGAGTTATGAATCTAGATGACCTGAAGGAGCACACCAGCACAGAAGTTACACCAACCTTCACAGACTATAAAGTAAGTGCCTTCATTTATGTTTCCTTATATTTCCTTTTAGTGATAATCAAGATGAGGGATAATTGTGGAGAGTTCATATGGTGAACGTTGCTTGGTCAGATATAGCACAGGTCAGATGGAAAGTTAAAATAAAAACTGAAAGTGCTGGAAACCAGTTCTGATGAAAGGTCATTGACCTGAAACGTTAACTCTGTTTCTCTCTCCACTGATGTTGCCTGGCCTGCTGAGTGTTTCCAGCATTCTCTGTTTTTATTTCACATTTCCAGCATCCGCAGTATTTTGCTTTTGTTTCAGTTGGAACGATGTTCCCTCTATATTCCTTGAACATTTTACTTTTACCAGATTGTGAATTTGTTAAAACTAACACACAGTGCAAAATATCTGCTACAATGTTTTAACCTGTTATCCAGGCCACCTCTTGCTAAGAACAAGTGCTGAAATGTATTGCAGCAAACTGCTATGGTGCAATATTTGTTTTGGTGATTGTATATATATTTTATCGAACAAATTGTAAACTTGTCACTAGGATTGTATGAGTAATTTTATTGACACTGCTTATCAGTATTATGAACAATTGATGAGAAGTGTAAATCCAATGATTAACAATGATCTGGAGTGATGTTGGCGTCACGACCAATTGTAGTCTTCAGGTGTAGTATGAGATAATTGGACTAGGTTATTCATTCGCCATTTTAAAGGCATAAGCTCTGTCCCTATTTTTATATTTCCATTCTAAATTCCTATGTCTCCACTTATAATGGAAACTTGTAATTCTGTAATTACCCCCTCTTAGGAACATAGGAAGGAACATAGGAACAGGAGGAGGCCATTCAGCCCTTTGAGCCGGTTGCGCCATTCAATTAGATCATGGTTGATCTGTATCCTAACTCCATCTACCCGCCTTGGTTCTGTAACCCTTAATACCCTCGCCTAACAAAAATCTATCAATCTCAGTTTTGAAATTTTCCGTTGACACCCCAGCCTCAACAGCTTTTTGGGGGAGAGAGTTCCAGATTTCCACCACCCTTTGTGTGAAGAAGTGCTTCCTGACATCACCCCTGAACGGCCTGGCTCTAATTTTAAGGTTATGCCCCCTTGTTCAGGCCTCCCCCCACCAGAGCAAAGAGTTTCTCTCTGTCTACCCTATTAACTGCTTTGATCATCTTAAACACCTCAATTAGATCAACTCCTGGCATGGTGGTGCTGCAGTACCTCCACTGGTAGGAGGATGTAATTACGGTCTGACATTATATATGTGGTCATGATGCGGAGATGCCGGTGTTGGACTGGGGTGGACAAAATTGAGAGGTCGCACAACACCAGGTTATAGTCCAACAGTTTTATTTGAAATCACAAGCTTTCGGAGCTATCGATTTGCTCCTTCCTCAGGTGAAGGAAGGAGCAAATCGATAGCTCCGAAAGCTTGTGATTTCAAATAAAACTGTTGGACTATAACCTGGTGTTGTGCGACCTCTCAATTATATATGTGGACATAGAAATTTATAGTGGAAAAAGTTAACAGGAAGTACACGCAGACATAACATTTTTTATATAGATGTATGTGCTCATCAATAAGGGACCCATAGACACAGTGATTGGTTCTGCTACTGGACCAGTTAGCACTGTAGTTTAAAAGAAACTTTACTTGACAGAGTCAAGAGATTTACTTGAATGATTGAAAAGATAACCAGTTGCAAAGGTTTGTTATTGTCTACTGCAAAGTCCCTCTGATTTTAGGGTGTGAGGATCTGGGAGCTTCCTCCAAATGGACAGGGAATCACTGCTCTGATGGCCTTCAACATGCTCGAGAACTTTAACATCAAAGGTAGGAGACTGAAAAACTCTTGGAGTGACCGAGGCTAGGGGCCTGCGAATCCGCGACCTGCTCTCCCTGCGAGAGCCAGTCCTCTTTGGGTGCACCCTATCGCAGAATCAATCTTAAAATGTTCACCGTGAAATATTATTCAGCAATATGAAATGGATAATAAGTGATCTCTAGGAGGCTGTAACACAGGAAGGGTTTGGATTTTGGATGGAGTTAGAACCTGAGAATGAAGCTACAGCACTTTCACCATTGTCCGACCCCAAGAGCATTGTACAGACTAGAACGTGATAATCTCCAGTTCCTTCCCTTCCCGCTCAGGCACGGGTTCTTGGGCACCAACCACCCATTGCCACGTTGCCCAAATGGTAATTCTTCACGTTGCCGAGGGTGGCGGGTGCCCAAGGAACATTGTCTGAATAGGAAGGGGAAAAAAAGAATATCTGGCAACGATCCTAGACAGTGAGAGTCAACAGAATATTTAACGGTAGGGTGCATCACAACCGAACCAGATCCCGTCCCCAAGCTCGTTTGCACTTTCCAGCAGTGGGCACTGGCCAGTGATCAGAAGTAGGAACTTCTTCGCTAGCTCAAGGGTACTGAGGCCAATTCCAAATTCACACAGGTGCAACAGGCTTTTGGAGGCTGAAGGTGATTAAAGCATCCCAGCTGATATCCGCTACTGCAGCCCAGACAAGGGCTTGGACCTGGTCTATATGATTCCACACCACAATGGGCAGCAGACATGCTTTTTTACAAAAAACATACGCTACCATAGTTTTTACGGCTTTCTTGTTGGTGTTTATTGTTTAACATTATCATTGACCACCTGCCTTTATGTCTGCTGCATTTACACAATGGGCTGGTTTTGAAGCCAGCCTGATCTGATGGGATGAAAATCTCCCCTCTCTGTTGGCTGTAAGAGTTGTTTGTGCAAACTAACCCTCCCCGCACACCTCCCGCACCAGCAGCCCAGTTGCGAGAACATTGGCACTCCCACGCAACCACCCCCCCTGCCCCCCTGCTATTGCTGAGGCACATGTTGACGCCATCTCTCGCCCACTCCTGCTCCACCTGCCCCTTCCCCCTCCTCACCCCCCACCCACCACTTCCTTGACACGAAAAGTGCCCTTGATCCTGATCCCCCGCCATGTGCAATGCCACAGAGATTGACGAGTAAATGTTAAAAATGCAGCTTACTGAGCTAGAGTTAGATCTCGAGGGATTAAATTCACAGGACAGTAGGGCTGGCAGATATAGAGTAAGATTCATACGGGGTGCCAGAACCAGCGCGCTGCAGTGAATGAACGGTAGTTTAATATTCGAGCGCTCATGCACATTCAATACTGCTGTGATAATTCTATTCATTAGAGCTCAGCAGGGGTCTTGGCAAGATAGGCTGGTGGATTCTGCTCTTGGGTGGGGTCGGGGGGTGGGGGTGAGTTAGTCAGGTTTGACTAAAACTGATACCGGAGTCAGGCTGACAGAAGAAAAGATGGGAGAGGACGTTCTGCCCTGGACTTAAGGCCAAACTGTTCGGGTTCCGTTACCTATAGCCGAAAGTTGTACAGATAATTCTGACAATATGTGTAACAACAGCTTATATTTCCACAGCGCTTTCAACGTAGTAAAAACAGTCCCACGGCGCTTCACAGGAGTGATTATCGAACAAAATTTGACAACGAGCCACATAAAGAGATATTAGCACAGGTCAAAGAGGTAGATTTTAAAGAGCGTCTTAAAGGAGGAGAGAGAGGTAGAGAGGTTTAGGGAGGGAACTCCAGAGCTTAGGGCCGGGCAGCTGAAGGCACGGCCGCCAATGGTGGAGTGATGAAATTCCTGTTCACCAGTGTGGAATATTGTGGCAGGTTCATTTTTTTCTTTATCTATTAGAAGTGAAGTGAAGCTGAGGAGGCAGACGGGCCCTCGGTTTAATGTCTCATCCGACGGCCGGCACCAGCGACAATGCAGCACTCCCTCAGCACTGCACTGAAGTGTCAGCCTGGATTTTTGTGCTGAGGGGAATAAATGAGTTCTGATTGTAACCGTTGCTCCGTATGTTCACCTTACTGTGAAATGGAGAAGCTTATTGATTTGTATTAGGCCTCACCTCACCAAGTGTTTTCTCGATCCGCCTTTGAAAAGATTAAAGAAATACATGCACAAAATATCCAACAAAATGTCCGATTCAGGTCACCAGAGGGTATAATGGATACACCCGAGTTGTGATAACGTGCACTTAGATATAGGTCAGTGCGAGTCAATGGGAGTGACTGAAGCCACTGAGCCCAAGACCCCATCACCTGTGGCTCAGTCAGTAGCACCTCTCGCCTCTGAGTCAGAAGGTTGTGGGCTCAAGCCCACTCCATGAGACTTGAGCACAAAAATCCAGGCTGACACTTCAGTGCAGTGCTGAGGGAGTGCTGCATTGTCGGTGGTGCCGGCCGTCGGATGAGACATTAAACCGAGGGCCCGTCTGCCCTCTCAGGTGGACGTAAAAGATCCCGTGGCACTATTACAAGGGACAGCAGGGGATTTCTCCCCAGTATCCTGGCCAATATTTATCCTTTGACCAACATCAATAAAACAGATCAGCTAATCATTTATCTCATCGCTGTTTGTGGGACCTTGCTGTGCACAAATTGGCTGCTGTGTTTCCTACATTACAACAGTGACTACACTTCAAAAGTACCTCATAAAAGCCCTTTGGGGTGTCCTGAGGTCGTGAAAGGTGCTATATAAATGCAAGTTCTTTCTTTATCTACAGCAGACCTGAATTTGTAACAATGTCACTCTGCCATTACTGCCTTAGAAATATAGAAGATAGGAGCAGGAGTAGGCCATTCGGCCCCTCGAGCCTGCTCCGCCATTCGATGAGATCATGGCTGATCATCCAAACTCAGTACCCTGTACCTGCCTTCTCCCCATATCCCTTGATACCTTTAGCTTTAAGAAATATATCTAACTCATTCTTGAATATATTTAATGACTTGGCCTCAACTACCTTCTGTGGTAGAGAATTCCACAGGTTCACCACTCTCTGGGTGAAGAAATTCTTCCCCATTTCTGTCCTAAATGGCTTATCCCTTATCCTTAGATTATGACCCCTGGTTCTGGTATCTGAATTCACCCATCTCATATTTGGGCGGACACTCCCAGGTATCCAGACGATTGAACTGGGCGGGGACGCACCGGTAGGAGCCCCTGCTCTGTCTTTGGGCTCCCATCCCTACTGTCTGTTCCCATCTCGTAAACTTGGCTGAACTCGAGGAGAAAATTCTGCCTGGGGACTCGGCCAGAGATACCAGAGGCAAAGCTTGTTGAAAAAGAGCCTGGTACAAAAAAAAGCAGCTGCGAATTCACTCCTTTGTTCTACTCCGTTTCCAGAAATGGGCCACAACAGTGCCGATTACATTCACCTGCTGGCTGAGGCAATCAAGCTCAGCTTCGCCGACAGTTTCTGGTTCTGTGCTGATCCAGCCAAGGTCAAAGTGCCCGTGGAAGAACTGCTCTCTAAACATTACTGTAAGCAGCGCTCGGAGCTCATCAACATGCAGAGGTGAGGCCTGACATTCAAGAGTTTCCATGTTTTGGTGGAATTGGGCTCCATTGCCTCAAAGAGGGAATCACCCTCCACATTAGAAATCAAATGGTTAGTAAATATTAGGATTAGCGTTAATGCCATTTTGCCCTTCTGTAGATTATAAGGGAATATTTGTTTGTTCTTCAAACAGATTGCTGATTGTCAGTGAAGGAAAGAACTAGCTTATAAGAACATAAGAAATAGGAGCAGGAGTAGGCCATTCAGCCCTTCGAGCCTGCTCCGCCATTCAATGAGATCATGGCTGATCTTTGACCTCAATTCCATTCACCAGCCCTATCGCCATATCCCTTGATGCCCTTACTGGTCAGAAATCTATCGACTTCTGTTTTGAATATACCCAATGACTGAGCCTCCACAGCCCTCTGGGGTAGAGAATTCCAAAGATTCACCACCCTCTGTGTGAACAAATTTCTTCTCATCTCAGTCCTGAATGGCCTACCCTTTATCCTGAGGCTGTGGCCCCTGGTTCTAGACTCCCCAGACAAGGGAAACATTCTCCCAGCATCCACCCTATCAAGCCCTGTAATAATTTTGTATGCTTCAATGAGATCCCCTCTCATTCTTCTGAATTCAAGAGAATACAGGCCTAGTTTACTCAATCTCTTCTCATACATCAGTCCTGCCATCCTAAGAATCAATCTCGTGAACCTTTGTTGCACTCCCTCTATGGCAAGTATATCCTTCCTTAGGTAAGGAGACCAAAATTGTACACAGTACTCCAGGTGTGGTCTCACCAAGGCCCTATATAATTGGAGTAAGACTTCTTTACTCCTGTACTCAAATCCTCTTGTAATGAAGACCAGCATACCATTTGCCTTCCTAATGGCTTACTTCACCTGCACATTCACTTTCAGTGACTCATGTACAAGGACACCCAGGTCCCTTTGAGCATCTGCATTCCCCAATCTTTCACCATTTAGGAAATACTCTGCCTTTCTGTTTTTTCTACCAAAGTGGATAACTTCACATTTATCCACATTATATTCCATCTGCCATGTTCTCGCCCACTCACTGAGCCTGTCGAGATCCCCTTGAAGCTTCTTCACATCCTCTTTGCAACTGACACTGCCACCTAGCTTTGTATCATCAGCAAATTTGGAAATGTTACATTTAGTCCCCTCATCCAAATCATTGATATAGATTGTGAATAGCTGGGGCCCAAGCACCGATCCTTGCGGTACCCCACTAGTCACAGCTTGCATCCTGAAAAAGACCCGTTTATCCCTACTCTTTGTTTTCTGTCTGTTAACCAATTCTCAATCCATGCGAGTATATTACCCCCAATTCCATGTGCCCCAATTTTGTTCACCAACCTCTTGTGTGGGACCTTATCGAAGGCCTTCTGAAAATCCAGATACACCACATCTACCAGTTCCCCTTTGTCTACTCCACTAGTTACATCCTCAAAAAACTCCAGTAGGTTTGTCAAACAGGATTTCCCTTTCATAAATCCATGTTGACTCTGCCCAATCTTACTATTAGTTTCTAAGTGCCCAGTTATTGCATCCTTTATAATAGATTCCAGCATTTTCCCAACTACTGATGTGAGACTAACAGGTCTGTGGTTCCCAGTTTTCTCTCTCCCTCCTTTCTTAAATAGCGGGGTTACATTTGCTATCCTCCAATCTGCAGGAACCGTTCCAGAATCTATAGAATTTTGGAAGATGACAACCAATGCGTCCACTATTCCAATGGCCACCTCTTTCAAAACCCTAGGATGTCGGTCATCCGGTCCTTGGGATTTGTCGACTTTTCGTCCCATTAATTTTGCTAGTAATTTTTTTTACTAATAATAATTTCTTTAAGTTCCTCATTCTCATCACACCCTTGGTTTTCTCGTATTTCTGGGAGGTTTTTTGTGTCTTCCTCCGTGAAGACAGAAACAAAGTATTTATTTAATTTCTCAGCCATCTCCTCATTCCCCATGATAAATTCTCCCGTCTCTGACTGTAAAGGACCTACATTTACCTTCGCCAGTCTTTTCCTTTTCACATACATATAGAAGCTTTTACAATCCATTTTTATATTTTTTGCTAGTTTGTGCTCATATTCCATTTTCCCTTTCTTTATCAATTTCTTGGTCCCCCTTTGCTGATTTCTAAAAAGATCCCAATCCTCAGGCTGACCGCTTTTTCTGGCAACTTTATTAGCTTCCTCCTTTGACTTAATACTAGCCTTAATTTCTTTTGTTAGCCATTGTGATTATAAAGGTGTTGCTGATGTCCCAGTTATACAAGTGGAGGCATGGAGATGGATAGTTATTCTGGAGTTTTGCCACTGGGAATCCGTGAGCAATTTTCCACAACTTTCCATCAGGAGATTAAATAAGTGGGGTAAGGACATGAAGTGTGGCGCTATCAAGGTCACAATCTCCACAATATAAACAATATAGTCTACCTTATCTTGGAATGTACCTAACTTATTTAATCTTCTGAGGGAAGATTCTGCATAAATGCTCCCTGAACCCCAAAGGTCATCACATGAAAATTCAGAAACTCTATCCACCATCAACAACCCCCACCCAAGGTGCACTCCACAGGTGACAAGCCTCTACCCATCTCCTCCTCCCCTCACAAGACCAGCAGTACATTATGTCTTGTGTAGCATTTACCCATCTTACTCTTGTATCTATGTCCTCTTGTTCTAGATCCTCAGTCACTTATCAACAGTCTGTTTCTATCTACTCTGTCCCATCCCTTCATCATTTTAAATACCTCTAATTAATCACTCCTTCATGTCTTTTGTTCTCATAAAAACAGCCCCAATTTTTCAAGTCATCCTTTGTATTTTCTCTGTTGCTCGAATGTCCTTCCTGCAGTGTGTTGCCCAAAACTGCACACAGTGCTCCAACTGCGGTCTTACTAAGGTTTTATATAGATTCACCATTACATCTCAATTTTTATATTCTATACCTCTTGTGATAAAACCCAGTATTCTGTTAGCAATTTTTAGAGCCTTGTCCATTTGAGAGGCAGTCTTTAATGTCTCAGCTTAAATGATATGATATCATAGCCATTACTGAGACCTGGCTACGAGCTGGGCATGACTGGGAGCTCAATATTCCAGGCTGTAAGATCTTTAGGAAATTGGGAATTGTGTTTTTGGATTGGAAAATTGTGAGTGTCACTCCATTATTTAAGATGGGAGGGAGGGAGAAACCAGGAATCTACAGACCCATCAGTTTAACATTATGTATTGGAATACATTATGTATTGAAACGTTACTGGAATCTACCATCAGGAACAGAGTAACTGAGTAATTGGACAAGTTTGAGCTTTTCAAAGTGAGTCAGCATGGATTTGTGAAGGGTGGATTGTGTCTGACTAATGTAGTTCAATTTTTCAAGGAGGTCACTAACATGGTGGATAGGGGAGTGGCTATGATGTTGTCTATATGGGCTTCTATTAAGCAATTGATAAGGTTCTACAAAAGAGATTATTAGCAAAAATGATAGTGCATGTACTTTCATTTTTGCTAATGACCTTGTGACATGGGTTGGTAATTGAGTAGTAGGAGACGGAAAGTAAGGATAATGGGAATGTATTCTGATTGGCGGGATGTGACAAGTGGTGTTCCCTTGTATATCAGTGACATGGAAGAAGGAATAGAGAGTTGTATATCCCAAGTTTGCAGATGACACAAAGTTAAGAGGCACAGTAAGTTGTGCAGGTAGGAGCAGGAAAGGGACATAGATACATTAAGTGAGTGGGCATTACTATGATAGATAAAGTTCAATGGAGGGAAATGTGGTGATCCACTTTGAATCCAAGAAAAATAAATCAGAATATTTTCTAGGAAACTAGGAACTGTGGAGAAGCAAAGGGATGTGGGTGTCCATGTACACAAATCACTAAAAGCTAATTTACAGGTGCAAACAATAATCCATAAAGGGTTAAATTATGCAGACTGGTTGCATAAACTTGTCTTGTATTCTCTTGAGTTTAGAAGGCTGAGGCGAGATCTAATCAAGGTCTTTAAAATGATAAAGGGATTTGATACGGTAGATACAGAAAAAACTATTTCTTCTGGTGGGGGAATCCAGAACGAGGGGGCACAATCTTAAAATTAGAGCTAGGCAATTTTGGAATTAAATCAGGAAGCACTTTTTCGCACAAACGGTAGTGGAGATCTGAATCTCTCTCCCCAAAAGGCTGTGGATGCTGGGGGTCAATTGAAATTTTCAAGACTGAGATCGATAGATTTTTGTTAGGTAAGGGTATCAAGGGATATGGAGCAAAGATGGGCAAATGGAGTTGAGGTGCAGATCAGCCATTGAATGGTGGAACAGGCTCGAGGGGCTGAATGGCCTACTCCTGTTCCTATGTAAACCTGAACCTCCAAATCCCTTTGCTCTTGCACCTCACCCAGTTTTGCCGCATTCAAAGTACAAATATAAATTTTATTTTAGGCCCAAATTAAATCATAAAACTCATTTAGCACAGTGAGATTATTTACAAACTAACCCATCAGCGGTCCAATATTTTTATGAGGTACTGGTTAATGCCGGGCCCGTTGTTTACCTTAGATAAAAGTATATGTATTTAAATTAGTTGGAAGTCTTGACATTTGGAGCTGTTTCAACAGTGAAGCCAAGCAGAAGAGATATGTAGTGGAAATGATGTATTGACCCTATAGTAACCAGTTGAAAATGGTGATGGACTTTATCCTTTGGGTCTGTTTGAGTGTCCTGATCAGGTTGCTGTTTACTTCTACGAACCTGCTGTTAGGGTAAACTTAATTCGTTGTTTTTTTCCAATCGACTGGATATGTTCTTGATTTCAGTTTACTGGTCATAAGCTTTAACTGATTTTTAAAAAATATAATGTATTTCTCACTTCAGGATTCCTAACATGTGACTCCCTTGCCCCTTGTGGATTCTTAGGACAAACAGTCAATGTATCCATGGCAACCCGTGCGAGGCTGGTGGTGACACTGTTTACTTTACAGCGGTGGACACGGAGGGAAGTGCCTGCTCTTTCATCAATAGCAACTACTTTGACTTTGGCACTGGACTTGTACCAGAAGGCTGCGGGTTTGCCTTACAAGTGAGTAACGAAAAAACAAACCACAAACACACACACACGCCCTTTCATCGCAGCTACGGGCAGTTATCTGCTACTGGGAAGTGCTACGTACACTATATACTGATAGCACATCCATGCGCTACAGGGAACGGTGGCCCGTGGAAAAAAAATAACCCATGCAGTGACAGCGGGCCTGAGAACTCACAAACCGTGTCAATGGGTGTGACTGATGATGCTTGAGCGTGAGACCAAGTATTACATAGAAACACGCCATTCGGCCCAACTGGTCTGTGCCGGTGTTTATGCTCCACACAAGCCTACTTCCACCCCTATCAGCATATCCTTCTATTCCTTTCTCCCTCATGTGTTTATCTAGTTACCGCTTAAATGCAACTCTGCTATTCGCCTCAACTACTCCATGTGGTAGCGAGTTCCTCATTCTAACCACTCTCTGAGTAAAGAATTTTCTCCTGAATTCCTTATTGGGTTTATTAGTGACTATCTTATATTTATGGCCCCTAGTTTTGGTCTCCCCCTCCCCCACAACAAGCAGAAACATCAGTTTGACATAGTCCCCTGTCATGTATCCTATCTATACTGCAGGTTCTCCCAAGACCAGGTCCGCGATTTTCCTCCCACTATCCTGCTCTAAATCAGGTGGGATCGTGATGGAAAATGCATGGGGGGGTAACTGACAGAATGACCTGCATTTCTGCCTGACTACTATTTTCCTCCCTCACTGCACCGCCCCCCAACCATGTGTAAATAGAGGTGGGGAGGCTGGGCCTAGTGAGCCGACCCATTTCCCTGCCTTCCTCTGCTGACTCCAGTGACTGCCAGGAGAGGGGAGTGGTGGCTGGAGTCCCTGGGTCAGCGATGGAGAGCCCACTGATGCCCCCTCTTGGAGGCAGACGGCCAGTTAGCGGGCCTCACTTCAAGCCTCAAACAGTCACCTTTTTAGGCTCCGAGGTCACAGAAACATAGAAACATAGAAGATAGGAGCAGGAGTAGGCCATTCAGCCCCTCGAGCCTGCTCCGCCATTTAATGAGATCATGGCTGATCATTCAAATTCAGTACCCTGTCCCTGCTTTCTCCCCATATCCCTTGATCCCTTTAGCCTTAAGAAATATATCTAACTCCATCTTGAATATATTTAATGAATTGGCCTCAACTGCCTTGTGTGGTAGAGAATTCCACAGGTTCACCACTCTCTGGGTGAAGAAATTCCTCCTCATCTCAGTCCTAAATGGCTTACCCCTTATCCTTAGACTGTGACCCCTGGTTCTGGACTCCCCCGCCATCGGGAACATCCTTCCTGCATCTAGTCTATCTAGTCCTGTTAGAATTTTATAAGTTTCAATGAGATCCCCTCTCATTCTTCTAAACTCTAGCGAATACAAGCCCAATCGTCCCAATCTCTCTTCATACGTCATTCCTGCCATCCCGGGTATCAGTCTGGTGAATCTTCGCTGCACTCCCTCCATGGCAAGAACATCCTTCCTCAGATAAGGCGACCAAAACTGCACACAGACAAAAAATCTCTCTCCGATCTTCGGGCCTCTTCCGTCCCATTTAAGTGGTCCCCTTCTCTTCGGGTGCTGCTATAGGGCCCTGGTGAGACCACACCCTGGAGTATTGTGTACAGTTTTGGTCTCCTTACCTAAGGAAGGATATACTTGCCATAGTGGGAGTGCAATGAAGGTTCACCAGACTGATTCCTAGGATGGGGGCATTGTCCTATGAGGAGAGATTGAGTAGACTAGATATATTCTCTAGAGTTTAGAAGAATGAGAGGTGATCTCATTGAAACATACAAAATTTTTACAGGGCTTGACAGGGTAGATGGAGGGAGGATGTTTCCCCTGGCTGGGGAGTCTAGAACCAGGGAGTCAGAGTCTTAGAATAAGGGGTCGGCCATTTAGGACTGAGATGAGGAGAAATTTCTTCACTCAGAGGGCGGTGAATCTTTGCAATTCTCTACCCCAGAGAGCTGTGGAGGCTCAGTCGTTGAGTATATTAACAAGACAGAGATTGCTAGATTTTTGAATATTAAAGGAATCAAGGGATATGGGGATAGTGCGGAAAGTGGAGTTGAGGTAGAAGATCAGCCATGATCTTATTGAATGGCGGAGCAGGCTCGAGGGGCCGAATGGCCGACTCCTGCTCCTATTTCTTATGTTCTTATGCTGCAGAGTTTCCTGGCTGACAGTGGCAGGCATCCTCATGCTGGTGGGGATCCCAGTGGAAGCCTGCCCTGTATAGTTGATGTCTCCCCACCTAGGAAACTGGGCCAGGTTCATGGGAGGGTTGGGGTGGCAGCAGGTGGATGCCTCCTGGGGGCAGATTCAGGAAAATCCAGCCCAAAATCTTTTTTTTGAGAGTGAGACTCTTATCTAAGTATTTTTCTTCTCTTCCCCTTCTTTGTGTCTCTTGAGCCAAATACACTGTCCGACATGCCCTTGCTCCTCCTTACGTTCACTGCGTTCTAATCAAAATGCATGGCGCGGTCTCCTACTCGAGCTCATTCATTCCCAGGACCTTAAAGCCATGGACCTCATTTTCTATTTTTCCCTCCTCCGTCAAACCATAGAAAGAGGCCATTCGGCCCATCATGTCTGCAATGGCTCATTGGTCGAACAATCCAAAACTAATCCCACTGCTCTGCTTTGACCCCATAGCCCTGTATCTCCCTCTGTGTCAAATAGTCATCCAACTTTCCTTCAAAAGAAAGAGTTGGGCCTTCTCTCATGCCTGCTGTAGGTGGTCCAGGTCTCGCTGTTATACAACAGCATGCTCAGAACACACGTTTAGTAGACCCGTATCTTAGCTAAGAGGCATAGATTATAAAAGTTGAGATGTAATAGTAAAATAAGACCACAGTTGGAGTATCGTGTGCAGTTTTGGGCTCCGTACTATAGGAAAGATTTTGACACAATAGAGAGGGTACAGTGCAGATTCACTAAGATGCTGGCTGGTGTGATATGAAGAAAGACTTGAAACATTAGCGCTCCTTTCTGTAGAACAGAGGAGGTTAAGGGGTGATTTCACAGAGGTGTTTAAAATTATGAAGGGATGGGACAGAATAACAGAAACAGCCTGTTTCCAGTCATTGAGGGGGCTAGAATGAGGGGGACATAGATATACGATCAAATGTAAGAGAGATTTAGGACAGAGAGCAGGAGAAACGTTTCTTTACACAGAGGTTGTGAGGCTGTGAAATGCACTACTGGACTTAGGAATTGAAGCAGAGACCATGTCAACATTTAAGAATCGGTTAGATAGGTGGTTAAAGGAAAGGGGAATAAAGGTGTATGGGAACAGAGTGGGCACGTGGGATTAGGACTACTGCCCATGTGGAGAATAAACACCAGCATGGATTGCTTGGGCCGAATGGCCTGTTTCCATGTTGTAATTCCTAAGTAATATGGTTGACACTGGTTACTTGATTGAGACCAGTGCCCGGCCGAGGTCCAGTGCCCGGCCGAGACCAGTGCCCGACGACCGAGACCAGTGCCTTGCCGAGACCAGTGCCATGCCGAGACCAGTGCCATATTGCTTCAGTTACACTCTGCCACTCTATGGCACAGCAGGACATTGGGACTCCACCATGCTGTGCCACTGGGTTGAACCTTCTCTCCAACAAAATACTGAAGCCAGGAAATCCTCACAAAAACACCCTGACAATGTTGCCACAGAACAGAGACCAGAGGAATTCTTAGTTCTCTGTGTCTTGCGATACCACACAAAAAATGCAAAATTCCCCCAGTCTTAACATATAGATGCCATCATTATCACGCTATCAGAAAACGGGGGAATCTGAAAGAGGGGCTTCACTATAACTTTGATTGTGAGTGAGACAAAAGGCCAATCAGACTTTCTTTGTTTGAACACTGAACATTATTATACACCGAAATATTTCATGGTTTAGAACCTGGGGTAATAATATTGAAATATTACATATTTTCTCCACTATGCAAAATATATCCTTGTGACTCAGTTACCATGCAGAAAACACCTCCAATATCTACTATGTAGCCTTGATTCATTTTTCTCACTTTCTCTGTAAGGTTGGAATATATATTTACTCCTACCGAGAGCAGCCTTTCACTGGCTAGCTATTTCTCTCCTGAACGGTTGCTACATTTGGCTGCAGGAGCACTCTCTGCAGTTCCAAGTAATTCACTCTTGAGGTGTTTGGCTGTAATGAGGTTCAGCTGTGGCTCAGTGGGTAGCACTCTTGCCTTCTGAGCCAGAAGGTTGTGGGTTCAAGTCCCACTCCCGTGAGACTTGAGCCCATAATCCAGGCTGACGTCCCAGTGCTGCACTGGCGGAGGTGCCGTCTTTCATTAAACCGAGGCCCCGTCTGCTCTCTCAGGTGGATGTAAAAGATCCCGCGGCCACTATTACGAGGAAGAGCAGGGCGTTCTCCCCCCAGTGTCCTGGCCGCTATTTATCCCTCAACCAACATCACAAAAACAGATGATCTAATCCTTATCTCATCGCTGTTTGTGGGACCTTGCTGTGTGCAAATTGGCTGCTACATTACAACAGTGACTATGCTTCAAAAAAAGCACTTTGGGATGCCTTGAGGTTGTCAAAGGCACTGTATATATTTTCTTCTTTCTTTCTTTTAAAAGGTGAATATTATTCTAACTATTTTGACTTGTTGTTTTAGAACAGAGGCACCAATTTCTCACTCAGCCCCGAGCACCCAAATTGCCTGGCACCGGGAAAGCGGCCCTACCACACTATCATTCCCGCCCTTGCCACATCTGCTGCCACTGGACAACTTCTGTGTAGCTTTGGAGTGATGGGTGGGTTCATGCAACCTCAAGGCCACGTGCAGGTAAAGGCCAGTCTGTTATTTGTCTAACAGGTATTACTTCGCGCCCAGCTGTGATAGGTGCATGTAGCTCT
This sequence comes from Squalus acanthias, assembly GCA_030390025.1. NCBI lineage: Eukaryota > Metazoa > Chordata > Chondrichthyes > Squaliformes > Squalidae > Squalus > Squalus acanthias. Next base: position 16,396,685 of record CM059429.1, read on the forward strand.
TTTATGTGACTTGCTTTGTCTAGCAGTACCGGTTTGCATGTTGCACCTTGAGGGCAGGTATGGTTGCAGCAGCTGACAGAAGTCAGAGATGGCATCTTTGCTGAGGCACAGCCTTCTCGTAGACTGGCCTATGATGAGGTCGTGGCTGCTGACGTGTGTAGTATTTTCTGTGCCTTGGGCCATACTGGGACCTCAAAGTCCTTCTCCTAACGCTGAAGCTCTCTAACCATGGTCTCCTCCAGCTCCGCCAACAGGTCCATGGTGTGCTGTACCCATGCTGCTTAGTCTCCGATTGCCAATGCCCATAAGCTATGTGCAGTTCAGGTGACCACACAAACTCTTCTTGCTCTCAGTGTTTCTTTTAATTCTAGGTTGAAATGAGAGTAATTAATACAATATGAGAAACCAGTAAGTTTGTTGGACATTTGCACAATTCCCTTTAATTGCAGATTAACAATTAACATGGGGAAGGGGATATATCATTTTGAAAACCTCTATTAGGTCACCTCTTAACCTTCTCTGTTCCAAGGAGAACAGTCCTCACTTTTCCAATCTCTCCTCATAACTGATGTCCCTCATCCCTGGTAACATCCTGGTAAACCTCCTCTGTATCCTTCATGCTGGAACTTTATAAATCACTGGTTAGGTCTCAGTTGGAGTATTGTGGACAATTCTGGGCACCACATTGAGAATGAGAATTTAGTGGACCAATCATTTCCTCAGCTTGTGTCAAAAGTGCAGTTGTAACATTGAGTGGAAGTGCGATTGAGCCTCTTTGAACAGAACTAAAGGGATCGGTTAGTGATAGGAATACTCATTGATAATGAAGAGAAGGCAAGTCAAATGCTCTGGGAAGGAATAAAACGGATGAATACTAGGTGCAGAGTAGTGATGATGGGGGATTTTAATTACCCTAATAATCGGGATGCATTTAGAAGTTTGAGGTCATGTTTGACAAATGTATTAGATCTTCTTGATGACGTTTCTGACTATGTGGATAGGTGATGTTCTGTATCTGGATTGGGTGTTCTGTATCTGGATTTGGAACACAGGAACAGGAGTAGGCCATTCAGCCCTCAAACCTTTTTCGCCATTCAGCTAGATCATGGCTGATCTGTACCTCAACTCCGTTTACCTGCCTTTGCTCCATATCCCTTGGTGTTGGAGGTGGATGGTGTGGTTGACTGTGTCAAAGTTGCAGAGAGGCCAAGAGGGTGAGGAGGGATGATATTGTTCAATCACAATGTTTCAAAATACAGACTCCTGATTGAATGCGTACCTTTAGACTCGACTAAGTCATTCACGCCCCATGACAGTACCCTCACCAGATTGACTATAGCTTCAAACTGAACTGAACCAAACCAGTTTGATATAAAATCCTGATATGGATACCTTTATAGAAAGAACAGGAGCAGGCCATTCAGCCCCTCAATTCTGTTCCACCATTCAATTAGATCATGACTGATCTGTACCTCAATGCCATTTACCCGCATTTTTTCATATCCCTTGATATTCTTACCCAACAGAACTCTATCGATCTCAATCTTCAATTTCAATTGACCCAGCATCCACAGACTTTTGGGGGAGTGAGTTCCAGATTCCCACTACTCCTCAGAAATGCACTTCCTGATTTCATTCCTAAATGGCCTGGCTTTAATTTTAAGATTAAGATTGTTCTGATTTGCCCCAACAGACAAAACAGTTTTTCTGTATCTAGTGGGTGTTACATATCTGGATTTCAAAAAGGAGTTTGATGCTGTCCCACATCAAAGATTATTGCATAAGATTCAGGCCTGTGGATAGGTAGAAATGCAGAGTTGAATGAAAGAATGGCTACTGCAAAGCACGCACTGAGTAGTAGTAAATTGGAAGTAGTAAATCTGGATGGGATACTCTCTGTGTTCCTCCAACTCTGGCCTCTTGTGCATCTCCCACATCCTTCGCTCCACCATTGGTGGCCGTGCCTTCAGCCCTCTAGGCCCTAAGCTCTAGAATGCCCTCCCCCAAACCTCTTCGCCTCGCCACCTCTCTCTCCTCCTTTAAGACACTGCTTAAAACACACCTCTTTGACCAAGTGTTTGGTCACCTGTCCTAATATCTCCTTCTTTGGCTCAATGTCAGGTTTCATCTGATTACGATCCTGTGAAGAACCTTGGGATGTTTGGCTACGTTAAAGGCGCTATATAAATGCAAGTTGTTGTTGTTGATTTGGTTATTAATGGAGTGCAACAGAGATCGGTATTGTAACTATTATGGTTTATCATTTTCATAAATGTCTTAAAGACTGAAATCAGTTCAGATGTGTCTAAATCTGTAGATCACACCTCGATAGGAGCAGTGGCAAATGATGCTGGATTTGTGAATAGAACACGGGCCAATGTAGATAGCTTCAAAGTGACTAGATTTGAAAAAGGAAAAGGTAACATGGAATATATAGTCAATGGGGATGTATTGGAGCTTTGAAAACAGGAAAGAGATCTGGGCATATTGATGGAGAGGTCAGGAGTCATAGTCATAGAGTGATAGAGTCATAATGGCACAGAAGGAGGCCATTCAGCCCATCAAGTCTGTGCCGGCTCTTTGTAGAGCAATCCAGTCAGTCCCATTCCCCTGCTCTATCCCTGTAGCCCTGCAAGTTTATTTCCCTCAATTGCTTATCCAGTCTCCCCTTGAAAACATTGAGTGTCTCCGCTTCCACCACTTCCATCAGCAACGAGTTCCAGGTCCTCACCACTCGCTGTGTAAAAACGTTTTTCCTCACATCCCTCCTGTATCTCTTGCCCAAAACCTTAAATCTATGGCCCCTAGTCCTTGTACCATCAACTAGTGGGAACAGCCTTTCCCAGTCTAGCCTATCCAAACTCGTCATAATCTTGTACACCTTTATCAAATCACCCCTCAACCTCCTTTGCTCTAATGAAAATAAATCCAGCTTCTCCAACCTGTCTTTGTAACTAAGACCCCCCATCCCCGGAACCATTCTGGTAAATCGCCTCTGCACCCTCTCAAGGGCCTTTACATACTTCCTAAAGTGTGGTGACCAGAACTGGACGCAATACTCCAGTTGTGGCCTAACCAGCGCTTTATAAAGGTTCAGCATAACTTCTCTACTTTTGTACTCAATACCTCTATTTATGAAGCCCAAGATCCCATATGCTTTGCTAACCACTCTCTCAATATGTCCTGCCACCTTCAGGGACCTATGCACATTAACTCCCAGGTCCCTCTGTCCCTGCACACTCTTTAAAACTGTGCCATTAAGTGTATATTGCCTCTCCCTGTTCCTTCTGCCGAAATGCATCACCTCACACTTCTCTGTATTAAATTCCATCTGCCACTTGTCTGCCCATTCTGCTAGCCTTTCTGTGTCCTGTTGCAGTCGATTGGTATCATCCTCACTGTTTGCCACACCCCAAAGTTTGGTGTCCCAGATAGTACGGAAATCAAAGCAAAGTTGGGCAGCATAGCAAAGAGTGTGTAACGTGGAAATTGAAAGAGATGATTCAAAATTGTCCACTGCTTTGGTGAGACCACAGCTTAAACAACAGTGGCTGAGGTTGTGACGGCTGTGGCTGAGAGTGCAACGACGGATGATCTGGTGCAGTTCCCACTCTCGGTGCTTGGAGAGAACTTGCACTGACGTTAGGTCAGTCACTAACCTGGGTTGGGAGCATAGACTATGGAAATACTGTACAATCATTCCAGAACAACTGGTTCACAGCTCCCTCTGTTGATTAAATCAGGGGTTTTCAGCTTCAGTCTACTTTTAGAGCTGCAATTGCCGTAACTCACATAAGGAGGTGCCAGTGGGATTGTTGTGGATTTGAACCCTGTTGTAGTGGTGCAGAGCGTGCGGGTTCAATCATTTCTCCTGGCACGGCATCCAATTTCCTTATCAGCCAGGTTCAATGACACTTCAAAATTACATATGAACGGCAATATAAAACGCAGCTAAACCAGCACAACAGTTTAAGGCTGTTTAATCTGGTAAAATCTTATTTAGTTCAGGAATTTCGATTCATGTCATTAACTTCAGAATGTACAGTCTTCTGCTAGTTAAAGCAGATATGGAAATAGAATCATAGAATGATACCACACAGAATGAGGCCATTCGTCCCATCGTGCCTGTGCCGGCTGTTGAAAGAGCCATCCATTCCCCTGCTCTTTCCCCATGGCCCTGCAAACTTTTCCCCTTGATGTATTTATCCAATTACCTTTTGAAAGTTATTATTGAATCTGCTTCCCCTGCCCGTTCAGGCAGTGCATTCCAGATCACAACAACTCGCTGCGTAAAAAGAATTCTCCTCATCTCGCCTCATTTGCCAATTATCTTCTGCCACTAGAAACAGTTTCTCCTTATTTACTCTTCTCAAAACGCTGCATGCTTTTGAACACCTCTATTGAATCTCCTTTTAACCTTCTCTGCTGTAAGGAGAACAACCTCAGCTTCTCCAGTCTCTCCACACAACTGAAGTGTCCCGCATCCCTGGTACCATTCTAGTAAATCTCCTCTGCACCCTCTCTACAGCCCTGGCATTCTTCCTAAAGTGTGGCGCCCAGATTTGGACACCATACTCCGCAATACTTCGACAACAACATCAACAGAAACAACAACAGCTTGCACAGTGCCGTCAATGTAGAAAACATCCGAAGGCGCTTCACAGATGGCTGTTGGGAATGGAAGCCAGACTAGGAGGAGAGACGGAGCCGAGGCAGAAAGTGTGCTGGAGAGATGGGCTTTCAAAAGATTTCTAAAGGTGGAATGTGAGGCTGAGAGGTGCAGAGGTACAAGCGAGAGAGCTCCAGAAAGCTGGGACAATGCGATTGAAGGTTCTGTCACTGGGACAAAGGGAGGGGGAGCTGAATTGGAGACCAGAACCGGAGCGTTCAGTGCGGACTATAGGGCTGGGGGAGCCGGCTTCCTGTGAACTGATACTTAGGAACATAGGAACAGGAGGAGGCCATTCAGACCATTGCGCCTGCTCTGCCATTCAGTTAGATCCATGGCTGATCTGTATCTCCACTCCATCTACGCATTCTGGTCCCATAACCCTCAATACCCTTACCCAACAAAAATCTAGCAATAAAATAAAATAAAAATGCTGCCTGACCTGCTGAGTATTTCCAGCATTTTCTGCTTATATTTCAGATTTCCAGCATTCGCGGTATTTCGCTTTTGTATGAGGATTGATCTGACCCATTTTAACCAAGCTCCTTTCTTTGTCTGCAAGGTATTGCTTAACATGCTGGAGTTTGGGATGAATCCACAAGAAGCAGTAGATGCCCCTCGCTTTTGTGTGGAACACAAGAAGTCAGGTATCTCTTCATTTTGCCGCGTAAAGGATTATTGACAGCATTTAAAATTGAGTGTGCATGGGGAATTTAAGAGCCCAATAAAAAGAGGCTCTTCCGTAATTCATCCAAAGCCCCAAAGCTATGGGGGTGATTTTTGGTCTCCTGATCCCGAGCAGTAGTGGCCGGAGAATGGACTGTCAGGTCCTCCTGCCTGGTTTGCACTACTTGCCTGATGTTCCTGGGGGGTTGGAGGATGGGTGGGGGGTTGTGGGAGGGGGGGGGTCTGTTGGCCATCACCCAGCAGGAGAGTGAGATTAGACTGTGGAGAAAAATGCTGGCACAGACTTGATGGGCCAAATGGCCTGTTTCTGTGCTGCAACATTTTATGATTGTCGGCCACAGGGAACCCCTGCTAATTAAATCAATGAGACTCTTTGCTATTTAGATCACAGACTGCATTTGAATGTTATGACAACGTAGACAAACCATTCAGGGTCTGTCAGCGAGCGAGAATAAGGTGCTGTCACAAACCAATTCTGTAGCAGAATCACTTTTCACCTTGTGCCGTAGAGTGGTCGGATGTGGGTTTACATCTCATCAGTGTGTCATCGCTGGGAGCTTGCGAAGGCCCCTGGGTTTAGGTAACTCGTGGCCAATTGGTATGGATAATTTTAATCTGGGAGGGAAAGAAGAATCATTGCGTACTGTATATTTTAATCGATAACAGATACAGGTCAGTGAACTCAGAGTGTTAATTCACTTTCTAGGCGCTGTGTTGGAACATTTAACATATAGCTATCCTCTGACGCATGGCACAATGCTATCTGAAGTGCACACAGGCAGAGGAGATTAGAGTTTACGCGGGGGCGGAATTTTAAGATCAAAAAGCATTTGAGCAATAGCACAGAATTGTAAAATATTTTAGTTACTGCGTGTGCCATTATCTCAACTGAGACGGTGACTCAACGACCCGTTTTACACCCCGCCTGATTTTCTATTCCATTAACGTCAATGGACCAATTTCACCACCTTTACCTGCCTTAAGGGACAGGCTGGTATCGCCAAGACAGATCTTCATTTTTGGCTTTTTGAATAAAAATGGGTTTGCTGCTACAAGACTGGTTTCAGAATGTAGTTAGTCTTTTACACCCAGTGATGGAGGCAATGCTCAGCACTGTGCCAACCCCACCTTTCTCTTTTTGGATGTGCCTTATTTGGAGGGAGGTGAGGGAAAAACAACCAGTGCTTTGGGACGTCCGGTGGTCGTGAAAGAAATGCAAGTCTTTTTCTTTCCCCCACCTGAGAGTCCAGACAGGGCCTCAGTTTAACATCTCATCTGAAAGACGGCACCTCCAACAGTGCGGCACTCCCTCAGTACATGTTCCTAGTATATGTGCTCAAGTCTCTGGAGTCAGACTTGAGCCAACAACCTTCTGACTCGGAGGTGAGAGTGCTGAGCCAAGGCTGACCCTTGAAGGCCTTGCCTCTCGTGCACTCAAGGTCGACTGCTTTCTAATTGTGAAGTGCTGGATACAGCCTTATAGAAAATATTTTGCTTCAATAGATCAACGTACTATTTTCAGTCACAGTATTCACTGATAAGTGCAAAGTGGATCTAGGGTCTGATTACAATAGCTCTGTGTTGAAACTGGCAAAAGAGCTGATTAAACCTCAAGGATAACAGTCCAGATTTATCCGATTTATTCTGCCTGTTGACTGAAGGTTGTGCCCAGCCTCAAATTAAGTCAGACTTGTGATAACTGAGTGTGGACCATCAACAGGATCCACTGCAGCAAGTTACCAAGGTTTCTTTGGCAGCACCTCCCAAACCCACGACCTCCACCACCTAGAAGGACAAGATGTGGAGATGCCGGCGTTGGACTGGGGTGGACAAAAATGAGAAGTCGCACAACACCAGGTTATAGTCCAACAGATTTATTTAATTTTACAAGCTTTCGAAGCGGTTCGCTCCTTCGTCAGGTAAGTTAGCAGTGAGAGAATCTCCCAGAATTCACAATTTAAACCCAGACAAAATCTATTCACATTATTCCCTGCAACAAAGAGCACAGCCAAGACAATGAGATGTGTCGGGGAACACTTCAGCAGCCAGGGGCATTCAGCCTCGGATCTGCGGGTAAGCGTTCTCCAAGGCGGCCTTCGAGATACACGACAGCGCAAAATCATAGAGCAGAAACTGATAGCCAAGTTCCGCACTCATGAGGATGGCCTCAATCGCGATATCGGGTTCATGTCACGATACAGAACGTGACTTGACATCATGGCCGGTCTTCCCAGGTGTTTTTTTTTAAAAAGGCTAACACAAGAACACAAATTGACAGGATATGCAGCCAGCAGGTGGTTTGACACGTTGGACCCCCTGGGACACATCTCATTGTCTTGACTGTGCTCTTTGTTGCAGGGAATAATGTGAATAGATTTTGTCTGGGTTTAAATTGTGAATTCTGGGAGATTCTCTCATTGCTAACTTACCTGACGAAGGAGCGAACTGCTTCGAAAGCTTGTAAAATTAAATAAATCTGTTGGACTATAACCTGGTGTTGTGCGACTTCTCATTTTAGAAGGATAAGGGCAGCAGGCACATGGGAACACCATCAACTCCATTTCCCCTCCAAGTCACACACCATCCTGACTTAGAAGTATATCGGCCGTTCCTTCATCGTCGCTGGGTCAAAATCCTGGAACTCCCTCCCTAACAGCACTGTGGGAGTACCTTCACCGCACGGACTGCAGCGGCTCAAGAAGGCAGCTCACCACCACCTTCTCAAGGGCAACTAGGGATGGGCAATAAATGCTGGCCTTGCCAGCAATGCCCACATCCCATAAACGAAAAAAAAAAATTCACATTGCAGGAAATGAGTGTATAAAGAGCGTCATGGGGAGGTGAGGCCGTTGTTACATTTTAGGGCATTTACTCGGTCCAGCATCTTAGTCCAGGCACGTAGATAAGTTCTCCCTCCCTATGGGCTGGAGTATACTCCTTCACCCGCCTAATATCTGAATCATTTGCAGCAAGCCCAGGGATTGAACAGAAAATCCTGGTTACTGTATCTCGACTTCCTGGTTACAGCATGTGTAGAATAAGCACTCCACGAGACCGTGGCTTAGACTGTGAACCACTGTACAAATGTATTGAACAGTAAATACATAAATGAATGGCAGCAATGACACACGGTAGATATATCCCTTCTTGCAAGATAATGCAACACGGTGGCATAGTGGTTAGCACTGTTGCCTCACAGCGCCAGGGACCCGGGTTCGAAACCGGCCTCGGGTGACTGTCTGTGTGGAGTTTTGCACATTCTCCCCGTGTCTGCGTGGGTTTCCTCCGGGTGCTCCGGTTTCCTCCCACAGTCCAAAGATGTGCGGGTTAGGTTGATTTGGCTATGATAAAATTGACCCTTAGTGTTAGGGGGATTAAATACGTGGGGTTACGGGGATAGGGTGGGATATGTGTCGGTGCAGGCTCGATGGGCCGAAATGGCCTCTATCTGCACTGTGGGGATTCTGTGATTCTGTGATAATAATAACACTTGTGTCTGCTATGCTAAACTGCAATGTTCCTGAATATATACGGTGATTTGTTGCTGACTGTCCACAGAGTCGCATTGACTATCAATGGCATCAGACAGGCTCAATTGGAACAAGACAGGTTGAGAAATACCTTTCAAAAATTTGACCGGGACAAAGGAAACTTGAATGTGTGTCTCTGAAATGCAAACAGAGCTGCCAATCAAGCACGTGTACAAACAAAGCCCTCAGCATGCTTGTATTTGAACTGAATGCTTTGGCCCCTCCCTCGGATACATGAGGCAGACAAAGGGTGGGATCTTCAACCCACCCTCCGCCACCTTTTCTTTTTGGTGTAGGTTGGGTGGGCGACGAAGGTTCACTGCCTCCTTGCCCATTTTTACCTGTCTCTGATTGGCTGCCAGGAAAGATGAGTTGAGGTTCAATATGCCCACCCATTTAAAGAAAAGGAAGAAAGAACTCGCATTTATAGAGCATCTTTCCTCAGGACGTCCCAAAATGCTTTACAGCCAATGAAGTACTTTTTCAAGCGTAGTTACTCTTGTAATGTAAGAAACGCGACAGCCAATTTGCACACAGCAAGCTCCCGCAAACAGCAAATGTGATAATGACCAGATAATCTGCTTTAGTGATGTTGGTTGAGGGATAAATATTGGGGCCAGGACACCGGGGAGAACTCCCCCTGCTCTTCTTCGAAATAGTGCCATGGGATCATTTACGTCCACCTGAGAGCCCAGACGGGGTCTCGGTTTAACATCTCAATCGACAGACGGCACCTCCAACAGTGCAGCGCTCCCTCAGTACTGGACTGGAGTGTCAGCCTAGACTTTGTGCTTAAGTCTCTGTATCTATGGTGAGCGTAATAAAGTAATAATCAAATGACATACATATTTTTCATCATTTCTGTCATATTCAGTTCCCTTTTGATAGTTAGTATTGAATGTGCGTCCACTGCCCTTTCAGGCAGTGCATTCCAGATCGCTGTGTTAAAAAAAAAATCTCCTCATCTCCCCCCTGGTTCTTTTGCTGCCTTCTGTGTTTCCACGTGTCAGAATATGGTGGGCTGTGTTCTGTGACCTTTTAACCCCCTACAGAAAGAAGCCAAAAACCATGACATATCATAGCGTCATAACGGCACAGAAGGAGGCCATTCGGCCCATCGAGTCCGTGTCGGCTCTCTGTGGAGCAATCCAGTCAGTCCCATTCCCCCGCTCTATTCCCGTAGCCCTGCAAGTTTATTTCCCTCAAGTGCCTATCCAGTCTCCCCTTGAAAACATTGAGTGTCTCCGCTTCCACCACTTCTGTCGGCAGCGAGTTCCAGGTCCTCACCACTCGCTGCGTAAAAAAGTTTTTCCTCACATCCCCCCTGTATCTCTTGCCCAAAACCTTAAATCATAGACAATGTAAAAAAAAATCTTTGTCACTTTTTAAACTAAATCACAGAGTATGGGGAAGCAGTTAGCACTGATTGTGCTTCCTGCAGAGTTACCTCAGTCATCTTCACTTACAGACTCCTCTCTGGAGCTTTGCCATCTCAGGCAGTGGAGTGTATGCAATCATGTAACGCCCATCAGATACCCTTCAACATGTCCAGTCCAGGGATCTTCCCCATCGGTCTTGTCGGCTTGTCACGGTTAAATTTTTGCCATTTTTCATGAGCCTCTTCAGAATACTGCCAGTGTCCCTTTTTACAGTGACTTTGGCACTGTTATTTTATAATATATGAAGTGAATATTGTTTTTAATGATTTAAGCAAATGTGCTGTTGCACACAAGTCATGTCCTAAAGAACAAGTGGGCAGCTAATGTCTCTTTCTACGCAGATGGAACCTGGAGGCTCTCGTTGGAAGAGGGGATCTCCCAGCCTGCTGCAGAGGACCTGATAGCAAGAGGTCACAATGTCCACTGGCCAGTTAGTGGACATGACCGGTCTCTGTTTGGACGTGGCCAGATTATCACCAAGGGAACATGGTGGGAGTCGCAGCATGCCCTTATTGCTGAGGATAACCAAGAAGTACTATGGGCTGGATCTGATCCACGGGCTGATGGTTGTGCTATTGGATACTAGGTTACTCTGCGGTTATGATTAAGGATGAAGATAGGATTTGCATTGTATCGTTTATCTAACCAGTTTCAGGTTGAATGTCCTTGTTTAGTATACTCCTCAGTATCGTCAGAGTTATGCGTAATATGAAATTAAGCTTTAGGAAGAAAGAGAGAGAGAGTGGCATTGATATAGTACCGTATCATGTCTCATAGAAATGTCTCAAAGTGCGTCACATAGAATGAATTGCTTTAAAGTGTAAGAACTGTTGTAAATCAGAGCAACACAGCAGCCATTTTGTGCACATGTGGCTCCGTAACAAGAAAGCAACAAAAGGTTGTTTGAGCAGGAAGTGCTCAAGATCATAGACTTTTAATCTTTTTAACCAGCATATTTTTCATTACTCTTTAAATCTTACAGTCTAGAAGGGGTTTTTGATTTCCAAAATAGAAGCCAAAGGATTCTTGTGAAGAGCGACCCCAGCCATAAAGTCAGCAGAGAGAATTCCACACAGATCATTTTACACTCAGAAGCTGAGGTTGAAAGTGGCGAGACCTATATGGAGGACCTGCTGGTTTGAGAAGACCAGGAGAGAAGCTAAGGTATATTAAGTGCTTAGGCGATGGCAGCTTTGGTTTGAAAAGCCCATAGATTGGTGAAGGGAGAGAGGTAAGGGGTTCTGAGGCAAAAGCAAAATACTGCGGATGCTGGAAATCTGAAATAAAAACAGAAAATGCTGGAAATACTCAACAGGTCAGGCAGCGTCTGTGGGGAGAGAAACAAGAGTTAACGTTTCAGGTCGATGACCCTTCATCAGATCCCTGAGTTCTGAGGTCCTGGGAAAGAACGAGCTGGAGTAGGAGACTATTGACTGAGTCTTGACTTCAACGCCTTCCCCAGTCACAGGCACTGAAGAGAATCGAAAGGCAATGGTAGGGTGTGAGCCCGTGCTTCTTCCTCTTTTCCTGGTAGATAATGGCCCGGATTTTTGTGTTGAGGCTATCAGCCCTCACCGTTATTATGGAGTAAATCGGACAGCAACTTCCAGAGTCCGTACATGCGCAGTTAAACGCAGAAATCCGGAAGATCCTGTCCGAGTTACCCTGCTCCTCCACAGGCTGCGCTATAACAGAACCTCGCCGATAGACTCAGCATTGAAATCAAGGACGTGAAGTTGCTGTACTTACCCACTAGTTACCCATGAAACACACCAGAAAAAATTAGGTGTAAGTGAATTTCTAATGGCGTGATCAGTCATAATTACTGCCAAACAACCTCTCTGGCACTGAAATTCCTTCAGAATTTAATTGTTGGAGATTTGCAAAAAAAAAATTAAAAGGTGTTTTTTTTAACTTTTTCTTTCTGTCTCTTTTATCTCTCTCACTTAATCCCATCTTTCTTTCCCTCTCTTTATTTCGCTTTCTGTACATGATTTTACAATGAATTACATCTAATTTTATACTTCCTGGTTTAGACTCTGCGTGATTCGGTGAGGATTCTTCAATCTGATTGGTTGAAGAGCCACGCTGTTGCTTGTCCTGTTCACACACGCTACAGATCCCCTGTAGAGGGCGCCGCGCTGGATCAGATGCCCGATGACAGCCGCTCAAAAATCCGCAAAAAGTCTGTGGGCAGCTGTCAGCGTGATGAACAGCGAGCGTCGTTCCTTTGCCACTGACCACAAAATCCAGGCCAATGTTTATTTTGCTGGCTTGCCTACATCACCTCGACTGAAGCTAATCCAATGCGATATTATCATATTTCTTTATGCACGCTTTTAATTTTTGAGTAAAATTTGAGCCCTTTCCCTCGTTGGAAGAATAGATTTTGGCTTTTGGCAAAGAGCCATTCGCTCTCGAATTCACTTCATGAGTAATTTAATGAACATTTCCTTTCATAGTTGTGGCCTTTATGAATATTACAATGTAACACAGCACTGATAGTGTCAGACATCGTGTTTGTCAGTGTTAGCAGCTGTCTTGTAGCCTTTATAAGATTGGTGGCAAATAAACGGGTATGTAAAAGGGAGATCGATTTATCCCCCCAAAAATTCTAAGTTGCTTTACAATTCGTTCTCTATTAAATGAAAATGGTTTGAATTCATGGTTTAAAATTCAGTACTTTTTCAATCCCAAGATTGCACTGCACAAAACATTTTCTGGTCCCTTTTAAGTTCATTCTACAACAGTCAGATCAAATATTGTTGTTTTCCGATTTTCGTCCTCTCCTGAAGGCGCTGACTCTCACCAGGGTGATGGATCCATGGTCAGTGGGCTGCCCGTCCAGCTGGGAACTGCCAACAGGGGGCATCGCCACTGAGGTTCCTTGCGGCAGAAGATCGATCTGAAGCTGGAACCCGGGCTGACTATTCTACCTTATCACAGCTGAGGGCTACTGAGGCCGATTGCTGCAGCTGAGGTCGGCTGAGATTTTTACGCGGTCCTGGTTGAGATTGGTTAATTCAGCACAGACCGAGGATGGGGGCGTGGGATCTTCCTGGTCTGTCTGGCCCAGTGCCACGTCAAACGGTGGATTTGCCCGCTAAAGCATCAGTGAAGACTGAGCAAATCAGATTTGCGGCCAGTTGCTTTAGGATGCTGAAGGGGAGTTAGACCTCCATTGTTACAGTTCACACCGTGTTGCACACAGCTATGTTTTCAGCTGCGCGTCACCATGAATGAAAAATAAAGATATGAAAGGGCCCAGAGGAAAGTCCCACACCTCTGTCCCCAAAGCCTTTGGGCAGAGCCTGTAATGGGTACAGTGCTGCACAAGATTAGTAAGAAGGTAACTGCTCAGGTGATTACAATCTGCGGTAAGTGTTTCCCTATAAAGCACTCGTGACTTTTTTCCCCAAAATCATTAGAATGTCGTCTCCATGAAGCCGAGAAGCATTTCACACAATGAGCTTGGATTTTTTTATATCACAAATCGCATCCTCTAATAGTAACTAATCCACAAAAGCTGTAAGATTAAAGAATTGTTCAGTGAAGCTAAAATATATACACAAATCTCGATCTTAAACTTCTTTTCACTGGAAACCAAACAGTACTTTTGAGTGCAAGAAAGTTGTTTGTAATCTTATTAGTTTTTGGCTGCAATGGCTAATTTCATAGATAAGAATACACGCAACAGACACACACCACATGTATGTATATACACACATACATCCACGCACCCCACACACATGCACACCCACAACATACACACACAACGCACACATACATACATCCACACACACCACACATGCGCACACACAATACATACACAACACACATGCACACACACAACACATACGCGCACACACAACACACATACACAAATACAGACACACACACAACCAATGAAATGTATGTTTCATATCTGCAGGGTTGGTGGAACGCTCCATCAAGGGTCAGTACAACTTGCTTAGGATGCTCACAAGATAATTACAGATGAGGAAGGCCATTCAGCCCATCTTAATCTATCTACCCAGAGTGATGCTAACATCCCCTCTCCCCCACTGAAGCATCAGCAACCATGGTCTTTGCCTCCACTGCTCTATTTGGAAGTTTATTCTGTACATTAAAGCACTTTGACACAAAGAAAATTATTTCTACCAAAGCAACCATTTTGTATTCCATTAAGCGGAATGGTCATTTTGCACCCGGTAACATTTACATCACTGATCTAGTTTACTGGCCTGTGATTGTTTTCAGATTTTTAATCAGTTAAAAATGAAGCGCAGTCACAAAGCAATCGTTCTTTAGCACCACAGTTCACTGTGGAATATAAGGTACAATTCTTGAGTTATTTATTCCCCCCCCCCCCCCCAAATGAAGTAAGTATGGTTGGAAGCCGTTTGACAGCTGTTCATTGACTGAATTCGCCCAGGAAGGCAATCACAGCCAATATCCGACCACTACCAAAACTATAAAAGCAGTGCGAGCGATGTAATTGACAGCCTTCAGCTTTCACTCTGTCACGGCATGTTAACGTTTTAGCCAAGGGCCCCTAGCAACGCACGAGTTATCAGTGGCCTAGTAAATATTCCATACACTGCAATCTTTCAATAACTGTAAATAAGTTTCAGAGAGCGGTACGAATGGTTACGGAAATGAGTTAATTGGATTATGTCATGTGACAGGCCCCACGAGTCTCATTCTAAGCACCTGAGTCAGCTTGGAGTTGCTCATTAGGAACGGCTTGAGGTGGCCGCTCTGATCTAATTGTCACTGTAATGTAGGCTGTCACATTGCTCACAAGGAGAGGTTATCAGTGAGGAGTTGCCCTAAATGCCCAGGAGTGATTAATGCGTGACTCGAGTTGTCCTACATTAAACAAATGCTGATAAAGCAAATTATGGGAAAAAATATTCTGTCTACTATCCGACTACAGTGCATTTAATTATTTAACACTTGGCTTATCAGAGATCACATAATGGACAGGAACAAATACAGATATGTCTCTATCCCTACAGTTCTTTAGTTTCTTAGCTCTATGCACATAAAAATAACATGGTTAACATAGAATTATGTAGAAATTACAATAAGGCAATAGGCTGTTCAGTCCACAGTCCATGTTAATGTTTATTTTTCACTTGAGCAGCAGTCCTAATCGCATGTGCCCACCCTGTTCCCATATCCCTTTATTCCCATTTCTTTCAACCTATTTATAAATGCTAACATTAGTTCTGCTTCAATCACTAGCTCTGGTAGTGCGTTCAAAAGCATCACAACCCTCTGCGTTAAAAGCAAAGGGGAAAAATTCGGTGGCGCCCCCTTTGGGGCGCTAACTTCACCGGGATGCTACTTTTAGTGCCCCGAAAATGTTAGCACCCCAGCGCCCAAGCAGGAGGCGGGACACTACTGGAAGCACTCCCCTCCTTCCTGGGGCGCTACAAGTGAATATCGCAGCGCTACGTGCAACAGCGTCACGCGTGTCGGCACGTAGTGCTGCGGTATTACAGGTCTCCCTGATTAAAGGGGAGGGTCCTAGCGCTGCGCGCACCGGGACCCTGCTGGACCACCGGGGAGCGGGGTGCCGGGAAAGCAGCCCGGCACTCAAGAGGAGCGCTGGGCTGAGCGATTGCGGCCGGCACCCCGAATAAAAAAGGGGAACGGGGCAGGTGCTGGCAGGCGGCCCAAAAAAATGGCCGCCCGACACCTGCCCTTTAAATACCGCCGCCGTGGCTACATAAACGCCACCCTGACCCTGTCGGACATATCGTCCGGCGATAGGTCAGGGGGCGCAACTGAAGTTTGCGGCCAGGGCACGAGTGGGGCGCTGCACACGGCGATGACGTCATCACTGGAGGCGCAGCACCGTGGGGCGCTACCAGCTACCGCCGCCACTGAATTTCGTGGGAGGTGTTAGTGGCGCCGCGCCTGGGCGCTAGAGTCTTTGCGCTCCGGTAGCGTCCCAAAAACTGCCCACAGTACTCCAATTGTGGTCTTACTAAGGTTTTTTTTTTATAGATTCGCCATTACATCTAAACTTTTATATTCTATACCTCTTGCCATAAAATTGAGTATTCCATTAGCTTTTTTTAAATCACCTTATCTACTTGTGCTGCTTTTAATATTCTTGTCAACTTGAATTCCACATCAGATAGCTGTCTTTTGGTCAAATTATAATTCCAACTTTCATATTTTTTTTAACAAAATATACCACCTTATATTTATTGACATTGAATTCCATCTGCCAGCTTTTTGCCCATTTCACCATTTTATCTATATCCCCTTGCACCTTCTTTTGGTCCTCAGCGTTATTTACTATGTCCTCTATTTTAGTATCCTCTACAGATTTGGACACCACTCCCTCTAGCCCTATATCCAAATCATTGTTGTACCCAGTGAACAGAAGCAGTCCAGAACAGAACCGTATGGGACACTGCTAGGCACTTCTGACCACTCTGAGAAACTGTCCTTAAATCCTACTTTCTCTTTCCTCCTGACTAATCAGTTTTTAGTGCAGTTTGTTACACTCAGTCTAATTCCATACCCTGTAATCTTCTTTAGTGGTCTCCTGTGTGGTCCCTTGTCAAAGGCTTTCTGAAAGTCCACGTACACCACATCCGCTGCCTTTCCCCCATCCAACATTTCTGCCACCACCTCAAAGAACTCTTATCTGGTTACTATTCTATTGCGGGATTAGTGCGATCATCAACAATCAGAGTCACAACAGTAGAGCACTGATGTAACTTTGTTTAGAATTACAGTTTCGCAGTGTTAGCTGCGTACAGATAGCAATTGCATGCATCTGTTTAAGTCTATGGATTTAGCAAAATGGCTTCCAACCTTTCTGACTCAAGAGATGGTTGCAGATTGAACTAAACGTGAGTCCTCTTCTGTGGTCTGTGTGTGTGTGTGTGTGTGTGCGCGCAAGTATGTATGTGCATGTGTGTACGTGTCTTTTCTCTCTCTATCTCTATCTCTCTTTCTTGGTTACAACTTCACCAGTCCTTCACGGTTATCTTTTGTTCCTGGGAGGCAAGTGTCATCTCAGCCGGCATGTTCACATTTTGCTTTTCGTTGCTTCTTCAATTCCATGTATTTTTCATTTCAAGCTTTGTCGTATTGCTTTTAACATTCTTCACATTGAAATCTCTTTGAGGTGATCCTGCAGTACAATCATTGTACAACAGACTGCACCAAGGATCTAGGTTCTAGGACAGCAAGTGCTATCAGATTTATATAGTTTGTGAATGGAATTCAAATTCTTCCATCATATAGGCCAGATCAGTTGGTGCTTAGAGACATCATCGTCCAGGTGTTACATTAAGAGTGCATGTGTTTGTCCTGATTCTGAGAATCAGAGTCAAACAACTTGGGAGCAGCATATGCTTCAGACGGTCACCACTACCTTCTCAAGGGCAACTAAGTTGGGCAATAGATGCTGGCCTTGCTAGCGATGCCTGTATCCCAAGAATGAATTAAAAAACGTATCATTCCTTACTGTGTCGGCTATAAGTGATGTTGAGTGTCTGGTCTGATCTCAGGGCAATGGTCTTGAGCAGGGTTCTTAAGTAATGGAGGAAAGATGGTCCTAATGCTTTGAGGAGGTTGTGTCACCTCCAGGTCACCACACCTCATCCCAATCCACAGCATTCAATGACTTGAGGTGGTTCAGTTCTGGGGCTTCAATTTCTGCTTCACCCACTTGGATGATGACTTAACGGCCGAACTAACAGATGAGAAGAGATCTGAGGTCAAACCGTTTGATCACTCACATAAATATTGGTATCAGCTACAGAAAGAAAAATGTCAATCCTTTTTTAATGGATCTTTAATACAGGTTGGATGTCTCATGAATGTTTAGACTCCTGTCCCATCTTTAATTGACTATACATTTCATAGAATCAGAGAAAAGTACAACACAGAAGGAGGCCATTCGGTCCATCGAGAGCAATCCAATTAGTCCCAATCCCCTGCTCTTTCCCCATATCACTGCAACTTTTTCTCCTTCAAGTATTTGACATTTACTGTAGGTAATTGCGTTAAGCTTTTCAGATTACATAGTTATCCTGAATAATTGTTTAAAAATAAACCTAATGCATCAATGCACAAGGGAGTTGCCATTATCTGCCATAATGGGAGAAAATGCTCTGCTAAATAATAGAAATTCGTAGATATTTCAGAGTCACCAGATCTTGATGTTGCACCAATACCTTCGACATAAGAATCAAAAGAAGTACAACGCAAATAACATAATGAGAGATTAATCTATCTCGTGCTGTGACACTAGCTTTGTCCAGTGAAATGTCCGGCAAGTAATTTGGAAAAAGGGGCTAATTGGAGTGCGGATGATCGAGGCGCTCTCCCTGGAAATATTCTGACCTGGAGTTCCCATCACATTTGCACCCAGAGACACCCGTAATCTAGGTGGAAACATATTGGCCCAAAAATTAGTGTTGCTACGCGAGAGTACGCACTGTGTACTCTCACGTATTCTGTCTCCAATTGCCGGTTTTCTGCATGCACTGCGCATGCGCTGAAAACCGGCACTTGGTGATTTCAAAAGGGGGCGGTTCCTAGGTGAACCGCGTGCGCGCTACAGGCTGCGCGCACGCAGTGCACTTAGTGCTTTGAACGCGCAGGTAAGTATGGAAGATTTTGCACATAAAGAAAGGAGGCGTAAGACCCTCTTTTAACAAGGTAAGTAGTTAATTAAGTATTATTTTGAATTTTTTTCAACAGATATATCTTTTTTAGAGACTTTAAAGAAAGGTAAGTTTATTTTTATAACTTTTTAAAAGATTTTAAATTTTTTCAAAAATTTAATTTTTTGTTTAAAATGGTTAATTTATTTAACTATACTTATTTTATTAATGTGATGGTTTTTTTAAAAATTTAATTGAGGTTTAGCTGTTCTTTTGGGGGGTATAGATTCATAGCTTTCACAGCACTTGTGAAAGCTATGAATGAAAGATGGTGTGCTGCCATTGGCTCTAACTGAGTCACGTGATCCCACAGCTCGCACAAATTAACTGCGCCTGTGGGATACGGAAGCCCTGCACAGCTGCTGTCCAGAACATCAAGTTCGTGCGAGCTGGGAATGAAAAAGCCAGTGCACAGTGAGAGATCGCGGGGAAGCCTTACCCTCGCACGAAGGCTCCCTCACTAATTTTTGGGCCATGTGGCTTAAAAGAATTTTGGCCGTAAGTGAGTTACCCACGGCACTACAATAGGCCCAAGTCTCCTCCATCTTTTACGTCCGTCTGTCAAACCCTCTGTCCGAACAAATCTCTGCCCATAAAACTGGCCACGCCTCCTCAACCATCAAATGCGAGTATCCTCCAATTGTGTTAGGTCGGAGGGTCTTTCAACATTGCGATCAGATTTTCAGGTATAGCAGGAAACTGTAATTTTTCTGGTCTTTCAATTGCAAATTTTTGAGTGTTTAAAAAAAAATTATGCTCACTGATACCTGCTCTATATTTTCTGTTTCTGTTAATGGATTTTTATGGCACAAGTATAAATCGCAAGTTTCCCTGATTGCAGGTTCCTAAACACGCTGTGCCTGATGTGTATGATTGATGATTAAATGTTAGTTTTCATATTTAATGAAGAGAAATCTATGGGGGGCGATTTTGCCAGCCCTGGGGAGGTGGGTATGGAGGCGGGACTGCTGGGAAAATGGCAGAATCTGGGGGCGGGTACCCATCCTGCCCCCAACACACCTCCGTGCCATCTTCCCAGGAGGCGGGTACCCGACCCGCGCTGGGAGCTGCCTCCTCGAGGCGGGAAGGGGATTAGTGCCAATTAACTGCCTGTTATCGGGTAGTTAACAGGCAGTTTTTTGGATAATCCCTATTTTGCCACCTAAAGTGTGGGCTTCCCGACGGCTCCAAACCTCGCCAGGGTCAGCGAGGCGAGTCGTGGGTCTGCGGGGGTCGGAGGGGCCGAGATGTCCGGTGTGCAGGTGAGTGATGGGTGCATGTGTGCAGAGGTAAGTGTGTGAGGTGAGTGTAAAGTGTTTTAATAAGTTTTACTTACCTTTGCTTCTTCCTCCAGGCTTCATCCCTTCAGGTCTCGGGAGTCCCTCAGCTCACCGGCAGAGAAAGCAGAATGGTCGCTGCATTCTCAAATGCATCAGCCTTCTGCTTTCTGCTCAGGACAGATCTCTAACTGAGCCTGTGTCCCAGGACTCAACTTCGAGGACAGATTGTCAGTGTTTGACAGCTTCACAGAGCTCTCAAACGATGACAATTCATCTGTCAAAAAATCTTGACTGATGAAATGTCATACGCTGACGCTCTCTGTAACCGGCTTTCCCTTAATTGGCCTGCTAAGCCCGCTGGGCGGGCTTAACAAGGTCAATCAAGGGAAAATAGCGTGGGTTGGCCGGACGTTGATGGAGGCGGGACAAAAACCCGACAAGCAGCAGTCCCACCACCATCATGTCCCCATTGGCAAAATCACCCCCATAGTGTGGGTTTGGCTCTTTTCTTCGGTTCTGACCGTTTACACTGATTTACGCCCATTTTAAGTTCGGGCGTATTCTACTGAGATTGGGTTGATACTTGGGCGTAACTTGACCGGTAAAATGGACACAAACATTGGGCGCGTCCTCTGGTCTAACTTCCGGGTTGCGCCCAAGGAGGAAACTCTAGACCTGTGAATTCAAACTGTAGAATGGCTTCACAAGTGTGTATCCGGATGTAATCGGGAATTGCCATAATATTGGGGGTTGGAAATTTGTTGGGGAGGTTTGTTTCTGGCTGTAATTGGAGAAAGATTGGTCTTTTTTTTTTGCTGAGTGCATCGAGTGCCCAAACCCTTCTTCAGCTTTGCTGATTATTAACACGGACTGTGATATCTTATACATCATTAGGGTCGCTGTTTTCAATGACATAACTGAAAGGTTTATTCTAGTGGTGACACGCCTGCGTAGCCAGGCACCTGTATGTACTTAACTGCCAGCAAGCCAACTCAAACACAATTCCTCATCTCAGGAAGGGTTCTGTCCGCTTCAATTGACTGCTCTTGAGTAAAACAGCGGGGTCAGTGTTTTGAAAGCGTGGAACAGCATGTGTTATGGAAAGTGTGCACGGTGCATTGGCATTACTCTGATACCTTTCGCTGTTCTCTGCATCGTGGCTGACATTTTGCTCTATTTCCCAAATGGGGAAACTAAGTACGTAGAGAACAACCAACTCACCACATTGGTGTGGTTCTTTGAAGGAATCGTTGGAGCTGGAATATTGGTGGGTATATTTTGTAGTTGATTGAAGCCAATGACCATTAGTCTTAGAGACGATGGCAAGTTGAAGAGGTTTTTTAAAAACAGTAGAGAATGAAAGGTTAATGTTTCTGATAGGAAGGGCTCTTCAATGGATTGATTCTGAAGGACCTCAGCTAATACCTTCCTCTATCTTTCTTGTTCAGATGCTAACCAGACCTGCCGTGCATTAGTCAGTGTTTTCTATTTTTACCATTTAACCAGAGGATACAGATTTAAGGTAGTTGGCAAAGGGACCAGAGGGGGATGAGGAGAATTTCTTTTATGCAGCTCGTTGTCATGATATGGGATGTCCTGCCTGAAAGGGCGGTGGAAGCAGATTTAATAGTAACTTTCAAAAGGGAATTGAATATATACTTGAAAAGGAAAAAAAATTGCAGGGCTGTGGGGAAAGAGCAGGGGAGTGGGACTAATTGGATCGCTCTTTCAAAGAGCCGGCACAGGCAGGATGGGCTGAATGGCCTCCTTCTGTGCTGTAAAATTCTATGATTTTCCCGTTCTTGCGTTTGGCATTGCTGGATTACCCGGGCACAGCGAATACAGGAAAATCAAGCAGGTACCGTTCGGGAGGCGGGGCTCATAGCAATTCAATTTCGCCCTATTTGCTGCGTCCAGCTGATTCATTACACCCGGGCGCAGGAACAGAAAAAATCTTCCTTGTGGATTTTTAATTTGAAGATATTGGTTGATACATTTTTTAAAAATGGAAAAGTACCGGGGAAGAAAAAAAAATCCAGCTGCCACCTGGCGGCCCTGGAATGTTAACGTGGATGCCCCGTTAAGATTGCTCCCTGTTTGGCAGTACATTCCCCACTTGTATATGTTTCAGTCTGTTTTTTGAATCCTGTACAACGACGGCGCCCAAAATTACAAGCAGTCTCTGAGAATGGTTCGTTATTAAGCCGCTGACTAACTTTTTCTTCCCCCCCCCCCCACTGCCCCCCACCACCACAAGACAATTTTCCCCCTCCTCTCCTGAAGGTGCTAACTCCTTATGGGATTACAGTTTCCATGGCGACTGCTGGCCCATGGCTATTCTGCTCAGGTGGACATCCCTCGTATGTAAGCCTAGATGATTACGGCCGCTCGCTTCCCCACTCCCTCCGACGTGATATTGTTTTCACGTCACAGATTTTTAAATATAAATTGTGTCGCCAATTTACAAATGGGTGCTAGGACTCTTCCTGGTATGAAGTGTTTGCATGCCGAGAGTTTCGGCGTGTGTTTGCTATACTTTTTAACTTGATAAGGGGTGCGTAAAGAATCCTCCCGTGTTTGTTTTCTGAAGGTCATTACTACACATTTTCATGCCGAGAATGTCCCACTCCAGAGATTTGAACACTAAAATCT
This sequence comes from Squalus acanthias, assembly GCA_030390025.1. NCBI lineage: Eukaryota > Metazoa > Chordata > Chondrichthyes > Squaliformes > Squalidae > Squalus > Squalus acanthias. The sequence continues at coordinate 16,419,644 of CM059429.1, forward strand.
AGGCTAACACTCCAGTGCAGTACTGAGCGAGTGCTGCACTGTCGGAGATGCCGTCTTTCGGATGAGACGTCTGCTCTCAGGTGGGTGTAAAAGATCCCATGGCACTATTTTGAGGAAGAGCAGGGGAGTTCTCCTGGTGTCCTGGCCAATATTTATCCCTCAACCAACATCACAAACAGATTATCTGGTCATTCTCACATTGCTGTTTGTTGGAGCTTGCTGTGCGCAAATTGGCTGCCGTATTTCCTACATTACAACGGTGACTATACTTCAAAAAGTACTTAATTGGCTGTAAAGCGCTTTGAGACGTTCTGAGGTCACGAAAGGCGCTATATAAATGCAAGTCTATTTTTTCTATTCTAAGTTATTTCTTTCAGTGAAAACCCTAATCCTGTCAAGGGCCTTATTCTAAAAGAGTAAAACCGTCAGTGAGGGGGGTGGGTTGGGTCGGGTTGGGGGAGTGTCGGGTCGGGTTGGGGGAGTGTCGGGTTGGTTTGGGTTGGGGGAGTGTCGGGTCGGGTTGGGTGAGTGTCGGGTCGGGTTGGGGGAGTGTCGGGTTGGGTTGGGGGAGTGTCGGGTTGGGTTGGGTTGGGGGAGTGTCGGGTCGGGTTGGGGGAGTGTCGGGTCGGGGGAGTGTCGGGTCGGGTCGGGTTGGGGGAGTGTCGGGTCGGGTTGGGGGAGTGTCGGGTTGGGTTGGGGGAGTGTCGGGTTGGGTTGGGGGAGTGTCGGGTCGGGTCAGGTTGGGGAGTGTTGGGTCGGGTCGGGTTGGGGGAGTGTTGGGTTGGGTTGGGGGAGTGTCGGGTCGGGTTGGGGGAGTGTCGGGTCGGGGGAGTGTCGGGTCGGGTCGGGTTGGGGGAGTGTCGGGTCGGGGGAGTGTCGGGTCGGGTCGGGTTGGGTTGGGGGAGTGTCGGGTCGGGTTGGGGGAGTGTCGGGTTGGGTCAGGTTGGGGGAGTGTTGGGTCGGGTTGGGGGAGTGTCGGGTTGGGTTGGGGGAGTGTTGGGTTGGGTTGGGTTGGGGGAGTGTCGGGTTGGGTTGGGTTGGGGGAGTGTCGGGTTGGGTTGGGTTGGGGGAGTGTCGGGTTGGGTTGGGGGAGTGTTGGGTTGGGTTGGGGGAGTGTCGGGTTGGGTTGGGGGAGTGTTGGGTCGGGTTGGGGGAGTGTCGGGTTGGGTTATGTTGGGGGAGTGTCGGGTTGGGTTGGGTTGGGGGAGTGTCGGGTTGGGTTGGGGGAGTGTTGGGTTGGGTTGGGGGAGTGTCGGGTTGGGTTGGGGGAGTGTCGGGTTGAGTTGGGGGAGGGTTGGGTTGGGGGAGTGTCGGGTTGGGTTGGGGGAGTGTCGGGTCGGGTTGGGTTGGGGGAGTGTCGGGTTGGGTTGGGGGAGTGTCGGGTTGGGTTGGGAGAGTGTCGGGTTGGGTTGGGGGAGGGTTGGGTTGGGGGAGTGTCGGGTTGGGTTGGGGGAGTGTCGGGTCGGGTTGGGTTGGGGGAGTGTCGGGTTGGGTTGGGGAGAGTGTCGGGTTGGGTTGGGTTGGGGGAGTGTCGGGTTGGGTTGGGTTGGGGGAGTGTCGGGTCGGGTTGGGGGAGTGTCGGGTCGGGTTGGGGGAGTGTCGGGTCGGGTTGGGGGAGTGTCGGGTCGGGTTGGGGGAGTGTCGGGTCGGGTTGGGGGAGTGTCGGGTCGGGTTGGGGGAGTGTCGGGTCGGGTTGGGGGAGTGTCGGGTCGGGTTGGGGGAGTGTCGGGTCGGGTTGGGGGAGTGTCGGGTTGGGTTGGGGGAGTGTCGGGTTGGGTTGGGTTGGGGGAGTGTCGGGTTGGGTCGGGTTGGGTTTGTGGGAGTGTCGGGTAGTTAGGTTGGAGGAGTTCAGAGGCAGGATGCTTTGTGCTGAAACTGCCAGGAAAGCGTTTAACCAGAGGTGGTTACCGATGGTCTACAGGACAATGGCCTAGAAATTCATCTCGGGCGGCGGCACAATAGTGACGGTATCGGCTCGGCCTGCCGTTATACGCAGCGTCTGATAATCAGTTCCATGACTGCAATGGCGCTGAATATCCGGCGCTGTGTCTAACGGGCGGCCGTTCCGATACCACCCGTTTTGCGCCACCGCCTGGAATGAATTTCTCGGCCAATTACTCCATGATACAGCAGGAAATGGCAAACTCATTCAGAGAGACCATAGGATGGCTGGCGTGAGCGAACGGAACAGCACTGTGGTCCAACAGAGGGTGCAGTTATTGCGTGACTGAAATGATCGGAGTATATTTTAATCAAAGCACAAACATTTAATGATTTGTTTTCTTTTTATTAACTTTCAGATGATTTTGCCTATAGTGGTGTTCATTAGCCTTGAGGACGATGATTGCTGTGGTTGCTGTGGGAACATCAGTTGTGGAAAGCGTTGTGCAGTAAGAATTCTCCCGATTTCTTCTCCCTTCATTGTCTAAGTCAGATCGGTTTGATTGACAGGATTGCTGAATTGCTGCCTATTCTCTTTCAATCAGATGCTGGCCTCGGTTCTCGTGGCTCTGATCGGGATGGTTGGCGCTGGATACTGTTTCATTGTTTCTGCTGTGGGCTTATCGCAAGGCCCGTACTGCCTCACAGACCTGGGATGGCGCTATCCCTTCAACAATACCAACGGAAGGTGAAAAAAAATCAAGTTTAATATTTCCACTATTCAAATGGCAGAAGTGTGACCTGATGTATTTTGGAAGGAAGGATGAGGAGAGGCAATATAAACTAAATGGTACAATTTTAAAGGGGATGCAGGAATGGAGAGACCTCGGGCGGGGCGGGGCGGGGTGGGCGCGGTGTTTACGTACACAAATTTTGAAAGGTGACAGGACTAGTTGGAAGGACTTTAAAAAAAAAATAAGAAGCAAGTGTTGCCAACTTTGGTTGGATGTATTCCTAGAGGTTTCATTACATGATGTCCCACTGCCCTGCCCCTATGCCCCTGCCATCAGTCCATCCTCATGACACAGCATCTTCCCACACCAATTGCTAAATGAACTGCCTCTTCGTGACTCGATTGCATGAATGTTGATTCAATTGCTGGAGACACCAGGGCAATCATGGAGGGTTGGCAATCTTAGTTAGTGGGCTCTATAAATAGAGGCCTAGAGTACAAAAGCAAGGAAGTTATGCTGAACCTTTATAAATTACGAGTTAGGCCTCAGCTAGAGTACTGTGTCCAATTCTGCACACCACGCTTTAGGAAGAATCTCAAGGCCTTGGTGAGGGTGCAGAGGAGATTGACTAGAATTTTCTATGTCACCTCCACTTATTCTAGATATTTAACACCGATTTATGACTGTGGGTGTATTTTTAACAGCTGAGACTTTTCTTTAAGTGAGAAAACTAGGTGAAAAGTCGAGGTCCATAGTACAAGTCACCACCACAACTGCAAACGAAGGGAAAGATAAGATAAACCCTGTGGTAGTGGGTCAGTAACACTAAGTGTCAAAGGCCTATAGGCTGTGGGATGAAGAGAAGTCTGAGGGAGATAAGGGCCTGGAATTTGCGGTCAGCGTCGAAACAAAGGCATTCGCTGCTGGCACTGACGTAACCTTCACACAAAGATCTCGCGATCTCTGTGTCGAGAAGTTTGGGTTTTCCGACGCGTAATTCAAATCAACGTCGTTTAGTGGGAATCCCATCGTGCGAGCTGCTGTGACGTCAACAAGCTGTCTAAGCAGCCAATCAAAATGCAGAATTCTCAGAGTGCGAACCAGGAATTGGGTAAGCTCTTAAAATTCTAACTTTTAAAAAATGTTAGAAAGAACAAAACAACGATTGGGACTCTCACATGGGGAAACGGCAAACCTGAAATAAAGAGGAGCAAACTTAAAAAAAATGTTTTTATATTTTTTTTTAGTTTCTTAAAAATTAAATTTTTTATTAAAATGGATAAATTTGACTGCACAAAATTAAAATTCTTTTTTCAGGCCCATAACATTTGTTTTGGCAGTTAATACGCTGTTAAAACCCCAGTTACACCTAATCCCTTTGGGTCTAACTTTTAGCGGGGAATTTAACAGTTTAATTACTGCGGAAGAGTTTTTGTTAGGTTCAATGATTTGAGAAATTTGACTGATTGCTGGTTCAGTTGGGGGTGGCGGGGGTGGGGGGTGGGGCGTTGGGGCGTTGGGGGGCACAGCGCAGCCTGTGGAGGAGCAGTGAATGACTGACCGCAACTTCAGGATTTCCGCATTAGGCTGCACGTGCGCTAAATCCTGAAGTTGCGGTCAGTTTCAAAGGCGGAATGACGGCGAGCGCTGCCACTTCGCCGTCATCAGGACCGCAAATTCCGAGCCAAGATGATGTGACTTTAGCAGCAGCAAAGTTTTAACAGCCTGCAGTTTGGTGCATTGAGTGAGTGCAGTCTGGTGATCATGGGCTAGTTTGTGGCTTGCTGCTGACTCTTTCAGTAAAGTCAGTCTGAAGAATTACCTCAGCGTGCTTCCACGGAGATTCAACAACTTGGTTAGCACGGGAGTCAGACGAGAAAGAATTCTGGCTCGTCACTCTGAGCCCCCTATCTGCAGTTGAGTACGAAAGGGTTGATCAGTGCAGTCGATGCCAGTGAACTAAGGTCATCCCTCTGCTCTTATCTGTACGAACACGGCATGCATACACAAAATACATTTGTAACGAGGGGGTGGGGGGAGAAAAAGGACCTCATTTTAGATAAACGTTCTTGCACAAAGACTGCCAGTTAATTCTGGGAATAAGGTGGACTAGCCAGTATTTTACAGACCATTTTGCAGTTCAAGTTTGTTGCTCTAATGTCATAGAGCCAGCTCCACTTGCAGTTTGATTGCTAACAAGGACTTGATTGTGCATCCTCCATTTGTCCAGCGCGTACTGTAACTCCCTCTCTAAACCTCTTCACCTAGCTGCATTCCTCTCCACCTTTAGAAATCTTCTCAAAGCCTATATTTTCAACTTTTCCCTCAGTTACCTCTCCCACTAATTCTGCCACCATCTATCCCACCTACTTGTGTAAAGCCCCTTTGGACATTGTATTAGATTAAAGTAGCACTCGCTACTACATTACATAGGATTACATAGGATATACGGCACAGAAACAGGCCATTCGGCCCAACCAGTCCATGCCGACGATTATGCTCCACTCGAGCCTCCTCCCGTCTTTCCTCATCTAAATCTATCAGCATAACCCTCTATTCCCTTCCCCTTCATATGCTTGTCTAGTCTCCCCTTAAATGCATCTTTACTATTCGCTTCAACCACTCCCTAAGGTAGCGAGTTCCACATTCTCACCAGTCTTTGGGTAAAGAAGTTTCTTCTGAATTCCCTATTGGATTTCTTGGTGACTATCTTATATTGATGGCCTCTAGTTATGCTCTTCCCCACAAGTGGAAACATTCTCTGTCTATCCACTCTATCAAAACCTTTCATAATTTTAGGTCACCCCTCAGCCTTCTTTTTTCAAGAGAAAAGAGACCCAGCCTGTTCATCCTTTCCTGATGTGTATACCCTCGCATTTCTGGTATCATCTTTGTAAATCTTCTCTGCACCCTCTCCAGTGCCTCTATATCCTTTCTATAATATGGCGACCAGAACTATACACAGTACTCTAAGTGTGGTCCAACCAAGTTTCGATACAGGTTTAGCGTAACTTCCCTACTTTTCAATTCTTTTCCTCTAGAAATAAACCCAGTGCTTGGTTTGCTTTTTTTATGGCCTTGCTAACCTGTGTCACAACCATTAGTGATTTGTGTATTTGTACTTCTAGATCCCTTTGTTCCTCTACCCCGCCTAGACTCGTGCCAAGTAATAAGTGACCTCCCTATTCTTCCTACCAAAATGTAATACCTCACGTTTATCTGTGTTGAACTTCATTTGCCAATTATATGCCAATTCTGCAAGTTTATTAATGTCCTCCTGTAATTTGTTGCAGTCCTCCTCAGTATTGACGATCCCTCCCAATTTGGTGTCATCTGCAAATTTAGACATGGAGTGGTTGAGGCGAATAGCATAGAGGCATCTAAGGGGAAGCTAGATAAGCACATGGGGGAGAAAAGAATAGAAGGATATGCTGATAGGATGAGGTGCAGTAGGGTGGGAGGAGGCTTGTGTTGGGCATAAACACTGGCACAGACCAGTTGGGCCGAATGGCCTGCTTCTGTGCTGTGAAATTCTATGTAATTCTATACAGATGCAACAGCTGGTACGGTAGTACGGTTTGCCATAGAGGCATTCAAATAGTGAGCCTAGTGTCGACTCGGTGAGATGTTTCCAGTATGTGATGCTGCTTTCGTAATTGACCCTTTGACGTTTTTCCATTTACAGATACCTCACTAACTACACCACCTGGAGTCAGTGCAGTGAACCCAGCCACATTGTGACATGGAATGTCACTCTATTTTCCATTCTCCTGGGATTCAGTGGGATTGAAATAATCTTGTGTTTCATTCAGTTAATAAATGGGCTAGTTGGAGGAATCTTTGGAAACTGTTGCTGCTACCAAGAGGTAATGGCACATTTTAGTTTTTTTATTGATCTCTTGGCGGGGGTGGTGGCGGGGGGGGTGGGTAGAGTTTCCGTTCGCTTGCGCTGGTTTTTTCGCCGCAATTCGCCCAAAATCGGCGTAACCCGCGTAAATTGTGTCCAGCACAAATCGAGTTTCCACAATCTTTTGCGCTAGTTTTAAAAAACATCGGGCTAGAAGCAGGTCCCCGCTCACAAAACTGCCCTCACCCCAGGGTGAATTAATCGCCATTGGGAGTTTCCGCTAATTGCGCTCATTTGCAGGCCTTCGCGGAGGCTCCAAAAATTAAGCTGGTTCTTTTGGGTGCAAGGTCACTAATGGGCACGTTCTAACAGCTTTTGAATGTATTTTTTCTTTAAATTTACTAAGAAACTGACTACTGAACCCCAATATAACTAGAAAATGGCTCTGTATAGTTTTTTTTAAGTCGTTTTCAGCAATTTAAAATCGGGTTACTCACAGGTGGTGAATTGACACTGTGATTTAAAATGCTTATTTTTTGTGATAAACCCATTTTCAGCTGTGTTAATCAAACCGCACCAAGTTAGCACTCTTAAATATATCAAGGAATATTTCTTAAAGCAACATTTTTTTTGTTTTAAATTACACTCTTAAACGCTGGCCGATTGCGCTGATTCATGGCAGGTTTTGCGTTGGGCGATATGCAAATGAGTTCGAGCAGAAACGCGCGGGAGAAAAAAAACACTTCTCAAAACGGCCGCAATTTGCACCCGGATTGTCGATTGGGCCCAACGCGGAAACTCTACCCTTTCATGTCTTTTCCTGCCCCGTTCATGCATTTTCCCAGTGCTGAACCCCTTCTACGCCATGTGGTTGGCAGAACGTGTGTGAAAGCAGTATTGTGGTGACCAACCCTGTTAGCTTCACTACCCACCCCCAACCTGACCAATGAGGAACTGCAATGCTTCTGCTTGACACCTCCCCACCTACCACAGTTGAGAGCAAAGAATGAAAGGCAATCAGGAGAGCCCAGTGTCTTCCCCCTCCCTCACCCCATCCCAGATACACACTTGGCATCACCTGTATGTATATAATGGGGTTGAGACACCTTGTCAGGTCATTAGAGTAGAGGTCGGACATATTCCTGGAGGTTTCATCACAAGACCTCCGGCCTCCAACTGCCTCCCCCAGTCAAACAGCCTTTTTTCCCACATCTCCAATATTTTCACTACTAATAAACGAAGGTGTTAAAGGAAATGGTAATTTTTTTCAATGCCCCCTATGATTTTTCTCCTGGGTGTTGCTCACAGCCATGTCCAGGAGATCAGTCTTCAATTCCTGGATACTCCAGGGCAATGCTGGATGGTTGGCAACCCTAGGTAGAGGGAGGTTTAATTTGACTTCTAATGCCTTCTACATCTGGCCTGAGAGTGCTTGACCTGACACAGACTCCTAACACTAGCATTCCTCATCTTTATGAGCTCAGAAATGAAGAAAAAGACAAATAGTGGAAATCTGCAACGTGCTGGAAATAGTCTTATAAAGTATTTACAGCACAGAAACAGGCCATTTGGCCAAATAGGTCCACGCCGGTTTTTAATTTCCAGACAAGCCTTCTCCCACCCTACTTCATCTCACCCGATCAACATAGCCTTCGATTCCTTTCTCCCTCATGTGTTTATCCAGCTTCCCCTTAAATGCATCTATGCCAATCGCCTCAACTACTCACTGTGGTAGCGAGTTCCACAATATAAAGAAGTTTCTCCTAAATTCCCTATTGGATTTATTAGTGACTACCTTCTATTTATGGCCCCCAGTTCATATCAGGTGTGTCAGCAACTGTAAAGGGGAAAGAGGTTAATACTCATCAAAGCTGGAAGCTAAGCAAACCCCTTAGTAGGGCTGAGAAAAGAAAGCGATAAAGGGAGGGGGGAAGAAACCATTACTGAGAGGAAGTTATTGGATTCAATGACCAACAAATGCTTCATAGAAAAGCATGAAGACATATGGAAAAGAAGGATAGGTAAAGTCCAGTTGGACGAGCTTGACCCATCCAAACGTGTTGTAACTTCTGCACGCTATCATCCCCTCACCCCCTTCCCCCTCAAACCCTTCCCTACCCTGTCCCCTCACTCCCTTCCCCCTCACCCCTTCCCCGTCACTCCCTTCCCCCTCACTCCTTCCCCCTCACTCCTCCCCTCACTCCTTCCCCTCACCCTTACCCCCTCACTCCTCCCCCTCACTCCCTTCCCCCTCACCCCTTCCCCCTCACTCCTTCCCCTCACTCCCTTCCCCTCACCCCTTCCCCTCACCCCTTCCCCCTCACTCCCTTCCCCCTCACTCCTTCCCCTCACTCCTTCCCCCCTCGCTCCCTTCCCCCTCACTCGTTCCCCCCTTGCTCCCTTCCCCCTCACTCTCTTCCCCCTCACTCCTTCCCCCTCACTCCCTTCCCCCTCACTCCCTTCCCCCTCACTCTCTTCCCCCTCACTCCTTCCCCCTCACTCCTTCCCCCTCACTCTCTTCCCCCTCACTCTCTTCCCCCTCACTCCTTCCCCCTCACTCCCTTCCCCCTCACTCCTTCCCCCTCACTCCCTCCCCCTCACTCCCTTCCCCCTCACTCCTTCCCCCTCACTCCCTTCCCCCTCACTCCTTCCCCCCTTGCTCCCTTCCCCCTCACTCCTTCCCCCTCTCCCTTCCCCCTCACTCCTTCCCCCTCACTCCTTCCCCCTCACTCCTTCCCCCTCACTCCCTTCCCCCTCACTCCCTTCCCCCTCACTCCCTTCCCCCTCACCCCTTCCCCCTCACTCCCTTCCCCCTCACTCCCTTCCCCCTCACTCCCTCCCCCTCACTCCTTCCCCCTCACTCCCTTCCCCCTCACTCCTTTCCCCTCACTCCTTTCCCCTCACTCCTTTCCCCTCACTCCCTTCCCCCTCGCTCCCATCCCCCTCACTCGTTTCCGCTCACTCCTTCCTTCACTACCTTCCCCCTCACTCCTTCCCCCTCACTCCTTTCCCCTCACCCCTTCCCCCTCACTCTCTTCCCCCTCACTCCTTCCCCCTCACTCTCTTCCCCCTCACTCCTTCCCCCCTCACTCCTTCCCCTCACTCCTTCCCCCTCACTCCCTCCCCCTCACTCCCTTCCCCCTCACTCCTTCCCCTCACTCCCTTCCCCCTCACTCCTTCCCCCCTTGCTCCCTTCCCCCTCACTCCTTCCCCCCTTGCTCCCTTCCCCCTCACTCTCTTCCCCCTCACTCCTTCCCCTCACTCCTTCCCCCTCACTCCCTTCCCCCTCACCCCTTCCCCCTCACTCCCTTCCCCCTCACCCCTTCCCCCTCACTCCCTTCCCCCTCACTCCCTTCCCCCTCACTCCCTCCCCCTCACTCCCTTCCCCCTCACTCCCTTCCCCCTCACTCCTTTCCCCTCACTCCCTTCCCCCTCGCTCCCATCCCCCTCACTCGTTCCGCTCACTCCTTCCCTTCACTACCTTCCCCCTCACTCCTTCCCCCTCACTCCTTTCCCCTCACCCCTTCCCCCTCGCTCCCTTCCCCCTCGCTCCCTTCCCCCTCACTCCTTCCCCCTCACTCCTTCCCTCACTCCCTTCCCCCTCACTCCTTCCCCCTCACCCCCTTCCCCCTCACTCCCTTCTCCTCACTCCTTTCCCCTCACTCCCTTCCCCCTCACCCCCTCCCCTCACTCCCTTCCCCCTCACCCCCTCCCCTCACCCCCTCCCCTCACTTAATTCCCCCTCACTTCGTTTCCCCCTTACTCTGTTCCCCTTCACCCCGTTACACCCTTCCCCTACCCAACTTCCCCCACCCCATTCTTCCCCTCACCCTCGCCCCCTCAACCCCTTCCCTCTCACCCCTTCCCCTTCACCCCCTCGTCATCTCAAACACTTCCTTCTCATCCCCTTCCCCCCACCCCTTTCCCCCCTCACCACCTTCCCCCTCACCCCCTTCCCTCTCACCACTTTCCCCCATCCACCCTCACAATCTCCTGGGAGTGTTAAAAAAGAGGGGGGAAAACTTATATATAAAAGTAAATAAATTTACTATAAATGTGGAAATAGATGTTCAATATGCAAGGAAACTAATTGTGCATGTTTGGACGTGATCACTGTGGAGTTTAAATAGTGGTCTCGCCATTTTGCGGTCCCATGGGCAGCTGTGTTCGCAGATATTGAAGGTTGGAGAATCGGGGCTACGATGTGTATCCCCATCTTCACCCTGTGCTCCCTTTGGATGTGGCCTCCCCACTGGGAGTGCGGGATTGCAGAATCACCTCTTTAACTTGGCTAATATGAAAGCTGAGGATGCTTTGGCCAAGGTCGATGCTGTTATTGGGAAGTGGGTTCAAAGATGAAGGAAGCAGGTTAAGTGTCCATTCTAAGTGTTGAATAAATGTCTTTTTCTTTTAAATCAGAGTTTCTTACAGTATTTATAAGATCCAAACTGTAGTTGCGACTGTGCCCCACTGCAGGGCAACAAACAAAGTACAGATGACACTATATAGAGATAGAACTCACACGGCAACACTTCCTGATTAAAGCAGTTGCAGATTGGGAGCCCCATGCATTTCTTTTAGTTCCACCTGATTTCCTGTGGTGTTGTTCATGGACAAAAAAAAAGACTTGTCCTTTCTCCCCTTAATTATTTCTGCTTCTTTTCCACTTTCTAATTCTTTCTGCGTACCTACCTCTGTCTTTCTGTTTGTCTCCAACTCTTTTCCTCTCACTCTTCCTCCATGTCTTGCCTTCCTACTCTCTTCGCTCTTCTGTATGTCTCCCAGTCTCTCCGGGTGGGTCTCACGCATGTTCCTTTACCGATGTACTCTGTTTCTAACTCTTACTTTTTTTTAAAAGCCCGGAGGATGCAACGAGATTGAAGTCAACATGTACAAGGTCAGAGGTGGGTACTGAGATCGGGTGGGAGAGGCTTTCTGGGAGGGGTTGCAACACCTTTTGGCAAGAGATGAACTAGGGGTGGGGATGTGGGGGGCTTGTACTGAGAGGAGATAGGGGTGAAGTTGGGAGGAAGCTGAGAGAGATAGTGAGACTGGGAGGAAGTATAAGAGTGGGGAGGAGTCTAGGATCTGGGTTCATAAGGGGGGGGCGGGATTTGGGGCGGAGGAAAGAGATTCTGGGGTTGCCTGTATCCTGGGATCTAGATGCACTTGGGGGAATGGGGACTAGGGAATGAGACCTCTCAGGGAAAGGGGATGTTCTGTGATTTGGGAGCCCTCGGGTGGGGGGAATGGCAGCTGGGGTCTGACATTATTGGGAGGCTGAGATCTGATAGCACCTGCAATAAGGGTTGGTATCTGGCAGTCCTCAGATTTGGGGTCTGACTGCAGTAGTGGGATGAGGGGTAGGCCTGGGGCCTGGCAGCACACAGGGCTGGGGAAAGTTTCGGAGGCTGAGATCAGGGAGCACTCGTGGAAATTGGAGTGTGGCAGAACTCGGTTGGGGAAGAGTTTGGGGATTGGCCATAAGGTTATAACACTACAGGACCGGTGATGTGACCTACTCTCCCATCTAGCGAGGATCTGTGCTGGGAGCCTTGCCTTGCTAAATTTAGCATTTTATATCTGCATTCAGTGGAAAACTTAGCCTCAAGTTTGTTGCACGATTTAGCAACGGATTATCCTGCCATCTGCTACAAGGGGCATTGCACTGTAGAGCACTGATCAGGTTAGTCGAGCTGCGAGGGCAATGTTCTAATCACCTTTTGCAAACATTGGTCTGCTCTCTCTTTACAGAATGTTGAAACAGTTTAAGACACAGCGGCTGTGTGCCAGAAGAGAATGCGAGCTTCTGCGTGCTGGAGGTCCTCGCTGCTGTCGCTTGCTTGCCTGAAATCATGGCTCCAAATTTCCTCGGACTTTCCTCCCGCCGGGCCGTCGTAGCCTTGCGTCTAAACAGGGTCTCCGCCGGACGTCCGCCGAGATTACGGCAGAGCGGCAGCAGAAAGTCGGAGGACATTCAGTGCCCGTGTAATGCTTTTGATTGTTTTTTTATTCTTGCCACAGTGCTGTGTGTTAAATGTAGATAAGATCTATCTATCTATATATGAGGTAATGGTGCACATTGGTAGCAAACTGAAAAATTAATACAATAGTGGATACCCAGGAATGTTCATCAGGTCATCACCTGTCTCATAGTTCAGTTGATGAGTGAAAAGCTTAAGTGGTTGATGACATTTGGCAGAACCTGTAAGTTGAGATCACAGCCTATAATCAGCTCCTGGTATTTTTCTATGTTTCAACGCCTGGGGGCGTGTTTTATTCAATTTGGGCCGACTTTGTTAGTTGCTGCCAGTGGTTGCCATGGTGAATGCTGATGGCCAGTGTGCTCCATGGTATTGTTGCTTGGGGATAGAGCTGCTCACTGGGAAACTCGATACTGGAAGTATCTGACACCCTACTATGTGATCATGTCAGCACAGTTATAATATCCCACTTAGGAACATAGGAACAGGAGTTCCGCCATTCAATGAGATCATGGCTGATCTGTATCTTAACTCCACCTACCCGCCTTAGTTCCATAACCCTTAATACCCTTGCCTAACAAAAATCTTATCAATCTCAGTTTTGAAATTTTCATTTGACCCCAGCCTCAACAGCTTTTTGGGGGCTGGCTAATTCCTGACGAAGGAGCAGCGCTCCGAAAGCTTGTGATTTCAAATAAAACTGTTGAACTATAACCTGGTGTTGTGCGACCTCTCAATTTTGTCCACCCCAGTCCAACACCGGCATCTCCGCATCATAATTCTCTCCAACCAGTCATCTCTTGTTGCTAAACGCTGCCAGGTTCTACGTCCACAGTGATAGGTTTTAAACAAATCTTACTCTGGTATGCCTTGACTACCTTTGACTGCAAACATTGTGCTTGTAACATATTCGAGGGTTCAGATGACAGGCACAATGCTTCCCTCTGATGGACACTAAAGTCCCGATTTTTACTAAGGGCGGGAATCGGGGGCCGATGACGGTGGCGAACCGTCCAGCCACCCCGGGATTTTAACTGCGGCAAGTAAGAATTTGTGGGATGGGGGAGTCAGCAAATCCACGATCGGGGGCGGTGGGGGGTGGTGGGGGGAGAAGTCTGGGGAAGGGGAGGCCCAAGGTATCATTGTGGGGCCAGGAGGGTTGGAGACTGTGGGTCTTAGTCGGGCCCGCGGGTAAAATGGCGAGCGCATCCCGAGGATGTCACTGGGACGCGACTTTGCCATTGAAATTAGGCCTCCACATCCTGTGGGCCGGGCGCCCTTCCCGTGCCTGAGTTCAGACAAGTTAAAATGGCGGGGGAAGAGGAGGGTGAGAATGCATCAGGAACGCGACATGAACCCACCCCACGCCATCTTAACCCCCGCTGGCACTATGCTCACCGGATGGGTGGGGGAGGGGGTTAAAATTGACCCACAAGCATTATATCTGTTGCACTGTTTATTTGGTCCATGAAACTGTAATGGTGGTAAACGCATAATAAATCTTAAATAACAACAGAAAGTGCTGGAAACACTCAGCAGGTCAGTCAGCATCGAGGAGAGGAGAAACAGAGTCAACGTTTTGGGTCGAACCCTTCGTCATTCTGAAACGTTGACTCTGTTTCTCTCTCCTCGATGCTGCCTGACCTGCTGAGTGTTTCCAGCGCTTTCTGTTGTTCTTTCAGATTTCCAGCATCCGCAGTATTTTGCTATTGTGTAATAAATCTTATTGTTTGATAACATTTGAAACATTAGCCATTTTAGTTTCTATTTATTTTTGTCTACAGTGACCACACTTCAGAACAATTCTTTTTTCAGTGAGACATGATAAAGTGCTATATAAATGTATCTTTCTTTCTTTCCTCTCTTCTCTGTCTTTCTCTCCCCATGTATCAATGTGAGGTACTATCCTTATTGCAGGTTATTCAGATGCATTGATTATCCAGTGCAATATGCCTCTCTGTATTCTCATACCGTGCATTCCCTGTAACGTTAGTGAACTCATCGTATGATCCAGGAAACACCTGGGGATACTTGGCTACATCTGCGGTCGCCAACCCTCATGGGTTGTCCTAGAATCTCCAGGAATTGAAGATTCATCTCCTGGACACTGCTGCAAGCAACCCAGGAGAAAAATCATGGGGCATGAAATAAAATGTGCTTTTCTCATTTTCATGACATCCTATGTGACTGTGTCAGTGGTGCAGTATACCTCCTCATCCTTCTCGACCTGCCTACAGCATTTGGCACGGTTGACCACACCATCCTCCTCCAACACCTCTCCTCCATTGCCGAGCTCAGTGGGACGGCCCTCGCCTGGTTCCATTCCTATCTATCCAGTGGTAGCCAGAGAATCTCCAGCAATGGCTTCTCTTCATGCTCCCGGACCATTACCTCTGGAGTCCCCCAAGGATCTACCCTCGCCCCCCCCCCCCCTCCTATTTCTCATCTACATACTGCCCCTCAGCAACATCATCTGTAAACACAATGTCAGATTCCACATGTACGCTGATGATACCCAGCTCTACCTCAACACCACCTCTCTTGACCCCTCCACTGCCTCTGATTTGTCACGCTGCTTGTCCGACACCCAATATTGGACGCGCAGGTATTTCCTCCAATTAAATATCGGGAAGACTGAAGCCATTGGCTTCAGACCCCGCCACAAACTCTGTTCCCCATTCTATCCCCTTCCCTGACCACTGTCTGAGGCTGAGCCAGACTGTTTGCTACCTCGCCATCCTATTTGACCCTGAGCTGAGCTTCCAACCCAATATCCTCTCCATCACCAAGGCTGCCTACTTGCATCTCTACTCCTGCCTCAGCCCATCTGCTGCTGAAACCCGTATCCATGCTTTTGTTACCTCCAGGTTCAACTATTCCAATACTCTCCAATCCCAGGGCACTATTGGAAAAAGGGTAGTGGAGTTCTCAACGGTGTCCTGGACAATTATTATGTCTCAAACAACACCATCAAATATAGATGATCTGGTCATTTAAAAAAAAACTTTTATTCATTCATGGGATGTGGGTGTCGCTGGCAACAACAACAGCAACTTGTATTTATATAGCACCTTTAACGTAGTAAAATGTCCCAAGGCGCTGTACAGGAGTATTATAAGACAAAAAAAAAATTGACAATGGCATTACCATCGTTGAATCCTCCACTATCAACATCCTGGGGGCTACCTATGACCAGAAACTTAACTGGACCAGCCACATAAATACTGTGGCCACAAGAGCAGGTCAGAGGCTGGGTATTCTGTGGCGAGTGTCTCACCTCCTGACCCCCCAAAGCATTTCCACTATCTACAAGGCACAAGTCAGGAGTGTGATGGAATACTCTCCACTTACCTGGATGAGTGCAGCTCCAACAACACTCAAGAAGCTCGACACCATCCAGGACAAAGCAGCCTGCTTGATTGGCACCCCATCCACCACCTTAAAATTCACTCCACGTCACATACCATCCTGACTTGGAAATATATCAGCATTCCTTCATCGGCAAGGCCAGCATTTATTGCCCATCCCTAATTGCCCCTGAGAAGGTGGTGGTGAGCCCCTCCCAGAAACACGAGAAAACCAAGGGTGTGATGAGAATGAGGAACTTAAAGAAATTATTATTAGTAAAAAAACAGTACTAGCAAAATTAATGGGACTAAAAGTCGATAAATCTCAAGGACCGGATGACCTACATCCTAGGGTTTTGAAAGAGGCGGCCATTGGGATAGTGGACGCATTGGTTGTCATCTTCCAAAATTCTATAGATTCTGGAACGGTTCCTGCAGATTGGAGGATAGCAAATGTAACCCCGCTATTTAAGAAAGGAGGGAGAGAGAAAACGGGAACTACAGACCTGTTAGTCTCACATCAGTAGTTGGGAAAATGCTGGAATCTATTATAAAGGATGCAATAACTGGGCACTTAGAAACTAATAGTAAGATTGGGCAGAGTCAACATGGATTTATGAAAGGGAAATCCTGTTTAACAAACCTATTGGAGTTCTTTGAGGTTGTAACTAGTGGAGTAGACAAAGGGGAACCGGTAGATGTGGTGTATTTGGATTTTCAGAAGGCCTTCGATAAGACCTCACACAAGAGGTTGGTGAACAAAATTAGGGCACATGGAATTGGGGGTAATATACTCGCATGGATTGAGAATTGGTTAACAGACAGAAAACAAAGAGTAGAGATAAACGGGTCTTTTTCAGGATAGCAGGCTGTGACTAGTGGGGTACCGCAAGGATCGGTGCTTGGGCCCCAGCTATTCACAATCTATATCAATGATTTGGATGAGGGGACTAAATGTAACATTTCCAAATTTGCTGATGATACAAAGCTAGGTGGCAGTGTCAGTTGTGAAGAGGATGTGAAGAGGCTTCAAGGGGATCTCGACAGGCTCAGTGAGTGGGCGAGAACATGGCAGATGGAATATAATGTGGATAAATATGAAGTTATCCACTTTGGTAGAAAAAACAGAAAGGCAGAGTATTTCCTAAATGGTGAAAGATTGGGGAACGCAGATGCTCAAAGGGACCTGGGTGTCCTTGTACATGAGTCACTGAAAGTGAATGTGCAGATGCAGCAAGCCATTAGGAAGACAAATGGTATGCTGGCCTTCATTACAAGAGGATTTGAGTACAGGAGTAAAGAAGTCTTACTCCAATTATATAGGGCCTTGGTGAGACCACGCTTGGAGTACTGTGTACAATTTTGGTCTCCTTACCTAAGGAAGGATATACTTGCCATACTTGCAACGAAGGTTCACGAGATTGATTCCTGGGATGGTGGGACTGTCGTATGAGAAGAGATTGAGTAAACTATGCCTGGATTCTCTTGAATTCAGAAGAATGAGAGGGGATCTCATTGAAGCATACAAAATTATTACAGGGCTTGATAGGGTGGATGCTGGGAGAATGTTTCCCTTGGCTGGGGAGTCTAGAACCAGGGGCCACAGCCTCAAGATAAAGGGTAGGCCATTCAGGACTGAGATGAGAAGAAATTTCTTCACACAGAGGGTGGTGAATCTTTGGAATTCTCTATCCCAGAGGGCTGTGGGGGCTCAGTCATTGGGTATATTCAAAACAGAAGTCGATAAATTTCTGACTAGTAAGGGCATCAAGGGATATGGCGATAGGGCCGGTGAATGGAGTTGAGGCAGAAGATCAGCCATGATCTCATTGAATGGCAGAGCAGGCTCAAAGGGCCGAATGGCCTACTCCTGCTCCTATTTCTTATGTTCTTATGCTCTTGGACCGCTGCAGTCCGTGTGGTGAAGGTACTCCCACAGTGCTATTAGGGAGGGAGTTCCAGGATTTTGACCCAGCGATGATAAAGGAATGGCGATATATTTCCAAGTCAGGATGGTATGTGACTTGGAGTGAATGTTTAAGGTGGCGAATGGGGTGCCAATCAAGCGGGCTGCTTTGTCCTGGATGGTGTCGAGCTTCTTGAGTGTTGTTGGAGCTGCACTCATCCAGGCAAATGGAGAGTGTTCCATCACACTCGCCGCAGAATACCCAGCCTCTGACCTGCTCTTGTGGCCACAGTATTTATGTGGCTGATCCAGTTAAGTTTCTGGCCAAAGGTAACCCCCAGGAAGTTGATGGTGGGGGATTCGGCGATGGTAATGCCATTGAATGTCAACGGGAGGTGGTTAGACTTTCTCTTATTGGAGATGGTCATTTCCTGGCACTTGCGTGGCACAAATGTTTCTTGCCACTTATCAGTCCAAGCCTGAATGTTGTCCTGGTCTTGCTGCATGGGAGGTAGGAATGTCGTTTTTGGGGCCTTGCTGTTCCCAAATGGCCTGCTGCATTTCCCTACATTACATCAGTGACTACACTTTAAAAGTACTTAATTGGCTGTAAAGCGCTTTGGGGCGTCCAGAAGTCGTGAAAGGCGCTATATAAATGCAAGTTCTTTCTTTTTCTTATAAAACCTTCAAAGGTCTACAGAAACTCTTGATGATCTGCTGATTATATGTCACTACACACAAAGCTCTGCGTGCTTCAGTTCTGGGGGGGAGACTCAGACTGTATTGTTTGAGCACTAGCTGCTGATCGGTATCTCAGGGTAGCTGTGATCAGCTGCCAGCACCTATCCTGTTGCCAGTTGTTGGGGAAGAGGGTATTTGAGTAGCGGTAAATGAACAATTCACAGATTGAGTTCTAGTAACCTGCTGATGATTGGAATCCCTGGAACATCACCAAGTTGTGAAAGACATTGGAGTACTGCGAGCAGTTCTGGTCGCCATATTATAAAAAGGATATAGAGGCACTGGAGAGGGTGCAGAGAACATTAACAAGGATGATACCAGAAATGCGAGGGTATACATATCAGGAAAGGATGAACAGGCTGGGTCTCTTTTCTCTTGAAAAAAGAAGGCTGAGGGGTGACCTAATAGAGGTCCTTAAATTAAGAAAGGTTTTGATAGAGTGGATACAGAGAGAATGTTTCCACTTGTGGGGAAGAGCAAAACTAGAGGCCATCAATATAAGATGGTCACCAAGAAATCCAATAGGGAATTCAGAAGAAACTTCTTTACCCAGAGAGTGGTTGAAGCGAATAGTATAGATGCATTTAAGGGGAGGCTAGACAAGCATATGAGGGAGAAGGGAATAGAGGGTTATGCTGATAGATTTAGATGAGGAAAGACGGGAGGAGGCGCAAGTGGAGCATAAATGCCGGCATGGACTAGTTGGGCCGAATGGCCTGTTTCTGTACCGTATATCCTATGTAATCCTATGAACAACAACTCGCATTTATATAGCTCCTTTAACATAGTAAAATATCCCAAGGTGCTTTATAGGAGCGTTATCAATTTGACAGCGAGCCACATAAGGAGACATAGGCCCAGGTGACCAAAAGTTTGGTCAAAGAGGTAGGTTTTAAGGAGCATCTTAAAGGAGGAGAGGCATAGAAGTTTAGGGAGGGAATTCCAGAGCTTAGGGCCTAGACAGCTGAAGGCACGGCCGCGAATGCTGGTGCGATTAAAATCGGGGATTGGCCAGAATTGGAGGAGCGCTGAGATCTGGGAGGGAACACCTTTGCTGCCAATGAACTTACAAGGTAACGATTACACTGCCAGGTCCACCGTGTAGATCAAGGTCAGGTGTTCCTCTATATTCGTTGATGCCGGAGCCGTCAACGAACCCCCCCCTCCCCCCACCTAGTTCGCCCGCCATCTGCCCAAAGTGTGATCGTCATCAGTACACGGGCGGGTACTGGGATCCATAGCTGAGAGCCGATTGCGAGTGAGGATCCATCCAGACAATATGGCTGCTCAGGGGAAGAGACGCAGCTCCTCTGAGCACCCTATAAACTTGAATAGCGTGAGATAATGTGCAGAGCGCCGGCAAATAACGCAATTGCTAACGCTTTACCCTGTTCACCATCCTGTTCCAAAAACTGATTTGCTGCACCAGATTGCTTTCATGGTCAATCCGCCGGCGGCTGGTGGTACTGAAGCTTCAACTATCAGTGCTGTTAAAGTGACTAGACTACATTACTTCTCTGGTGGGCCTACAAATGTCGCTGGTAACTTAACATTATATTTTAACAGCAGCTAAACCTGCCTGCTGAAATAGATTGCTTACCTTGATTGCAAGGGATAATTCCTAAGGTCGTGCACTGAAGATTGGTATCTGAGGTGCAACAGGAACATTTTGTTATAGTTACACTGAAAATGTTGCCCTTAAGCTAATTACAATGGCCTGGAACTAGTTGAAGATTACTGAAGCCTGTGTAAACAGCTGCATGAAGCATCAATTAACTCAGACAGAGGCAGATTTGGGCAGAGAGCACAGACGTAGCATTACATAGAGTTTACAGCACAGAAACAGGCCATTCAGCTCAACTGGAGAATACTGGAGTTTATACTCCACACGCGCCACGTCCCTCACCCTCTCTAATGACCTCTTGCCACCCTGCCCAGTACGATCAACAATGAATTTCTCTTAAATCGATTGCTATTTGAATACAGCATTCCAAGGCCCATGTACGGCCCTGTATAGCAGGTATGCTGCCCTCATTCTGGCTGTACAGTAGGGAGCCTGACATCCCACCTGTCTTGACCTCAAAAGTGACAACATGATAGAGAGGGGCAGGGGAAGAAGTGATTGGAATTTGTGGTCGTTGCCAGAAAAGGGTGGAACTAGGTTCCATCCCAAACTCCTGCCCTCTACTTCCACTCTCCATCCCCCTAAACCCCAGGATTTCCAGGCTTGGGTTTCAGATTTTAGGAGGTGTCGTAACCAGAGGAAATGTTCCCAATATCTTTATTACAATGAACAACAATAACAACTTGCACTTATATATATATATATATAGCCCCTTTTATGTAGAAAAACATCTGCTGCCGCCTGACAACACAGAGGCGGTAGAGGGGTCGAGAAAGGTGCTGGAGAGGTAGAGCTGGGTTTTGTCAGCATACATGGGGAAGCTGACCCCGTGTCTGCAGACAATGTCGCCAAGTGGCAATACGTTGAAGGACAAGGGGTGGAAGCCAAGGATAGATCCTTGGGGGAATCCAGAGGTCACATTACTTGGGTGGGAAGAGAAGCCATTGCTGGAGATGCTCTGACTACAATCAGATAGGTAAATGTTGGACCAAGCAAGGTCAGTCCCACTGAGCTGGACAGCAGAGGCGAGGCATTGGAGCAGGATGGTGTGGTCGACCATGTCAAAGGCTGCAGAGAGCTTGAGGAGGGATAATGCACCATAATCTCAATCAGAGAGGCTGTCGTTTGTGACTTTGATTAGGGATGATTTGCTGTTGTGGCGGGGGCGGAAACCTGATTGGAGTTGCAGAAAAAAATGGGCACGGATTTGGCGGTAACAACATGTTGAAGTACTTTGGAGAGGAAAGGGAGGTTGGAGATGGAGTAGTGGCTTGCAAGGAGAGAGGGGTCAAAGGTGCTTGTTTGAGGAGGGGTTATAAGACTGCTGTATTGACATGGAGGGAACAATACGTGAGGAGGGGGAACCATTTACAAAGTCAGCTAACATGGGGGTCAGGAAGGGAAGTTGGGTGGTCAGCAGTTCAGTGGGATGGGTTCAAGGGTGCAGAAGATGAGTCTAACAGACAGGATGAGCTCAGAGAGAGCATAAGGTGAGATGAGTGAGAAACTAGAGAAAGACGAGGGTTCAGGGCTAGCATAGGGAGGAGCTGAGGGTAGGTTTAGCTAGGTGGGCAAGAAGAAGGGGAGAAGCAGCTGAACAAATGGTCTCAATCGTAATAACAAAGAAGTCCATGAGGTCCTCGCACTTGTTAGAGGGGCAGGGGAGAGGGTTTCAGGAGATGGTTGGTAATGGAGAAAAGAAGCAAGGGATTATCTTTGCATCCTAGGATGATCCTGGAGTAGTGGGCACTTTTGGCAGAAAATAGTGAGTCCCGATAGCACGATGTGGTCCAGCCAGATCTGGTGCTGGATGGCTAAACCAATTTGTGCCACTTGGACTTGACGGAGCGAAGATGGGGCCAATACCAGGGAACGACCAGGATGGGAAAGAGTAAAGGTTTTACTGGGAACAAGGGCATGAAAGGTGGAGGTGACGGAGTGGTTGAGCAGATCGACAGCTGCTGAAGTATCATGGCAAATGGACGGCCAAAGGCTAGGCAGTTGGCAGCTTGAAAGTGCGATTGTAAGTGACTAGGGGGAGAGTTTTTTCTAGGGATAGATGCAGAAGGAAGTTGAAAGAGGGTAGGGGCATATGGGTGGTGCGCGATATAAAGGAGTGGTCTGAGATAGCCTTGTCTGTGATCGAGATGGTGAGAGTAGCGAGACCACTGGAGATAGCAAGGTCAAAGAGGTGGCCATGAGTATGGGTAGGAGAATTTATGTGGAAAGAGGTTTAGGGAGGACAGGAGGGCAGTGCATTTAGAGGAGGGCAAGAGGAGCTGAGACGGAGATTGAAATCACCGAGGATGAGAAATTGCTCAGTGCAGAAGCTGAGAGAGGAAAGGAGGGAGGTTATGTTGGTGAGAGACTTGGAGTGGGATTTGGGGGATGGTAGACAATAAGGATTGTAAAGTAGAGCTGGGGGGCGGGGGGGAGGGGGGGACAAGGTGAGGTGCTTGAAGAAGCTATCAAAGGAGGAGAGAGAGACTAAGGTGTGATTTGGTGAAAGGTTTAAGTGTTACAATTCTTGCAGAAATTCAGATTTCTAGATGTTCCTTCCATATCGAATCATAGAAATTAAATGGGCAAAAAGAGGTAATTCGCCCCATTGCGCCAGTACCATTGTGCTAATTCTTCAACTGTAGCTGTCTATCTATAATATTAAAATTCTTGCATATAGCATGCCCTTCCTGTAAACATCACACTTACTTCCTTTTACGCTTTACCCATTACAATTCAAGTGTCACATTTCAGATGTCATCTGACTCACGGAGAACAACGCCATAGGAGATCTTCTATACTGTAAAGTTTCTGCTGGCCATTACATTTTTCTATATCCTTCTTTTCCAGTTATTCAATTCTTACCTCTCCATAAAGCCCAAGATCTGCCCAAGACTTCAATTCTGCTCCTGTGTCTGGAAAGATTGTCCTAGCAGTTCTCTTGATAGATGTTGAATGTTATCTCTAATCTAACTTGCAGCCTCTCTCTCCATTGTAACTTTTCTTGTCAGTATTTTGCCTCTTTGAACTTTCTTCCCCTGTCCCTGCTCAGCTCCAAATCCTTTCTCCTAACTGCAACCCAACTGTCTTGAAATCCATTTTCATACAGCATAGAGGGTGGTTGGAATCTGGAACTCACCGCCTGAAAGGATGGTAGAGGCAGGAACCCTCACAACATTCAAGAAGCATTTAGATGAGCACTTGAAACGCCATAGCATACAAGGCTACGGACCAAGTGCTGGAAAATGGGATTAGAATAGACAGGGCTTGATGGCCGGCGCGGACACGATGGGCCGAAGGGCCTCTTTCTGTGCTGTATAACTCTATGGGCTGGATTTTGAATGACCCATGGAGTCGGGTTTGGAGGCATGTGTGGGGTTAAATTTGCAGGGTCGGGGGTCCCGACCCCATCCCGACTCCACGCAATTTTGACAAAATCGGCTGCAGGTCCACTATTACAACGGAGATGTGATGAAGGTAGTAGTAGTATTAGGTGTGAAAGTCGCCTCTGATGCTGCTGCATTGAATGTCTTCAGAGACTGCATGGCATTTGGTGCGAGAGGACTTGATGCATCTCTCTCTCTCTCTCTGTCTCTCCATTTTGCATCCAGAGTCTCTGACCTGCAATGCAGCAGCAATGATGACATCATCAGAGGCGACTTTCAGACTGAAACCACTAATTAGTTCATGGGTTCCCACATGCTGGAACTCAATTGCCCAATTAGGTGAAAATTGCATCATTCATCCACATTGATCTGGAGTCGGGGGGGGGGGGGGACACGAAATGCGGATGACACGACCCCAACCGACCCCAAGACAAAATCCATCCCATATGACCCTATGACCCTGGACTCTATCTCTTACTCTAAGTCATTCTTTTGTTGGACCTCAAGATTAAGGAACTCTTTAACTCCCCACTCTTCCTTTCCTCTCACAACTGACAAGCTTTCATATCAAAGGGCTGTTTAAATTCTTCTTTAGGATTTAATTCACTGTTCAGTTCCATTTGCAACTCCTCAGATAATGAAGCAGTCCGTGCCCACATGCAGCAAGGCCTGGACAACATTCAGGGGCTGATAACTGGCAAGTAACATTCGCGCCACCCAAGTGTCAGGCAATGACCATCTCCAACAAAAGAGAGTCTCGTCACCTCTGTGCAAGTGCAGTTTTTGTCTCGGACAAAATGGTGTCCTTGAATTTAAACTAATAAAATGGCCGACTCTGACTTGTGTGGAAAAGGGAAAAAATCCATTGTTATGTTCTTTTCTGAAAATAACTTATAATTCCTAGACTATGCTGTCAGCAAAAGACTGCCTGCACAAAAGAAAACAGGCTTAATATTGAGATAACCAAGGGCTAGTAAAGTAAACAAACCAGTCGCCTTGGCCTTGGTGCGAGAAGTAAAATAGATAGACTCCATTTTATAGAGATTAGCTAGTCTCATTGTAAGGCATTTCTAATGTGTTTTTTCTAATTGTTAACTTAGCTTACCTTAAACAACATGTCATGTGATATTATACTGTATAAGAATACTCCATTTTCTGTGATTCGGGAGTCTGTCATCATAGCTAATTGGGCTATGGTTGCAGTCTCCTTGCAAGTAAAAATATAATAAAAAGCCTTCTTTGACGATATTGTCTACAAGAGTCTTTAATCGGAAGTCAAACTTCGACACCTCCCCTTGACATTCAACGGCATTACCATTGCTGAATCCCCCACCATCAACATTCTGGGGGGGTCACCATTGACCATAAATACTGTGGCTACAAGAGCAGGTCAGAGACTGGGTATTCTGCGGTGAGTGTCTCACCTCCTGACTCCCCAAAGCCTTTCCACAATCTGCAAAGCACAAGTAAGGAGTGTGATGGAATACTCTCCACTTGCCTGGATGAGTGCAGCTCCAACAGCACTCAAGAAGCTCGACACTATCCAAGACAAAGCAGCCCACTTGATTGGCACCCCATCTACCATCTTAAACATTCACTCCAAGTCACACACCATCCTGACTTGGAAGTATATCGCCATTCCTTCATAGTCGCTGGGTCAAAATCCTAGAACTCCCCTCCCAAACAGCACTGTGGGAGCACTTTCACCACACGGACTGTAGCGGTTCAAGAAGGCGGCTCACCACCACCTTCTCAAGGGCAATTAGGGATGGACAATAAATGCTGGCCTTACCAGCGACGCCCACATCCCATGAATGAATAAAATTCCATCTGTTTACTGTTCAAGGAATAGTAGTGTAAAATATAAAAACAGAGGACAAAGTATGATGTCCAACTTTTATAAAAGCATTTTTATCAACATCATACTCATTCCTCTTACTCGCTTTTAAAATATTATGATTCCAACTGTTAAAAGGATTTGACCGGGCAGATACGGAGAAACTACTTCCTCCGATGGAGGAATCAAGAACAAGGGGACATAACCTTAAAATTAGAGCTAGGCCATTCAGGAGCGAAATCAAAAATGCACTTTTTCCACACAAAGAGTAGTAGAACTCTCTCTCCCCGAAAGGCTCTAGATGCTGGGACAAGTTCAAGACTGAGAGAGATAGATTTTTGTTAGGTAAGGGTATCAAGGGATATGGAGCAAAGGACGGGTAAATGGAGTTGAGGTGCAGATCAGCTGTGATCGAATTGAATGGTGGAGCAGGCCAGAGGGGCTGAATGACCTACTCCTGTTCCTAATGTTCCCATGAAGATAAAATAATATGAGGGAGAATTGTATTGTTTGCCGGTGGGAGGCCTGTTCAGCAGTCAGAGGGTTAGTGATAAACAACTCCTGTGACCTACTGTTGACCTGGGAAAAATAAATCATTGGTGAAATTTACCAGAATGGACATTCATTGGCGGAACTATGCCTGTTTACCTAAATTACAAAAACCAACATTATTTTGCAATGCGCTATCTTCTAATTGGTCAGGTAAATCAAGCACAGCAGACGGTTCCTCCCCTGACTTATAAATGTGGGAATTCCTAATCATTTAAAGGATTCTCCTTCTGTCTCTCTCTCTCTCTCAACTGAAGAATTCTATGATATTTCAAACAAGATGAAGACAGTGCCAGCAGTTTGCTTCCTCTTGCTATATTTCAGTGCCGTTTCGAGGGCCTTAACCCGGGAGTTTTATTTGGGTATTAGGGAAGTCAACTGGAATTATGCTCCAAGTGGCAGAAATATAATTGCTGGCACAACAGTCGACAAGGATGAGTGAGTATATATAAATGGGAAGACAAAAGAATGAAAATCTGCGAATGCTTGAAATCTGAATTTTAAAAAACAGAAGATGGTGGAATTACGCAGGAGGTCGGTAGGCAGATGAAAGAGAAAGCCAGGCTAACAATTTAGGCTCGACAGAACTGGCCTGAGCATATAAGCCTATAATTTGCCTTTCTCTTACAGTACTCTCTGACTTTATGTACATGCAAATCTTTCAGTTGAATTCTGGAGTTGAGAAGAATGAGAGGTGATCTCATTGAATGTATAAAATTCTTAGAGGGCTTGACAGGGTAGATGCTGAGAGGCTGTTCCCCCCCGGCTGGAGAGTCTAGAACTCGGGGGCATAGTCTCAGGATAAGGGGTTGGCCTTTTAGGACTGGGATGAGAATACATTTCTTCACTCAGAGGGTTGTGGAACCTTTGGAATTCTCTACCCCAGAGGGCTGTGGATGCTCAGGGCTTGCGTATATTCAAGACTGAGATCGATAGATATTTGGACTCTAGGGGAATCAAGGGATTTGAGGAAAGGGCGGGAAAGTGGAGTTGAGGTAGAAGATCAGCCATGATCTTATTGAATGGCGGAGCAGGCTCGAGGGGCCGTATGGCTGACTCCTGCTCCTATTATTATGTTCTTACGTTCTGACAGAGTAAATAGCAACCCTTTAAAAGGCAGGAGCAACAAGAGTCAGCCTCTGCACGCTCCGTGTGCCATCTCCCTCATGAGCATAACAAGCAGAGTAGCTAAGCCCCTGTCCTGGGATTTGCCCTCGCTGATGAAGTATTAATTGATAGTGTTTGTTATCCACTGTTTGCTCATTTTGAAATGTTTAATTTGGCGTGTGAGACAGTTTGCTCTGTTCAGCTTAGTGATAGGTTGTTGTAATAGCTGTTGGGAACTGATACCGGTGACACAAAAAGGCTTTCGTTAGATGGGGGCTGCTTTTCTCTGAGAGACCACTGACACCAGCCTTGGTGCCAAATAGTCTTGGTGCCAGGGCAACGATCAAAGCCAAGTGTAAATCGGCAAAATCTTAAAATGTACTGGCGGGGTGATGTCGCTAGTGGGCTGAGGCCACAATGGTTAAATGCAATACAGCCCAGGAGGTTTCTCATGTTTTATCCCCGAGTTATCTGATCTCAGCGAGGCTTGGTTTTGTAATTTAGGTAAACAGGCACGGTTCCTCCAACGCACATCCGTTCTAGTAAGTGCCATAATTTCACTAATGATTTTTTTTCCCCAGGTCAACAGTAGGTCACAGGAGTTGTTTATCACTAACCCTCCGACTGCTGAACAGGCCTCCCACCAGCAAACAATACCATTCTCTTGTGCAATATTTAGCTCAATTATTTTATCCTGGCAAAAGGTGGGAAGTGGTGATCCACACGGATCGGTGCTGGGATCTGCTGGAGGTCCTTAAGATGATGAAAGGATTTGATAGGGTAGACGTAGAGAAGATGTTTCCACTTGCAGGTGAGACCAGAACTAATGGTCATTAATATAAGATAGTCACTAATAAATCCAATAGGGAATTCAGGAGATGGTTCTTTACCCGGATAGGAAGCTTGATAAGCACGAGGGAGAAAGGAATAGAAGGGTATGTTGATGAAGTTAGATGAAGAAGGGTGGGAGGAGGCTCAAGTGGAGCATAAACACTGGCCTGGACCTGTTGGGCCAAATGGCCTGTTTCTGTGCTGTAAATACTTTGTAATTCTTTGTAAATATAAGGATAGGTAGGGAGGCAGTAGATGCTCTATGATTGACCTCAGTGATCCTGAAATACATCTTAAAAGGATATTTTTTTGAGTGGTACATTGGGGTAGATTTCTGTCTTTACCGCCTGGGCATTAAGCATCACCCCAGCAAAATGCAGAGAGGAAAATCTGTTGACGAGGCCCTTACAGAACATATTGGATTTTCCTTCCATTTATTTGGAAGTGTGAAGTGATACATTTTGGCAGGAAAAATGAGGAGAGGCACTATAAATTAAATGGTGCAGTTTTAAAGGGGGTGCAGGAACAGAGAGACCTGGGCGGTCATATACACAAATCTTTGAAAGTGCCAGGGCAAGTTAACAAGGCTGTTAAAAAAGCATACGGGATCCTTGGCTTTATAAATAGGGGTATAGAGTACAAAAGCAAGGAAGTTATAGTAATCCTTTATAAATCACTCATTAGGCCTCAGCTAGAGTATTGTGTTCAATTCTGGGTACCACACTTTAGGAAGGATGTCAAGGCGTTGGAGAGGGTGCAGAGGATTTATCAGAATGGTACAAGGGATGAGGGAATTCAGTGGAGAGACTAGAGAAGCTGGGATTGATCTCCTCAGAGCAGAGAAGGTTAAGGGGAAATTTAATAGAGGTGTTCAAAATTATGAGGGGTTTTGATAGAGTAGATCGGGAGAAACTGTTTCCACTGGCAGGAGGGTCATTAACCAAAGGACACAGATTTAAGATAATTGGAAATGAGGGGGAAATGAGGATAAACTTTTTTTATGTGGCGAGTTGTTACGATCTGGAATTCACTAACTGAAAGGGTGGAGGAAGCAGATTCAGTAGTAACTGTCATAAGGGAATTGGAAATATACTTCAAAAGGAGAAATTTTCAGGGCTATGGGGAAAGAGCAGGAGAGTGGGATTAATTAGATAGTACTTTCAAAGAGATGGCACAGGCACGATGGGCTGAATAGCCTCCTTCTGTGCTGTATGATTCTATGATTTAAATGGAAGAAAAATCAGGTGTGCTGTGTTATTGGTCTGCGATCTTACCCACCAGACTTACCTCACTGGGCTCCACCTAGGCGATGATTAATGGAAATCTATCCCCATTGTCTTGTGATGAGCAGTAAATGGTGGGTGGGCAGACGTGGGTTTAGAACTACCAGGAGGTATGCAAGAAGATTCTCCCCTCTACTCGGCACCAGCCCAGATCGGGTGGCTGTTGGACAATTACAGGTGCACAGAATTTGTTTTTAACTCACTAACCAAGAGATTCGAGGTTCTCTCTGCTTCTGGATTAGATGCTTGCTTTTCCCTGAATTTGCCTAGTTTGAATTGTCTTGAATTATAATGGCATCGTTGCCTGCTGCGAGAAATCAGCCAAAGCCGCCTAGCAGGAGAGCGGAACTATTTGGATCGCTCTTTCAGAGAGCCGGCACAGGCACCATGGGCAGAATGGCCTCCTTCTGTGCTGTATGATTCTATGAAAACTGACTGCATTGTTATAAGATCCCAAATCCAATCTTGGAATCCTAAAACTAGGATTGAGAGCCCCAACCCCAGATTTGGATTCTCCTTCTTCTGCACTCTAGGGTGGCCCAACACCTCCTCCTCCTCAAGGCCACTAAGGATGGGAAATAAATGAGGCTCGTCAGCATCACCCATATCCCAGGAACAAATAACAAAAGATCCACTGGCCTAATGTCCATGTACCAATGGTGGTGTAGAAACGGGAGGCGTTGAGCAGGATCAGCCCGAACCTGAATCACGTTCTGATGTCCAGAGTTCAGAGAACTAAAGTTACAATGTCACTTCTCCACCCCCCTCCCCCTCCCCCCAACAGATATATTCATTGTATTCTTTAGTGATTCGAATCACACCACAGGCTAAGCGTCCTCCAGCCTCCAGCATTTTCTGTTCAAGAGCTCTCATCATTTCCACCTTTGCCCAATTCATCCGCCTTCTCATGAACCACAAGTGTCGGTCCAATAATGGACCTCTCTCCTGATAGATGGAGCAGTTTATCCTTTATTTCAAAGCTGACCATCTCAATTAGCCTCGACGTTGCCAAGATCACCTACGTGTCTTTCTGGTCCACCATGATTTTTTTGCAAATGTGAATGCTAATGGAAAGCACAAACAGATTTAATGTGATGAGCATTGATGTGATTGAGAGTGAAGCCTGAACTTCAATGACTGCCTTTAACACAGTGCTGGATATTTGTACTTCTTTGTAACACGTTTATTCTTTTATATTTTTACATTGAGCTGAAGGGTGTTAGTGATAGGGATACTTTTTATTTCAGGCACCCAGTGTCAGCATCAATCACTCCCAGGTTAGTTATAACACAGCCAAATGCTGAGTAAAGTTACCTCTAATCTGCCCCAACAATGTGCCTCAGCTGCGTGCCCGGAAGAGTGCACCGGTGCGACACATTATCCATTTTGCGTGCAATCATCATGCGACCATTCTGAGTGGAGAATTAGGAGCAGTTTTGTGCCGTGAGCCACGCTCACCGGGAGCTGGATTGAGTCTGCTCACACTGGTTTCACATGGAACCAGAGCTCAAACAAGAAGACTTTCATACCATCATTCTGGGCTGGATTTGAGGTGAAAGGCCAGGGTCCACCTCAACTTTGTTTTGTCACTGCGTAGCACATGTATGTTGGGTGTCGTCGAAGCAATGTAATATTGGGGGGGGGTGCCTCAGCTGGTTTGGGCCCAGGAGTTGCAATCTATAGTCGATTTTCAGCCCACGCAGTGCCATTATGCGGACAAGACATTTAATTATGTGCACGCAGTGGGTTATTTCCTCATCCATCACATTGGGCAGCATTGGGTTTAACTAGGGATTTTGCAAAACAAAACAAGATACATTTTCAAGTGCATGGTCAACAGTAGCCTATCAGTCAAATTTGATTAAGACTTTTTTGAGCCTAAGGCCTGTAGTGCTGGACATCACCAAGCTTGAAAGGGGCAGGAGAGAATACAACAACAACAACAACAACTTGTATTTATATAGCGCCTTTAACGTAGTAAATTGTCCCAAGGCGCTTCACAGGAGTATTATAAGACACAAATTTGACACCGAGCCACATAAGGAGAAATTAGGGCAGGTGACCAAAAGCTTGGTCAAAGAGGTAGGTTTTAAGGAGCGTCTTAAAAGAGGAAAGAGAGGTAGAGAGGCAGAGAGGTTTAGGCAGGGAATTCCAGAGCTTAGGGTCTAGGCAACAGAAGGCACGGCCACCAATGGTTGAGCGATTATAATCAGGGATGCTCAAGAGGGCAGAATTAGAGGAGCGCAGATATCTCGGGGGGTTGTGGGGCTGAAGGAGATTACAGAGATAGGGAGGGGCGAGGCCATGGAGGGATTTGAAAACAAGGATGAGAATTTTGAAATCGAGGCGTTGAATGAAGGAGTACTAGTTAGCTGAAGACAGGCTCTTGTTATAAAAGCTTGTAGGATGAATGAAAGACTTCGGAGGGTAAGGAATTCCACAGATTTTCCTCCCAAAGTGTAATGTGCAGGATATATCATGATTCTTACAGAAAAGATCAGTAATTTAAGAAACTCTTATTTCTTTGCTCACATGGACACTTGAAGTCAGATTTATTCATTAGAATGTGTTTTTGTGAATCCAGAGCAGGCTAGTATTTTGTCCACATTTGCCATTTTTTCAAACTCTTATCTGTAAATGACAGGTGACCTCTTATCTTGGACACAGTAAAGATTGCAGTAGTCAAGCACCAACAGAGTGACCTTGAGTCTGTTACAGCGACTGCACTCGCCCAAGAAAAAAATTAACCCTGCCCTCGGCCTAGATTTAGACCATAGCCTGTGGGATTTGGTTTGAACTCCTGAATGTGTCCCATGGATTCAACCACAAGAACAATAAGAGCTTGCATTTATATAGCACCTTTAACGTCGTAAAACGTCCCAAGGCGCTTCACAGCAGTTGTGTACTGTAGTCAGTGACATTGCTTAAGAAGAGATAGTGAAGAGTGTAATATATGATCAGTTCCACAATTTCTAGTAATAAAGGGTAGGTTTTTCCATCAAGTATTAGGCCTTACTGCCGGTAGCTATTGCCTCCTTCTAAGATATTCTCCTCAACCTGAAATGGTGCCTACTGTTGGGAGAAGCAGATACAACAACAACAGCCGCTTACATTTATATGGCGCATTTAACGTAGAAAAATGTCCCAAGGTGCTTCACAGAGGCGTAATCAAAAGTTGGATGCCAAGCCAAAGAAAGATATTAGATGGGGTAACCAAAAAATGGGTCAAAAAGATGAGTTTTAAGGAGGGTATTAAAGGAGGAGAGGGAGGTAGGGAGGTGGAGAGGCGGAGGGGCTTAGGGAGGGAATGGGATGGTTTCTATAATGGACAGGCGACTGGCAATGTCAGGTTTATGTCTGGATGGCAAACTCAAAATCGACCCCAACTTCTTCGTGTAAGCCAAAGGGGAAATCATATGTGGGCTCTTTATTCTTGAGAACACAGACATTTGTCAGCCATGGCTCAGTGGTAACACTCTCATTTCTGAATCAAAAGATTGTGGGTTCAAGCCCCATTCCAAAGACTTGAGCACGTAAACTAGGCTGACACTTCAGTGCAGTACCAAGGGGAGTGCTGCATTGTCAGATGCGCTGCCTTTTAGATGAGATGTTAAACTAAGGCCCCCATGTAAAAGCTTCCATGACCGTTTTTGGAAAAACAACAGGGGCGTTTCTCCCAGTGTCCTGGCAAACATTTACAGCTCAACAACAACAACAACTTGAATTTATATAGCACCGTTAATGTAGTAAAACGCCCCAAGGCGCTTCACAGGAGTGTAATCAAACAAAATTTGATACTGAGACATATAGGAAGATATTAGGACAGATCAAAGAGATAGGTTTTAAGGAGCGGCTTAAAGGAGGAAAGAGAGGTAGAGAGGCGGAGAGGTTGAGTAAGGGAATTCCAAACCTTAGGGCCTTGGCAGCTGAAGGCACGGCCACGAATGGCGAAGCGATTAAAATCAGGGATGCTCAAGAGGCCAGAATTAGAGTAGCGTAGATATCTCAGAGGGTTGTGGGGCTGTAGGAGATTACAGAGATAGGGAGGGGCGAGGCCATGGAGGAATTTGAAAACAAAGATGAGAATTTTAAAATCAAGGTGTTGCTTAACCAGGAGTCAATGTAGGTCAGTGAGATGGTGTGAGTTAGGACACGGGCAGCAGAGTTTTGGATGACCTCAAGTTTACGTAGGGTAGAACGTGGGAGGCCGGCCAGGAGTGCATTGGACTAGTCAAGTCTAGAAGTAACAAAGACATGGATGAGGGTTTCAGCAGCAGATGAGCTGAGGCAGGGCGGAGTCAAGCGATGCTCTCGAGGTGGAAATAGGCGGTCTTAGTGATGGCGCAGATATGTGGTCGGAAACTCATTTCAGGATCAAATATGACACCAAGGTTACAAACAGTCTGGTTCAGCCTCAGATAGTTGCCAGAGAGAGGGATAGAGTCGGTAGCTAGGGAACGGAGTTTGTGGCGGGGACCGAAGACATTGGCTTCGGTCTTCCCAATATTTAATTGGCGGAAATTTATGCTCATCCAGTACTGGATGTCGGACAAGCAGTCTGACAATTTAGAGACAGTGGAAGGGTCGAGAGAGGTGGTGGTGAGGTAGAGCTGGGTGTCATCAGCATACATGTGGAAAGTAATGCAGTGTTTTCGGATGATGTCGCCGAGGGGTAGCATGTAGATGAGAAATAGGAAGCGGCCAAGGATAGATCCTTGGGGGACACCAGAGGTAACGATGCGGGAGCGGGAAGAGAAGCTGTTGCAGGTGATTCTCTGGCTACGATTAGATAGATAAGAATGGAACCAGGCGAATGTAATTCCACCCAGATGGACAACGGTGGAGAAGCGTTGGAGGAGGATGGTGTGATCAACCGTGTCAAAGGCTGCAGACAGGTTGAGAAAGGCATGGACGGATAGAACCAACTCCATCAAAAAAAATATTATCGAGTTACTTACAACATTGCTGTTTGTGATAAGCGCCTTGGGATGATTCACTACTTTAAAGGCGCTATATAAATACAAGTTGTTGTCGTTGTTGTGGGACCTTGGCTGCTGTCCTTCCCTACATTCCAACAATGTCTATATTTCAAAAGTACTTTATTAGCTGTGAAGCTCTTTGGGACATCTTGAGTCCATGAGAGGCACCATATAACTTTTTTAAATATTCGTTCCTGGGATGTGGGCGTCACTGGCAAGGTCAGCATTTATTGCCCATCACTAGTTGCCCTTGAGAAGGTGGTGGTGAGCTGCCTTCCTGAACTGCTGCAATCTTTGTGGTGAGGGTACTCCCACAGTGCTGTTAAGTAGGGAGTTCCAGGATTTTGACCCAGCGACGATGAAGGATCGGCGATATATTTCCAAGTCAGGATGGTGAGTGACTTGGAGGGGAACTTGGAGATGATGGTGTTCCCATGCGCCTGCTGCCCTTGTCCTTCTAGGTGGTAGAGTTCGCAGGTTTGGGAAGTGCTGTTGAAGAAGCTTTGATGAGTTGATAACTAAATGTGATAACTACAAGTCCTTTCTTTGTGTTCATTGATATTAGTTGTACTTTGCAATATATAGGCATGCATCTGTATTCCTGAAACGAGGTGCGACCAGGATAGGAAGTGTGTATAAGAAAGCTGTGTATCTGGAGTATACAAGCGGCAATTACACCAAGGAGATTGCTAAACCTGAATGGTTGGGATTTCTCGGACCAATTATAAAGGCTGAACAAGGTGACACCGTCATCGTTCACCTGAAGAATTTTGCTTCTCGACCCTATTCACTTCATTCACATGGTTTCACCTACACAAAAGAAAATGAAGGTAATTTTGTTTTTGGTGGATGTTTATTATTTGCTCCCTATGTTCTTAATTGCAATGCTGGACTATAACTAGCCACGAGGAGTTACACAAGATTCACCCGCTCCACAGGGAATTGCCTTGCCTTTACTTGGCTTCTCTGAAAGATTAACTGCAATCGGGATTGCTCTGTGTGAAAAATAATGAGCATTATTAACCCACAAGATGCCACTGTCCTTGGTACAATACTTGGTACAACACAACTTACACTTATATAACATCATTTCCATAATGAAATATCACAAAGCTTCACAAGTAGGGGAGAATTTGGACACCAAGCTGGAATTAGAAAAGAGTTAGCGGAGGTGTTCGAAGGAGAGCTCAAAGAGGTATGATTTGGGAGGAGATGAAGCAAGGCAGAGGTGATTTTGGAATATATTCTGACAGCAGGGCAAGATGATTGTCATCAATGGTGGTGTGCTGGATGAAGGTGAGAAAACTTCTCAAGGAAAGGAGGGCGTGAGCTGAGATGTAGACTAATGTATTGTTTCCATCAAAACTTGCAACATCTCCCATTCCAGTTGTTTCCCCATCTCCACTTTCGCAAGTCCAAGGAGTGCAAACTCGAACATATCCAGCGCACAATAGGCGTAGCCATTCGTTGCAGATCTGGCTTGACCACACCAAGCCCTACCAAGGCTTCACTTTCCTCTGCCTAAACAGCTCACCACTCTAGGATCATTCGAGAGAACAAAGATTACCCCAGGGTCCTTTCTCTATTACCAACCGCCTCCTTAACCCCCCTCTCCTCAGCCACTTCTCTGCTCACCTCCAACAAGTGAGTTTCTTTACTCCAAATTACGTCCATCCCTCCAGCTGCTCACGAAGCCAAAGTCTCCCCAGCCCTGAGCCCTCGCATCTCTGTAGTTTATCCACTATCTCACCCCCGGCCCTTTCTTGATCTCATCCCACGAAGCGCCTGATCAACTTCCCTTCCTCATTTCAGCCAATATTGTACACGGTTCCCTCCCCTCAAGCAACATCTCCCTACCTTTCAAAATCAGCGTTATCATCCCCTGCTCAAGAAACCACCCAGACCCCTCTGTCCTTGCTACCCAACTCCAACCTCTCATTGCTCTCAAAGATCTTGAACGTGTTGTCGCCTCCCAGATCCATGCCCGTTTTTCCCATAACTCTCTGTTTCAATCCCTCCAATCAGCTTTCTGTTTTTCTCACAGCACTGAACGGTCCTAACCGAAGCCACAAACGATAGTCTCTGTAACTGTGATCATGCTGCATTATCCTTCTCCATGATCTCTTCACCAGACCCCCCTGACCCGAGCACCTGCATCAATACCCCTGCTTCCTCCTCCATTTCTCATCATTCCCACATCCCCCATTTGGAGTAGCCCACCTACCCCCCACTACTGGCTCACCGCCAAGAAAAATCATATCCTTGAATTTTTGTCAGCTGTACCTTGCAACCCCTGTCAAAAATGGCATCTTTTGGATGAGACATTAAACCGAGGCCCCTCGCTCAGGTGGGCGTAAAAGATCCCACAGCACTATTTCGAAGAGCAGGGGAGTTCTCCCCGGTGTCCTGGCCAATCTTTATCCCTCAACCAACATCCCTAAAACAGATTATCTGGTCATTTATCTTATTGCTGTTTGTGGGAGCTTGCTGTGCGCAAATTGGCTGCCGCGGTTCCTACATTACAACAGCGACTACACTTAAAGTACTTCATTGGCTGTAAAGTGCTTTGGGACGTCCTGAGGTTGTGAAAGGCACCATATAAATGCAAGTCTTTCTTTTCTCTCCCACGTTCCCACACCATGGGACCTCTCCCCCATCTTTTCCCCACTGTTGTTATATCCAGACCCCTGCTACCCCTTTCCCAGTGCCCCCAGCACCACTGACAGTCCTCTCAGTGCTCCCACATGCTGCATGCCCTCTCCCAGTTCTCCCAAACCCCTTGCACCGCTCGCTAATGCACCCCTGAGCTCAAATAAGGGTAAAATCGAAAATTAACCATGTAGTTAAACTCATTTTTAATAGCAATCAAGGGCACTATATCACAACTTCACGATTTATTTCCTCTTCTGCCCTACTGTTTTCAATCTTGGTAGCGTCCTGCTGGCTTTGGCTTACAACATAAGTTTCTCGATAAAAATAAATATCTCTTTCATATTGGTACAAACTTGCAAGTATAAATGGGATATTATTGTGACGTAACATGTAATTAGAATCAGTATATTAATCCTGTCCTTTGCTTTCCTAGGTGCGCTTTATCCTGACAACTCCACGGTCTTGGAGAAACTGGATGACAGTGTAAATCCAGGAACAAATTACACTTACAAGTGGGACTTAACAGAAGATCAAAGCCCAGCAGAAGGTGACATCGACTGTTTGACAAGGGTTTATCACTCGCATACCGATGCGCCCAGAGATACTTCAGCAGGACTTGTTGGACCTTTGATCATTTGCAAAAAAGGTAATGATTGAACTGAACTGATCCAAGGTGTATTTGCAGAGCCTGTGCCAGTGATAATCGTCAAAACGTTGCACTGGTGTAGTTCATATCTTGACAGAAAGAAAGACTTGTATTTCTATAGCGCCTTTCATGACCAACGGACGTCCCAAAGTGCTTTACAGCCAATTAGGTACTTTTTGAAGCGGAGTCACTGTTGTAATGTAGGAAACGTGGCAGCCAATTTGTGCACAGCAAGCTCCCACAAACAGCAATGTGATAATGACCAGATAATCTGTTTTAGTGATGGTGATTGAGGGATAAATATTGGCCAGGACACCGGGGTTAACGCCCCTGCTCTTCTTCGAAATAGTGCCATGGGATCTTTTACATCCACCTGAGAGGGCAGACGGGGCCTCAGTTTAACATCTCATCTGAAAGACGGCACCTCCGACAGTGCAGCACTCCCTCAGTACTGCACTGGAGTGTCAGCCTAGATTTTTTTGCTCAAGTCTCTGGAGTGGGACTGGAACCCACAACTTTCTAATTCAGCGATGAGGGTGCTATCAGTTGGCACATCATAAGGAAGAAAGGTAGAGGTGAAGCCTGTGAGAAGGGCAAGCATATAAAGAAGGATGTTCTCCACGGCCTCCTAGTCCAGATGATATCTTTACTGGAATTGCTTATCTCCAGCCCAGCAACAGATGTATCTCCGGAGTCCTGTGTCCAAACAGGACATACCTTGGCGCGAATGGAGCATAAATGCCGGCACGGACTGGTTGGGCTGAATGGCCTGTTTCTGTGCTGTATATTCTACTTAATGCTTTAAACACCTTCAGCTCCAAAATAAGAAGGATGTTCAGCATCCAGGACTGCTACAGAGCAGCGCTAATCTGGGGGAACGTTGACTCGTACCTAGAGGGCTACCACCGCAAAACCTAACCTCACTGATAAAGCATGGGAACTGAAGCCTTCTTACCAACCCTCCTTACCCAGAAAAGTCTGCAAGGGATCCAGAAGCACTAATGCTCAACTGATAGCCAAGTTCCGCACCCATGAGGACGGCCTCAACCGGGATCTTGGGTTCATGTCACGCTACATGACGTAGAGTCATCCAGACTCGAGTCGTCGTTGGCTTGTTCACAGATGTGATTTCCAGTAAAAAAAAGTAAAAAGTTTAAAGTTTATGGTTTTCCATACAGACTGCATTTGACACATTAGACCCCCTGTGACCCCACCTCATTGTCTTAGCTGTATCTTGCTATGTCTTTGATATAATGCCTTCCTGATTGTTTCTCTGCCGAGGTGTGATAAAAGGCAGTCAGAAAGATTAACTGTAGTCGCCTGACATTGTACGCTACACAGGCATTGTTCTCTGTCTATATATGCTTTGCCGATTCGTATTCCTTCACTTCACCTGACGAAGGGGCAGCAGCTCCGAAAGCTTGTGATTTCAAATAAAACTGTTGGACTATAACCTGGTGTTGTGCGACTTCTCACTTTTGTCCACCCCAGTCCAACACCGGCATCTCCGCATCATGGTTCTTAACCTGGTGGAGGCCTGCAGCCTCCTGAAAAAAAAACCCTTAGGTTAGTTGGCACGTTCTCCAATCTGATGCAACGAGAAGTTCCCAGGAACACTATTCTCAAGCAGATTCAAAGGCTGACGGGAGAAAGATATCACAAAACTAAATTAAAAACGTGTATTTATATAACGTCCCAAAACGCTTGTTGAGTAAGCAAACATGGCAGCCAATTTGCGCAGCGCATTCTCTCATCACTGCACTTAAATATAAGCCTAGATTATGTGTTCACATCTGGAGTGGACTCAAACTTTTGAATCAGAGGTGACGATGCCATCACTGAGCCAAGCTAAAACCAAACTAACTCCTCCACAAAGGCCAGATTATGCCCATCAAACAGTTAAGATGACAACATTCCATCTCCCTCAGCATGACCTATAGCTACCTCGATCTCCAAATTAGACATATCCATCAGGCATTCTGCATACTCAGACATTAGCCAAAACCGAACAAAATCTCCACTCCCTCAACGATGCCCTCAAATGCATCTTCACCCTGCGCATCATGTTCACCACCTCGTCTGGAAACCTACGATTGGGGATGAGACCTAGGATGCCAGACAGTGGAGGAGGATTGGTGTGAGGTATGGAGACAGATCTTCACAATCACAACCACATGCAGCAAAATGCCAATAATGCCAGCAGATATATAAAGTGATGAAACTGCATCAGGGAGGGGCGGGTGTAAACTCTCAATTAAAGGGGTAGTAGGCCATATTATAAGTACCCCTGATTTAACTATATGTCCAAGTGTCCAATGGATAGATGGTGTTCCAATTAAACACTATTGAAAGGGCTCGAGCTGTGCAAATTGAACAAGCCTATTCCAGTAGTGATGTCTATCATCAGATGTCACTAACACCTTCCGCAAATATTGACTGTATCATGCTGAAGCTAGTTGATCTTTCCTTCACTCGGGTGACCGGACTTGATTCAGTCACCCCAAGGATAAAGAAAAAGAAAAGGTAAAAGCAAAGAAAGGAAGGGAAAATAAAGAAGAGGGGAGAAGGGAAGCCACCAGTTCACATCCCATTGTTAAAAGTATAACAGTGTAGGCAATTATATGAGACAGACCTAAGCGCCAGGGTTACCCAGCTCCCAGATTTGAGATACTGGTCAGCTTCGCTCAGTTAGAAGCAACTCTCAGCTCTGAGTCAGAAGGTTGAGGATTGAGGCCCCATTACAAACTTGAGTACATATTCTAGACTGGCAGTACAGTGCAGTACTAAGGGAGTGCAGCATTGCCGTAGGTGCTACCTTTCAGGTGAGATGATAAAGTGAGGCCCTATCTGTCTGCCAAGTGTCAGCGGTGGCTCAGTGGGTAGCACTCTCGCCTCTGAGTCAGAAGGTTGTGGGCTCAAGACCCACTCCAGAGACTTGTGCACATAAAGCTAGGCTGACACTCCAGTGCAGTGCTGAGGGAGTGCTGCACTGTCGGAGGTGCTGTCTTTTGGATGAGATGTTAAACCGAGCTCTCTCCCGTCTGCCTCTCAGGTGGACGTAAAAGATCCCGTGGCACTATTTCGCAGAAGAACAGGGGAGTTATCCCCGGTGTCCTGGCCAATATTTATCCCTCAACCAACATAACAAAAACAGATCATCTGGTCATTATCACATTGCTGTTTGTAGGAACTTGATGTGTGCAAATTGGCTGCCGTGTTTCCCACATTACAACAGTGACTCCACTTCAAAAGTACTTCATTGGCTGTAAAGCGCTTTGAGACGTCCGGTGGTCGTGAAAGGCGCTATAAAAATGCAAGTCTTTCTTTCTTTAGGTGGAGTTAAAAGATTCCATGGCACTACTCCAAGAAGAGCAGGGACTTCTAATGCCCTGGTTAACATTCCTCCCTCAGCCACCACCGAAAGCAGATTATCTGATCATTCATGCATTTGATGTCTATCGGACTTCCTTGGGCATAAATTGGCCTACCGTGTTTGCCTACACAACAATGGCAGCACTTCAAAATTAATTCATTGGTTGTAAAGTGCTTTGGAATGTCCTGAGGATGTGATTCATAAATTTAAGTTCTTACTTTCTTAACTTTAAATATTTTATGGTGCAAGTTGCCCATTGGCCATTCCCGTTTGAGCCACCAAACATCTGCTTAGCTCAATGGAGACTCTGACAAAGACACAGTTCCGAATTATATAGGAATAATTATTTCCATCTTCCTGTTTGATTTATAGGTGTTTTAACTGGCAAGAAGAAACATGGCAAGGAGATTAATGAAGAGTTTGCCCTAATGTTCTCGGTGATGGATGAAAACCTCAGCTGGTATCTGGATGACAATATTAGAAGATATTGCACTAACCCAAGCAAGGTGGATAAAGACGATGAAGATTTTATGGAAAGTAACAAAATGCACTGTAAGATACCATTTATAATCTACTTGATTGGAATTGCTTCATTTTCACAAAAAGAGTGTACGTAGAACCCCAGGACCTATGTCCTCTTTTGCATAGTCTTGGCTAGGCATCGCCCTGTCCTTGCTAAGCACCAAAGGTTCTCTGTCCCACCGTCTATCAATTTTAATCCCATTATGCGCTTTCTCCACCTTCCAGCCATGTGTCCTAGCCTGCATTTTCTGCTCCTGCAACTCTAAAATACCTCCTGTCCTCCACTTACTCTGCTCCACCATCTTTCAGTCGCCACATCTCTGCTTCTGTGTATTGAGAATTGAACTTAATGGGCCAGAAATTCGGCTCCCTGGCTTCCCGCAGGTGCAAGGATCGCGCGCGCACCTACCCAGCGCGCCTGCCGTTGACCTCTGGGCCCACGGGGACTTCAGCTCCTGGGCCTGCTCCAAGTGCCGGCGCGCAGTGCTTGCGTGTCCCAGGGGCGTAGTTAGTGCGATGCGTCCCCTGGGATCACGTGGGCAATGGAGAGCCAATGGCAGCAGACCATCTTTCATTCATAGATTTGACAGGAAGACCTATCAAATCTATGAATACAGATCGGTCCCAAAACATCCCTAAAACTACAAATACATTTTTTTTTAAAATCACATTTTTAAAATAACTATAAATTACATTAATTAACTATTTTAAACAAAAATTTAAGTTTTTGAAAAAAATAATTACATTTTTTAACGGGGCTAAAACTAAACTTACCTTTCTTTAAAGTAATTAAAAAAGATAAATCTGTGAAAAAAATGTTTAAATTTTAATAAAATCAACACTTACCTTGTTAAAAGAAGGCCTTGCGCATCCTTTTTAAAAGTGTATCTTCTCCGTGCTTACCTTCACGGAGGAACCTGTAAAAAAAATCCGAAGTGTGAGGCGAACGCGCTGGCCCTCCGGCGTGTTCGACCTCTGAACCCCTTTCCTCAGGGGAATGGAAGTGCCGGTTTCCCGCGCATGCACAGTGCATGCAAGAAACCGGCACTTTCATTCCGTCCACGGGTGAGTACACAGTGCGTACTCGCCCAACAACAGCCGAATTTCATTTAACATAAATTGCACCAAAATCTTCCTGTTCAAATACTCAGAAATCCTGAAGTATAATACCCCACAAAAAACTTACATCTTAAGAAGACACACCCTTGACAACTGTCTGTTGTGAGCAGATAGCTTCTGCTGACAAGGTGATGCGTGTGAGATTCTTACAGGCTGCTACTGGTAGTACAAGGTATATAAGTTAAAAAATCCAAAGTAGACAAAAGTCCATTTTGCTGCAGTAGGGCACTATTTGAAATGCAAGTTGAAGTATATATAAAATAATAAATAAGTGAGAGTAATTACAATCATATAACATGCAAGAGTGAGGTTTGAATGATTAGTAACTAATATATTAATCTCTCAGTTCTAAAACACTCCAGGTTTCTACTATTTTCCTTATATAATATATGCTGTCAGTGGATCAAGAAGTAATTTATAGTCATTACTGCAACATTCTCAGGACAGCAAATGTTATAATTCTTATTTACTAAAACAACCATGGTTTGAGTGAACACAGATTCCAAGGGATTAGTATCTCAGCTGTGCCAGTAAAGGTGGGGGGGCGGGGGGGGGTGACGGGACGCAGAGTGCGACAGGTCCCCACAATGATGGAGAAATGCCAATGGTTCAGTCCTTCCGGGATGCTATGAAACTCCTCTTGGCAGTTAGTTGGCAGAAGGCTGAGAGAAGCTGCTTGTCATTTTGGGCTGGGGGAAAGTTGGGGGTGGGGGTGCGGGAATGCTGCATGGGTTGGGAAGACCAAAAAAAAGAGGAATGAGACAACAGAATAAAGTGCGGAAGGGGGTGGACGAAGCATCAAAATTGCTGAAAGTTAAAATGGGTCAATATTAAAATCAATATTCTGTAACGGCCTTACACTCTATTTATATTTTTCAGCCATTAATGGATACGTCTATGGAAACCTGCCTCGCCTGTCGATGTTCACTGGGGACAAAGTGGTCTGGTATCTATTTGGGATGGGAAATGAGGTGGATATACACTCTGTATATTTCCATGGACAGACTCTGATCGATAGGCATCACCACGTTGACACTATCAGCCTATTTCCTGCCACATTTGTCACTGCTGTGATGGTGCCCAAGAACCAAGGAACATGGCTTCTCAGCTGTCAAGTCAATGACCATGTAGAAGGTCTGAAAGTTTTCTTCTCATTCTCAACATCTTGGCTGGGAATTAAACATAGCAGGGTATAAAATATTTAGTAAAGACAGAGAGGGGAAAAGGGGAGGTGGAGTAGCTGTACTTATTAGGGATAACATAATGGCAGTAGAAAAAAAGTGACCCAGCTATCAGCAAGAC
Source organism: Squalus acanthias (assembly GCA_030390025.1). Taxonomy (NCBI): domain Eukaryota; kingdom Metazoa; phylum Chordata; class Chondrichthyes; order Squaliformes; family Squalidae; genus Squalus; species Squalus acanthias. The sequence goes on from CM059429.1 coordinate 16,463,294, forward strand.
AGAAATAGAATCCATGTGGATAGAGATAAAAGATAATAAAGGATCAATCACACTAATACGGGTAGTCTACAGACCACCTAATCATTTTTAAATGGTGAGAAACTTTCAAATGTTGGTGTTCAGAGAGATTTGGGTGTCCTCGTGCAAGAAACACAGAAAGCTAGCATGCAGGTACAGCAAGCAATAAGGAAGGCAAATGGCATGTTGGCCTTTATTGCAAGGGGGTTGGAGTATAAGAGTAAGGAAGTCTTGCTACAATTGTACAGGGCTTTGGTGAGACCACACCTGGAGTATTGTGCACAGTTTTGGTCTCCTTATCTAAGGAAGGATATACTTGCCTTGGAGGTGGTGCAATGAAGGTTCACTAGATTGATTCCTGGGATGAGAGGGCTGTCCAATGATGAAAGATTGTGTAGAATGGACCTATACTCTCTGGAAGAATGAGAGGTGATCTCATTGAAACATACAAGATTCTGAAGGGGATTGACAGGGTAGATGCTGAGAGGTTGTTTCCCCTGGCTGGAGTGTCTAGAACTAGGGGGCATAGTCTCAGGATAAGGGGTAGGCCATTTAAGACAGAGATGAGGAGGAATTCCTTCACTCAGAGGGTTGTGAATCTTTGGAATTCTCTGTCCCAGAGGGCAGTGAATGCTGCTGAGTCTTTGAGTATATTCAAGGCTGAGATAGATAGATTTTTGGACTCATGGGGAATCAAAGGATATGGAGATCGGGCGGGAAAGTGGAGTTGAGGTCGATGATCAACCATGATCTTATTGAACGGTGGAGCAGACTCGAGGGGCCGATTGGCCTACTCCTGCTCCTATTTCTTATGTTCTTATGTTCTTATGGAAGGAAGGTAGAGGAAGAAATATGCAGACAAATTAGGGAAATTAGTAAAAAACATAGAATAATAATCATGGGGGATTTCAACTACCCAGATATTAATTGGACAGAAGAGGTAGGTAAAGGGGATAAGGGAATGGAGTTCCTACAATGTGTACAGGGCTCCTTTCTAACCCAATGTGTAAAAAGCCCAACAAGGGAGGATTTGCTATTGGATCTAGTAATGGGGAATGAACCAGAGCTGATAAGAGAAGTAAATGTAGAGGAACATCTAGGCAATAGTGACCATAATATAATACGCTTTAAGATAATAATTGAGAAGGACATAGGTATGACAAAGACCAGGGTAATAGATTGGAGAAAAGCTGATTTTGAGCAGCTGAGAATAGAACTTGGGAAAATAAAATGGATATCAATATTGGCAAACAATGATGTAGAACAGCAATGGGAAACATTTAAAACGATGTTCAACAGAGTCCAGGAAAAATATATTCCGCTAATAAACAAGAACAAGCTAAACACTAATGAGACACCGTGGAAGAATAAAGCCATAAGGAAAAAATTGAGGGTAAGGAAAGAGGCATACATTAAGTACATGGACAGCAGGGGAGAGCATGATAAGGGAGAATATGAAGGGATTAGGAAAGAAGTCAAAAAACAATTAGGAAGGCAAAGAGGAACAATGAAATTAAATTATCAAGGAACATAAAACAAAATAGTAAAATATTTTACAGGCACATAAATAAAAAAAGGAAGGTCGGGATGGGAATGGGGCCACTAAGTGATGGAAAGGATAATACCACAGGCAGCAATAGAGAGATGGCAGAAATATTAAATAATTACTTTGCTTCAGTATTTACTAGGGAGATAGAACAGGTGGAGATGACATTTAAAATAAAATGAGGAGATATACTAAATAAACTAATGAAACTCAAAGAGGATAAAACCCCTGGTCCGGATGGATTACATCCGTGAATTTTAAAAGAATCTAGGGAAGAAATAGCAGAGGCATTACTACACATATTTAGCAATTCGTTAGAAAAAGGTGTAGTGCCAGAGGACTGGTGGATAGTTAACGTAATACTTATATTTAAGAAGGGAGATAGAACATGTCCAGGGAACTATAAACCAGTCAGCTTAACATCGGTGATAGAAAAAATAATGGCATCCCTACTAAAGGAGAAAATAGAAGAACATCTAGAAAGGAAAAATATAATAATAAATAGTCAGCATGGATTTCAAAAGGGAAAGTCTTGCTTGACCAACCTAATTGAATTTTTTGAAGAGGTAACAGAGAGAGTAGACAAGGGTAATGCAGTGGATGTAATTTATCTAGATTTTCAAAAGGCCTTCGATAAGGTACCACATAATAGACTAATGAATAAGGCCAGGGAATGCGGAGTCAGGGGATAAGTAGCAGAATGGATTGCTAGCTGGCTTCAAGACAGAAAGCAGGGAGTAGGGGTAAAGGGTAGCTATTCACAGTGGCAGAAGGTGGGAAGTGGTGTTCCACAAGGATCAGTGCTGGGACCACTGTTGTTCACAATTTATATTAACAATTTAGACTTTGGAATCAAAAACACAATTTCTAAATTTGTGGATAACACCAAACTGGGGGGGGGGGGGGTGGAAAGCCAATACTGAGGAGGACTGCAACAAATTACAAGAAGACATTAATAAACTTGCAGAATGGGCATATAATTGGCAAATGAATTTCGACACAGATAAATGTGAGGTATTACATTTTGGTAAGAAAAATAGGGGGGTCACATATTATAGTAAACTCTTGTTTAAACGGCACTCAATCATCCGGAATTCTTTAATAACCGGCAAAATTCAGGAGTAGGTTTTGAGGCTTCCGCCCCAGAAGGAACGGGGCAGTAGTGTCCCGAAAATGGTGGGGAATGACTTACCACTTGTTCCCGCCGTCGTTGTGGGCACTGCAATCTTCCCCGCACAGTATCAGCTGGCGGTTCAGCCAAAGAGGAACCCAAAGGTAAGTTTTACTGTATATTTGTGGCTGTGTAACCGGGGTTCTCGTACCTTTTGCCATGTAACCATGGCTCCTGCACCTCTGGTTGTGTAACCGGGTCCCCTGTATCTGTGGCCGTGTAACCGGGGCTCCAGCACTTGTGGCCGTGTTACCGGGACTCCTGCACATGTGGCCGTATAACCAAGGCTCCTGCACAAGTGGCCGTGTAACCGGGACTCCTGGATCTGTGGCCATGTAACCGGGGCTCCAGCACTTGTGGCCGTGTTACCGGGACTCCTGCACATGTGGCCATGTAACCGGGGCTCCAGCACTTGTGGCCGTGTTACCGGGACTCCTGCACATGTGGCCATGTAACCGGGGCTCCTGTACCTGTGGCCGTGTAACCGGGACTCCTGGATCTGTGGCCATGTAACCGGGGCTCCTGTACCTGTGGCCGTGTAACAAGGACTCCTGGATCTGTGGCCATGTAACCGGGGCTCCTGTACCTGTGGCTGTGTAACAGGGGCTCCTGGACCTGTGGCTGTGTAGCAGGGGCTCCTGGACCTGTGGCCGTGCAACCGGGGATCCTGCACCTGTGGCCGTGTAACCGGGGTTCCTGCACCTGTGGCTGTGTAACGGGGCTCTCGTACCTTGGGCCATTGTCACTCCATGTCCCTTCTTCTGGTCTGAGGTCGGCCGATATATAAAATGCCTCGGTAGGTATACCTCTCCGTTATCCGGAATTTTTAATCAACCGGCACCATCCTGGTCCTGTGGGTGCCGGATACGAAAGAGTTTACTGTACTTGGAAAATAAGAATCTAAATGGGGTAGAGGAACAAAGGGATCCAGGAGTACAAATACACAAATCAGTAAAAGTATCGACGCAGGTTAACAAGGCCATAAAAAAGGCAAACCAAGCACTGGGGTTCATTTCTAGAGGGATAGAATTGAAAAGTAGTGAAGTTATGCTAAACCTGTATCGAACCCTGGATAGACCACACTTAGAGTACTGCGTACAGTTCTGGTCGCCATATTATAGAAAGGATATAGAGGCACTGGAGAGGGTGCAGAGAAGATTTACAAGGATGATACCAGAAATGCGAGGGTACACCTATCAGGAAAGGATGAACAGGCTGGGTCTCTTTTCTCTTGAAAAGAGAAGGCTGAGGGGTGACCTAATAGAGGTCTTTAAAATTATGAAAGGTATTGATCGAGTGGATACAGAGAGAGTGTTTCCACTTGTGGGGAAGAGCAAAACTAGAGGCCATCAATATAAGATAGTCACCAAAAAAATCAAATAGGGAATTCAGAAGAAACTTCTTTACCCAGAGAGTGGTGAGAATGTGGAACTCGCTACCACAGGGAGTGGTTGAAGTGAATAGTATAGATGCATTTAAGGGGCGATTAGATAAGCATTTGAGGGAGAAGGGAATAGAGGTTTATGTTGATAGGGTTAGATGAGGAAAGACAGGAGGAGGCTCGAGTGGAGCATAAACACCGGCATGGACTGTTCTGTGCCGTATATCCTATGTAGTGTAATCCTATGTAATCTTTATTTTTATGGGTACATTTTTCTGTGTTTATCCACTTGAAGGGTTGTAGCACTGAGCAGTATTCTTCACTTCTGGTGTCAGCCTTAAGCACTTCAGATTGGGTATAATAACACGGTCAGATGAGGGTTAAACCTTTTTCTACTCTACCCCGACTGTACCATAACTGCAAGCATTGTCCTCCTGTACCAATGTGACATTTCCGTTCCCCACAAGAGTTATCCATGTGTCCTTCTTTGAGTGAATTTGCCAATTGGTGCCAGCTAGTACCAAATTATGGAATGTTTTGTGCTGTGGTCTCATGCCTGTTAACAACTGAGTTGATACTGTCCCAAACTTATCACTCTCATAGCCTACAGAGGAGATTTTGTCCCATCAGTCAGGACCGGACTCAAATCCTGATCCCAGTGGTGAAAAAACAGGAGGTTAATCCACTGTGATATCATCCATTGTCCCTGTTTTTAATTTTAAGGCAGAAAGTTTGGTGCAAGCAGTTTATTTTAGTGAAGGGCCCATTGTATTGTCGTCTCTTCAGATTTGCTTTAAATAAACATTTGTTAGAGTTACGCTAACTTTTACAACAAGTTTTTTTAACAACTCTTCATAGTTTAAAGATTTTTTCTCAATTGAATTAGGTAAAGTACATGTTTTCCAGGGTTATGACATATTATAGGTTACATTGAATGGTACTTGCAAGGTATGTGCAATGAGGCTGTTAGAGTTCTACATTTCGTTAGCCCAGGGTATTGAAGATCAGGGTCTTACCTCAAAATAGGGAGCGGGCACGATTGAAGATGACAGGGCGGGGAGACAATAAGCATAGGGTGAGGGTGAGGGTGGGGTTTGGCCATATGTAGCCTCTTGTAGCCTTCTGAGTAGAATGGGCCTATAATTGAGTAGAATGGGCCTATATTCCCTGGAGTTGAGAAGAATGAGAGGTGATCTCATTGAAACGTATAAAATTCTTTGAGGGCTTGACAGGGTAGATGCTGAAAGGCTGTTTTTCCTGGCTGGAGAGTCTAGAACTAGGGGTCACAGTCTCAGGCTTAGGGGTCAGCCATTTAGGACTGAGATGAGGAGAACTTTCTTCATTCAGAGGGTGGTGAATCTTTGTAATTCTCTCCCCCAGAGGGCTGTGTATGCTGAGTCATTGAGTATATTCAAGAATGAGCTTGATACATTTTTGGACTCTAGGGGAATCAAGGGATATGGGGATCAAGCGAGAAAGTGGAGTTGAGGTAGAAGATTAGCCATGATCTTATTGAATGGCGAAGCAGGCTTGAGAGGCCGTTTGGCCTACTCCTGCTCCTATTTCTTATGTTCTCTTGGGGTGCTGATGTAGGAAATGGGAAGTTGGAGTCTCTTTGCTCAGCTGAAGGTACTTGGGACCCTGATGGGAGTTTTTTCCCAGTTCAATGTGCAGCCTGTTCATCACTCACTCAGACTGCAAAACGTCTCACAGTTTCTTTGTCTGTCTTGTTTTTTGTGAGGGAGGGGAGCAGAGTGTGGTGTTGGGCTACATCAGGCGGATGCACCGCCTTGGACTAAAGGTGTGAAATGGCCAAGCTCACGAGCTGTAGAGGATCCCTCACCTACAGAGAATAGGCAAAGCAGGGAATGGGTAGGATCTGTAAGGCCTGTCATAGTCCTAGCAGCTGCATGTATCTTAATCCAGAAATATTGGAGCAATATACACAGTATAGTGCCTGTTTGGCACTCATCTCTCATGATTGGGGGTGGGGGGAGGGGGGGGGGGTGTATTTGTGGAGTTTGTGGTACATTTTGTATTTTGCACTGACTTTCTCTTGCTCTGCTGTGGTATTTCATTCTATCACCGATCAACTTGTTTCTTCTTGCATAGGAACAGGAGAAGGCCATTCAGCCCCTTAAGCCTGTTCCGCCATTCACTTAGATCATGGCTGATCTGTACCTCAACTCCATTTACCCGCCTTTGATCCATACCCCTTGATACCCTGACCTAATAAAAATCTATCGATCTCAGTCTTGAAAATTTCAATTGACCCCCAGCATCCACAGCCTTTTGGAGGAGAGAGAGACTCAGATTTCCACTACCTTTTGTATGAAAAAGTGCTTCCTGATTTACCTCCAGAAAGGTTTTCAAAATTGTGCCCCTTGTTCTGGACTCCCCCACCTGAGGAAATAGCTTACAGAAAGCTAGAAAAGGTAATTGAAAGTGTGAATCATAAATAATATCTTCAAACTTTGTCTCTTCACCTCAGCTTACAGCTTGATTTGATAGAGATCTTCGAGTCACCAGTGTCCCTGCTCATGCTCTTGGCATGGCAAATCTGGCCAGAAAAATCCACATGAAGCAGGATGGTCAGATTGGCCTTCCTATTCCGGCCCCCACTCCGCAGCAGAATGCCCATCTAGTGAGCTGGTTGATGAATTATCCTGCATACGGTATGGGTTAGACAGCCAGCAGGCACTGAAGCAAGATGAGTGCGACTCTTAGCCTGACACTCTCACAGGACCACAGTTATCATTATTATCAATAGCTTTGCATGCCCAAGCTAGAGTATATCTGGAGAAATGTCTGCTGCCCCTAGCTCATGTTTGATATATGATGTGGAGATGCCGGCGTTGGACTGGGGTGGACAAAAATGAGAAGTCGCACAACACCAGGTTATAGTCCAACAGATTTATTTAATTTTACAAGCTTTCGGAGCAGTTCGCTCCTTCGTCAGGTAAGTTAGCAGTGAGAGAATCTCCCAGAATTCACAATTTAAACACAGACAAAATCTATTCACATCTTTCCCTACATCAAAGAGCACAGCCAAGACAATGAGATGTGTCCCAGGGGGTCCAACGTGTCAAACCACCTGCTGGCTGCATATCCTGTCAATTTGTGTAGGTTCTTGTGTTAGTCTTTTTAAAAAAAAACACCTGGGAAGACCGGCCATGATGTCAAGTCACGTTCTGTATCGTGACATGAACCCGATATCGCGATTGAGGCCATCCTCATGAGTGCGGAACTTGGCTATCAGTTTCTGCTCTATGATTTTGCGCTGTCGTGTATCTCAATATAGTCCATCCTTCTAAACCCTAGGCCAGCTCCTAACTCAAGGCTGTAAAAACTTAATGATCTCTCAGAGTTCTTGGACGAGACACAAATAGTCAGCAGCCAGTATGTTTGAGCAATAGATCAAGATTTATTAAGCTTACAGCGTAATATACTTAACAACAGGCGATAGTTCAACGAGTAGCTCACAGCCCCTGGTCTCTGGAGCCTCTCGGACACAGGTGACGTCGTCTTCAGTCTGTTCCTTTGTTCTCGCAGTAGTTCTGTGTGAAGTTGTTTTTCGAGGCTTTAACCCTTTTCTTATCAAAAGTTCGTTTGGCCAGTGTCCATATATGGTCTTTAACAAAATCACCTATTTTAATTGGTTCTAATGGTCAAAATATCATTGGCACTCAGACTAAGGGTAGCATCTTGGCCCCGCCTTTCCAGTATTTTTCCGACAACTGTACCATGTTCAGTGTTATCTTGTTTATACATTCTTCACCTCGTTGGAATTTACCTTATCTCTCTCATTTCTAGCTTCCCTGGTACAAGCAGTACAAGGCCTTTCTATACCAAGGGCCCAGCCCATGTCAGCGCTGTTTCACTAGTCTTGGCGGTGTCCAGACTATCTCACTTTAATCTACTCCCATGGTCTCTTTCATTTTATGTTCCTTATACTAATTAACTTTTAATTACCTTTGCAATTAGTTTTGTTAAGCGAACTCTAATTCCTACTTAGCGTTATAATATGTTATTTAACAATTTAACCTTCACTCGCAGCTTGTGGCTGTTTGTTATCAGAGCTTAGTCAAAACTGCTTCTGACTATCCTTGCAGCTACATTTGAACAAGCCTTAGTGTTTCCATACCCACAGGGAATTATGGGTAAGATTAGTTGGTCAATGGCTGCACTTAAATTTATACATATATTTATATGGTTCTCATCTACTAAGGACCTCTAAATATCAGTCTTTCGTACAAGGCTCATACATGAAATTCTTGAGTCACTTAATAGGGAAGAGTAGCTGAGGTGGTTACCCGTTAGCTTCCTCGTGGTTTTTATCTTCTTCTATGTGGGTTGCAACCAAGGCTAAAGAGCCCCAACTACCCTTTACAATGGGGTTGGGTGAGTGGTGGGGGGGGGGGCACCCACACCCATCGGATGCAAGTACCCCCGCTGGACGTCAATCCGGTATTCAGAGCCGGCATTCCAGACTCCGCTGACTAGGGCTGTCTGGAATGGGGCCCAAGCCTAACCCTTCTGCCTCAAAGGCAGGAATACTCCCACTGAGCCAGTGGACACTCCATCCGTATGTCACTGGATGTCAAACCAGTATTTCAAGACCATATTCTCGTCTCCACATTGCCGGGGCTAGGCGGAGCAGGGCTTCCATTAAGCCAACGGCTCACCACTCTGACACAGTACCTGATAATAAACCATGATTATTTTTTTATTGCTACAGCTGGAATGCAGGCCTTGTTTGAAGTTGTAGACTATGAGAAAAAAACCATAAAGGCCACAAGTAAAGGAAAGGAAAGACGCTATTACATTGCTGCAGAGGAGATCATCTGGGACTATGGACCATCAGGTCTGGACCAATTCACAGCAAAGCCTTTGGATAGTCAACAAGGGTACGTCACACTGAGCCATTTATATAAGTATATTTAAGAGAAACAGAGGTCTACTGAGGCCAGCAGAAAAGGCCAGAGAGAGGAACTGCAGACAAACTTCTAGACTTGCGTTATGATATTGGGTTGAAGGCATTTGGATTATTCTTCTGGTCCATAACCTCATTATGGACCCTGTGTCCCCCCTGACACTGGACAGCACCCAACGTGTGTCTCGCCTGCCCAGGTCTCAGAGCGTCCAAGTGTGCTCGGCCACACGATCCAGTCGCACCCCCTAGAGCAGACACACCACCTGGCAGGTTCTTTTCATTGGGAAACAGATTTGGAAACAGAAGCGCAGCTTGAGTGGCCCATGATCTTCCGCCCGCTGACATTAATTGTGGGGAGTGGGTGTAGGGCATGATTTCCCGACTGCTGCTCCCCGATCAGGGAATTAGCCCTCGGATTTCAAGACAGTGAGAATGGAGGGAGGTGGAGGAGGAAGAGGATGAGAATGTAGGAGTTTCAGAGAATCAAGGTTATGAACGGCATGTTGCTATTTCATAGAATCAGAGAATCAGAGAATTTCGGCCCATCGTGTTCGCGCCGGCCGACAAAGAGCTATCCCGCCTAATCCCACTTTCCAGCTCTTGGTCCGTAGCCTGTAGGTTACGGCACTTCAAGTGCACATACAAGCACTTTTTAAATGCGATGAGGGTTTCTGCCTCTACCACCCTTTCAGGCAGTGAGTTCCAGACCCCCACCACCCTCTGGGTGAAGAAATTTCCCCTCAAATCCCCTCTAAACCTCCTACCAATTACTTTAAATCTGTGCCCCCTGGTTATTGACCCCTCTGCTAAGGGAAATAGGTCCTTCCTATCCACTCTATCTAGGCCCCTCATAATTTTATACACCTCAATAAGGTCTCCCCTCAACCTCCTCTGTTCCAATACATTTGTTAGAGAATTTTACACGAACCTTTGATGTAACACCAGCGTTGTATTATCAGCCTTCCCCCTTTATTCCATGAGAATCCCGAAGAATCTCACGCCCCTTTCGGTGGCAGCCAGTCCCTCCCCTGACTGGGAGCCACGGAATATTACAGAATTGCTTCTACATGTGTGTGTGCTAGGAGGAATCTCCAACCCCCACAGTCGCAGTGGGCTGAGCATCCGCTTCTCCTGGGAACGGTTGGCCTCACGTCTGCCCAGCCTCTCATCTAGAGAACAGAGCTCGACCTAACAGAAAGGGGGGTGGAGTGAAAAACAGCATTAAACAAAAATTGCGGAGCAAGTAATGTAATCATCACTAATCGCCGTACGTTCTTGTACCTGCAGAGATGCTGTGGTATTTTTTGAAAGAGGAGAGAAAAGGATTGGAGGAAAATACAAAAAGGCTGTTTACAGAGAGTACACAGACGACACTTTCAAAATCCAGAAGAAGAGGACACCAGATGAGCAGCATCTTGGAATACTTGGTAAAGAATAACTTGGGAGGTTTCTTCAACTCTTTTAGTTCTGCTTGACATTCCATTGTGAAAAGCAATGTATTTTACCATACAGCGTTTGACACCTTCCACTTTTCTTGTATAAAGGGAGGGGGGGGGGGGGCGGGGAAATGGGATAGATCGTGACTTTGTGCGACAGTGTGAAAACGGGCGATGGCGAATCGGCAGCTCGTTTTACATCTCGCCCAATTTTTATCTCCACTGAAGTCGATGCAAATACAAATGGGGAAGAGATGTAAAAGGGGATGCCGACTCCCTATCACCCATTTCTGCACTATCGCACAAAGTCAAGATTGGCTCCACTAACTCTAAACAAGTTTCTGATTTAGTTAGAACAACCGAAGCAGATAAAGGCTTCACAAATGTACTTGCATCGCACCGGGACGTCTGGTGTGATCAGCGGGGCCTGAAGTACTGCAGGTTATTTTGCCGAAGGTCAACTTAGTGCCTGATGTGCACAGCGCCACATAGTGCGGGCCCCAAGCACCTTCTGCCTTTAGAACCAGCACGCAGGATGGGCACGAGGCTCATCGTACAAATTAGAGCCAAGGAAGAAAGAAAAACTTGCATTGATAGAACCTCAAAACTCACCTGGAGCCTTTGACAAGAATTCCAGATGCTCAGTGCCATTTTGCCCGAGAGGCACTTCAAGGGAATGTGGTTAAATAAACAGGAAGGCTGGTTTGTGACTGGTGGGGGGTGGAGTGGGTAGCTTTCCCCAGTATTTAAAACAAATCTGGTTTCTCTTTAAGCCCTTTAACAGCTGCTGATACCTGATAGCCCATAGATCTCAGAGCTCTTCCACCATGTGATGCACCAGGCACTGGCAAATTATGTAAATGAGCTTAAAAACAGGAAATGCTGGAAACACTCAGCAGGTCAGGCAGCACCTGTGGAGAGAGAAACAGAGTTAACGTTTCAGGACGATGACCTTTCATCAGTTCAGTATAGTGCAGCCGTGTGCAGCTCACACATGGGACACTCGCTTTGTGTCTTATCCCTCACTTCTGGACTGTATGGAAATTCCTTTCGGATATTCTGACTCGTTGCTTCAAACCTGTTTTAGCTTCTGTCTGAGCTTCAAAAAAAACCTGTCAGTTCAGACCGACATTTAAACTATCCAGAGTGGTGCATTGTAAGAAACTTTTAAAAGGAGACTTGAACTCAATTCTGTTTTTGAAGCTTACGGACATTACTGGACACGGGAACGAGTCGGTGCCCAGCCTTCTTATGACTTGGTTGTTGAAAATGAACGGGATGCAATAGAGAAAAAGCAGCGCATTAACATTCTCCCATTGACATCGGTTGGAATTTCAACCTTTTCGTGAGGAAGCATAATTTCACCGAGTCCTTCTTATGGATGTAACTGGTAGAATAGATAAGGGAGAACCAGTGGATGTGGTGTATTTGGACTTTCAGAAGGCTTTCGATAAGGTCCCGCATAAGAGATTAGTAAAGTTAAAGCACATGGGATTGGGGGTAAGGTACTGACTTGGATAGAGAACTGGTTGGCAGACAGGAAGCAAAGAGTTGGAATAAACAGATCTTTTTCCAAGTGGCAGGCAGTGACTAGTGGGGTACCGCAGGGATCGGTGCTAGGACCCCAGCTATTCACAATATATATTAATGATCTAGACGAGGGAACTAGATGTAATATCTCCAAGTTTGCAGACGACACAAAGCTGGGTGGGCGTGTGTGCCGTGAGGAGGATGCAGAGAAACTCCAGTATGATTTGGACAGGTTGGGTGATTGGGCAGATGCATGGCAGATGCAGTATAATGTGGATAAATGTGAGGTTATCCACTTTGGTGGCAAAAACAGGAAGGCAGATTATTATCTGAACGGCAATAGATTGGGAGAAGGAGAAGTGCAACGAGACCTGGGTGTCCTTGTGCACCAGTCGCTGAAGGTAAGCATGCAGGTGCAGCAGGCGGTTAAGAAGGCAAATGGTATGTTGGCCTTCATAGCGAGAGGATTCGAGTACAGGAGCAAGGATGTCTTGCTGCAGTTCTACAGGGCCTTGGTGAGACCACACCTTGAGTATTGTGTGCAGTTTTGGTCGCCTTATCTGAGGAAGGATGTTCTTGCCATGGAGGGAGTGCAGCAAAGATTCACCAGACTGATACCTGGGATGGTAGGAATGACGTATGAGGAGAGATTGGGTCGATTGGGCTTATATTCGCTGGAGTTTAGAAGAATGAGAGGGGATCTCATTGAAACTTATAAAATTCTAACAGGACTAGACAGACTAGATGCAGGAAGGATGTTCCCGATGGCGGGGGAGTCCAGAACCAGGGGTCACAGTCTAAAGATAAGGGGTAAGCCATTTAGGACAGAGATGAGGAGGAATTTCTTCACCCAGCGAGTGGTGAACCTGTGGAATTCTCTACCACAGAAGGCAGTTGAGGCCAATTCATTAAATATATTCAAGAAGGAGTTAGATATATTTCTTAAGGCTAAAGGGATCAAAGGATATGGGAAGAAAGCAGGGACAGGGTACTGAATTTGGATGATCAGCCTTGATCTCATTAAATGGCGGACCTCCCGTGTTAAATTAGTGAGATAACCGCACCCGGCTGTTTTATCATGTAATCGACAGGAAGAAAAAGTTAACTGTGATAACATTTCGCTCTGTAGGACCTGTCATTAAAGCAGAAGTTGGAGAGAGGATCAAGGTGACATTTTGGAACAATGCGAGCCAAATATACAGCATACAACCTCATGGAGTCTCCTATAAAAAAGATGCCGAGGGAGCCAAATATCAAACTAACACATCAGGTAATTCAGCCTGAAAACATTTACCCATCAAAAATATTTCATGCATTTTGACCTTAAAACTGTATAACTGATCAGAGCCACAGGAAAACAGGCAAGTGTAGTGTTTAAACTTTAACAAATAGAAAAGAGAAAGTAGAGAAGTTAGAGATTAGGAAATAAGCTTCAAAACCTGGATCTGTGCCAAACTGAACAGAAATGCAATTTTTCATGGGACTTGATAACTTCTGACCTAGGCCAGGTCAAACCAATTCAGTGTGAAATCATGGTATGGGTGCCTGTTTTGGACACATTTTTTCCCTGTAATTTCTAGACACTTAAACCTAAATTTCACCCTTCCATTGAATTGGAATGCATTGCCGGCAGAGCAGGACCATTCGCCTGACACAAAGATACACCCCTGACCCTGGTCAATCTTCCGGCCTTGGGGTCATTTGAATATTCGAGACGGGCCCTCGTGGGCCTCCTCCAGAGAGCCCCGCTGAGATGGTGGTGGAATTTGGCTACAGTAGGCCTTGGGGGGGGGGGAGGGGGAAGGGTGAAAGCAACCTCTGTGCTGCCCGTGACATTTATAAAGAGATTTCGGCTCACATTTTGGACCTGCGCAATCCATTGCTCTGATAGTGATCGCACACACAAAAATTCAGGGGACTCCCTCCGCCGCCTTTGGTACACTGGATACCTGGGACTAACCGGCACCCTTAGAGTACAGCGTAGTGTAAGGACATGCACTGGAGGATATATTCCCCTTATTTGCATTTACTTTCAATGCACCCATTGGTGTACCATATGCTGTGAGATCCAGAGAGCAAGAAATAGGGAGTGTGGGGGGTGGCGGCGGGGGTGCACACACAGCAAGGTGGAGTTACCAGAGACCATACCCGACACATTTTCTGCCCCCCCTGCCAGTCCGAGGTCAGTGAAAAGACTGACAGAGATGGGGAAGAGGAAGGCATGGATGTGGGGGTTCATAGCTGTAGAAGCCTGTCTAAAGTAAATCATAACGTTACATCGTTTGAAAAATCCAGGCTATTCTTCTTCCAGAACCTGGGACATAAATGTGTCAGTCGATATCCATATAAGGATATTATATCGAAATGGTTTGGTTGAGCCTAGTTTGAAGGTCCTGTCATTCTAGTGAGGGTACTAGATTGTACATGGGGCTGGAATGTCTTAATGTAGTCTAAACGTACGGCATTCAGTCAGGATTCTGGATTTCGAAACATTGTGATTGAACTACGTTTTTCCTCCTCGTCCTCTTTGACCTCTCTGTAGCCTTTTACACGGCCGACCACACCATCCACCTCCAACATCTTTCCCTCATTCTCCAGCTCATTGGGAGCACCCTCAGTTGGTTCCACTCTTACCTAGCAGATCGTAGCAAGAGCATCTCCAGCAATGACTTCTCTTCCCACCTTCGCAGTGTTACTTCCAGAGCCCCTGAGGATTTATCTTTGGCCCCCTCCTCTTCCTCATCTACATCCTGTCCCTTGGCAACAATACTCACAGACGTGGGGTCAGTTTCCACATGTATGCTGACTACACCTCACAGACTGCTGCAGCTCAAGAAGGTGTCTCACCACCACCTACTCAAGGGCAATTAAGGATGGGCAATAAATGCTGGCCTTGCCAGTGACACCCACATACCATGAACAAATTTAAAAAAAAACACTCAGCTCTAACTCTGTCTCCACCACCTCTCAGAATACTTGTCACATACCCAGTTGTAGATAAGCTACAATTTCCTCTAGTTAAACATTGGCAAGACTGAAGTCATTGTCTTCAGCCCAGCCCTAGGTTCTGTACCCTCGCCACCCATTCCATCCCTTTCCTTGACCATTGTCTCAGACTGAATCAGACTGTCCCCAATCTCGGCATCCTATTTAATCCTGAGCTGAGCTTCTGACCCCCATATACTCTCCATCACAAAGACATCCACTTTCGTAAAATCGCCCATCTCCGCCCTGCCTCAAACCATCTGCTGCTGAAACCCTCATCCATACCATTGTCATCTCCAGACTTGGACTATTCCAATGCTCTCCTGACTGCCTCTCATCTTCCACCCTCAGCTCATGCAAAACTCTGCTGCCCATATCCTATCCCACTTACCTCTCACCTCTGTCCTTGCTGACCAAGATTGGCTCCCAGTCTCCCAACACCTCCAATTTAAAATTCCAATGCTTGTGTTTAGATCCCTACATGGCCTCACCCCTTCCTATGTCTGTAGTCTCCGTCAGCCCTACAACTCTCTCCTGAACTCTCTGTTCCTCTGACTCTGGATGTTTGTGTCTCCCCCTTCCCTTCACCCCACATTGGTGGCTGTGCCTTCAACAGTCTAGGCCCCCAAGGTCTGGAATTTTTTTCCCCAAACACCTCCCCTGCCTCTCCATCTTTAAGACTCTCCTTAAAACCCACTTCTTTGAACAAACCTTCGCTCATCCCACCTTGTTGGCTTGGCATCCATTTTTGTTTGATTCGGCCCCAGAGAAGCACCTTGGGACTTTTTTCTACAATGAAGGCGCTACATAAATACAAGTTTTGTTACGGTTGTTGCTGAACACATTTTTAAATGTCTGCCGATAAAAGAATTAAGGACGTTGCTCATAGAATCATCGAGTAGTACAGCACAGAAGCAGGCCGCTCAGCCCATCGAGTTTGCGCCGGCTCTTTCCAAGAGTTTTGAAATTAAATTTAATGGTTTTGAAATTAAAATGTATCCAACAGAATTTGTGGGCCAACCTGCTCGATCCCCTCACGTCTACCCTGGTCATACATTTATCTATGAATGGAAAATTCCAGAGGATTTTGGCCCCGGCCAGAATGAGCCAGGCTGCCTGACTTACCTCTATTACTCTGCAGTGGACTCCATAAAGGACAGCAGCTCCGGCCTGGTTGGGCCTCTCATTGTGTGCAAAAAGAACACCCTAAACTCTCAGGGGAAACAGGTAACTTAAGCTCATTGATGATCCGCGGTTAAGCCCTACGCCTGGGATTTAGCCTCAATACTGTTGCAGTGGACTCTGAGTGACACTAACGAGGATTGAATCCATACATATGAAATGTTTCATTCTTATTCCGCAACAGAGTTAATGCGATTTCTTTCACATCTGTCATGACTGCAATTGCTACATTCCAAAATAATTCAATGTGTGCTGCACTTTAAGACATTTTGACGTGATAAGGTGCCATATAAATGCAAGCATTATCACAAATGGTGCACCCAAGGACTCCTTGGGGTCGAGTTGGCACCAGGAAGACATACCTGGAAGTGGGAGATTGGAACTGAGTTGATCTTCCTTAGCAGGTCTGCAGTACTCCAGGACACTGCTGATGATTGACGAGCCAGTTGGGTTCATTGATGAAACCTTCAGGGGGAGACCTGTCCACAGGGAGTAGAGTTCTTCCCAATTGGCTCCAGATAACTCGGTGTGCCAATGCCCCAAAAATTCGACCCTTCCAAACAAGCAGCAGGAATTTTACCGGCGCCACCTGCTGGTAAGCTCCATGGTTTCAGCTGGTTAAACTCCAGGCAAATGGAAACCATTTTATTTGGAGTTCTCGGTAGCTGAGTTTGGAGACTCCTCAGTTTCTACATATCAGACAATTCTGCTGACTGAAAAAAAAAGAAATGGGTACGATTCACACTGATATAAAATCTGCATTGAGGAAAAAATGTATGTGCTGATGGCTTGATTTATGCTTAAGACATGCCTTTATCATATTGAGGCTTGATTTCTCCAATGCTGTACAGGCTTCCATCCTGCATCCTAATCCGGAACACCTACGTCCTCTCCCACAATTATCCTTCATCGTCGCTGGGTCAAAATCCTGGAACGCCTTACCTAACAGCACTGTGGGAGTATCTTCACACGGACTGCAGTGGTTCATGAAGGCGGCCCACCATCACTTTCTCAAGGGCAATTGGGGATGGGCAATAAATGCCGGCCTTGCTAGCGACGCCCACATCCCGAGAATGAATTTTAAAATATTTAAAATCTCACCATCTCCATCTTTGTGAAGCTCTATTGGTTTACCATACCTGTGGGTTAGATATTGAAACAATTGTCCTTCTGTTCAAATTAAAGTAACCCACCCTACCTCTGCCATTTCCTTTTGTCTGTTTTCCTGCATGTGCACTCTCTTCTAACTCTGGATTATTTCTCCTGAGCTGTTTCATTCATTCCACAGTCAGCAGCTGTATCTTCAGCCACTATGATCCGGTCCTCTGTCCAAAGCCCCATCACTTTACGACTTTTCTCCCTGCTTTCAAAAACTTCCTTAAAACCATTCTCTCTGACCATGTTTTCATGTTCCTTTCCTGACCCTTTTTTTTTTCATTTTCGGCAAGGAAGGCTGCAGAAATATATGATATGGTTATTGTACAACACCCATATTTACTTGGGTGCCTGTATTTAAAATGGCACTTTGAGATGTGCAATATTATCCGTACTAATTAAAATATTAGCCAAGGATGCAACAATTGCGAGCTTGAGTTTTAGAACATCAATAAATATGGAGACAAAATGTCAAGACTCCTATCACTTAAGCTGCAAAACAGTTCTGTTACTGAGAAGTTTTGATGTAATAAAGCTGGCTCTAGCAGAGATCAGAAGTATGAACTCTAAAAAGGCGGGGTTGAGAGAGAGAATGAGGATTGATAGTGCTGCAGTATCACAGACTTGCGATTCCTTGAGAATAGCTGTCCTTGGCTGCAATGAATGGAATTTGTAGGTGCACCATCCCAAGTTGCTGCTGCTCAGTTTTTTTTAAGGCAACAGTCCTGGAAATAAGTTATCTGCCTGACTTCTTGGGTGAGAATGAACTCTGTCTATGGTGCAACCAAAAGTTATGGGTTAGTGTCACTAAGCATCTGTTTCTGAAATGAACTTGGTTCTAGTCTAGTGAATTGCTAAGAAGTGATTTATTTAACTGCAGAATGAAAATACAAATACGCAGAAAGACTTTTCAAAAATTGTCTTTTTCCGTTTGAACAATGCAGATTACGGGGCGATATGATTAAAAAGTGTTTAAAATGATGGAAGGATGGAACAGGGTGGATAGAAGCAGACTGTTTCCAGTCGTTGAGAGGTCAAGAAACTGGGGCCATAGATACAAGATTAAATTCAAGAGATTTAGAACAGCGTGTAGCAGAAACTTCTTTACACAGAGATTGTGAGGCTGTGGAACCCACTTCCAGGGTTAGTAGTTGAGGCAGAAAATATAATCAACATTCAATATTAGATTGGAAGAAGAGCGGGTAAAGGTGATTAGAACTATTTGCTCGAGAGTTGGGTGAGTGCTGTCGTGGACTGGGCCGAATGGCCTGTTTTAGTGCTTTAACTTTTATGTATTTTTATTATTTAAAATAAAACATGCCTTGGGACGCTGAGGCTGATTTTATATTGCTCCTACACTTGGAGTACTGTGCACAGTTCTGGTCTCCAGAAAAGAGAAGGCTAGATTGGTGAGCTGATGGAGGTCTTTAAGATTATGAAAGGGTTTGATAGGGTAGAGGTAGATAAGATGTTTCCATTTGTGGGGGAGACCAGAACTAGGGGCTATAAATATAAAATAGTCACTAATAAATCCAATAGGAATTTCAGGAGAAACTTCTTTACCCAGAGAGTGGTGAGAATGTGGAATGTGCTACCACAGGGACTAGTTGAGGCCAATAACATAGATGCCTTTAAGGGAAAACTAGATAAGCACATGAAGAAAGGAATAGAAAGTTGTGCTCATAGGTTTAGATGCAAATGGTTGGGAGGAGGCTCATGTGGAGCACAAATACTGGCATAGACTTGTTGGGCCGAATGGCCTGTTTCTGTGCTGTTCATTCTATGTAAAAAAAAAATTCTATGTAATATTAGTGTACTTAAAGAAAGAAAAGGAAGATTTGCCTATTTTTCCATGTCTCTCAGGGACATCTCAAAGAGCTTCACATACAATGAATTACTTTGAAAGGCAGTGATTGCTGTTATGTGCAACAATGTGTCAGCCATTTTGCACACAGCAAGATCCAACAAACAACAATGAGGGGCAGATGTAAAGCATGGCATAGTAGCGTACCTTGCAATTCATCAGGAGGATCCAACAGCACCTGTGCTGGCTCCTAACTCCTGAAGTTGTAAGCAAATCTTGCAACTGTACCATTCCATTCCTCTGTCCAGAGCAGTGCAGTTGGGAGACTGGCTTGCAACATTGAGTGGAAGCCGAAACCGGTCATCTAAGTTCTGTCACATAAATTGCGAGGCTTGTAAATGTATAGCCGTAGCTCAGTTGGTAGCACTCTTACCTCTGAATCAGAAGGTTGTGGGTTCCTAATCCCACTCCAGTGACTTGAGCACAAAATCTAGGCTGATACTCCAGTGCAGTACTGAGGGAGCGCTGCACTGTCAGAGGTGCCGTCTTTCAGATGAGACATTAAACCAAGGTCCTGTCTGTACTTTCAGGTGGACGTAAAAGATCCCATGACACTGTTTAGAAGAAGAGCAAGGAAGCTCTTCCTGGTGTACTGGCCAATATTTATCCCTTAACCAGCATCACTAAAACACCCCAGATCTGGCCATTATCACATCACTGTGGGACCTTGCTGTGTGCAAATTGGCTACAGCATTATCATAGTGACTACACTTCAAAAAATAGTACTTCATTGGCTGTAAGGCACTTTTGGATGTCCCGAGGTAGTGAAAGACACTCTACAAATGCAAGTCTTTCTTTCTTTTATTTTATATATATATAAATCTTTAAAAAGTACCCAAGGTCTAAGGATTACCCCATGCCATGTTTCCCCTGTCTGTCCATGTGCTGAGGTACCAGTCTTTCATGTGACATCTTGTCACAATGATGCAAGTGAAAATAGGAATCCAAGGAGGAGGGAGAGGGGAATCAAAACTGCATCTCACCATTCAGAAACTTGAACTTATAAATTTATTGTAACATCTGTTCTGAGAGACCTCACTTCGTGCAAGTTTTTATGACTCGTAAGCCTGGTGTTAAAAGTCCGTTGGAGAGTTGTGACTTTCAACACAATATATTATTCTTTAATGAAATGTTTTTCATTTCATTCATCTGGCTTTAAATGTTATGTATTTTTCACTGACCCTGACACAGAAAGATGTGGACAAGGAATTCTATTTGCTGGCGACAGTGTTTGACGAGAATCTCAGTTGGTATTTAGAAGACAATATCAACAGGTTTGCAACCAAGCCCAAAGCTGTAGATCAAGAGGATGAAGACTTCCAAGAGTCTAACAAAATGCACTGTAAGTCTTTGACGTGTACGGTAGCATAGTGGTAATGTTACTGGACTAGTAATCCAGGTAGGACGTAATGATCCATGAGCCATGAGTTCAAATCTCCACCTGGAATTAAAAGCTAGTATCAGTAATGGTGACCATGCACACTACCGGATTGTTGTGGGAAGGAAATCTGTCGTCCTTACCTGGTCTGGCCTACATGGGACTCACAGCAATGTGGTTGACTCTTAACTGCCCTCTGAAATGTACTAAACCGCTACAAAGAAGTATACTCACTCTCGAGGGCAATTAGTGATGGGCAATAAATGCTGGCCTTGCCCACATCCCGTGAATTAATTTTTTTTTTAATTGCCTACAAATGGATTGAATATTTTACATTATGATTTAAAAATCAAAAATTCACATGTGTAAAATAATGTTTAAAAATTGGTTACAAGTTTAGTGTTCTAGAATTTGTTTGAAGATTCATTCATTAAATGAATTCATTTCATTATGTTGCTGCTCATTGTGGCTTGGTGCAGTCTATTGGAGGTCAAACATGCAGTGTTTTGGAATGGCAGTATATGTATTTGTTCGATGTATTTGTTTCTTATCTCAGTCATTCTGCCCGATTGGAGTCATCGAATCATACAGCACAGAAGGAGGCCATTCGGCCCATCGTGCCTGTGCCGGCTCTTAGAAAGAGCGATCCAATTAGTCCCACTCCCCCTGCTCTTTCCCCGTAGTCCTGAAATTTTTTCCTTTTCAGGTGTATTTTCAAAATCCTTTTTGAAAGTTATTACTGAATCTACTTCCATTACCCTTTCAGGCAGCGCGTTCCAGATCATAACAGCTCGCTGAGTCAAAAAAAATTCAACCTGGCACTACCCCACTGGGAGGGAGATAAAATCAGAAAATGTATTCTTGTATCCCTCGTAAATGGACTGTTAGAGGCAAGGCCGACTGTTCACCCTCTCAGATGGTGATTGGTGCATTCAAGAGGAAACAGGAGGAATATGTGTCAAATAACTTGATATAAGCGAATACATATTGTTGCATTTTATTGTGTAATGTGTAACATTTGAAGTGAGGATTTGCCATCAGTTCAAACGCACAGAAAAGATTCACTCTGAAGGTGAGGTTAAGATGTGTTTTGTGTAATGGGTTAGGCATAAGAATGGTCTGAAAAATGTTGTCTTTTTTAAGGAAGTTTTCTCATTTTCCTCTTTGGAATGTGATTTTAGCAATCAACGGATACATGTACGGCAATCAACCAGGCCTGGTGATGTGCAAAGGGAGTACAGTGTCCTGGCATATGATTGGTCTTGGGTCAGAAGTCGATATCCATGGGATTTACTTCCAGGGCAACGCATTCCGCAGCCACGGAACCAGAAGAGACACGGCTAATCTGTTCCCACACATCTCACTCACAGCTATCATGGAGCCTGATAGTGCAGGTAGAGCAACATGTATTCAGAATATATACATATATATTTGATTTTGTATATGGCACTTTTAATAAAGGTATACATAAGTCTCTTTTTAAAAAATAAAAAGAAACTATTCCTGGTATGGTTGGAAAGGTCAAAGTCTCTTCCTAAGGCAGATAAAAACCCAAGTTTTTCAATGAATCTGGATGGCTACCTCACTATCGCAACCTTTCTTGTCTCTGTCTACCTTACTGAGACTGCTAAGATCATTGCTTCTTTTCTTCACTTCTCTCATTCCTATGCTTCGATTATGGTTTCTTGCATGCTCCTCCTCCTCTGTACATCTTCGCTGTGTTGACCAGGACTCACTCAAATTTGTTCTTTTTCAGGATTTCAAAGCTGTCAAACTCATTACTTTCCATCCTCTTCCCTTTTTTCCCTATAATTTATCATTTTTAAAAATTAATTTCCTTTCTTCTCTCTTTTCGCCTATTTCCCTCCACTCCGCTCCTCTCCTGAAGTCTTTGACTCCTTGCCGATGGCGTGTGGTTCTATGAGCACTGGACACCATCTGGTACCTCGGAATAGTGGCTGTTAGTCTTGAGGAAGCCTTGACAATAATTATTAACCATGATTCCACCACGAGGCATCAAGCTGAGCCTGATCTTGACCTTGCTTGGCAGCCATACACAAACCAGGCTACCAGAATTTTCAAACCCAAGTTTGAGGTCACTTAATCACTGCTATTGATTTATTGGGCCTTCTTTCCTTTTCTATTCAATCTTTATGATATCCTGCATAATGGTGCCCTGTGCTTTCACCTAATTTTCCCAATTTCTAAGTTTATAATTCAACCAACTGCTTCTGGCAACGATATGCACCACAAGACCGCAGCACAATTACATAAGAACATAAGAAATAGGAGCAGGAGTAGGCCATTCGGCCCCTCGAGCCTGCTCCGCCATTCAATGAGATCATGGCTGATCTTCTACCTCATCTCCACTTTCCTGCACCATCCCCATATCCATTGATTCCCTTAATATTCAAAAATCTATCGATCTCTGTCTTGAATATACTCAACGACTGAGCCTCCACAGCCCTCTGGGGTAGAGAATTCCAAAGATTCCCCACCCTCTGAGTGAAGAAATTTCTCCTCATCTCAGTCCTAAATGGCCGACCCCTTATTCTGAGACTGTGACCCCTCGTTCTAGACTCCCCAGCCAGGGGAAACATCCTCCCTGCATCTACCCTGTCAAGCCCTGTAAGAATTTTGTATGTTTCAATTAGATCACCTCTCATTCTTCTAAACTCTAGAGAATATAGGCCAAGTCTACTCAATCTCTCCTCATCGGACAATCCCCCCATCCCAGGAACCAGTCTGGTGAACCTTCGTTGCACTCCCTCTATGTCAAGTATATCCTTCCTTAGGTAAGATGACCAAAACTGTACACAATACTCCTGGTGTGGTCTCACCAGAGCCCTATATAATTGCAGTAAGACATCTTTACTCTTATAGAAACATAGAAACATAGAAGATAGGAGCAGGAGTAGGCCATTCGGCCCCTCGAACCTGCTCCGCCATTCGATGAGATCATGGCTGATCATCTAAACTCAGTACCCTGTACCTGCCTTCTCCCCATATCCCTTGATGCCTTTAGCTTTAAGAAATATATCTAACTCAACCTTGAATATATTTAATGACTTCGCCTCAACTACCTTCTGTGGTAGAGAATTCCACAGGTTCACCACTCTCTGGGTGAAGAAATTCTTCCTCATTTCTGTCCTAAATGGTTTACCCGTTATCCGTAGATTATGACCCCTGGTTCTGGACTCTCCGACCATCGGGAACATTCTTCCTGCATCTAGTTTGTCCAGACCTGTCAGAATTTTATATGTTTCGATGAGATCCCCTCTCATTCTTCTATACTCCAGTGAGTATAAGCCCAATCGACCCAATCTCTCCTCATATGTCATTCCTGCCATCCCAGGTATCAGCCTTGTGAATCTTCGCTGAACTCCTTCCATGGCAAGAACATCCTTCCTCAGATAAGGCGACCAAAACTGCACACAGTACTCAAGGTGTGGTCTCACCAAGGCCCTGTACAACTGCAGCAGGACATCCCTGTTCCTATACTCAAACCCTTTCGCTATGAAGGCCAACATACCATTTGCCTTCTTCACCGCCTGCTGCACCTGCATGCTTACTTTCAGCGACTGGTGCACAAGGACACCCAGGTCTCGTTGCACTTCCCCTTCTCCCAATCTATTGCCATTCAGATAATAGTCTGCCTTTCTGTTTTTGACACCAAAGTGGATAACCTCGCACTTATCCACGTTATATTGCATCTGCCACGCTTCTGCCCACTCACCCAACCTGTCCAGATCATCCTGGAGTTTCTCGGTATCCTCCTCGCAGCACACGCTCCCACCCAGCTTTGTGTCATCTGCAAACTTGGAGATATTACATTTAATTCCCTTATCTAGATCATTAATGTATATTGTGAATAGCTGGGGTCCAAGGACCGATCCCTGCGGTACCCCACTAGTCACTGCTTGCCACTCGGAAAAAGACCCATTAATTCCTACTCTCTGCTTTCTGTCCGCCAACCAGTTCTCTATCCAAGTCAATACCTTGCCCCCAATCCCATGTGCCTTAACTTTACACGCTAATCTCTTATGCGGGACCTTATCGAAAGCCTTTTGAAAGTCCAAATACACCACATCTACTGGTTCTCCCTTATCTATTTTCCCAGTTACATCCTCAAAAAATTCCAGTAGATTAGTCAAGCACGATTTACCTTTTGTAAATCCATGTTGACTTTGTCCGATCCTGTCACTGTTTTTCAAATGCTCAGCTATTACATCCTTTATAATGGACTCTAGCATTTTCCCCACTACCGATGTCAGGCTTACCGGTCTGTAATTCCCCGCTTTCTCTCTACCACCCTTTTTGAATAGTGGGGTAACATTAGCTACTCTCCAATCCATGGGTACAGTTCCAGATTCCATCGAATGTTGGAAGATGATCAGCAATGCATCTACTATTTCTAGGGCCACTTCCTTAAGTACCCTAGGATGTAGATTATCAGGCCCTGGGAATTTATCGGCCTTCAATACCGTCAATTTCCCTAACACCATTTCCCTGCAAATACTGATTTCTTTCAGTTCCTCCCTTTCATCAGACCGTATGTTCTCCAACATCTCTGGGAGCTTATTTGTGTCCTCCTTTGTGAAGACAGAACCAAAATATGCATTTAATTGGGCTGCCATTTCTTTGTTCCCCATTATAACTTCCCCCGCTTCTGACTGCAAGGGACCTACACTTGATTTCACTAATCTTTTTCTCTTCACATATCTATAAAAGCTCCTACAGTCAGTTTTTATGTTCCCAGCAAGCTTACTTTCATATTCTATTTTCCCCTTCTTAATTAATCCCTTTGTCCTCCTTTGTTGAATCCTAAACTGCTCCCAATCCTCAGGGCTACCGCTTTTTCTGGCCAATTTATATGCCCTCTCCTTGGATCTTATGCTATCCCTAATTTCCCTTGTTAGCCACGGTTGAGTCACCCTTTTTGTTTTATTCTTATGCCACACTGGGATGTACAAATTCTGTAGTTCATCCATGCAGTCTTTGAATGTTTGCCATTGCCTATCCACAGTCAACCCCTTGAGTGACATTCTCCAATCAATCCTACCCAATTCGCGCCTCATACCATTGTAGTTTCCTTTATTTAAATTCAGGACCCTAGTCTCTGATTCAACTACTTCACTCTCCATCCTAATGAAGAATTCTATCATATTATGATCACTCTGACCCAAGGGGCCTTGTACAACAAGATTGCTAATTAATCCTTTCTCGTTACATAATACCCAGTCTAAGATGGCCTGATCTCTGGTTGGTTCCTCGACATATTGTTCCAGAAAACCATCTCGTAAACATTCTAGGAATTCCTCCTCCACAGTATTTTTACTAATTTGGTTAGCCCAATCTATATGTAAATTAAAGTCACCCATGATGACTGCTGTGCCCTTACTGCATGCTTCTCTAATTTCCCTTTTAATGCCGTCCCCAACCTCCGTATTACTGTTTGGAGGTCTATATACCACTCCCACTAACGTTTTCTGCCCCTTGTAATTTCTCAGTTCTACCCATATAGATTCCGCATCATCAGAGCTAATATCCTTCCTTTCAATTGTGTTAATCCCCTCTTTAACCAGCAATGCTACCCCACCTCCCTTTCTTTTTTGCCTATCTTTCCTAAATATTGAATAACCCTGGATGTTGAGTTCCCAGCCTTGGCCACCTTGGAGCCATGTTTCTGTAATCCCAATCAAATCGTATTCATTTACCTCTATTTGCGCAGCTAATTCATCCACCTTGTTCTGAATGCTCCTTGCATTAAGACACAAAAGGCTTGTTTTTTTAACGCTTTCAGACCTATATGAATTATTATTTACTATGACCATGTTTGATTTACACCGTTGAGTTCTTTGCCTTCTACTTTTGTTTTTCTCCTTCCTGTCTTTAACTTTTATCCTTATTTCCCTTTCCTCTGTCTCCCTGCTCAGGTTCCCAACCCCCTGCCACTTTAGTTTAAACCCTCCCCAACAGCACTAGCAAACACTCCGCCTAGGACATCGGTCCCGGCCCTGCCCAGGTGCAGACCGTCCCGTTTGTACTGGTCCCACCTCCCCCAGAACCGGTTCCAATGTCCAAGGAATTTGAATCCCTCCCCCTTGCACCATTCCTCTAGCCACGTATTCATTTGAAATATCCTCCTATTTCTACTCTGACTAGCACGTGGCACTGGTAGCAATCCTGAGATTACTACCTTTGAGGTCCTCTTTTTTAATTTACCTCCTAACTCCCTATATTCTGCTTTTAGGACCTCATCCCGTTTTTTACCTATATCGTTGATGCCTATGTGCACCACGACAACTGGCTGTTCGCCCTCCCCCTCCAAAGTGTTCTGTAGCCGCTCCGAGACGTCCTTGACCCTTGCACCAGGGAGGCAACACACCATCCTGGAGTCTCGATTGCGGCCGCAGAAAAGCCTATCTATTCCCCTTACAATTGAATCCCCTATCACTATAGCTCTTCCACACTTTTTCCTCCCAGCCTGTGCAGCAGAGCCACCCATGGTGCCAGGAAGTTGGCTGCTGCCGCCTTCCCCTGATAAGTCATCCCCCCCAACAGCATCCAAAGTGGTATATCTGTTTGAGAGGGGGATGGCCACAGGGGACCCCTGCACTACCTGCCTGCAGCTCTTACTCTGCCTGGTGGTCACCCATTCACTTCCTGCCTGTACACCCTTTACCTGCGGTGTGACCAACTCGCTAAACGTGTTATTCACGACGTTCTCAGCGTCGCGAATGCTCCAATATGCATCCATCCGCAGCTCCAGCGCCGCAATGCGGTCCGTCAGTAGCTGCAGCTGGATACATTTCCCACACACATGGTCGTCAGGGACACAGGAAGTGTCCCTGATTTCCCACATATTGCAGGAGGAGCACACCACGGCGCCGAGCTCTCCTGACATGACTTACCCTTTAATTAATTAATTAAAATTAAACTAATTGAATCCCACCAATTTCACTTCAATTAAATGATATACTCAAGGGCCCTTGCTTAACAGCAGTCCCCGCTACACCACAGAGACTCTAGAAACTATAAACCACAGAATTTAAGTATGGAAAAAAGGAGAAAAAGAGAAATACTCACCAACCAATCACTTACCTGCTTTCTGGTGACGTCACACTTTGATTATTTTCTACTTCTCTCTCTCTCCGCTCTCGGGGCTCAGATTGGTAAGCCTACCTGGTCGCTGCCGCCTTTTCTCAGCTCCGTCTCGCCGCAGCCGCTCCACCCAGATCCTCTTGTAATAAAGGCCAACATACCATTTGCTTTCTGAATTGCTTGCTGTACCTGCATGTTAACTTTCAGTGATTCATGTACAAGGACACCCAGGTCCCTCTGAACACCAACATTTCCCAATCTCTCACCATTTAAAAAATACTCTGCTTTTCTATTTTTCCTACCAAAGTGGACAACTTCACATTTCTCCACATTATATTCCATTTGCCATGTTCTTGCCCACTCACTTAGCCTGTCTATATCCCCTTGAAGCCTCTTTGCATACTCCTCACAACTTACATTCCCACCCAGCTTTGTATCATCAGAAAACTTGGATATATTACATTTGGTCCCCTCATCCAAATCATTGATGTAGATTGTGAATAGCTGAGGCCCAAGCACTGATCCTTGCGGTACCCCACTAGTTACAGCCTGCCTACCCGAAAATGACCCGTTTATTCCTACTCTCTGTTTTTTGTCCTGTTAGCCGATCCACAATCCATGCTAATATATTACCCCCAATCGCATGAGCCCTAATTTTGTTTAATAACCTCTTGTGTGGCACCTTATCGAATGCCTTCTGAAAATCCAAATACACCACATCCACTGGTTCCTCCTTATCTATTCTGCTAGTTACAACCTCAAAAAACAGATTTGTCAACACGATTTTCCTTTCATAAATCCGTGTTGACTCTGCCTAATCCTATTAGTATTTTCTAAGTGCCCTGTTGCCACGTCCTTAATATTAGATTCTAGCATTTTCCCTACTACTGATATCAGGCTAAATGGTCTGTAGTTTCCCGTTTTCTCTCTTCCTCCTTTCTTAAATAGTGGGGTTACATTTGCTACCTTTCAATCCGCGGGAACCGTTCTAGAATCTATGGAATTTTGGAAGATGACAACCAATGCATTTACTATCTCTATAGCCACCTCTTTCAAAACCCTCGGATGTAGGCCATCAGGTCCAGGGGATTTATCAGCTTTCAGTCTCATTAATTTCTCCAGTACTATTTTTTTACTAATACTAATTTCTTTCAGTTCCTCATTCTCGTTAGACCCTTGGTTCTCCACTATTTCTGGGAGGTCTTTTGCGTCTTCTTCTGTGAATACAGACACAAAGTATTTGTTTAATTTCTTTGCCATTTCCTTATTCCCCATTATAATTTCTCCTGTCTCAGCCTGTAAGGGAACCACATTTACTTTCGCTAATCTTTTCCATTTTACATACCTATAGAAGCTTTTACAGTCTGTTTTTATGTCTCTCGCTAGTTTACTCTCATATTCTATTTCCCCTTTCTTTATCAATTTCTTGGTCCTGGGTCATGGTCTCCAATATTGAACTATTGTCTTGAACACATTGTCAGCTATTAGTCTATATATAATAATAAACCAGTAGATCCTCCACGGTGTTGTTCATGGTAAGTCGAAGGATAAAATCTGTCTCTTACCTGTCTGTTGTGATTGTGTTGCTGTCTTCTCTCTGTCTTTCTCTTCTTCTGCTTCTGTCTCTTTTGTTTCTCGTCTGTGTGTCTCTCTTCAATTTGCTTCTGCTTCTGTTTGCTCTCTTCCTTTTCTCTGGGAGATGATGGGTGGCACGGTGGTGAAAGATGTTGCCGAAAGTTGTAGGTCGCGTTTTCCGGTGGCAGGTGCAGGGAAAGCTCTGATTGTAGGCCGCAGGAGCTGCCTTCACATCCACTCTCGCTTTATCCTGTCCCTTTTGCTTTCTCTAGAATTCTTTGCTACCATCACCTCCCATGCTGCTCTCCCTTCCTACCAACCCCTCCTGATAACTCCCCTCCTTGATCTTGTTCATCCTCAACCCCCTTTCCTTTGTACTATGCCCTCACGTCCTCGCTAACCCTTCTCTTTCTTGTTGTTATCAATGGTTTTACACTATCGCCCAAAGTCAAAATTACCCTTAGACAGTGATGGCTGTGTGGGATGGACTCCCAGAAAGTCTGGTAGAGGCAATCACTTAAGAAACAATTGGATGCTGCAATTGGAGGACTTTATGATCAGTGCAAGTCAGAGGAAGTTCTGATCAAACTTTATAATGTTCCAATCAGATCATGCCTTGGGTACAGTGTCCTGTTTTATTACATCTTTAAAGCATCCTCTGAATGATTTGATCCATATTCTGTTGCCTTGTTTTGTGCAGGAAAATTTGAAGTAGCCTGCAAGACAACAGATCACTATGCTGGAGGAATGAAGCAGTTTTACACAGTGAATAAATGCTCCATGTTTTCGTTCCCTGATATTTTTTACCATGAAAAGACATACTACATTGCAGCTGTTGAAATTGAATGGGATTATTCACCTTCAAGGGAGTGGGAACTGGAAAGGCACCGAATTCATGAAGAAAGGTAATTCCTAACCAATAAATAAATAAGTGCAGTACAAGCCTGCTGTGGCAACAAGAGCAGGTCAGAGGCTAGGTATTCTGCAGCGAGTGTCTCACCTCCTGACTCCCCAAAGCCTTTCTACCATCTACAAGGCACAAGTAAGGAGTGTGATGGAATACTCTCCACTTGCCTGGATGAGTGCAGCTCCAACAACACTCAAGAAGCTCAACACCATCCAGGACAAAGCAGCCCGCTTGATTGGCACCCCATCCACCACCTTAAACATTTACTCCCTCCATCACTGGCGTACGGTGGCTGCAGTGTGTACCATCTACAAGATGCACTGCAGCAACTCGCCAAGGCTTCTTCGACAGCACCTCCCAAACCCGCGACCTCTTCCACCTAGAAGGACAAGGGCAGCAGGCGCATGGGAACACCACCATCTCCATGTTCCCCTCCAAATCACACACCATCCTGACTTAGAAATATATCGCCGATCCTTCATTGTTGCTGGGTCAAAATCCTGGAACTCCCTCCCTAACTGCACTGTGGGAGTACCATCACCACACGGACTACAGCGGTTCAAGAAGGCGGCTCACCACCACCTTCTCAAGGGCAATTAGGGATGGGCAATAAATGCTGGCGTTGCCAGTGACACCCAGATCCTATGAACGAATAAAAAAAAAATTTTTTTTTTAAAAAGCCACTTAAGCGAGATGTGGCTAACATAGAAACATAGAACATAGAAAAATAGGAGCAGGAGTAGGCCATTTAGCCCTTCGAGCCTGCTCCACCATTCAATATGATCATGGCTGATCCTCTATCTCAATACCATATTCCCGCTCTCTCCCCATACCCCTTGATGCCTTTTGTGTCCAGAAATCTATCTATCTCCTTCTTAAATATATTCAGTGACTTGGCCTCCACAGTCTTCTATGGTAGAGAATTCCACAGGTTCACCACCTTCTGAGTGAAGACATTTCTCCTCATCTCAGTCCTAAATGTCCTACCTGGTATCCTGAGACTGTGACCCCTCGTTCTAGAAACCCTCAGCCAGGGGAAACATCCTCCCTGCATCCAGTTTGTCTAGCCCTGTCAGAATTTAATACGTTTCAATGAGATCCCCTCTCATTCTTCTAAACTCTAGTGAATGCAGGCCTAGTCGACCCAATCTCTCCTCATACGACAGTCCTGCCATCCCAGGAATCAGTCTGGTGAACCTTCGCTGCACTCCCTCTATGGCAAGTGTATCCTTTCTTAGGTAAGGAGACCAAAACTGCACACAGTACTCCAGGTGTGGTCTCACCTAGGCCCTGTATAACTGTAGTAAGACATCCTTGCTCCTGTACTCAAATTCTGTTGCAATGAAGGCCAACATACCATTTGCCTTCCTAACTGCCTGCTGCACCTGCAGGTTTGCTTTCAGTGACTGGTGTACAAGGACACCCAGGTCCCATTGTACATCAACATTTCCCAATCTATCACCATTTAAATAATACTCTGCCTTTCTGTTTTTCCTACCGAAGTGGATAACTTCACATTTATCCACGTCATACTGCATCTGCCATGTATTTGCCCACTCACTCAACTTGTCTAAATCGCCTTGAAGCCTTTTTGCATCCTCCTCACAATCCCACCTAGTTTTGTGTGGTCAGCAAACTTGGAAATAATATATTTGGTTCCCTCATCCAAATCATTGATATATATTGTGAATAGCTGGGGCCCAAGCACTGATTCCTGTGGTACCCCACTAGTCACTGCTTGCCACCCCGAAAAAGACCCATTTATTCCTACTCTCTGTTTCCTGTCTGTTAACCAATTTTCAATCCATGCCAGTATATTACCCCCAATCCCATGTGCTTTAATTTTGCACACTAACCTCTTATGTGGGACTTTATCAAAGGCCTTCTGAAAATCCAAATACACCACATCCACTGGTTCTCCCTTATCTATTCTACCAGTTCATCCTCAAAAAACTCCAGTAGGTTTGTCAAACACGATTTCCCTTTCATAAATCCATGTTGACTTTGTCTAATCCCATTGATATTTTCTAAGTGTCCTGTTATCACATCCTTTATAATAGACTCTAGCATTTTCCCTACTACTGATGTTAGGCTAACCGGTCTGTGGTTCCCTGTTTTCTCTCTCCCTCCTTTTTTAAATAGTGGGGTGTCTGCTATTTAGGAATGATTCACTGGGAACCCATTTCTTGCAATAATTTCCTGTGGATTGTAGAAGGTGTATGGACTTCCACTGAGGTTGTCTTTTAAACAATTTCTATTGTATTTACTTTATTTTATAATTTACTAGACTTAAGAAGATTTACCAGAATGATATCAGTGATGAGGGACTTCAGTTATTTGGAGAGGCTGGAAAAGCTAGGATTGTTCTCCTTCGAGCAGTGATGGTTCAGGGGATATTTAATAGTGGTATGCAAAATTATGAAGGGTTTTGATAGAGTAGATAGGGCAAAACTGTTTCCACTGGCAGGAGGGCGGTAACCAGAGGACACTACTTACCCCAAAATTAGACCCAATGCTACTGAAGTTCTATCACTTTGGAGTACATTATTCACTTTTATTAATATGGGTATTTTTGTGCTTTCCATTTTAGTCCTGGAGAGCCTTTCGTAGTCCAAGGAAACCTGACCATTGGATCTAAGTACAAGAAAGTTGTGTATCGGGAATATACCGATAAGACATTTACTAAACAAAAGGAGAGACCCGCAAAAGAAAAACATCTGGAAATTCAAGGTATTCTGCATGTTTATTTAATAAATTTTGCTGTTGGGTCATTACTAATTTAATAGAATCTACCATGTTCTATGTCATTATGATATTGATACTTACATTTATACGGCTTCTTATCTCACCAAAATGTTTCAAGTGCAGTGATTGGTGTTATGTATGCATACATGGCAGCCATTCTGCACCAGTAATGTCCCCCATCTGTTAACGTGCTAATATCCAGTGTTATGTTAACATACCATTTGCTTAATTCATATTAATGATGTCATCAATTTAATTTTGGTTTGCAGAATCTTAATTCTGGTGTTGCAGAAAATGGCGTGAATGTTGTGCCTGAAATTTCTAAATTGCGGCTGATTTGCTCATGGATCAAAATGTGCCGATAGATTCTGCTTATACTCTCAAAAATACATTTTGACATTTGTTTTTTTTCCCCCCTCCTCCCCCAGGCCCACTACTTCATGCAAAAGTCTGTGATAAGCTCAAAATTGTATTCAAGAATCTGGCTTCAAGGCCCTATTCTATTCATGCACACGGAGTGAAGACAGACAGTCCTACGGTTAAATATACTCTTCCAGGTAAAGTCAGCTGTTCCTTTCCCTATGATTATAGCCTATTCTGTAATAGCATCTTCTGAATCCCCCTTTTTAGAGTTCTATGGTATCAACTTGATCGCTGCAATGCTAAAGTTTCCTTTTACTCACCAAATCTGATAAGCGATCCAATGCCAGTTGCACTTGGAACTAGAGAGTAAGACCCCCAAAGTTGGGGGTGGACCAGGGGTTGGGGTTCAAGCCAAACTGCAGATTCCTGACTCGAATGTAAACACAGTCTTCAGCTGTTCAGGTTCCAAACTCTTGCTTCCTGTTGCAAGTAGTTGTTTACTGTCATGGCGTCAGGACATCACCATGCTTGAAAACCGCTTCAGAAACAGAAAGTGAGAATGGGTATCGAAGAGCCAATGTAAACCAGCTCTCCAAATACACACAGTGAATTCAAGAGCAAGTTATTCCTTGTTCACCACGCACTGTGTAATTGCACCCTTAGATGCAACTCCATTATATTCCTGATCCTTCTAGTGGTCATATATGGGGCCATGGTTTTCCATTGAAGGACACTCACAGCAAATTATGTAATGATGCAGCAATTCACCGCGATTATTTTGTCAGCACCTCCCGACACTGTGACCCCCTAGAAGGACCAAGAGCAGCAATGCCATGAAAACACCTCCAAGATCCTCTCCAGGCCACAACCTATCCTGACTTGGACATACAAAAGCAAAATACTGCGGATGCTGGAAATCTGAAATAAAAACAGAAAATGCTGGAAATACTCAGCATGTCAGGCAGCATCTGTGGAGAGAGAAACAGAGTTAACGTTTCAGGTCGTTGACCCTTCGTCAGAACCCCAGTTCTGACGAAGGGTCATCGACCTGAAACATTAGCTCTGTTTCTGACTTGGACATACATCACCGTTCCATCATCCTGGTGGCCCCTTTAAACTCAACTCTTCAATACTACCCCTATCTCAGACAAAGCTCACTACAGAGCTGGTTCTGCGACCCACCATCACCATTGGGGGTGGAGCCTCACATAATGACCCCTGTAGAGTGCAGGTCAGCATCAGTGATGTTACACTGTCCAAAATGCATTGTAGGAAGAACAAGCCATGGCATCGCTCTGGTGGTGGGGAAAGTGCACAGTTGCGGCTGGAATTGGCAGAGGATCGTATTGACAAAGAAACAATTGGAAACGTGCAATTTTAAAAAAAAAGTATGAGTAGAGATTGCTCCATAAAGTGAGTCAGTACATGATTAAACTTACTTTATTTGTAGGTGAGACTGAAACATATATTTGGAAGATTCCTGATAGATCCGGTCCTGAAGATGCGGAATCTCATTGCATTCCTTGGATATATTACTCAACTGTAGATCCAATTAAGGTACAGCAAGAGTACAGAATCAGGTTAAACTGACCAACAGTAATTGTCTATAGTCATTGCCCCTTTGAACTTTCTTCTCTTCTTCCACTCATTCGTCCTTCTCCCTTCATCCATACGTGTTGAAGTTAAGACCTATGGCTCCATTTCCTACTCATTCCTTCCCAGGACCTCAAAACTGTGGAACTTCTTAATCCTTTATTTTCCTTCCTTCTATTATAATCTATAAAGGCTTTTAAAATGCAAGTTTAGCAACACCTGATCATAACTGCTATATTTACTCATCTCTCTTACTTTTTTCAACTGTGGTGGTGCCTGGTCTATGTCCTCTCCCCCTTCTCCCTGCTGCCTCCCCTCCTCTTCCCTCCCCTCCTCTCCCCTTCCTTCTCCTCCTCTCCCCTTCCTTCCCCCTCTTCCCCATCCACCTACTCCCCCTGCTCCCCTCCTCCCTGCCTTCCTCCTCCCCCCCTCCCCATCCTCCTTCCTCCCCCCTCCCCCTTCCTCCCCTTCCCATCCTCCCCATCCTCCTTCCTCCCCCCTTCCTCCCCCCTCCCCCTTCCTCCCCCTCCCCCTTCCTCCCCTTCCCATCCTCCCCATCCTCCTTCCTCCCCCTCCCCCCTCCCCATCCTTCTTCCTCTTCCCTCCTCCCTCCCCTCCCCCCTCCTCCCTCCTCCTTCCTCCCCCTCCATCCTTCCTCCCCTTCCCTCCTTCCTCCCCCCTCCCTCCTTCCTCCCCCTCCCTCCTTCCTCTGCCCTCCCTCCTCCCTCCCCATCCTCCTCCTCCCCCCTCCCATCCTCCTTCCTCCCTCCTCCTCCTTCCTCCCTCCTCCCTCCTCCTCCTCCCTCCCCATCCTCCCTCCTCCCTCCTCCCTCCTCCTCCTTCCTCCCTCCTCCCCATCCTCCTTCCTCCCTCCTCCCTCCTCCTCCTTCCTCCCTCCTCCCTCATCCTCCTTCCTCCCTCATCCTCCTTCCTCCCTCCTCCCATCCTCCTTCCTCCCTCCTCCCCATCCTCCTTCCTCCCTCCTCCCCATCATCCTTCCTCCCCCTCCTCTCCTCTCCCCCCTCTCCTCTCCCCCCTCTCCTCTCCCCCCCTCCTCTCCCCCGTCCCCCTCCTCTCCTCTCCCCTTCCTCCCCCTCCTCTCCTCTCCCCTCCTCCTCCTACCCCGCTCCTCTCCCCTCCTCCTCCTCTCCCCCTCCCTCTCCTCTCCCCCTCCCTCTCCTCTCCCCCCTCCCCTCTCCCCCCTCCTCTACCCCCCTTTCCTCTCCCCCCTCCTCTCCCCCCCTCTCCTCCCCTCCTCCTCTCCCCCCCATTCTCTACCCCACTCTCCTCTCCCCCCCTCTCCCCTACCCCCTCCTCCCCTCCCCCTCCCTCCCCTCTCCTCTCCCTCCCCTCTCCTCTCCCCCACCCCCTCTCCTCTCCCCCCCCCCCCCTCCTCTCCTTAGTGGCGTACAGTTGAAGTGTTGCACCTGCAACTGGTGAACCACTATTGGATAGACTACGGTGTGTATCCATGGTGAGGTCAGGAGGATGGTGGCAGTACGTTCACTTATTTTATGGGAACACCATCACCTGCAAGTTCCCCTCCAAGTCACACATCATCCTGGCTTGGAAATATATCGCCGATCCTTCATCGTCACTGGAAGAAAATCCTGAAACTCCCTCCCTAACAGCACTATGGGAGTACCTTCACCACACGGACTGCACCGGTTCAAGAGGGTGGCTCACAACCAACTTCTCAAGGGCAATTAGGGATGGGCAATAAATGCTGGCCTTGCCAGTGATGCCTAGATCCCATGAACGAATAAAAAAAGTGCTGCTTGTGAGGTGTTCCTGGTACCTACTGTCCACCTGATGCTTGTCAGTTGTCCAACGACCAATTAATAACCATTCTCTTTGGAGTTGCCTGGTGGTGACAGATTGACCCAAGACAACCCGTTGTGACAGACTCAGGAATCGAGACCTGAGCCAGGCAGCTCTGCAGTACTTCAGGCCACTGTTGATGATTTCACCAGCCAGGCTCATTGATGGGACCTGAGGGGTAGAGCTGTCAATGGGAGCTAGGACCCTTCCCACTCAACTCCAGCTAACCCTGAAAGCCAATGTCCTATTGGTAGGGTGGCCCTGCCTACCTGCACAAGCAATGGGAAAATTGCCAATGCTGTGTGCTGGTTTTAGTTGGTTAAACACCAGAAATAACCCTCCCTGGACAGGTTTGGCTTGGCTCTTGCCAACCTACACATAAGCTCTTCGGATTTTAGTGGGGTCCATCTCTATGGAGGGAGAGGGTAGACTCATATCAGGCAAATAGAAATTCTACCAGTGTAGATTTCTCAGTACCTTGGTTTGGAGACACTTTACCATGGTTTAAACATGATTATTCCAACGCACTCCTGGCCAGCCTCCCACGTTCTACCCTCCATAAACTTGAGGTCATCCAAAACTCTGCTGCCCTTGTCCTAACTCGCACCAAGTCCCGTTCACCCATCACCCCTGTGCTCACTGACCTATATTGGCTCTCAGTTAAGCAACGCCTCGAATTTAAAATTCTCATCCTTGTTTTCAAATCCTTCTATAGCCTCGCCCCTCCCTATCTCTGTAATCTCCTCCAGCCACACAACCATCCAAGATATCTACGCTCCTCTAATTCTGGCCTCCTGAGCATCCCTGATTTCAATCATTCCACCATTGGTGGCTGTGCCTTCAGCTGCCAAGGCCCTAAGCTCTGGAATTCCCTGCCTAAACCTCTCTGCCTCGCTACCTCTCTTTCCTCCTTTAAGACGCTCCTTAAAACCTACCTCTTTGACCAAGCTTCGGTGTCAAATTTTGTTTGATAACACTCCTGTGAAGCACCTTGGGACGTTTTACTATGTTAAAGGCGCTATATAAATGCAAGTTGTTGTTGTTGGTTATAGGTTTCTGCACCCAACTGACTAAAATAAATCCATAATCACATAAATACAGAATCTCTCTTCTTATATTGCACTGATGAAAAATATTTTTGCTGCTTTGAAGCTTCTATTTTAATCTCACTCTTCTTTATTACAACTTTACCTGCACTTTGCTGCACCTATCTGTATCACTGGTCCCCATGTATAGAATTATAAATAATAACATAAAAGTAACAATCCTTCTTTAAAAAAAATAGAATGTAGAGTTCATATTGTAAAGGACAAGTAAACAACGAGCAGAATTACAATTCTGAGTATTGAACTTCTCTCACAGTCTATGACACCTTAAGAACCACTTGATTGAACTTTTGCTTTGATACTTATTGATGCTTATCTATTAACCCTAATTTTACACACAGTGTTATTCATTGTCTTCGGATGAATCATTAATGGATTGGCGTATTGAAGCTCAATTATTTAAAAGGAAATGTGTAGAGTTCTCACACTTCCGGCATGGACTGGTTGGGCCGAATAGCTGTGACATGAATCTTGTCATTCATGACTTAAGACATAATACTGGGCGGCCTGCTGGTGGCGCTGTCCAGGGAGAGTATAAATACTTGGGCATGGGCCCAGCTTGCTCAGGACATTCTTTAACAGGAACTAGTGAAGGACAACTAGATCTCCATGTTGAGAACCAGTTGATTAAAGCTTTGTTTAACGCTTAGACCGAGTGCCTAGTAGTTTTCTTACGTCAGTCTGTTTCTGTGCTGTATATTTTATGTAATTCTACGTAATTCCTTTAAGGTGATTGGCAAAAGAACCAGAGGCGACATGGGGAAACATTTTTTTTACACAGCGAGTTGTTGTGATCTGGAATGCACTGCCTGAAAGGGCGGTGGGAGCAGATTCAATAGTAACTTTCAAAAGGGAATTGGATAATTAGTCGAAGGGAGAACATGTGCAGGGCTACGAGGAAAAGAGCGGGGGACTAATTGGATCGCTCGACCAAAGATCTGGCACAGGCACGATGAGCAGAATGGCCTCCTTCTGTGCTGTATCATTCTATGATTCCTTTTCCCTTTGGTGCAGGATATGAACAGCGGTCTGGTAGGGACTCTGGTCACTTGTCGCAAAAGCTTCCTCGAAACAATTGGTTTTAAGAAGAAAAAGCTACAAGAATTTGCCCTTTTCTTTGTAGTTTTTGATGAGAATGAGTCATGGTACCTGGATGAAAATATTAAAACTTATTGCCTCACACCGAAACAAGTCGACAAAACGGATGAAGATTTTATTGAGAGCAACAAAAAGCATGGTATGTTCGGAGTTATTATATTCACTATTGATGGGCCTGGGGCAGAGATTCAAGTCTCCAAACAGCAGTCTCAAAACATAATTTTCCACTTTAGGTCCGTACATGAGAATTCAGTCAATGCATCCATGGTTTTTGAGGTGGTGGTGCACTGTATTTTTTTGTGTCCTCTTCAGTACTTGTATGCTGTTCTGAATGAAAAGCATTAATGACTGGTTTGAGTCTTTCCATGCATGTGCCCCACAGTGGTCATTTAAAAAAATCAAACTGAAGATTGGCTGGTATCTTTATTTGAAGCGCTCCCACGTAGAACTCAACAGTCATAACATTTTTTCCCATCACTTTCAGTACAGGTGTGTTCTGAGCTAAAACACGGAGAGCTCCTGGAGTGTAGACATTGTTGGCAATAGACTTGCTGGCCTACACTTTCCACTCCCGCTCCCCCCGGCCACCACTTCCTTTGTTGGGCCGCACCTCTGGTGTCCACCCCCACAATGCCCTGCTGACCCTGGCCATATGTCTTCCAGCGTGTCATGCCAGCCTGGTGGTGGCGATCTGTTGCAAAAGGCCTTCGGGTCCTCTGGAGCTAGCCACTGCAGGAAACAGAGGTGGCCGAAATGCTGCCCATTCATTTATATTAAAAAAAAACTTTTAAATTCCTTCTTTTCCTTTCCTAGGTGGGACCTGTGCTGGGATGCACTCTGAGAGTGCTTGCACAGCCCCCTCCTCAAGTTTTCCCCATACTCCCTTCGCTGACCTCCAGATGCTAGATACCAGACTTTACTGGGCAGCCCAACGGCCGGCGTCAAACAGTTCAAGTGGGAGGAAACATGACAGCCTCGCCCAACCGGATTGGCCACTGGTGACTCATGTGGAGTATAAACACCAGCACAGACTAGTTGGGCCGAATGGCCTGTTTCTGTGCTGTATATTCGATGTCATTCTATGTAAGGCCGTGAGGAGTTAGCAGAATGTGGCGAGTTGCTTTCTGCTTCTGCCTGTCCCAGATCTACCGAACAATGAGTGAGTGGGGGAGGTGGAAAGTCTAGGCTTCTTAATGTACAGATAGCAATATGCTATGGGAGGTGAAGTTACAATAAAGCCAATACACTATACGGTTGTACCAATACACTCATAATTCAGCCAATTGCCCCATCACTACCACAGCCAGACCTGTAGTCGGCAGTATTTCACTTTAGTGTTATATAACTTAAAATGTTCTTTATGGACATAACTAGTGTTTGAAAGGGCAATTCAACGAGACATATGGGTTTGCATTTCTGGAGTGAAGCTTCACACGCCACCAGCCCAAATCGGGAATTCGGGCATCCAATGAATGGAAGATTCTGCAGGTCCCTCTGACCTAACGCTGAGCAGGGCCAAATTCCCGATCTAGATTCCTGGCGTACAAAAACTTCACAATCCCATCATAGCATGCATGAGTTTTTGGGTTTATGAATAGCAGTTAGAATCTATTTTATTTTTGAATTTCTGTCTGCTAAGCTTACGGTAAGATGTTAAATCATCTATTTTTCACTGTAATTTATCATTGCAAAATTATACACAAGAGGTAAGGAATAGATCTGCTGTAGAAGTGCTTGTTATTGGGTTTTAGTTCAGATACTACAGCTCGTGTAATCACGTAACACTTTATCGCATGACCTACTGGAAAACAATGTCTCACGTAAACGTGACCAATAGCCCTACTTTTAATCATTCTTTACTTTTCCAGCTATAAATGGGAAGCTCTTTGGAAACTTGCATGGACTGGATATGTATGTGGATGAAAAGGTGTTTTGGTATCTCACTGCACTGGGTAATGAAGTAGACTTGCACATGATTCATTTCCATGGGCACAGCTTTGACTATAAGGTAAAGTGTATTTTATTGTTTCGTTGGGTTTAACCCAGAAAATAAGAATTCATCTGGCCATTAGCTTTTGGAAGAAAAGTAGGCCTAACCCTGCATGGGGGAAAAAAGACTCCAAGCATTCACTCCAGCAAAATATGTGTAGCATGCAAAAGAAAAAAAAGACTAGCATTTATACAGCCACATCGCTCAGAAGCATTTTGAACCATTTCATATGCAATGAATTAGTTGAAATTATGCGAAATAGCATTGGCACCTAGACATGAACAACGAGGGGCCAGGGAAAGCCATCTTGTTCTTTTACCCCCTCTCTGTGTCAGACCCCTCTTCACCAGCTCTCCTGTTCATGTGACTGAGGTTTGCAACTTGTATTGGGAATCTTAGAACAGCATATTATTACAATGTATAAATTGAGGTAGGGTAGCACGTTGGTTATGTTACTCGACTAGTAATCCAGAGGCCTGGACTAATGATCTGGAGACAAAAGCCAAATACTGCGGATTCTGGAAATCTGAAATAAAAATAGAAAATGCTGGAAATACTCAGCACCAGTAATAATCCGGAGACGTGAAGTCAAATCCCACCATGGCAGATTGTGAATTTGAAATCAGTTAATTAAATCAATCTGGAATTAAAAAGCTAATGGTGACCATGAAGTTATCGGAATGTCGTAAAAACCTATCTGGTTCACTAATGTCCTTTAGGGAAGGAAACCTGCCGTCTTTACCCGCTCTGGCCTATATGTGACTCCAGACCCACAGCAATGTGGTTGACTCTTAACTGCCCTCTGAAATGGTCCTAGCAAGACACTCAGTTGTATCAAACCACTGCAAAGGCGTGTGTGGAGTACAAACACCGGCATAGGCCTATTGGGCCGAATGACCAGTTTCTGTGCTGCACATTCTATGTAATGCCAAAACTAAGCATTAGGA
Organism: Squalus acanthias; assembly: GCA_030390025.1. Classification (NCBI taxonomy): domain Eukaryota; kingdom Metazoa; phylum Chordata; class Chondrichthyes; order Squaliformes; family Squalidae; genus Squalus; species Squalus acanthias. Next base: position 16,505,122 of record CM059429.1, read on the forward strand.
ATTAATTCGGTTTTTAGTAATTAGGTCCGACTTACTCTCCCTTACCTTTGGGAAGCCCTTGCTCATCAGTTGACACCTTCCATTACCAGTATGGCTGAGGTCAGTTATACAGCATGTGGCACATCTCAGGCTTGAAACTGCATCTTAACCATACGTTTATGTAGCATGTTAGCTGGGATGCCAATATAAGGTGAGTCATCTATATTCAAATCTCTTGGCTATTGTATGATAGGCTGAACTACACCGCCCTTGGAATTGGAATACGTTTCGCATTCCAGCACAAATGGATCTCACTTTAATAATCCCTTGACGTTACTGTATCAAAGTGCTGAAAAGCATCCCAGAATATGTCTGTTGTTATTTCTATATAGATGAATGGAGTCCACCGTGGAGATGTGTACGATCTCTTCCCAGGAACCTTCCAGACTGTGGAAATGAGTCCGCTGCATACTGGTACCTGGCTAATTCACTGCCATGTAACGGATCACATCCACGCTGGCATGGAGACAACCTACACAGTCCACCAGAAACCAGGTAATGTGCAAACTTGGCTGCAAGACCATAGTCTGAAACATGGAAATGGTTTTGGTGACAATGTGTATGCAATAAGATGAATGCAGTATTGTCCCTTTGAGGTCGATAGCATGCATGTCTGCAATACAGAGATAAGGGACATCAAGGGATAATTGTAGCAGCAAAGTATTTATCCCGAGGTGTTGCGTCCCAAATTGATGTTTCTTGGTTGCTTTATAAAGATATCCCGGTTTACAGAGTTTCTCTGCGGAGCTCTGTGTTCATCCATTTTTTTGGTAACAGAGGTAGTTTAATGAAGGGGTCATGGTACAGCATGCCTGCTCAGAATTATTGGCACCTTATGGTTTATATGACTTTAGTACCACAGCAGCCAGCACCCACTGAGCCATCAGGTACCTCGAAAAGTAATTCTCATTTAAGTCTCTTTGAGCTATATTCTGTAGCAACAATAGAATTCTCCCCTCTCCTTCCCTTCCCTTTTCATCTTTAGATACTATCTAGCATTGTCACAAAAGTGCACAGAGGAGGCAATATATTTTCCACAATTTAATCTGTTTATTTTTTCCACAGTATCTTCATAGTATTCATGAACTATATGAATTGAGTATGGTAGTGTAGTGGTTATATTGCTGAACTGGTAATCCAGAGGCCTGGACTAATGATCCAGAGATGCAAATTCAAATCTCCCCATGGTATTACTAGTGCCATCTGGAAATGATGAATATACTCAAAGACTGAATACCAAGACAGAGAGCGATAGATTTTTGAATATTAAGGGAATCAAGGGATATGGGGACAGTTCAGAAAAGTGGAGTTGAGGCAGAAGATCAGCCATGATCTTATTGAATGGCGGGGCAGGCCCGAAGGGCCGAATGGCCTACTCCTGCTCTTATTTCTTATGTTTTTATGTACCAGTAATAGTGAAAAAGTGACCGTGAAGCTGTCGGATTGTTTCACTAATGTCCTTGACGGAAAGAAAGACTTGCATTTATATAGCGCCTTTCACGATCACCGGACGTCTCAAAGCGCTTTACAGCCAATGAAGTACATTTTGGAGTGTAGTCACTGTTGTAATGTGGGAAGGAAGCCTTACCTGGTTTGGCCTATATGTGACTCCAATCCACACCAATGTGCTTGACTCTTACTTGCCCTCTGAAGCAAGCCACTCAGTTGTATCAAACTGCTACTGCAGCAGTTGAAGAAGGCCCACCACCATTTTCTCAGGGCAACTGGGGATGTGCAATAAATGCCGGCCTTGCCAACAACGATCACATCCAGAAAATGAATTTTAAAAAGAGGACTGTACTTAGTAATAATACAATGATATTTGCTGACAACACCAAGCTTTGTGATCAACTGACAAGCATGGGAAAACATGGCAACAGGATGAACAACAATTGGGGTAAAATAAAGAATAGCAGAGATGGATTGTAATCTAGGTATTACACACTGGGAAGGGAAACATGAAATGCAAACACAAAGGCTGACCATTAGTCAAGATAGGAAACAAAAAGTATTTGGGCGCGGCTACTGATTATCTGATGAAAATATCCAGTCAACGTAAAAGGTGTTATCGACGAGGTTAGGCAAATACTAGGATACTTCTCAAAGGCATTTGGCTAGAAGTCAAACCAAGTTATTCTAACTGTGTACAAATAATTGTATTGGGTGCAGTTTTGGGCACTTCACCTTCCAAAAACAAAAAAATTGGTGGCATAGGAGATATTTCTGGGTCCATCAAGGTAGTTCTGGGGTGTAGGTCTTGAAGTTACGAAGAGAGGTTCACAGAACAAGCAGTATCTTGTCGTCATTAAAGAGTGAGGGGATATGTGCAAGAATTAAGTGTTGCTAGGTTTGAATAATGCAGAGACAGAATGCAGAACCACAGGAGTAGACAATTAACAAGCTTTAAGCAGGACCTGAGATTTTCTTCATAACAGAGTAATGGATCTGTAGATAAGACTCCCCGATAAAGTATAGTGCCGAGTTGATTAAAGGCTTTAAAAAATAATGGAGGAATCTCTCGTCAGAAATGGGATTAAAGGCTAAAAGGATAAGCATAGATAGCAATGATTAAATGCTGTGTGGAACATAATGATTACTGAGCTGCTGGGATCATGGAGCTGTTGCATAAGGAAAATATCCAGTCAAAGAACAACAAGATGCAAAATTAATGGCTTAATAAAAGAGCTGCAGCAGGATTTTGCTTTGCAGATTGAGGGGTGGGAAAGGGAGACATTTTTTGAAGCCACTTTTTTCAGGAAATTAAATGGTTTGGGTAGAGTCTGATGGGACCAATTGTACCCGAGTCGTACAAAGGAAGTCTTTTTGGTTTGAAGAGCCTTTCCCATTCTTCAATAGACATATTCATAACAACCCAAGCGGGCAGAGGTATTGGGGAGGGGGGGGAAATAGTACTCATTTTTTTGTTGCGTTCCAAAACTATATATATTTGCAGTTTGTGTGCATCTGTCATACTCCAGGCATCAGTTTATTACATATGCAAAACCATTAAAAAAATAGCCAGGTGTTTCACCCTTTTGAGCTAGAGGCTAAAACTTACAGCAGTTCACCTACCTTTAATTGTCTGTCGGCAATTACAAGCAGCTCTGATTACTTAGATTCAACATAGGAGGTACTTGAACAGTAGCCTTAAAGTGATAGCGCCTGCACATCAAACCATGATGCAGCCCTTAGCCGATCAATGAGCAACTCCGCAGGAGATCCATTCATGTTTGTATGTTAGCAATAGCATTCTCTCATTTAAGCAGTGAATTTTCATTATGATTAAGTGGGAGCATTTTTTAATGCTACTTTTTCCTCTTTCACCCCCTCCCCCCATCCAGACGAAACGAGTATCTTTGGAAGTGTCAAGAAGTTTTGGAGTGGAAGTTCTACCTAATTATGACCAACTGAAGCAAGATTATCCAAACATCTTTTGCGACAGTAACGCGAATACTTCCTGCTTAAGATGCCTTCAACTGCAGCAGAGAATCATGTGAAGATTTGCTTAATTGAAACAACCCCACAATATAGATGTGTTATACCGATCGTACGTGGTCTAACATGGTCCTTTTCTCTAGGAAGGTAGGAACAGGAGTAGCCTCTCGAGCCTGTCCCACCATTCAATCTGCATAGTGACTAATAAAGAACGCCGTAAGCTCACTTGCCGTGATGTTTCCTATTCATTGCTGTGACTGAAAACCAAATGGGAAACGGCTTTGCACATTTACAGACTGCCCAGGCTCACGTCTGAAGGGGGTTGGAGTACAAGAGTAAGGAAGTCTTGCTACAATTGTACAGGGCCTTGGTAAGATCACAACTGGAGTACTGTGCACAGTTCTGGTCTCCTTATCTAAGGAAGGATATACTTGCCTTGGAGGCGGTGCAACGAAGGTTCATTAGATTGATTCCTGGGAATGAGAGGGCTGTCCAATGATGAGAGATTGTGTAGAATGGGCCTATACTCTCTGGAGTTTAGAAGAATGAGAGGTGATCTCATTGAAACATACAAGATTCTGAAGGGGATTGACAGGGTAGATGCGGAGAGGTTGTTTCCCCTGGCTGGAGTGTCTAGAACTAGGGGGCATAGTCTCAGGAGTAGGCCATTTAAGACTGAGATGAGGAGGAATTTCTTCACTCAGAGGGTTGTGAATCTTTGGAATTCTCTGCCCCAGAGGGCTGTGAATGCTGAGTCTTTGAGTATATTCAAGGCTGAGATAGATAGATTTTTGGACTCATGGGGAATCAAGGGATATGGAGATCGGGCGGGAAAGTGGAGTTGAGGTCGATGATCAGCCATGATCTTATTGAATGGCGGAGCAGGCTCGAGGGGCTGTATGGCCTACTCCTGCTCTTATGTTCTTACGTCGCTTCCGAAAGACGGCACCTCAGCCAGTGCAGCACTCCCTCAGCACTGCACTGGAGTGTCAGCCTAGATTTTTGTGCTCAAGTCTCTGGAGTGGGACTTGAACCCACAACCTTCTGACTGAGAGGCGAGGGTGCTACCCACTGAGCCACAGCTGAAGGAAATTTCAAACTGCAAAGTTAATTAACAGGAGTGCAAAACCCTTTTCTGTGATGGTATGCAGCAGAAAACTGGGTTGCACAACAAATAGGGAAGAGGGCTGGCGGCGAGACTGATCTTCAACGGTAGTACAAAATGGGCGATAACGAATGGAAGCCCATTTTATACAACGTCTGATTTCCCCCCCCCCCCCCCCCCGTTGACTTTGAGGGAAATGAAAATCGGGCTGGGTGTAAAATGGGCAGCCGATTCATTATCGCCCATTTTGCGTTGCAGCCAAACAGAGATGATTTCACCCCCAATGCGTTCAACTGCACTTCATCTCTGAACCGCCCCATCCATTTTCAAGTGCCTGGCTACACTCCGACACAGAAGCCTCATCCCTCTCGTGAACACAACGTATCTTTCCAGTTGTGCTATATTATTACTCTGATATTTAATTGACATGCAATAGCTGATTTTTCGATGAGCTTGATACACTAATCACAATGAATTTTGCCAACTAAAGATTGAAGTGTATTTTAATCAATCGATCTGCTTGCAATGCAACTGAATAATCACTTCTCTGATCATTTGCGGTCTATCTTCAGGAAATAGAAACATAGAAAAATAGGAGCAGGAGTAGGCCATTCGGCCCTTCGAGCCTGTTCCGCCATTCAATATGATCATGGCTGATCCTTTATCTCAATACCATATTCCCGCTCTCTCCCCATACCCCTTGACGCCTTTCATTTCAACAGATTGAGATACTGAATTAACTATAATAGTTGAGGTTCCATGGTTCAATATTTACCTAGAGGGAGATTCCAGGGGCTTGTTCTGTTACGAACGTTTTTTCAGCCCCCAAAGCAGCGTCCTGCTCAAGGATTGCCCTTAAGGTGCCTTCACACTGCGGGAGCCAGTTTCAGGAGAGTGGAAATGGGTTCTTTAACCTCAAATAATCTGCTAAGAAATAAAGAGGCAGACTTGATGGGCCGGATGGCCTCCTTCTCTGCTGTACTATTCTAGGTGAGTAACTTAAAAGACCAGAGTTTTGGCTATTGAATTTTATTTCACACTTTTCTCATCAAGACCATTTCAAAAGGAAAAGGACTACTCTACCCGGCGACAGCATAACCCAACTGCAGGTTTGTGAACTAATTAATCCACCGTGATTGGATGAGTAATGTTTGCATAGCTGGTAAAGTAGAACTTAATAATAATCAGCAATTTGCATTTTCTGAATCTAAAGAGGGAGGTTTTTGGGCTGTCTGGTTAAGAGGTTACTGGGTATGGACCAGACTTTTAATATTTACATATCTCCCAAAGAGAAGTGAAATATTAACAGGTTAAATAAATAATTGGTTAAATACACATACTGGTGAAAAGTTAAAGAGTTCAGAGGAGATTAATTGATACGGTTAATCTAGAAGTCACTGGAATACAAATGATACCTGTTTCTGGGAGGGGTGGGGAGGGGAGGGGTGGACGGGGAGGGAATGGAGTATAATGTGGTGCAATCCAGCACACTATACAGCAGAATAGTACGATAGCAGTTTCCCAGTCCCAGGCATGTCTTTGGGGCAGAGCGCACTGGGAGGGGGTCATGCATCTACCATCTGGGTTTGAGTAGAGTACATGGCACTGGGGTGATTTTGAAGAAGGGAAGGTGGAGAAAGTGGCTTATTAGACAAAACTCAAAAAAATTACTCCAAAATAACTCCCAAGTTGGAAACAGATATGCCAAAGCATTCAGATACACCGTGTATCAATGGGTCAAAGGGTAGAAAATTCCAGTGAAGTTCATATATGAACCTTAACCTGGTCGTACTAGAGGCAGTTACGCTGTTCTTACTTGAGCGTTTATTAATGTCGCTGTAGAAATAGCACCCAGCAGTGTGTTAACCATCAGTAAGTGAACTTTGCCATGAATTTCTACTCCAACACGTGTTGCTATGTAGATGCACTGCAACACCTAAATCGACCAGGTTTCCAGTTGTTTTTTTTTTGCCAGTGCAGGTTAGAGTTAAGTTGATCTTCACAGTTCTATTCTGCACCAGAATCGAGTCAGATGCACGTCACATTGTTTCGTCCTGCAGCAGAATCGAGGCAAAATAATGGTTCCCGTTCTGGGCTCCTGGGAAGTTTGAACTTCTCATTGTGTGGCCCAACACAGCTCCTTTCTGCCCGATGTTGACTCCCGGTCAGGTTATTGAATTCTTCCTGCTGCATTCCAGGAGATGGGGTAGGAAAAATGGAGCGACACCATCATCTGGCAACATACTTAGAAAATCCATAGGCTGTAGTGTGGTGGCTACCACTGCCAAGGTTTCTGGGGGAGAAATGCAAACGTTTTGGAATCAGAATCTAAAAAAATCAGGCAAAGTAACTCTGTGGATTGCATGCAGAAACCCTCACTTTATGGAAACAGATACCAACAGCAGCAATGCAAAGGCAGAGCTCGAACACGTTTAGTAATATTATCATGCATTTTTCTGCTTGTGTTTTAGATGTGTAGTAACAGGGCATTCCTCCCTTCCCCAGTGACTGTGTGTGGGGTTAAACGTAACCATACAGCGCAGGAAAGATGCTGGGCTTGATCCCTGGTCAACTGATTGCTACAACTGGTTTTCCATTTGCTGGCTAGCAATTTTTTTTATTAATAAAAGAAATGATTGTATTTAAAATTCCTATCCTGGTTTTCAAATCCCTCCATGGCCTCGTCCCTTCCTATCTCTGTAACCTCCTGCAGCCCTACAACCCTCCTAGATTGCAGTGCTCCTCCAATTCTGGCCTCTTGCGCATCCCCGATTTTAAACGCTCAACCACTGGCAGCCGTGCCTTCAGCTGCCTAGGCCCCAATTCTGCAATTCCCTCCCTAAATCTCTCCACCTCTCGCCATCTCTCTCGCCTACTTTAAGACGCTCCTTAAAACTTACCTCTTTGACCAAGCTTTTGGTTACCTGTCCTAATATCTCCATAGGAGGCTGGATATCAAATTTTGTTTGATAACGCTCCTGTGAAGCGCCTTAGGACGTTTTACTATGTTAAAGGTGCTATATAAAATGCAAGATGTTGTTGTGGACAATGGGTGAAGTTCGACTGTGATGGGTCTCATGGTCAAACATCCCATTGATGTTCAGTGTCCAAACGCAACTGAAAAAAGTGTGCACTTGGGTGAGGCCCTAGCAGGCCACATCCACCCATGGAGCCATGCCCAAGCTTGTGGTATCACCTTCTCAAGAGGAAGGGTATGGGCAGAAAAATAGAAGAAAAATAATAAAAATGAATGACATTTAGTGTATTTAAGAAATTAAAATGAGCAGAACTGCAGAAAAATAAACTTTCCCTCTTTGGCCCAGTTTTGTGCATCAAAGAAAGCAAGAAAGAACTTGCATTTATGTGGCTGCTTTCACGACCTCAGGACGACCCCGGGCACTTTACAGCCAATGAAGCACTTTTGAAGCGTAGTTACTGGCTGCAACATGATCAGTGTCTAAACTATTGCAAAAGGATGAGAAACACAAACAAAATACCTTTCAGTGAAGATACCAGTATTCGGTTTTCTCCTCCAGCTCCTCTTGTCCGCCTACAAAGTTCAGGCAGAAGTTTTTTCCACCATAGAGGCTGAAAGGAGCAAAGGTGTTATATCAGTGAAGTGATGGCACACCCAGAATTGTGGAAGCCTTGCTATAGTCAAGATTGAAACCAAGGTACAGGAGGAATGGAGTCAAATCCTGTTTCAAGAAGGGCTGTCGACACCTGGGAATGAGGCTGAATCCAGTCTATAGAAGGGCTAGTGACACCTGGGAATGAGGCTGAATCCAGTCTATAGAAAGACTAGTGACACCTGGGAGTGAGGCTGAATCCAGTCTATGGAAGGGCTAGCAACACCTGGGAATGAGGCTGAATCTAGTCTATAGAAGGGCTAGTGACACCTGGGAATGAGGCTGAATCTAGTCTATAGAAGGGTGAGTGACACCTGGGAATGGGACTGAATCCAGTCTATAGAAGGGTGAGTGACACCTGGGAATGAGGCTGAATCCAGTCTATAGAAAGACTAGTGACACCTGGGAATGAGGCTGAATCCAGTCTATAGAAGGGTGAGTGACACCTGGGAATGAGGCTGAATCCAGTCTATAGAAGGGCTAGTGACACCTGGGAATGAGGCTGAATCCAGTCTATAGAAGGGCTAGTGACACCTGGGAATGAGGCTGAATCCAGTCTATAGAAGGGCTAGTGACACCTGGGAATGAGGCTGAATCCAGTCTATAGAAGGGTGAGTGACACCTGGGAATGAGGCTGAATCCAGTCTATAGAAGGGTGAGTGACACCTGGGAATGAGGCTGAATCCAGTCTATAGAAGGGTGAGTGACACCTGGGAATGAGGCTGAATCCAGTCTATAGAAGGGCTAGTGACACCTGGGAATGAGGCTGAATCCAGTTTATAGAAGGGCTAGTGACACCTGGGAATGAGGCTGAATCCAGTCTATGGAAGGGCTAGTGACACCTGGGAATGAGGCTGAATCCAGTCTATAGAAGGGCTAGTGACACATGGGAGTGAGGCTGAATCCAGTCTATAGAAGGGCTAGCGACACCTGGGAATGAGGCTGAATCCAGTCTATAAAAGGGCTAGTGACACATGGGAATGGGGCTGAATCCAGTCTATAAAAGGGCTAGTGACACATGGGAATGGGGCTGAATCCAGTCTATAGAAGGGCTAGTGACACATGGGAATGGGGCTGAATCCAGTCTATAGAAGCTGTCTCTCAGACAGGAACCCGGCAATCCTCCACCGTGAGGGAAGTAAAGGGAAAGAACGTACACTGGGCCAGCCACCTTGCGCCAGTCCTGTGCAATGCTTAGCAGCTGGCTTTATACATAGACAGACTTTGGTAGAGGCCTTGGGAGGAAGTCTCCAGCATACTCCCTCACCAGAGGAGGGAGGGAAATAAAAATGAAGTCCGGCAATTCCACAGGGAATGGGAAGAGGATCAAATGGGTTACAATCTGCAAGAGAAATCTACCATTTTCTTCAACTTAATTATTTTAAGTTCAATTGTTACAATATTGTTAGAATAATTAAATTCATTTTCCTCTCAGAAAGAGGCATGCAGTCCAGTAACTTGTTCTATATATCACTGTTTCTCAAACTGGGGTCCGCAGACAGGGGGGATCCGCGGCCGGAGATAATTTCAAGCCTGCTCCTCTTTATAAAACCAACACTGATTCAGTTGTTGCGAATTACTCTCAACGGCTGGGCCCGCCTCCTCACAGAGGCCCGCAGCCGTCACTCACTTTGCAACGAGCGCTCCCTGCCGGTTGAGCCGATTCCTCTCCCTGGCGCCACGACCCTGTGCCATCCTCCTGACACGTGATCAGAGCAGCTGCCGAGCACTTCAAACACGTGCCTGAACATGTTCACACAAACACATACAATCCCACAGTGCAGCTGTTACAGAACATGCCAGTGGGACAGTATGGCGGTGAATCATGCTTCCAGCAGCATCCCAGCATGTGCATGGGCGCTCATTCCCCTCACTCACCTTGGTCAGCCTGCTGATGGCTTTAAAAATTGTCCAGCACTAAGGTGGCTAATAGCGGCCATCTGTTGCTGCGGAGTACCCAGGCACACCCATCTCACTGATACCTGTAAGTAAATACCTGTTTTCTTAAAAGCATTATTAAAACACTCTTTACATGGAGCACTTTGATATTTTGAGTATTATATAGTATTATAATTTAGATGGGGGGGGGTCTATGATTATTAATCCATTTAAAAAGGGGTTCTTCAACCAAAAAAGTTTGAGAACTACTGCTGTAGGCAATGTGGCAGTCATTCTGCACCTCCAATGCTCTACAGATAGCCATGAAATGAGTGACCAGTTAATCTAATTTTGGGGATATTGTTGAAGGGATGAATGTTCTCAAAGCCCCCTGGAGAACTCCCTCCTTCTCTTCAATTAGTGTCGTGGGATCTTTAATGTCCACCTCAACAGGAAGATGGGACCTTGGTTCATTCGAAGGATGGCACAAGGGAGCCCAAGTGCTAGATATCCTAGATAACATGCTCAAATACCAGTGCGGGATTTGAACCAACAACCTTCTGACTCAGAGGCACGATTTCTACCAACTGAACCCAAGGTGGCACGTTCCAAGGCATCCAATACCAATACATTTATCACCCGTGACATGGTAAAATAAAATCCATGCACAAAAGGGATTCTTTGAGGCAAACCTGTTTTTCCTGCTGCATCTCACAATTGGCAAATGACAGAACAGCCTCAGGACATCGGTCAAGGAGCTGGTCAGTTACACGCTCACATTCACCCAGTCTGGTGTCACATAGCACATGGATACTTAGACCAGGGCTGTCATCTTCAGGGAGTTGATGCAGAAGAGGAAGAACAGATTTTACGTTGATTGAAGAACCGCACAAAATGGACTATGGATAAAATGAAAAGAAATGTTTGTAAGATTCCAATCTGTATGGAAAGACGTATTTGTATGTTCTAGTGGTCTTCATGAGCTCTTTGCACTTGTTGCTGAAGGTGAAGGAGGCAAGGGAGAGGGCTTTAAGGAGACGACTGACACTGGAGTAGTGGGCGGTTTTTGCAGAGGACAGCAAGGCCCAACAGTGCTTGATGTGGTTCAGCCAGATCTGGTGATGGATGGCGAAACCACTTGCGCTGCCAGATATGCTCAAGTCTACGCCTCTTGGATGCGAGAGTGCGAAAGTGTGTACCGTACCAGAGGGAACGACAAGAATGGGAGAGTGTAAAGGTTTTACTAGGTACAAAGGCATCAAAGGTAGAGATGAGGGAGTTGTTGAGTAGATCGACAGTTGCAGAAGTATTGCGACAAATGAAGGGCTAAAGGCTTTTGGCAGCTTTAAAGTGTAGTTGTAAATGATTTGGGGAAGTGTTTTTATTTTTCACGACTACACACAAAAGGAAGCGGTCAGAAATGGCCTTATTTATGACCGAGATCACGGAGTTGGGAGGCCACATGAGATGGCATGGTCAAAGCGGGGTGGTAAACAATGAGGATTTTAACGGCAAGGCGAGCAGGGTAGAATAGGTGAGCTGCTTGAAGCAGAAGGTACCAGAGGAGTAGGGGTAGAGCCCAAGGTATGATTTGATGATAAGGGCCACACTGCCATCATGGCAGTTTGGGCGGGGCAGGTGGTGGAAAGTATAGCTGGGCAAGAGACTTCGGTAAAGGGCAAGGTGTCGCCAGCCGTGAGCCAAGCTTCAGTCAAAGCCGGAATGTCGATGCAATCATCCACAATAAGGTGGTGGATGACAAGGGCCTTATTGGAAAGTGAACGGACATCCTGGAGAGAAATACGGAGAGGAGTGGTGCTTGTTAATCCATTGGGAGAGTCCAAGCCGGCAGCGGTGGGCGGGGTGAGCAGGACGGGAAGGAGGTTGGCGAGATTATCCCCCCCCCCCCCAGAGACACACTGGGCAGGAAGGTCACCGAGAGAAGAGAATGGAGCAGTCGGGGTTTGCAAGGAGGCAGAATGGGTGCCTTGATGGGCCCTTCGGAGAATGCCGAGAGAAGAGGGTAGCTACGGGTTTTCGATAAGTGATTCAAGCCTTGGATGGTGGCAGGAGAGTAGGAAGGTAGAGGAATATTGAGGGGGAAAAAAAAGTACTCGAGATGGGAGAATTCTTCAACGTGTTTGTATCCTAATATTGTATAGTGTGATGACACAAGACTTCTTGCATGGTCTCCTACTCCAATTCAGATTCCCCCCATGGAACTCAAAGCTGGGAATCCTTCACCTCCCTTAGGTCTACCTAACCTCCTATGATCTTCCGACTTTAAAACTGAAGCTCGAGATCACTTCACCATTTTAACCTCGATTTACCCCGGCTTCCCTTTTACTCTTTTCAACCTTGGTTGGTGTCCTGCGCTATGGCCTTTGACCCTTGACCTATGCTTCTCAAAAAAAAGCCAGCACAAACCTGTAATTTTTGCAGATCCTCCGAAGGGCCTGGTGGACGGGAACTGGATGCATTGATGGTGTGGATCCACGGGAAAATCTTCCCGAAATGACCACATGAATTTATCTGTTTAAAAGAAAAAAAGTGTGATAAAAATTAAAAATCGGTGCTTTCCAGCCCAATTACAAACTGTGGGACCCATTTTTTTTCCCTGCGTCAACATAAAAATATATTTTATAGAACAAGTACACGGTTGTGGCGTGGGCATCCAAAATTAAAGATTGCTGTTGGTGGTCATTAGCGGACATTCCTCCAACTGGGGTTTGAACGCAGGAGTTAACCAGTTGATTTTAAATGGGTTAACACCTCCGCTAAAATGGTGGACAGAGGAATGCCACATAGAAAGAATGCAAGTCTTTCTTTTCATTTATATAGCGCCTTTCACAACCTCAGGATGTCCCAAAGCACTTTACAGCCAATGAAGTACTTTTTGAAGTGTAGTCACTGTTGTAATGTAGGAAACGCAGCAGTCAATTTGCTCACAGCAAGCTCCCACAAACAGCACTGAGATATATGACCGGATGACCTGTTTTAGTGATGTTGGTTAAGGGTAGAGTGTACATGGGCTGTGGGAGGCAATTGAATGGATGAATATATTAAACCTTCATCAGCTAATATCAGTAATGTCTTGGCTAAACAATGTAATGGTCACTTTACTGTGTCATATGGTGAACAGTGTGCTGTTAGAGGCTGGGGAAATATTGATGTAGCGTTCATCGCACTGGCGTGTAAATGGATCTTCATTATAGTGCTAAAAGGAAAATTTCGAATCAATCATCATTCATAGAAATGGGTCTCCAATGTTGTCCTAAATTCCCAACAGACCTTGCACCGGGTAAATGTTGCCTACTCACTGTACCTTGAGGCCACTTTCTCTCCAGTGCACAAAGAGAAAGTCACAACGGAAATACATCCGAATTACTAGATATTAATTCAACACAGCAAACTACTGGATAGCACATTGGTGTTTGAAAACACAGGCCAGGGATTTACGCCTCTGCTCCCCCCCAGCCCACATTCTTCGTGCATTAAAGTGAATGGGGGGAGGGGGGGGGCAGCAATCGTCGACTGGTGAGCAGAGAGGTAGAAAATTCCAGCCACATTGCCACTACTGATCCGGCAAAAAGAATCAATTCCACCCTTCGTTTATTTAAAATAATGAAACACTCGCTTTCCCCCCCCTCTTTATTCACAACTGTGTATACATTTTAAGCTCATCAAGTTCAGGAACGTCAGTGCAGGCACCCAGTGTCGGCATCAAGCACACGGCGCAGTTCGATCTCTCTACCTATAGAAGAGCACCCTCTACTGTACCACTGCGGTATTTTTTGATTTCCCACACCACTCATTTGCAGCCCCAGTGAGATTGTCAAATGTGCTGAATTAGGGCCAGCTTTGCAGAAATTGGAATGACCCTGACCAAATTCATTTCACATAGGGCTATTGCACTCAGAGGTGACTTTCATCTCGTCAGCCTGTGTTGTATTTGAACCCAAGTCCCCAGGGGTGAAAGGCCAGTGTCTGACCCACTTTGTGACCCAGTCCCTCCTGCATTCTTTTCATAAAAAGGTAATGTTTTAGTGGAATTTCTCAGTCAAATGTCAGATGATTGCTAAAAAAGTGTTTTGGTGCTTTTGGTTATGGGATAAATGTTGGCCAAGACACCAGGAGAACTCCCCTAGTGACATGGGACCTTTTACATCCACCTGGACAGACAGGTGGGGCTTCAATTGAACATCTCAATCAAAGATATGGCACCTCCGACCGTGCATCGCTCCCTCAGTATCGCACCGCAGTGTCAGTTTGGATTGTATGCTCAAGTCCCGCGGGGAGCTTGAACCCATGACCTTCTGACTCAGTGGTGGAGGTGCTTCCACTGAGCCAAACTGAGACTAAGGACCGTACAGATTATATTGGTGTCAGCCGTGGCTCAGTGGGTAGCACTCTCGCCTCCGAGCCAGAAGGTTGTGGGTTCAAGTCCCACCCGAGCACAAAAATCTAGGCCGACATCCAACTGAGCCACGGCTGACACCTCCAGTGCAGTGCTGAGGGGAGTGCTGCACTGTGTCGGAGGTGCCGTCTTTCGAATGAGACGTTAAACCGCGGCCCCGTCTGCTCTCTCAGGTGGACGTAAAAGATTCCACGGCACTCTTTCGAAGAAGAGCAGGGCAGTTACCCCCAGTGTCCCGGCCAATATTTATCCCTCAATCAACATCACTAAAACAGATTATCTGGCCACAGCGCAGACCTGAGCGGGAGCAGAGGCAGCGGGAGCGGCGGCTTAAAGAGAGCGGAGAAAGCCCAGGACAGGGCGCGGGCCTGGGTGGAGGCAGTGGGAGCGGCGGCTTAAAGGGAGCACCGGAGAAGGCCCAGGACACAGTGCGGAGGCTTAAAAAAACATGGAGTGAAGTCACGGGACAGCAGGTGATTGGTTGGTGCGTATTACAGCTCTTCTGCTCTCCAGGTTAGGTAAGTGGATTAAATTCAGAACTGGGAGTATTAACTACTATAACTTTATTGAATTAATAACTTAAACTAAATTAACTAATTAAAACTAAAAATTAACAGTAAAAATAATCATTTGAATAAATACTGTAATTAATTATATAAATAAAATAAGGTTAGATGGAGATGGCAGTGCAGGTGGTGTGTCATAACTGCAACATGTGATCCTGAGCAACCACATCTGCGGTAAGTGCCCGCATCTCGAGGAACTTTGGCTCAGAGTTGTTGAGCTGGAGTCCGAGCTGCAGACATTGCAATGCATCAGGGAAGGGGAGCGTTACCTGGACACTTTGTTGCAGGAGGCAGTCACACCATTTAGGTTAAGCAGTACTTTAGAGTTAGTCAATGGTCAGGGACAGGAGGGCGTGACTGCGAGTCAGGAAGATACGGGGACCCAGGATGTAGCGATGGAGGAGCCTCAGCCTGTGACCTTGTCCAACAGGTATGAGGTACTTGCTGCCTGTATGGATGAGGACAAGGACTGCAGGGAGGATGGGCAAACTGACCATGGCACCGTGGTACAGGAGGCCATTCAAGTGAGGGGAGTAAAAAGGAGTATGGTAGGGGTAGGCGACAGTATAGTCAGGGGGATAGATACTGTTCTCTGCAGCCACGAGCGGGAGTTCCGAAGGTTGCATTGCCTGCCCGATGCCAGGGTTAAGGATATCTACTCGCGGCTGGAGAAGAACTTGGAGTGGGAGGGGGAGGATCCAGTTGTCGTGGTCCATGTAGGAGCCAACGACATAGGTAGAACGAGGAAAACATAGAAAAATAGGAGCAGGAGTAGGCCATTCGGCCCTTCAAGCCTGCTCCGCCATTCAATATGATCATGGCTGATCCTCTATCTCAATACCATATTCCCGCTCTCTCCACATACCCCTTGATGCCTTTTGTGTCTAGAAATCTATCTATCTCCTTCTTAAATATATTCTGTGACTTGGCCTCCACAGCCTTCTGTGGTAGAGAATTCCACAGGTTCACCACCCTCTGAGTGAAGAAATTTCTCCTCATCTCAGTCCTAAATGTCCTACCCCGTATCCTGAGACTGTGACCCCTCATTCTCGACCCCCCAGCCAGGGGAAACATCCTCCCTGCATCCAGTCTGACTAGCCCGGTCAGAATTTTATACGTTTCAATGAGATCCCCTCTCATTCTTCTAAACTCTAGTGAATACAGGCCTAGTCGATCCAATCTCTCCTCATACGACAGTCTTGCCATCCCAGGAATCAGTCTGGTGAACCTTCGCTGCACTCCCTCTATGGCAAGTATATCCTTTCCTAGGTAAGGAGACCAAAACTGCACACAGTACTCCAGGTCTGGTCTCACCAAGGCCCTGTATAACTGTAGTTAAGACATCCTTGCTCCTGTACTCAAATCCTCTTGCAATGAAGGCCAACATACCATTTGCCTTCCTAACTGCCTGCTGCACCTGCAGGTTTGCTTTCAGTGACTGGTGTACAAGGACACCCAGGTCCCTTTGTACATCAATATTTCCCAATCTATCACCATTTAAATAATACTCTGCCTTTCTGTTTTTCCTACCGAAGTGGAGAACTTCACATTTATCCACGTTATACTGCATCTGCCATGTATTTGCCCACTCACTCAACTTGCCTAAGTCGCCTTGAAGCCTCTTTGCATCTTCCTCACAATCCCACCTAGTTTTGTGTCGTCAGCAAACTTGGAAATATTACATTTGGTTCCCTCATCCAAATCATTGATATATATTGTGAATAGCTGGGGCCCAAGCATTGATCCCTGCGGTACCCCACTCGTCACCGCCTGCCACCCCGAAAAAGACCCATTTATTCCTACTCTCTGTTTCCTGTCTCTTAACCAATTTTCAATCCATGCCAGCATATTACCCCCAATCCCATGTGCTTTAATTTTGCACACTAACCTCTTATGTGGGACTTTATCAAAGGCCTTCTGAAAATCCAAATACACCACATCCACTGGTTCTCCCTTATCTATTCTACCAGTTACATCCTCAAAAAACTCCAGTAGGTTTGTCAAACACGATTTCCCTTTCATAAATCCATGTTGACTTTGTCTAATCCCGTTGATATTTTCTAAGTTATCACATCCTTTATAATAGACTCTAGCATTTTCCCTACTACTGATGTTAGGCTAACCTGTTCCCTGTTTTCTCTCTCTCTCCCTCCCTCCCTCCTTTTTTAAATAGTGGGGTTACATTTGCCACCCTCCAATCTGCAGGAACTGTTCCATAATCTATAGAATTTTGGAAGATGACAACCAATGCATCCACTATTTCCATGGCTACCTCTTTTAGTACTCTGGGATGCAGATTATCAGGCCCTGGGGAATTATCAGCTTTCAGTCCCATTAATTTCTCCAGCGCGATTTTTTTTTACTAATACTAATTTCCTTTAAATCCTCCTTCTCACTAGACCCTTGGTTCCCTAGCATTTCTGGGAAGTTATTTGTGTCCTCTTCTGTGAAGACAGTACCAAAGTATTTGTTTAATTGCTCTGCAATTACCTTGTCCCCCATTATAAATTCTCCCGTTTCTGGCTGTAAGGGACCTACATTTGTCTTCACTACTCTTTTTCTTTTTACATACTTGTAGAAGCTTGAATGTAGGAATGAGGTTCTGCTGAGGGAGTTTGAGGAGCTAGGATCCAAATTAAAAAGCAGAACCTCAAAGGTAATAATCTCTAGATTGTTACCTGAGCCACGTGCAAATTGGCATAGGGACAAACAGATTAGAGGTTTAAATGTGTGGCTCAAAGAGTGGTGTGGGAGGAAGGGGTTTCAGTTCATGGGGCACTGGCACCAATACTGGGGAAAAGAAGGAGCTGTTCCGTTGGGACGGGCTCCACTTAAAAAGGGCTGGGACCAGTGTCCTGACGAACCGAATAGCTAGGGCAGTAGACAGGGCTTTAAACTAATGAAGGGAGGGGGTGTGGGAGGATTCAGGAAAGAGTAAATTTAAAAGCAGCAAGAGAAATGTCAAGGCTCTAGAGCAGAGTACATTTTTGGGTAAAAATAAGCAGAGCGGGTCAGGAAGGGACAGAGAGAGTAACAAAGGTAATAAAGTATCAGTGACTAAGGTGACGTCAGGGAAAAATAGAAATAAGTCAAAGCTAAATGCACTCTCTGAATACGCGAAGCATTCGCAACAAAATAGATGAATTAATAGCACAGATAGAAATTAATAGGTTTGATCTAACAGCCATTACGGAAACGTGGTTGCAAAGTGGCCAAGGTTTGGAACTAAATATTCCAGGATACTTAACTTTTTGAAGAGATAGGCAAAATGGAAAAGGAGGAGGGGTAGCCCTGATAATAAAGGATGGGATAAAGACAGGAGAGAGAAAGGATCTTAGCTCCAAAAATCAAGAAGTAGAATCAGTTTGGGTGGAGCCAAGAAACATCAAGGGGCAGAAAACATTGGTGGGAGTTGTTTATAGGCCCCCAAACAGTAGTTGTAATGTAGAGCAGAGTATAAATCAGGAAATTAGAGGCGCATGTAACAAGGGTAATACAGTAATCATGGGGGACTTTAATCTACATATAGACTGGGCAAACCAAATTTGCAGTAATAGTGTGGAAGACAAATTCATGGAATGTATTCAAGATAGTTTTCAAGATCAGTATGTTGAGGAACCAATTAGATCTTGAATTGTGCAATAAGAAAGGGTTCATTAATAACCTCATAGTAAAGGGGCTTTTAGGGAAGAGTGACCATAATAATGATAGAATTTTATATTGAGTTTGAAAGTGATTTAGTTAAATCCCAAACTAGGGTTTTACATCTAAACAAAGCAAACTACGTAGGTGTAAGGGCGAGTTGGCGAAGGTAGATTGGGAAACTACATTAAAAGGTATGACAGTAGATAAGCAATGGCTATCATTTGAAGAATTAATACATAATTTACAACAAATATACATTCTTTTAAGGCACAAAAACCCCACAGGAAAAGTGGTCCAACCGTAGCTAACAAGAGAAGTTAAAGATAGTATTAGATCAAAGGAAGAGGCTTATAATGTTGCCAGAGCAGTAAGCCTGAGGATTGGGAACATTTTAGAATTCAGCAAAGGAGGACCAAGAAATTGATAAAGAAAGGGAAAATAGAATATGAGAGTAAACCCTAGGAGAGACAAAAACAGACTGTAAAAGCTTCTATAGATATGTAAAAAGGAAAAGATTAGCGAAAGTAAATGTAGGTCCCTTAGAGGCTGAGACAGGAGAAATTATAATGGGGAATAAGGAAATGGCTGAGAAATTAAACAAATACTTTGTGTCTGTCTTCACAGAAGATGATGCAAAAAACCTCCCGGAAATAGTGGAGAACCAAGGGTCTAGCAAGAATGAGGAACTGAAAGAAATTAATATTAGTAAAAAAATAGTACTGGAGAAATTAATGGGACTGAAAGCTGATAAATCCCCAGGACCTGATGGCCTACATCCTAGGGTTTTGAAAGAGGTGGCTATAGAGATAGTGGATGCATTGGTTGCCATCTTCCAAAATTCCATAGATTCTAGTAGAATTGTTCCCGTGGATTGGAAGGTAGCAAATGTAACTCCACTATTTAAGAAAGGAGGGAGAGAGAAAACAGGGAACTACAGACCAGTTAGCCTGATGTCAGTAGTAGGGAAAATGCTAGAATATATTATTAAGGACGTGGTAACAGGGCACTTAGAAAACAATAATGGCCCAGATATTCCGATCGCAGGCCTCCCGCGGGCGGAGGGCTGCGATCTGGAAAAATCTGAGCCCTTACCTGAGGGCTCCCGGGAGGCGCACAATTCCGCTGCTGGGCCTCTCCAAACTGCCGGTGTGCAGGGCCCACATATCCCAGAGGCGCAGGTAGTTCGCAGCGTCCCTGGGATCACGTGGGCCATGGGGAGCCAATCAAAGAAGGGAATCTCCCTTCATACATTTGACAGGAAGACCTGTCAAATATATGAATGGAGATCACCCCAAAACATCATAATACTTTAAATAGATTTTTTTTTTAAAAACATCACATTTTTAAGATGACTTGAAAGTCCAATAAATTAACTATTTTAAACAAAACTTTAAATTTTTGAACAACATTAAAGTTTTTTTACGGGGCTAAAAATAAACTTACCCTTTTTTAAAAAGTATTTTTAAATGATAAATCAGTGGGAAAAAAATTTTTAAATTTTATTTTTTTACTTTTTCTCAACTCTTATCCTGGTAAAACAGGCCTTATGCCTGCTTTTACCAGGCACAAGAATTGTAAGTGTTTTCTGCGGGCGGAGGGTCTCCAAAAAGCGGAACTATCCGCCCGCAGAGGCCCTTCTCCCGGGCAGCCGGAGGATCTGTCAAGAGCTTTCTTGACAGATCGGAAATGCCAGTTTTCAGCGCATGCGCAGCGCATGCCTAAAACCGGCATTTCGATGTCCCTACGGGTGGGTACACAGCGCATACCCACCCGTAGGGATCGGAATATCTGGCCCTTTTTGAGCAGAGTCAACACGGATTTATGAAAGGGAAATCATGATTGACAAATCTGTTAAGAGTTTTTTGAGGTTGTAACTAGCAGAATAGATAAGGGGGAACCAGTGGATGTGGTGTATTTGGATTTTCAGAAGGCATTCAATGAGGTGCCACACAAGAGGTTATTAAACAAAATTAGGGCTCATGGGATTGGGGGTAATATACTAGCATGGATTGAGGATTGGTTAACGGACAGAAAACAGAGAGTAGGAATGAACGGGTAATTTTCGGGTTGGCAGGCTGTAACTCGTGGGGTACCACAAGGATCAGTGCTTGGGCCTCAGCTATTCACAATCTATATCAATTATTTAGATGAGGGGACCAAATGTAATATATCCAAGTTTGCTGATGATACAAAGCTAGGTGGGAATATAAGTTGTGACGAGGATGCAAACAGGCTTCAAGGGGATATAGACAGGCTAAGTGAGTGGGCAAGAACATGGCAAAAGGAATATAATGTGGAGAAATGTGAAGTTATCCACTTTGGTAGGAAAAATAGAAAAGCAGAGTATTTTTTTAAATGGTGAGAGATTAGGAAATGTTGGTGTTCAGAGGGACTTGGGTGTCCTTGTACACAAATCACTGAAAGTTAACATGCAGGTACAGCAAGCAATTAGGAAAGCAAATGGCATGTTGGCCTTTATTACAAGAGGATTTGTGTATAAGAGTAAAGATGTCTTACTGCAATTATATAGGGCCCTGGTGAGACCACACCTGGAGTAGTGTACACAGTTTTGGTCTCCTTACCTAAGGAAGGATATACTTGCCATAGAGGGAGTGCAACGAAGGTTCACTAGACTGGTTCCTGGGATGGGGGGATTGTCCTGTGAGGAGAGATTGAGTAGACTTGGCCTATATTCTCTGGGGTTTAGAAAAATGAGAGGTGATCTCATTGAAATTTCACATTTCTCCACATTATATTCCATTTGCCATGTTCTTGCCCACTCACTCAAATTCTTACAGGGCTCAACAGGGTAAATGCAGGGAGGATGTTTCCCCTGGCTGGGGAGTCTAGAACCAGGGAGTCAGAGTCTTAGAATAAGGGGTCGGCCATTTAGGACTGAGTTGAGGAGAAATTTCTTCACTCAGAGGGTGGTGAATCTTTGGAATTCTCTATCCCAGAGGACTGTGGAATCTCACTCGTTGAGTATATTCAAGACAGAGATCGATAGATTTTTGGATATTAAGGGAATCAAAGGATATGGGGATAGTGCAGGAAAGTGGAGATGAGGTAGAAGATCAGCCATGATCTTATTCAATGGCGGAGCAGGCTCGAAGGACCAAATGGCCAACTCCTGTTCCTATTTCTTATGTTCTTATTATCACATTGCTGTTTGTGGGAGCTTGCTGTGCGCAAATTGGCTGCCGCATTTCCTACATTACAACAGTGACTACATTTTTTTTTAAAGTACTTCATTGGCTGTAAAGCGCTTTGGGACGTCCGGTGGTCGTGAAAGATGCTATATAAATGCAAGCCTTTTTTAAATATCTTTACTATATTAAAAATCATAGATCTGACTGCACTTCCGTAATTTTTTCCCCACAAAAATTCCTACATCCACATTGATAAAGCAAACTGTCTATGTCAACATATCATACTGCAATTGCATCATCCCACCAGTGGAGGCACTGGCAGGAGGGCAATATTACAGCATGAGAAGTTTGCATGGGCAGGTCCATTGTAAATGTGGAAATAGGAATTTATATTGGGAATGATGACTGTATTATGTCTGCACACTTTGGTCCATTATCTCCTGCCCTCTCACCAACTTCCCCGAGGACGACACTTGGTCTTGACTCCCCCATGTTCAGTGCTACAGCATATCGACTGCTGTTACGTTGAAAATGTTGTTATATGCTCATTTCCTATCTGCAAACTTCACTTCCTGTTATCATGATCACTTTTTTTAATGTCAGTATTTAACATTGAAAATGCCTGCATAATCAGTTACAATGGGGTTTCCCTATGTAAGGGGATCACAGTGGTGCTGTAGTTGCCGGCTGCAGCCATTAGTTGGCGCTGTAGTTCCAATGAACCCTGTATCCTCAGACAGTGTGAGCAATGCCACGGGAGATGTACTAGTATTTTAAAGTGCGGAAGGGGTGGGAAGCAGGGACGTACCAGTTCCTCGACCGTTTTGAGTGGCGTCCTTTCGGGCTGTAGTTTCTGGGCTGTTCTCCGGATATACACCGACACCAGCTTCATCAGCAGTAGCTGGATCACCACTTCCTGGGTGCAGGCTATCAACATGGCTTCCCAGAAATCAACCAGGAGTTGCGGAGTCTCCTCCTCATTTTTTTCATCGCCGCCTTTTTCACAGAGCGCCTGCCAACAACAACAGAAAATAATCAGGCACTGCGTCGACAGCTCCCTCCCCCATTCCCTTCACTTTTAACAGACTTCCACTCCCTATTCTATTTTGCACATTAAGCATCGCGAAAAGCCATTACTGGAAATGTTGGAAATATGTAGATGACAAGAGAGGACCTTACAAGAGTTAGAAAAGATATTGAACAGTAGGGAAAAGGTATATCTGGAGAATTATTTCAAACTGAAGAGTGACAGTGTAACAAGGGGACACAGGTTCATACTGGCAAAATTTACGACTGATGTTTTTCACACAAAGGGGTAGATGTTGACTTTGTGCGGTAGTGTAAAACGCGCGATAGAGAGTTGTCAACCCGCTTTACACCTCTCCCCATTTTTTATCTCCATTGAATTGGATAAATACGTGAAAAGGAAAAATTTGCAGGGCTATTGGGGAAGAGCAGGGGAGCAGGACTAATTGGAGAGCTCTTTCAAAGAGCCGGCACGATGGGCTGAATGGCTGCCTCCTGTGCTGTGTCATTCTATTCAGCATCATCTCTTATCCCAGCCAGGAGTTTAACAAATGAAGAGCATTAACTCCCTCTGCTGGTTACATACATATTTACATAATAATGGGCCGTATATTCCGATCCCTACGCACTGTGTACACACCCGTAGGGACATCGGAAATGCCGGTTTCAGGCATGCCAAGCGCATGCGCTGAAAACCGGCATTTCCGACCTGTCAAGAATGCTCGACAGATCGGACGCCTGCCCTGGAGAAGGGCCTCTGCGGGCGGATAGTTCCGCTTTCTGGAGAACCTCCACCCATAGAAAACCCTTAAAAATCTTACGCCTGGTAAAAGCAGGCGTAAGGCCTGCTTTTACCAGCATAACATTTGAAAAAAAGTTAAAAAAAAAACTCATTTATAATTTAAAAATACTTTTTAAAAAAAGCTTATTTTTAGCCCTGTAAAAAACTTATTATTTTTTTCAAAAAATTAGATTTGTTTAAAATATTTAATTTATTGTAATTTCAACTAATTATAAAAATGTGATATTTAAAACATTTATTTAATGTTTTACTGTGTTTTTGGGGTGATCTCCATTCATATATTTGACAGGTCTATCTATCAAGTGTATGAAGGCAGATTCCCTTCTCCTATTGGCACCCCATGGCCCATGTGATCCCAGGAACGCTTGCGAACCACCTGCGCCTCTGGGATACGCGGGCCCTGCGCATTTCGTGTTGGAGAGGCCCAGGAGCGGAAGTGTCCGGACCTCGGGAGCCCTCAGGTAAGTGCGTAGATTTTTTCCAGATCGGAGGCCTCCGCACGCAGGAAGCCTCCGATCGGAAAATACGGCCCATAGTCTTTAAAACACGACATCCCCAGCCAATGTACGAGCCGACACTTACACTCACTAAGAAAATTGAGCTAGTACAACAGCAAACAACTAAGACTGTGGCACACTTAAAAAAAAAAAATCCCACCAAATGCATATCAATAATTGTTCAAAATGGAAGTTTCTAAGCTACTTCCAATATTTATGAAGCGAAGTTCTACTCATTAATCATGAAGAAATTACATTATTTTGAAATAAATGAGTAGGGAATGTTGAGGAAATGGGGTGTGGAGTTGTAACAGTCTCAATCACTTTGGGAATGCAGGATCAAATGAAGCTCGGAATGAGGGGATGAAATCGGCTCGAGTGGTAGCGGAATTTAGTTTGCAGTTTTAGGTCGGAATTATAAAGAATCTAGAACCTGGCATATATGGAATATCTGCATCTCTTTACATCAGTGGTGTTGGACAGCATTTAGTGTGCTGGGTCTGTAATGGAGGTCTTTCAGGCAAACCGTTGAACACTTAGCCATACTGAGGCACACAGCCGTAGGTTAATTAACAGCCACAGTAGTCACAACCGATGATTCCCCCTAATTTTTTTTGGGTGCGCGGCCCATTCAAAGTTTCACGCATGCGTGAAATTTCACATTTGAAAAGCCGGGCCCGGGCTGCGCGGAGGGAACGTCGGTCATGACATGTTGCGTCTGAAAGCTTGACCATAGACTAAGTTCAAGGTTTATGCGAGTTAAAATAAACTCTGCAATTTAGGATCCAAAGTCAAAGCAAAATAGTCATGCTAAACTTTTACAAATCACTGGTTAGGCCTCAGCTGGAGTATTCTGTCCAATTCTGGGCACCATACTTTAGGAAGGATGTCAAGGCCTTGGTGTGAGTGCAGAGGTGATTTACTGGAATGGTACCAGGGATGAGGGAATTCAGTTATGTGGAGAGACTGGAGAAACTGGGATTGTTATCCTTAGAGCAGAGAATGTTAAGGGGGAGATTTAATAGAGGTGTTCAAAATGATAAAGGGTTTTGATAGAGTAATTAAGGAGAAACTGTTTCCACTGGGAGGAGGGTCGATAACCAGAAGACACAGATTTAAGGTAATTGGCAAAGGAATCAGAGGGGAGATGAGAATTTTTTTTAAACACAGCGAGTTGTTACGATCTGGAATGCACGGTCTGAAAGGGCGGTGGAAGCAGATTTAATAGTGACTTTCAAAAGGGAATTGGATAAATACTTGAAAAGGGAAAATTTACAGGGCTATGGAAGAAAGGGCAGGGGAGGGCACTTATTGGATAGCTCTACCAAAGAGCCGGCACAGGCACCATAGGCTAAATGGCTTCCTTTTGTGCTGTATGATTCGATGATTCTATAATACAGCATTTGATTCTCCCCAATGGGAGGGTTTGTCACTGGTGTAGAAGATTCTAAAATAACTTGCATTAAAAAAAAACTGTAAACAGACCTTAAAGAACAAGTCAGCCTCTTCGAGCTTAATTTTGTTACTATCCAGTAAAGCAACATACGCGGCTACCAGGAGGCCAGGCTGGGTCCTCTCCAGCTCACGACATAACGCAGTTGCCACAATGCCATGATGTCGCAAGAGATTCGGTTCTGCCACAAAACCACAAACCAACCTCATCTGTCAAAAAACAAAAGCAGACAATTCAATGAAACGCAGTCAGTCAGTAACCCAGAGTGTGTCAATGGAACGCAGTCAGTCACTAACCCAGAGTGTGGCAATGGAACGCAGTCAGTCAGTCACTAACCCAGAGTGTGTCAATGGAACGCAGTCAGTCACTAACCCAGAGTGTGTCAATGGAACGCAGTCAGTCAGTAACCCAGAGGGTGTCAATGGAACGCAGTCAGTCAGTAACCCAGAGTATGTCAATGGAACGCAGTCAGTCAGTAACCCAGAGTGTGTCAATGGAACGCAGTCAGTCACTAACCCAGAGTGTGGCAATGGAACGCAGTCAGTCAGTCACTAACCCAGAGTGTGTCAATGGAACGCAGTCAGTCACTAACCCAGAGGGTGTCAATGGAACGCAGTCAGTCAGTAACCCAGAGTGTGTCAATGGAACGCAGTCAGTCAGTAACCCAGAGTGTCAATGGAACGCAGTCAGTCACTAACCCAGAGTATGTCAATGGAACGCAGTCAGTCAGTAACCCAGAGTGTGTCAATGGAACGCAGTCAGTCACTAACCCAGAGTGTGGCAATGGAACGCAGTCAGTCACTAACCCAGAGTGTGTCAATGGAACGCAGTCAGTCAGTAACCCAGAGTGTGTCAATGGAACGCAGTCAGTCAGTAACCCAGAGTGTGTCAATGGAACGCAGTCAGTCACTAACCCAGAGTGTGTCAATGGAACGCAGTCAGTCACTAATCCAGAGTGTTTCAATGATCAGACTATCTCAGAACTCTTGATTAATGCAACGCTCTCCTACTTGGACAAGGTCCATTGATAATGTGTTGCAACAGAAAAATTAGTTTGTTCTGACTTTTACCTTAATGCAAATTCCAGATCATGGTCCTTCCTCCCTCCCCTCCTTATTTTTAAACTTGAGAAACCTGGGTAAAAGGCTAATGTCTATGGTACAAGGGTGAAAAGATTAGCAGATAAACCAAATCAAGAGCTAGTGATAAGTGGATGCCAATCTTAGATTCTAAAAGTCTGATTGTAGAAGAAAAACAGTGCCAGCTGTGGCTCAGTGGGTAGCACTCTTGCCTCTCAGTCAAAGGTTGTGGGTTCAAGTCCCACTCCAGACACTTGAGTGCACAATCTAAGCTGGCACTTCACTGAGGGAGTGCTGCACTGTCGGAGGTGCTGTCTTTCGGATGAGACGTTAAACCGAGGCCCCGTCTGCTCTCTCAGGTTGACGTAAAAGATCCCATGACACTATATTGAAGAGCAGAGAGTTCTCCCTGGTGTACTGGCCAATATTTATCCCTCAACCAACATCACAAAAAAAATGATTATCTGGTCAATACCACATTGCTGTTTGTGGGAGCTTGCTGTGTACAAATTGGCTGCTGCATTTCCTACATTACAACAGTAACGGCAATTCGAAAGTACTTCATTGGTTGTAAAGCACTTTGGGACATCCTGAGGTCGTGAAAGGCAAGTTCTTTCTTTTTTTTTTTCTTTGTTAAGGCAGAGAGAACAGGGAAAAGGGGAAAAAAATAGATGGAAAGCAGAGGAACAAAATGAGTGGGAGGAGGAATGGGGAAAGAGAGAAGGGAGGAAAGACAGGAGGGAGGGAGACGGAAGAAAGGAGGAAAAATAGAGAAGGAAGGGGAGAGTGGAGAGAGGGAAAAGAATAGTTGGAAGTTGAAGGGGAGGGATTTAGTAAACATCCCAGCACACCAGAACATTCTTGTGGGACTTAAGAGTCGATAAAGAGGAGGCATTTAACAATATATATTAATCCTCTGAACTTTCTTCTCCTGTTCCTTGAAAAATGAAAAATATGCTGGTTTACGCACACTACCTTCTCCTTATATCATCACCATGTTGAAGTAAACACCCATCATCCAGTCTCCTCCACTAACTCATTCTTTCCCAGCTCCTCAAAACTGTGGATCACCTCAAATTTTCCTTCCGCCAGTGCTTGAAGGGGTGGCGGGGGGTAAATTCAAATCTAATCTGCGGCAACATTATTTCAGCCAGTCAGTGCTCAATCTATGGAACAGACTCCCTAGGGAGATGGTAGAAGCATTAAAATGCAAATGAGATAGATTTCTTTCAGAAAATAAAATTTGGGGGATACGAGTAATTTGAGACGTGACGTGTGGTGAGTGTAGCGTGCTTGAGGGGAACAGGTGACTTTGGACCCATGGTTCCCAAAGCTCTCCACCACTAGGGGTTTTCCTCACGTCATGCTTGGGTCTGCTGTAGACTCATTGATAGAGACTGATCGCCGTGATTAAGCAGCAACTCCATTACCGTTGTAGCATGCGACGGCCAGGACGGTAGAAGGCGAACCAGATGGACCTTGGTCTTTCTTCGTCTAGCAATTCTCATGTTCCTCCTGCAATCCACAGACTTTTGAAACAGAAGCTGTGGCCTCACCAAATCACCTGTTTCTGGGCTTGTCTGGCCCTCCTCTCTCACCTTTGGTCCGGTCCTGTGCTGCCCTGGTTTCTCAAATAAATTAAAACTAAAAGTGTGGGTCAACCCTGAAGAGGAGACAGACAGCATTAGCACGGTACTGGGGCATGTTACAGTTTAGGAGTTGCAGCTGCGTCATCCATTGCAAAGGAAAATACTCCATGGGGGGAGGGGACAGAATACTCGCACAAGACAGCTATCATTTACATTTATTTTAGGTGTTTTAAGTCATCACTAAATAATGGAAAGTACAGCTACAAGTTGCATTTTTAGCGACTATTTATTCTAAACAAATGTAATAGGGTTGGAGGAGGCTCGTGTGGAGCACAAACACCAGCACAAACACCAGTTGGGCCGAATGGCCAGTTTCTGTGCTGTAAATTCTATGTAATTAACAAGGGGAGCGATAGCAGTGCTCAGACATGGAACAGTTTTCCAGTTTTAGCACGCAGTGTAAACAAACACTCAGCTCAGGGACAACATGGGCCAACTGCAGAGTAACGCTTCCTCTATTTTGCTCCAATAATGTACTTTAACTCCAATCTCAGTAAAGCACCTGCTAACGAACCAGTGGGACACTTTCAGTTCCTACACCAATTATTCTTACAGAGAATGCCAAGTTTGAGTCAATTTATGCCTGGTCTTGCACTCAAGAACTAGCTATGATTTTGTCTGACATCGTATTCATTAATGGACCAGCAGATGGAGATTTTCAGCTCATCACGCAATCCTTCATTCCAGAGTAACACTGGGGCCCGACTCAGAATTTCCACTGCAACTTTTATTTAGTGTTTGGTGTGAAGCCAACTCCCTTTGCACCAACAAATTACAGGAGGACATTAATAAACTTGCAGAATGGGCATATAATTGGCAAATGAAGTTCAACACAGATAAATGTGAGGCATTACATTTTGGTAGGAAGAATAGGGAGGTCACTTATTACTTGGAGGGTGCGAGTCTAGGTGGGGTAGAGGAACAAAGGGATCTTGGAGTACAAATACACAAATCACTCAAAGTTGTGACACAGGTTAGCAAGGCCATAAAAATGCAAACCAAGCACTAGGGTTTTATTTCTAGTGGTATAGAATTGAAAAATAGGCAAGTTATGCTAAAGCTGTATCGAACCTTGGTTAGACCACACTTAGAGTACTGCGTGCAGTTCTGGTCGCCATATTATAAAAAGGATATAGAGGCACTGGAGAGGGTGCAGAGAAGATTTACAAGGATGATACCAGAAATGCAAGGGTATACATATCAAGAAAGGATGAACAGGCTGGGTCTCTTTTGAAAAGAGAAGGCTGAGGGGTGACCTAATAGAGGTCTTTAAAATCATGAAAGGTTTTGATAGAGTGGATAGAGAGAGAGAGTGTTTCCACTTGTGGGGAAGAGCATAACTAGAGGACATCAATATAAGATAGTCACCAAGAAATCCAATAGGGAATTCAGAAGAAACTTCTTCACCCAGAGAGTGATGAGAATGTGGAACTCGCTACCACAGGGAGTGGTTGAGGCGAATAGTATAGATGCATTTAAGGGGAGGCTGGACAAGCATATGAGGGAGAAGGGAATAGAGGGTTATGCTGATAGATTTAGATGAGGAAAGACGAGAGGAGGCTCGAGTGGAGCATAAACGCCGGCATGGACTGGTTGGCCTGTTTCTGTGCCGTATATCCTATGTAAACACTGCACTTGCAGCAGGAGGATGAGCTGAACCAAGAAGCCTTGGTTTAGGTGATGCCCAGCTTGGGTTTTAAAAGGCTTGTAGGTAAGTCAGAGCTTTAAAGTGGACAGTGCAAAGATTTATCTACATAAACTCCACCTCGCTGTACCGCTCCATGGCCATCTGGTACTTCTGCAGGTCTGCGATTCTCAGCGCCACCGTTGCTTTGGTCAGCGTCACTAGGGGCGATGGGCTGATTACGGCCAGCCTCTCCAGATGGTCCCATGCAGTTCTCAGGCACACGTTTCTCATGCATGGACTGCACAAGACATGAGGAATTTGGGTTGGTTCTGCCAGCTTGAATATGTGCAACACCTGGTTCGCCGTGTCCTATAGGATTAAAAATAATATTACTGTACTTCCAAAAAGCAAACAAAAGCATTTTATTATTAAAAGAATATTCCATCCAACCCCTGTGGGCTCCAAACTTCATGGAATCATTGAAATTCAACTCTTACCATCATCCCCTCGCTTTTTAAAATCTTTAGACTCATACAACAACAACTGGCATTTATCTAGTGCCTTTTACACAATAAAATGTCCCAAGGCACTTCACAGAAGCATTACCAGACACAATTTGACACCGAGCCACATAAGGATATATTAGGAAAAGTGCCCAAAAGCTTGGTCAAAGAGGTAGGTTTTAAGGAGCGTCTTAAAGGAGGAGAGGGAAGTAGCCAGGTGGAGAGGTTTAGGGAGGGAATTCCAGAGCTTAGGGCCTAGGCAGCTGAAGGCACGGCAGCCAATGGTGGAGCGAAGGAAATCGCAAGAGGTCTGAATTGAAGGAGCACAGAGATCTTGGAGTTTTTTTAGGGTTGGAGGAGATTACAGAGACAGGGAGGGGCGAGGCCATGGAGGGATTTGAACACGAGGATGAGAATTTTAATATCGAGACGTTGCCAGACCGGGAGTCAATGTAGGTCAGCGAGCACAGGGGTGATGGATGAGCAGGACTTGGTGCGAGTAAGTACAAGGTGGCGATGCCATACTAAAACTATACAGTACTCTGGTCAGACCACATTGTCCAGTTTTTGTTCGCAAAGACAGAAGAGATGACAGTTCAGCCAAGGAAGAGATGTAAGAAAAACCAAGAGGCCAATCCCGAGCGTCAGAGGATTGAGTGGTGAAAAAAAATGGGAAAATCTTGGGCTTTTCAGTCTTGAAAGGAGGCGACTAAGACAGGACCCGAGAGGTATGCAAATTAGTAAGTGCCAAAGAAAAGGTAAAGCCAAAACACGACTTCAAACTGCGACAGCTGAACAACGGGACACAGGTTCAAACTAACGAGAGGCAAATGATATCAGAATGTTCTTCTTTATATAAAGAGCGATTGACACATGGAATGGATTCTGAGCAGGGTAACATGGAAAAATGCTGACCCATTTGTTGTGAAGGTGGTGGGAGGTGGGGGGGGGGGGGGGGGGGGGGGGGGAGCAGGGAGGTGGGGTTTGCAACCAGAGAGTCTTTCTGGATGGATGGATGGATGGATGGATGGGTGAAATGTCTTCCTCATGCATGTCTACTTTGTGTTTATAGGCATAGCCTGTTAGCTTCAACCTCTATTATTTCATTTGCATAGCTAATTGGCAGACAGATACATCTTGGACTCATCAGAACAGTAGTAGCCAGGCAAGGTTAGGCAGCACAGCATGCAATATTCCGGATTGTATCAGACAGCATCCAAGGATAGATTTAAAACCGCTTACTGCGCTCAGTGGCTCTTCAATTTCCTCATAGACAGAATGCCTTAAGTAGTACATAAATCCGTTTCCAAATTTCTGAGGTTCATTTTCCCATGTCGGCCTTCTGCTGATTAAGTCACTCAGTGACACGCCCGACATCTTATAGTAGGGGAGAGCGAGGTGAAAGTCATCCATCTCAAACCTATTGCCAAAATGAAGTCCACACATCAGTTAAAACAGCCTTTAACACAGATTATAAACAAGCAATTGCTCAACTCCTTAATTTGGTGTTCACTCGGGTATACCACCAGTTAGTGGAAAACCAGGGAGTCAAGATCAACTAACATACTCATTCTAAAATCAGAGGAGCCAGGTAATACTGTTTGAGATACGAGCCGTCATACAGCTCGAAAGAAATTTCATGGGAATCTCTGGGGAACGTCAAAGCACCAGTCATAGAATCATCCAGCACAGAAAGAGGCCATTCGGCCCATTGTGCCTGTGCCGGCTCTTTGAAAGAGCTATCCAATTAGTCCCACTCCCCCCCCCCCCCGCCCTTTCCCCATAGCCCTTGCTGCAGTACGAGGTAAATAAATATTAATTGGAAGGCACCTCAGATATAAGTAACACAAGCAAAGGACTGGCCGATCACACTTCTAAATACAGCAGGAGACCCACACATAAAAACAAGCTCTCCCAGGTCACAATCTCACTGCTGCCCAGACTATACCAATAAACCCCAGCTTTGCAGTTTCTCTTGCTCTCTCCCTCTCTCGGTTAGAAAAAGCAAGAGAATGCTTATGGAGGCAGGGTTTTCCCAGCAGTCACTGCACAGGTGAAAGTGCTCCATTAAAACCTCAGGCCTCCATATTGCTTTCAGGATTTCTGCAGGGTTGCCAACCCCCCCGGATTGTCTCTCGGAATGGGAGACAAATCTCCCGGGGCAGTGCAGACAGTAGGATATCGGGGCGTTCCAGACCATCAGTGAGTTATTGTACTGCTGTTGGTTATGAGTGTTACCAGTATTACTATTAAGTTATGGGTGCAAGTTCAGTGAATTACTATTAGTTACTGGTGGAATCAAAGTCCCTCCCACCTCTGGTTTCCACCCCCCCCCCCCAACCCCTGCAGATAATCCCTCCCCCACTTTGGTTTCCCTTCTTTGCCTGCTCACGGGCAGCCTTCTGATTCTCGGAACTTCTCGCACAACACAACTTATATTTCATAAAGTACCACTCCTGCCACCCCAAACCCGGCCCTGCCCTATCTTGACCCAATCACTCAGTATATAAAATCTATCCC
This sequence comes from Squalus acanthias, assembly GCA_030390025.1. Lineage (NCBI taxonomy): Eukaryota > Metazoa > Chordata > Chondrichthyes > Squaliformes > Squalidae > Squalus > Squalus acanthias. Next base: position 16,538,141 of record CM059429.1, read on the forward strand.
CATCTGTCTTATCAGAGGTCTTTTGGGGGGGGGGGGGGGGCAGAATTCTGTGCTACGGAGCTGTAGAGTGCCTTTGGGCAGATCACAGAGACAGAGGCCACTGTCCCTTCAGCCAAGCACGACACGCTGAGCCCCGCCCATTGGACATGTGTTCCGGCCAGCGGGCTCTCCCAGCTGAGCATCAGAGACTTCAAGTTTGAATTTTGTACATCCCTGTTTGAAACTGGTCTCTCTCCAGGCTCGCCGACGGGGCCTCGGTTTAACGTCCCATCCAAAAGATGGCACAAAACCAGGAGCAAAGGTGCTCAACTACAGGGGACATCGGAACAGGAGGAGGCCATTCAGCCCCTCGAGCCTGTTCCGCCATTCAATGAGACCATGGCTGATCTGTATCCTAACTCCACCCACCTGCCTTGGCTCCATATCCCTTAATATCCTTGTCTAGCAAAAATCTATCATCTCAGATTTAAAATTATTAATTGAGCTATGCATCTACTGCTATTTGTGGGAGAGAGTTCCACACTTCTACCACCCTTTGTGTGAAGAAGTGTTTCCTGACTTTTCTCCTGAATGGCCTGGCTCTGATTTTAAGGTTAGGTCCCCTAACCCTGGATTCCCCTGCCAGTGGGAAAAGTTTCTCTCCAACAATTACTTTCAGGATCCTAAAGACCTCAATCAAATCATCCCTCAACCTTCTATATTCCAGGGAATACAAGCTAGTTTGTGTAATCTCTCCTTATAATCTAACCCTCGGAGCCCTGGTAATATTCTGGTGAATCTGCGCTGCACTCCTTCCAAGGCCAATATATCCTTTCTAAGAACTGTACACAGTACTCAGATGTGAATCCAACCGTTGTAAGGTAAACACAACAACATTTGCAGATGTCACGTGGTCAAACCTCTAGCCAGAGTTGGCAACCCTTGATTTCTGTGATGTTGAATCAATACATCTCATTGGAAATAACATTTTCTAGGAAAGTGAAAGCACATACTGGCTGAAACAGTCTCCCAGTTGGGTGCAGTTCTCTTTGAAAGCAGACAGTAATTCTTCGCCGTCAGTCTGGTTGCATCGGTCAGGGTCCAGGAGAGCTGCTTTTAACATCAGGTGGGCCTCACTCAGCAGATGAACGTAACTCTGGGGACTGCAGTCCTTGTACCTTTTACTATAATCGACCTGCAACAGGGTTCAAATGTTGAAGGTCAGCGCAGCATCCAATTATCATGTCAATACCAATGGGGAAATGCAAACTACTCACCATCTCCCTGCACAGCTGAACTGTTGGAATCATCTGAAGGCAATATAAATTCCACCCGGGTTCGCTGGTAACCGATGGCGTTTTATTAATAGTCCTGAATTTTTGAGGCCTACAAAAATATATATATATAAAAAAGTTTTGTTCAGCTTTGCCAAGTTTTGTTGATTTAATGCCATGACTGAATTAGATGAGCCTGGAGTTAGATGGTAATAGTTTGTAATTGGAGCAAAGCATTAATTCCATTTAATACCAACTTTACACAGTAGAATCGAGTTATAATGATGGATTTGGCTAGTAGACCAAACGATCACTATAACTGTGCTGATTATAGCCAATCCCCCAGGTCTACTGCAGTCCCGCAGAGTAGCACTTTTGCCAAGCTCAATTGTCGGTTAGTGCTTAGCTGTATTCTATTCAGAGTAGCAGTTTGGGACTAAATGATTGTATTTTTTAAAAAACATTCAAATCAACAGATATTAAAATTGTTAATGTTAAGACACAAGCAAGTACCTAGCAGAGCGGAGCAGACCTGCAGTGCATCAAGGGAATCCAGCGCAAATGGATCAGTACAACCCTTGGAAAACATCAACATTCTACACAAAGTGGTTTTTGGCAACTGGGAATTAGAGCCTTATAATGGCATGATCACAAGTGGATTCAACCGTAGTGGGAACTGCAAATGAGTTGGTCTTAAATCTTCATTATTATGAGGAAGGTAATAAAGATTGACTAGCAAAGGGGTCAACGGTTCAATTAGGGACCTGATCATCAGTAAATGTTCAGATTTTTTTTGTCTTTGATTCACATGTTGCCCTTTAGAATGAATGCTCCGGGGGATGCTCTCACATTCAAGTGACGTGGAATGGTAGGGTGCAGGAACTTTGTACTCACGATCCTTTCTTTGACTCATTTCGTCTATCTTGGACACTGACACTGACCTCTGCCTTGGCCAGCAGAATTAAGTGGTTTCTGGAATGGCACGCAGCTCTTAGTCCGATAAAGAGCTGCATGCGCAAGGCGCACACCGGCATGAAAAATGGTGGACAGGCCTAACCAAAGAGAAACACCAGCAGGAAAAACAGTTATATAAGTTGGGGAATCAACAGGTAAAGACATGACATTTAATGTTAAAGTGTACTTAACCTGCCCCACCCCACCTTGTTTGAAATGATCTAGATTGATATTTCAGAGAAAAATACAAGATTATCTGGCAGCTCAGCTCACTTGTTAATACTCCCGCCTCCGAGCCAGACGGTCGTGGTTCAAGTCCCCCACCAAGGCATGAACACATAACTAGGCTGCCACGCCAATACAGTACTGAGGGAGCGCTGCATTGTTCGAGGTTGTGTCTTTCAGATGAAACGTTGAACTGAGGCTCTGTTTGCCTGTTCTACTAGATGTTGAAGATCCCATGGCAGTATTCAAAGAAGATACGGAATTTTCCTAGTGTCTTGGCCAACAATCCTCCCTCAAACAAATACCATTAACAACAGCTTAACTAATCGTTCAACTCTTTCTTTTACGAATGACATCGTCGTCACAGAATGGTTGCTACATTTGCACGGACAAAAATGCTGTCAGTACACTGTGATAAGGTGTTGTACAATTTTTTTTTGGAATTGCTGTGTAGTATGAATGATCACATCTGCATTCTAGCGTAAAAAAAGTACCTTGTTGTTTGTGTCCATCTCTGGATCCTCATCTCGAGCAGCTACTGCACTGCATCTGACTGTGTAACACAGCAAGTTATTCCTGTCATGGAAGGGGGAGACAACAAGTATTACAGTCAGGAACCAACTAGAGCTACATGTGTGCATTTACTAACTGGTGAATACGTCTCTACTGAGATAGTGGAGACCAAACAGCTTGTGTTGCAATAGTTGGCGGGTTGTCATGCTATAGTGTTACACTGGATCTAATGTCAGCCATGGCTCATTGGGTAGCACCCTCGTCTCGGAGTCAGAAGGTTGTGGGGTTAAGTTCCACTCCAGAGACTTGAGCACAAAAATCCTGGCTGACACTCCAGGGCAGTACTGAGGGAGTGCTGCACTGTCGGAGGTGCTGTCTTTCGGATAAGACGTTAAACCGAGGCCCCGTCTGCTCTCTCAGGTAGATGTAAAAGATTCTATGGCACTATTTTGAAGAAGAGTAGGGGAGTTATTCCCTGTGCCCTGGACAATATTTATCTCTCAATCAACATCACTAAAAGAAAAACAGATTATCTGGTCATTATCACATTGCTGTTCGTGGGGTCTTGCTGTGCGTAAATTGGTTGCGAGTTTCCTACATTACAACAGTGACTACACTTCAAAAAATACTTCATTGGCTGTAAAGCATTTGGGATGTTCGTTGGTAGTGATTAGAGCTATAGAAATGCAAGTCTTTCTTTCTTTTAGATATTCTCTCAGGTCCAATGTCACGGTCATTCATGTCCCCTACAATCCTGAGCGCACCTTTACTGTGATGGACTGAGATACTCTAGGAAAATAAGGCACGATTGTAAAACAACAAACTAGTTTATTTTACATAACATGCATTAATGAACAGAATACGGTTTACATAGTGAGATTAATTTATCTCCTACTGCTTCCCATTCCATAAAATATGAAACTTTGTCATTGTTCTAGGGAAAAAAAGCTCATTTTCAAGCTAGCTGTTCCTAAGCTAACTGGTCATGTGTTCCTCGGTTACAGGCTGTACCCACTCGTATGCCTGCCTGGAGTCTCTGTCTCAAGAGAAAGTGAAAGCATAAAGAAGAACAAAATAGAGAGCGAAAACAGGACATCGATGATCCTCTAATCCCTCACTCAGAGGAGATTGGCCCACTGAGCCTTCAATCAAAGTTACCACCCTGACTGACATGCCTCTAATTTGATGTAGGAGCCCGTGTGTATGTTTAGCTAAGGCCCCTGCCAGGGGCGTTGAATGAAAAAATTCTATCACAATGGTGAGAAATGCTTAGAATTACATCTAGCAATTTGCATCCTCTCAAAGCTAACGTAACATGCAAATGTAAATAGTCTGTTGGCTGTTCGGTTTCTCTTTGGGAAGCTCGTTAACACTTCCAATCACGCAGGTCTCTACTCATTGTTGCCTATTTAACATTTCAGATCGCCGTAGCTCCATGTCTGCTGACCAATGGCAAGTCAAATGATGCTGTCTCTGTGGAGTTGACCCTTTGTAAACTGAATCCAACCTTACTACAACAACAACCATAACAACTTGCATTTATATAGTGCCTTTAACATAGTAAAACTTCCCAAGGCACTTTACAGCAGCGTTATCAAACAGAATTTGACACCGAGCCACATAAGATAATATTAGGGCAGATGACCAAAAGCTTGGTCAAAGAGGTAGGTTTTAAGGAGCGTCTTAAAGAAGGAAAGAGAGGTAGAGAGGCAGAGAGCCAATCCAGAGCGGAGGGCCTTGGCAGCGGCCGCCAATGGTGGAGCGATTAAAATCGGGGATGCTCAAGAGGCCAGAATTGAAGGTGCACAGATTATTGGAGGGTTGTAGATCTGGAGGAGGTTACAGAGATAGGGAGGGGCGAGGCCATGGAGGGATTTGAAAACAAGGATGAGAATTTTAAAATCGAGGCTTGGCTTAACCCAACCTAATAACATAATATAAACTAAAATAAACTGGCTTACAGGCCAGAGGTAAAGGGCCCAAAACGATACACAAAATTTAGAATTCTGTTTCTCTGCTGACAGTGGAATTGGCTCTAAACCATTATTGTAGAGGGGCTGCAATGAAGGTTCACTAGATTGATTCCTGGGATGAAAGGGTTGTCCTACAAGGAGAGATTGAGTAGAATGGGCCTGTATTCTCTGGAAGAGGTGATCTCAATGAAACGTGTAAAATTCTTAAGAGGGCTTTACAGGGTAGAAGCCGAGAGGTTATTTCCCATGGCTGCAGTGTCTAGAACTAGGGAATCATAGTCTCAGGATAAGGGGTCGGCCATTTAGGACGGAGATAAGACAAAATGTCTTCACTCAAAGGGTTGTGAATCTTTGGAATTCTCTACCCAAGAGGGATGTGGATGCTCAGTCGTTGAGTGTATTCAAGACTGAGATCGATAGATATTTTGGACACTAAGGGAACCAAGGGTTATGGGGACCGGGCAGGAAAGTGGAGTTGAGGTAGAAGATCAGCCATGATATTACTGAATGGCGGCGCAGGCTCGAGGGGCCATACGGCCTACTCCTGCTCCTATTTCTTATGTTCACCTCTGGATATATGTATTTGAATACAGCTCAAGGCATTGTCCAATGGGCAATTGCAACTGCTTGTAAACATGTGTAGAACTCCATTCACCAACATTCAACTAGCACTTAAATTTTAATGTTGGGAAAGTCAACTCTCTTGTCAGCATTAAGGTGATCTGGTAAACTGTATGCGCATTTTTGAAACTTGGCCTCACACTGGGCTGCAGCTATGAAGTCCAAGTAGTGTGAAACTACCCCTTTACCACATATGATTCTGGTGACTTTGCACCTAAATTAAACTGTCAGCCGTGGCTCAGTCAGTAGCACTCTCACCTGAGTCAGAGGGTTGTGGGTTCAAGTCCCACTCCAGGGACTTGAGCACAAAAATCCAGGCTGACACTACAGAGCAGTACTGAGGGGGTGCTGCACTGTCGGAGGTGCTGTTAAACCGAGGCCCCGTCTGCTCTCTCAGGTGGGCTTATAAGATCCCATGACACTATTTCTAAGAGCAGGGGAGTTATCCCTGGTGTCCTGGCCAATATTTATGTCTCAATTAACATCACTAAAAAAACAGATTATCTGGTCATTATGACATTGCTGTTTGTGGGAGCTTGCTGTGCGCAATTTGGCTGCTGCGTTTCCCACATTACAACAGTGACTACACTTCAAAAATGTTTTGTTGGCTGTAAAGCACTTTGGGACATGAAATGCACTATATAAATACAAGTTTTTTTTTTTCCGTTGTACTGCTTACGTCAATACAAAGCCAAGGGTCACTGTGCATCAATACAAAGTGTGTAGTGTAACAACCCTATAAAAGGTTCCCCTGCACCCTTGAGCTCCGATGGCAGGACCACAGAATGTTTCTTGTCCAAATTTTGTCGTACCTGGTAATGACGTGCAGGAACTGGGGACTAAGCACTGCTTGCCTGGCCTTTTCTGGGTACTTGTAGGTGGAGAGCTGTTGCACCATATTGCCAACAGCGTACAGGTAGCCTACGTGTGGCAATGAAAAGAAACAAAAGAGGCTGAGCATCTGCTTCTCCTTCCTCCCAGGGCGTCTGTCCGATTCCAAGTCTCCTAGGTCAAAACACAAAGCAAGGTGAGAAGTGGAGCTATTCTTATTTATTTAAAAAAAATAATAATCATGATTATAGCCATCTGGTGCATCAGTTTAATTTTTTTGAGAGGTTAAGACGACGATATGCAGATGTAGAAGCCAACTATTTGTCCATGTGTAATGCGGCAATCTGCAGTAAATGTACTGGCAATGCTTCAAACATTACTGGTGGATCGGGCAACACGGTGGCATAGTGGTTAGCACTGGTGCCTCACAGTGCCAGGGACCCGGGTTCGAATCTGGCCTCGGGTGACTGTCGGTGTGGAGTTTGCACATTCTCCCCGTGCCTGCGTGGGTTTCCTCCGGGTGCTCCGGTTTCCTCCCACAGTCCAAAAATGTGCGGGTTAGGTTGATTTGGCTATGATAAATTGACCCTTAGTGTTAGGGGGGGAATTAAATACGTGGGGTTATGGGGATAGGGTGGGATATGAGTCGGTGCAGGCTCGATGGGGATTCTGTGTGAGAAAGCAGGGACAGGGTACTGGATTTGGATGATCAGCCATGATCGTATTGAATGGTGGAGCAGGCTCGACGGGCCGAATGGCCTACTCCTGCTCCTAGTTTCTATGTTTCTATCTCCCATCGCAGTGCACATGGTAAGTTGGATGGTGTGCAGCTGTGCAAGGACAGGAGTATTATAGCAGAACGTATTATTCTGCTGCCAAGGTACAGCGGTGTTTAAATGGCCTGTACCTTTAAGGTTACAAAGCTTAATTGCTGGGAATTGGTATATCCTGAAGTGAATTCGAAGGTGTCTTAGGTTTCTTTCAGGTGCAAGGTTTAAAAGACGCTACATGAGCATGTTCGCGTCAAGCCAGTTGTGGTCTGTTGCTGGTTTTTTTTTGAGTCAGATGAAAGTGTGGCACAGACTATGTGCCAGATGCAAGATTTTATATGCACACAATAGAGAGAAAAACAAATTAGCTGCTCCCCCATGGCATTACTCATTGACAAAAAAAGTATAATTTATGCATCTCTCTCTCTCTTCACGTAACTGTCTCCCTGCTGAGTCCTCCTCTAAATCTTTGGTGAAAACTCTACAATACCATTAAGACACGCGAAAAAAAATTTTTTTGTACATACACCAACATAAAAAAAAAAAATCAGGGCAATCGGTCTCAAAAGAAGTTTGTCCTCCACTTCTTTATTGTTCCCCTTCCCAGTTTGCCACTCTCTCTCGCTCTCTCACGCACACATTAACTTGGCTCAGTTGACAGCACTCTCACCACAGAGTGAGAAGGCTGAGTATTCAAAGCCCCACCCAGAGTCCCAGCACAGAATCTAGGCTGAATCTCTCTCCAGAGGGAACGTTAGACACAAAACCAGGCTGATGCCCAAAGATAATCAAGTAACGCTCTCGAGAATATTCACGCCACACAAGCCAAGGCTGGTGTGCTATGGGTTACAGTACCTGTAGAGTACATTGGGAGTAACTGAAGGGAATGTAGAGAGGTCTCCTCAACTGAGTAAATGTGGGATAGATCTGGAGCAAAACGCCTTGGGATAGAAAAACATCAAAATTACAATTTATCTTTCAAAATTATAGATGTTCAGCATTAAAAAAATATTATAAATCGGAAGGGGAGAATAAATTGGAGGGACCATTGTTGCCAGGATGCTGTGTTGCTTTGCCTAGTGACTGGCTTATGCTGCATGAACAGACACCCTGGGAATAAGTTACTTTGTCTCAGACCCTAGAAGCGAGTGAGTTAGTGAGGCTAGAAAATAGGAGAATGTTTTGGGAAGGGAGGCTTGGCGGAAGAGAATTTAAACAAAAAAAGAACGACTTGCATTTATATAGCGCCCTTCACGACCTCAGGACGTCCCAAAGTGCTTTACAGCCAATGAAGTACCTTTGAAGTGTAGTCACTGTTGTAATGTAGCAAACGTGGCAGCCAATTTGCACTTTTGCTCTGATTCTTTTGCCAATTACTTTAAATCTGTGTCCTCTGGTTACCGACCCTCCTGCCCGCGGAAACAGTTTCTCCTTATTTACTCTATCAAAACCCTTCATAATGACAGAAAATAGATTTTATTTTTGATGCAAGAACCCAGCCCATTGTGGAAATTACGTCCCATTCACACGTTACCATGAAGAAATTATGCGGCCTTGATAGTGTGATAACTCAAAATGATCTGATCCCGTTCCAATGTAAATGAATGAAGAGAGGCCACAACAGACATATCTGCATCAAGTGTGCGTCCCTGCCCATTGGTGTATAAAGTAACAGTGTTAGTTGTGCTTGCGATTCCCCATATAGCAAACTAATTTCTTGCTTTCTCTTTGCTGGGAGGTTCCCTGCACTATGTACCATCCATAGCAGACAGAAATGGCTGCAGACCTGTTTGGAGGCCTTTACCAATAGAAGAAAGACAGACTTGCATTTATATAGCGCCTTTCACGACCACCGGACGTCTCAAAGCGCTTTACAGCCAATGAAGTATTTTTGAAGTGGAGTCACTGTTGTACTGTGGGAAACGCGGCAGCCAATTTGCACACAGCAAGCTCCCACAAACAGCAATGTGATAATGACCAGATAATCTGTTTTTGTTTATGTTGGTTGAGGGATAAATATTGGCCAGGACACCGGGGATAACTCCCCTGCTCTTCTTCGAAATAGCGCCATGGGATCTTTTACGTCCACCTGAGAGAGCAGAAGGGGCCTCGGTTTAACATCTCATCCGAAAGATGGCACCTCCGACAGTGCAGCACTCCCTCAGTCCTGCACTGGAGTGTCAGCCTAGCTTTATGTGCTCAAGTCCCATGGAGTGGGACTTGAACCCACAACCTTCTGACTCAGAGGCAAGTGTGCTACCAACTGAGCCACAGCTGACTCAATGACACAAGGACCCAGGCAGCTCCCTGTACTGAGCATCTCTCCATGATAGCACAGCGAGATCAGGAATTCACTGTAAGGCAGACCACAAGCGTGAACCCATGTCCGACCACTTCAAGACATAAGACACTGGAGCTTCACTGCTCTGCCCTGCACTCAGCAAGTTTCTTATTTCAGCCTTACCATCAAAGGGGTGGCGGGTGGGGGGAAGGTAACTGACTGGAGGGAATTAAAACAAAAAACTTAAAATTGTCCCATGCTGCTGTAGTACATCAAATAACTGGTTAGATTTCCAGTAGCAGGGCCATAGAGAAACGTTGTCTCTTTGGCCTCGTCACCAGGATAGAGTGCATGTCACAGGTGTGACTAACCAAGAGTGACTGGTTAAGTAAAAGTACACATTATTGCAAAATGATGTAGCCATTTTGCATAAGCTAGCTTAAACCCAACAGGCAAAGACAATTTAAGAGCGAAGAGTATTTATAACAACAACAAGCATTTGTATAGTGCTTTTAACACAGTAAAATGCTCCACGGCACTTCACATGAGTGTTATCAAACAAAATTAGGACAGATGACCAAAAGCTTGGTCAAAGAGGCAGGTTTTAAGGTGCATCTTAAACGAGAGAGAGGCGGAGAGGTTTAGGGAGGGAATTCTAGAGCCTGGGGCCTAGGCAGCTGAAGGTACGGCTGCCAATGGTGAAACGATTAGAATCGGGGATGTTCAAGAAGCCAGAATTCAAGGAGCGCAGATATCGCGGAGAGTTGTAGGACTGGAGGGGGTTACAGAGATAGGGAGGGGCGAGGCCATGGAAGAATTTGAAAACAAGAAAGAGAATTTTTTTTAATTTTTTTTATAAATCGAAGCGTAGCCGGACCGGGATACAATGTTGGTCAGCGAGCACAGGGGTAAAATGAATTTTATACACTAGCCTGCAGAGTGACATTTTACAGATCCCAAAGATCGGCCTTGCCTCACCTGTAGAGAATCTGCCGTAGGCACAAACTATTCTGCAGCTCAGTCGTCAAACCCTCCACACCTGTCCACTCCAAACTGACCGAGACTCCTGATCCAGACGTGTCTTCGCCAAGCAGTTCCAAAGGGCTCTGAAAGAGGACAAATTCATCCTGTCCTTGGCTCAGAGTCGCTGCTAAAAGAAATGCGCACATGCAAAGATCAGTTAAAAACGATACTTTTAGGACTGCTGCATGGAGACAGCTTGGGAGCAGACATCCTATATAGCGTTCTTCCTCAGTGACATCCTGAATCAAAACACTGGGCTGCGAGCAACACTGCCCAACATTATGTGGGTCATTTTCAATTTCGACAGGGGCTGAAAACCATCCGTCGCCAATCGGCTGCCCAATATACACCCCGCCCGCTGTTCCGTTCAATTGAAAGAAAGACTCGCATTTATGTAGCGCCTTTCATGACCTCAGGACGTCGCAAAGCACTTCACAGCCAACGAAGTACTTTTTGAAGTGTAGTCACTGTTGTAATGTAGGAAACGCAGCAGCCAATGTGCGCACAGCAAGCTCCCACAAACAGCAATATGATAATGGCCAGATAATCTGTTTTTAGTGATGTTGATTGAGGGATAAATATCAGCCAGGGCACCGGAGAGAATTCCCCTGCACTTCTTAGAATAGTGTCATGGGATCTTTTACATCTACCCGAAAGGGCAGATATCATGATTATGGCAAGTGATTGGTTATTGCTAATGAACCGGCACGTTGCTGCCCAGATATTTCTTAATGCAAAACTGTGGCTTTCAAGCAGCAAGTCCCACTCAATGCAGAGATCTGCAGGATTTGTCAGGGATTTTTGCACTGCACCAGCTTACTTGCCCCAATCATAATGTTGTCGGAGCGGGTAGGGACTGTTTGAAGCTTTTTGTTTTGCCCACCCATCCCAACAAATGTTCTTCTCCTTCCCTGCCCCTCACCTGAAGTACTGACCGCCCCCCCCTTTCGCTAGGGTTTGGTGCTACCTGCACTGATGCCTTGTCCACCATGCCATTCGTCATCTCTGACTTTAGGTAGACAGCGTTGGCAGATTTTTTTGACTGTGCTAAAAGGGAGGGTGTCCCAGCTAAAAATCGAATTGTATCCATACCTGATATCCACCCGTATACACTTCTTGCAAGAGTTGGTGAACAACCTGGCCAACTTTCACCTCCCTGCCCTCAGGGCTGCCAATTTTATCACCCCTACCACTAACGCAGTGAAGATCAGTTAGAGGCACCCTACCCTGCTAACGTGAAGAAAGACTTGCATTTATAGAGCACCTTTCGCGACCACAGGACGTCCCAAAGCGCTTTACAACCAAAGAAGTACTTTTGAAGTGGAGTCACGGTTGTAATGTGGGAAACGCAGCAGACAATTTGCGCACAGCAAGCGCCCACAAACAGCAATGTGATAATGACCAGATCATCTGTTTTCGTGGTGTTGGTTGAGGGATAAATATTGGCCAGGACACGGAGGAGATCGCCTCTGCTCTTCTTCAAAATAGTGCCATGGGATCTTTTACATCCACCTGAGAGGGCAGACAGGGTTTTAACGTCTCATCTGAAAGACGGAAACCATTGACAGTGCTGCACTCCCTCAGTACTGCACTGAAGTGTCAGCCTAGATTATATGCTCAAATCCCTGGAGTGGGACTTGAAGCCACAACCTTCTGACTCAGAGGCAAGAGTGCGGCCACCACCTGAGTCACACCTGACATCTATGTAGAACTCAGTACCAATGTTACCTTGCGTAGAATTGAATATTCCATAATACTGTAGCAGCACAGGGCTGGAAAATAATGTACATGATTTGATGAATTTACCTTCTGCAGGCTCATCTTCCCCTTTGTAAATGTTCTTGTGGACTGGTGCTGCTTCCTGAAGGGTCTGCTGCTGGCCCTTGCTCTCCACTTGTTGGGCATGCTCCAGTTTTAGCACCAGCACTTCCAGGTCCGTTATCATGGCCAAGCAGCCATTACAAAAGGCCACTTCCACCAGGTTCAAACTGACATGCACGATCAGGAAACGCTCAAAATCTAACACGGGGCTTTCTCCATCCAGTATCTCCTCCTTCAAGCGGAATAACACCATCTTATCGTGGCACCCGACCATCAGATCTCCCTTCACGGGACAACAGGAAATGGAGACCGGGGGCTCCGAAAGCGGTACTTCTACAATTTCCATCTGATCCTTGGGTGCTCCTTTAAAGGGAGCCTGCAACACATGTCCCACCATCCGGATACCAACTCGTGATTTCCCCTGGGCTTGGCATCTTCTCCAATTCAAGTAGGCACGGAGGGAGAGCACCTTGCTCTTCTCTTCGATTGCAGCAAGATAGTCTCCTGAAAAAAGGTCGGGCATAACATAAACAAACCAAAAGACAAGTATATCCCTTATTTAATACAACTAGATCATTTATTATGCAGTCAAATACGGTTCATTTGCAACGCCTTTATTTTTAAAGGAATGTAATTGATTTCAATTGAGGTCAATTCTATGCGGAAACATCATTTACCTGTTTCACTGTATGTTATTTTCTGGACTTTCCCAAGGGTGGCAAAAGTGCAGATGGGCTCACATCCGCTCTCTGTAACGCGAAACGCTTGTATTTTACACCCAGCCGAGATAACGAAGAGCGTGTCGCGCCCGCAGCAGAAAGTGTCGGGTTCGTGTTGAACGGGGACGATCAGCTGGGAGGAAAACGGGTGGCAGTTGTACACTCGCACCATCTCCAACGCGTTTACTGCTCTCTCCTAGAAATTAGGTGCAGACGGAGAGACGAGGCGCGGGAAGTTGGCCCGTTAAATTGCTAGGATCAGAGGGAAAGGAAAAATGCACATTCAAGCATTGGCAGTCTGTTCATTAAACACATTCTCAGGAAAAAAAAACACGTTAGCTCAACTTGCATAACCGGTAGAGAATAAAAAAAAACTTAAGATTGCAATTTAATGTGTGCAAATTAACTCCAACACCAGACTATATTTATAACCAACAATTTATGCAACCACAACACAAAAGCAAAATACTGCGGATGCTGGAAATCTGAAATAAAAACAGAAAATGCTGGAAATGCTCAGGTCAGTAAGCATCTGTGGAGAGAGAAACAGAGTTAACGTTTCAAGTCGATGTCTGGGCAATTTATGCAACCAACCGAGTTGCAGAAAGGTTCACATTGTTGCATTTTTCCCTTTGCAGAGGCTCCTTGTCGGATTATGTTGCTCCCTAACTCTGCACCTTGACTTGTTATTTGCTCAGGTTCGCCGTTCTCCCACTGAAGTCCTTGGCATCGGAATGTCACAAACTCCGGGCCACTTCCGCAACCATTGTGACAGCGAGACGATTGGATCCTTGTCTCAGCCAATTGGAATCGCCGTACCCGGATCACGCCGCTGTCAATCAAACGTGGCCAGCCAATCGGGATAGGAGACGAGACGTCAATCAAGGTCAGAAATCACTTTCAAGAGAACAAGAAAAAGCACTGACATAAAAAACTGCGGAAGTCTGTAATAGGAACAGAAAATGCAGGAAAACATTCAGCGGGTCGGGCAGCATCTGTGGAGAGAGAGAGACAGAGTTAACGTTTCAGGTCGATGACTTTTCGTCAGAACTGGAAGAAGTTAGAGATTACATAGTTGCAGAGAATTTACAGCACAGAAACAGGCCATTTGGCCCAATGCTGGTGTTTACACTCCACACGAGCCTCCTCCCACACCATCAGCATAACCTTCTATTCCTTTCTCCCTCATGTGTTTATCTAGCTTCCCTTAAATGCATCGATGCGATTCGCCTCAACTCCTCCTTGTGGTAGCGAGTTCCACATTCTAACCACTCTCTGGGTAAAGAGGTTTCTCCTAAATTCCCTGTTAGATTTATTAGTGACTATCTTATATTTATGGCCCCTAGATTATAACAGTTTTTAAGCAACGTTCACTTTTAAAACGTTCCATTCATATTTGTCAGGATGTTGAAACATTCCTGCCATTAAAATATATTAACAGCATCCAGTTAATAATGATCTGGTGGGATTAAAGGCAATATGAGAATTAAAATTAAATGTAACACAGACTTCCATATAGACTATCATTCACAAATCACATGCAGTGCTGTCTTGTGATGGGAAACGTTGACCCGCCCCTTCTTATAATTGGTTCAAATAGTTACACATCCCGTCCAATAACAAGCTGAAGATCCATATATCGCTTGTTGATTGGTTCAGCCACCTGTCCATCAGCGTGGAACTGGCATTTATTGGTTACATTCGTTGGCAATCAAGAGGCGAGGGTCGGGCAGGCGATAAAACAATTTTTTCCTGTAATAAATTGCAATGCCGGTTGTAAATAATAAGAATAAAAAGTAAACCCATAGATTTTTTTAAATGATGGAGGTAAAATCCTGATGATGTAACATCTTCTGGTGACTGCTGCCAATGCAACTGAGGACAGGGTCCCGCTTTAAGCTCTCTGCCTGCTGATTGGTTGGTCGCGCTATCAATCGCTGCGGCGATTAACCAATGAATTAAATGAACCGCCTTCTTCGCGCGCGTTACGTAACACGTCTTCCTGCCCTTGAGGCGAACGTCGCGGACGGGCGTGCGCACGCCCCAGTCGTTAGGCGCACGCGCACCTGTCGTTAGGGGCATTGCTCCGCCGTCCAGTAGGTGCCGAGCGAGCGGATGGATTGGTCTGCGATAGGAGGGCTGTTATTATGTACTTTGTTCATCATTTGTTTATCAATAGTTAGTGGGAAGTACGAAGCAGGGAAGTTAGAGACAGACAAGGTAACTTTAAAGTGTTAATATTTAAATATGTGGTTTGGGTAACGGTTAGAGTCGCAGCCCTTGCTCTATTGGCTGTCACGTGATGCCTTCTGGCCAAGTTGACCAAGGGATAACAACAACAACTTATATTTATATAGCGCCTTTAATGTAGTAAAACGTCCCAAGGCACTTCACAGGAGTATTATAAGACAAAAAATATTGACACTGAGCCACATAAGGAGAAATTAGGGCAGGTGACCAAAAATATTGGACAAAAAGGTAGGTTTTAAGGAGTGTCGTAAAGGAGAAAAGAGTGGTGGAGAGGTTTAGGGAGGGAATTCCAGAGCCGAGGGCCTAGGCAACAGAAGGCACGGCCACCAATAGTGGAGCGATTAGAATCAGGGATGCTCAAGAGGGCAGAATTAGAGGAGTGCAGATATCTTGGGGGGGATTGTGATGCTTTTTATTATTTGTTTATGGGATGTGGGCGTCGCTGGCAAGGCCAGCATTTATTACCCATCCCTAATTGCCCTTGAGAAGGTGGTGGTGCGCCGCCTTGAACCGCTGCAGTCCGTGTGGTGAAGGTACTCCCACAGTGCTGTTAGGTAGGGAGTTCCAGGATTTTGACCCAGCGATGATAAAGGATCGGCGATATACTTCTAAGTCAGGATGGTGTGTGACTTGGATGGGAACTTGGAGGTGGTGGTGTTCCCATGCGCCTCCTGCCCTTGTCCTTCTAGGTGGAAGAGGTTGCGGGTTTGGGAGTTGCTGCCGAAGAAGCCTTGGCGAGTTGCTGCAGTGCATCTTGTAGATGGTACACACTGCAGCCACAGTATGCCGGTGGTGGAGGGAGTGAATGTTTAAGTTGGTGGGTGGGGTGCCAATCAAGTGGGCTGCTTTGTCCTGGATGGTGTTGAGCTTCTTGAGTGTTGTTGGAGCTGCACTCATCCAGGCAAGTGGAGAGTATTCCATCACACTCCTTACTGTGCCTTGTAGATGGTGGAAAGGCTTTGGGGAGTCAGGAGGTGAGACACTTTCTGCAGAATACCTAGCCTCTAACCTGCTCTTGTTGCCACAGTATTTATGTGGCTAGTCCAATTAAGTTTCTGGTGACCCCCAGGATGTTGATGGTCCTCTTTTGTTTTGAACCAAATTAACTGTAAATTAACTGAAAATTAACAGAACTTTAAATAAAACTTATCAAATTAAATTATAATTACTTTGCCCGGGTTGACGATGCACTCCAGTCCCCGCAGTGCCCACCGGTCTCGGAAGGCCTCAAGTGTGCCGGTGGACACCGCGTGCTCCATCTCCAGCGCCACCCGGGCGCGAACATTGCCTGCCTCTCTTCCGCGGCTATCGGGCCGAACGACCCCCTCGACCGCCCGCTGCCTGGACCTGTTAATGGCCACTTTGGCCAGGCCCAGGAGCAGTCCTACAAGGAGGTCCTCCGACCCGCCCGCTCCCCTCTGCACCGGGTGACCGAAGATCAGGAGCGTGGGACTGAAGTGCAGCCAAAAATCGAGGAGCAGCCCCTTCAAATAATAGAACAGGGGCTGCAACCTTTCACATTCTATGTAAACATGAAACACAGACTCCTCTAGGCCGCAAAAAAAGGATGTTGATGGTGGGGGATTCGGCGATGGTAATGCCGTTGAATGTCAAGGGGCGGTGATTAGACTCTCGCTTGTTGGAGATAGTCATTGCCCGGCACTTAAGTGGCAGGTAACATTCGCGCCACAGATCAGCCCAAGCCTGAACGTAGTCCTAGGTCTTGTTGCATGCGGGCATGGACTGCTTCATTATCTGAGGAGTTGTGACTGGCACTGAACACTGTGCAGTCATCAGCGAACATCCCCATTTCTGACCTTATGTTGGAGGGAAGGTCATTGATGAAGCAGCTGAAGATGGTTGGGCCTAGGACACTGCCCTGAGGAACTCCTGCAGCAATGTCCTGGGGCTGTGATGATTGACCTTCAACCACCACAACCATCTTCCTTTGTGCTAGGAGGCTGGAGGAGATTACAGAGATAGCGGGGGGCGAGGCCATGGAGGAATTTGAAAACAAAGATGAGAATTTTGAAATGGAGGTGTTGTGTAACCGGGAGCCAGTGTAGGTCAGCGAGCACAGGGGTGATGGGTGAACGGGACTTTGTGTGAGTTAGGACATGGGCAGCTGAGATTTGGATGCCCTCAAGTTTACATAGGGTAGAATGTGGGAGGCCAGCCAGGAGTGCGTTGGAATAGTCAAATCTAGAGCTAACAAAGGCATGGATGAGAGTTTCAGCAGCGGATGAGCTGAGGCAGGGGCGGAGACGGACGATGGAATGGTGCTTATATCCCAGTTGAGGACTTAAGTGCTTGATTTTTGCTTTTTGTTTTAGGTAGAAGTTTGCAAGGAAGTATATACAGTCAACAACTGACCTATTTTATGTGTTATTAGAACATAAGAAATAGGAGCAGGAGTAGGCCATTCGGCCCTTCGAGCCTGCGCCGCCATTCAATGAGATCATGGCTCATCTTCTGCCTCAACTCCATTCACCGGCCCAATCGCCATATCCCTTGATGCCCTTACTAGTCAGAAATCTATCGACTTCTGTTTTGAATATACCCAATGACTGAGCCTCCACAGCCCTCTGGCGTAGAGAATTCCAAAGATTCACCACCCTCTGTGTGAAGAAATTTCTTTTCATCTCAGTCCTGAATGGCCTACCCTTTATCCTGAGGCTGTGGCCCCTGGTTCTAGACTCCCCAGTCAAGGGAAACATTCTCCTAGCATCCACCCTATCAAGCCCTGTAATAATTTTGTATGCTTCAATGAGATCCCCTCTCATTCTTCTGAATTCAAGAGAATACAGGCCTAGTTTACTCAATCTCTTCTCATATTGGAAAATCAAATCTCATAAAATAATCTGCCCAATCTCCTTATTTCCCCCTCTCATCCATTTCTGCATATAATTCAGAGAGGGATCAACAATGCTACTGAACACTATCGTAGGCCCATACTTATAATTGTTAGGTCATTATTTGTTTTTAATGGGACCCCAGTGTTAGTCGTTTTGTTAAATCTCTGTTAGGAGTGATAATTTAAAAGTTTAACTACTCTTGTCGTCGTTCTCCATGATATCGGAAAGGAGGTCCTCCAAGCAAATATGGTTGGATTTAGTTGATTGCAAATCAACTATCTATAACCATCAATCCCCCTTCTAAATGTATATCCACCCTTTTAAAGTCGTCAATTTATCCCAAAAATAAAGTTGCAAATTTACCCTAAATCAACCACCCTGTCTGGGAAAGTTCAATATTTTGGGAGGGGTCATTTTTTTTCTAATCTCTAACCTTTCTTGAGAACTTTGTATCAGTCTTAGCCAAATGGATAGTTCTCCAAGCTTGTGTTTCAATCACATGCAATAAATGTCAACTGGATTGTATAAAGTTGCATTCAATTAATAGTTGGTACAGCATTAAACGTATCTACTTTCCAATGAACTGTTGCTGGGAGCTGTTGCTCTGAGTATCCCTATCGTCAGGTGCCAGTGAGCACAATAGCAGTCTGTGTGAGAATAGCTGAGCAGGCTCCTACATGATGTTGTAGTTTGCATTTTATTCCTCAGAGCTGAGGTTAAGGATATTTATACTTCATATTGATCATCTTTCTAAAGTGTTAGTGTTAATAAAACAGATCTGGACCAATTACAAGAATCTGTTTAGTCTGCAAAATAACGTAAGTTTTTGTAACATGATTCAAGGTCAATGCTGTGTGGTGCACTGACTGCTGTCTTAATATAACACATAACTATGATCACAGAGAAATTAAAGTTAGATGTATATATACTCCTACAAAAATGTCCAACAATGTGCAATCCGAGTGTTATCAGTTAATGGGAATACAGAGTTCGGGTTCCCTCAACCATCAGCAAAAAGTGATCCAACTGAATACTTATCTCATGCATGTTTGACAGCTATGCTTTGTTTTTGCAGTTAGGAAAATGACAGTTCTGTATCTGTCACAATGTAGAAGAACCACTGGGAACTGATAAATTGGTGGGAATTGTCTGTGGTTCATAAGTTAAGTACTGGTAGAGATTATGAAATTACTCACATACTGATGTCCTAGTGGTACAAGTTGTGGACAAGCAGAAAATTAATAGTGCCAGATGGGGAAAAGGCTGGGGTGAGAGACTAAATTGGACAACTCTTTCAAAGAGTTGGCACAGGCACGACTTGGCCCCGCTCTGTGCTGCAAGAATCTCTGCATCTTAACTCAAATAGAACATTATATGTTGGTTATTTTCAGAGACTAACCATTATACATTAAATGTACTTTGTCTGTCCATTTTGTGCAAACTCATTGGTCTGAGGTAATTATATGACCACTAAATGATTGGCCTCTGATACCTTTTTACAATTGGTTGCTGCTAAGTATGTACTTAAAACCAATCAGATGCAAGGTTCCATCTTGCCTCATGTCTGGCACGCCACTCTGCTACGTGTTCCCAGGCTACTTGAGATAGTGACAGCTGCTTGCTTTTAAACAGTTTGATATTACGAGCTTCTATCTGGTGAGGCATCAGGACTGGGACCAAATTTGGGTAGGGACAAGGATCTGGAATAATTCCCCCAGCCTTCCGCAAACCGATCTTCCAACTTGGTGATATTAGACGTGGAATTAGGAAATGCCACCTGGTGATGACAATGTTGATCTGGTCCATAATTTGACTTTAGTGTTATTGTGGTGGTTGAACTCTCCTGAAGGGAGTTTCTGGATTATATTGCTACCTGAGAAGAGAGTTGTGGTTTTGTACCCAGGAAGACAGAAGATAATTCCTGTGTCTGTCTTTGGAGTCTTTCTTGACCCTGTTTCCAGGTCTCCATGGGAGGTGAGACATACAAAAACAAAGACAGCTGAGAAAATGTATGAGGCAGAGCGGTAGATATACAGAAACAGAGAGAAATAAAAATGTGTGATAAGAATACTAAAAGGGAGATACACGGAAAGGAGAGAGGGACTTGCATGCAGGTGATGACAGAAAACGTGAGCCATGTGTAGATTGAGGGAGAGAAACAAAAAGAGCTGAAGATAACCAGAAAGTCAGGGAGTCAGAAAGAATTAGACTGGGGAGATGAGCAGAGACACACATTTTATTTTGAGCACCACATTGTAGGATAAACTATTACAAATAAATACTGGTAGGTTTAATAAAAGGTCACAGACAGATGCACTGTGGCACTGCAGCTGAACATCTGCAATTCATTTGTGTCTTGAGCTCTACAGACATCCTTGGTCAAGCAGCAGTGCAAATATAACCAACATTCATTCATTAATCTGTAATAGTATTTAGTTCAGCGTTTACATGAGATTTTCACAATATTCCCGTTAAACAGTTCTCTGTTTTATTGTAAATGCAAATGCTTTACTTTTGTTTCAGAAATGGGTATTTTTGACCAAATTTTGTTTCCTGTCTGAAAAAGGACAGATCAGCTACCATATCCGGTATCCCAAGGTAAGCATCAAATGTAGAGCAACCACAGAGTTTTTGGTAGTTGGAAAAATGACGGACAATCCTCAGGAGTCCCAATGAAAAGATTTTGTCGTTTCGTATGATGGGAAAAGCTTACAATGGGATGTCTAGTTTAGCTATCCAGTCGATGGCCTCCTGAGATGCCGAGTGGTGAAATGAGGTTGTCTCCCGCCACAGATCGCAGTGGGCAGGTTGACGTGATGTGTTCCATGGTCTGGGACTCATGGCCACAGTCGCACTTCGGGTCGTCCCTCGTCTTCCACTTGTGGAGCAGGTGGACGCATCGTCCACGCCCTGGGCGGGTTCGGTTGAGCGCTGTCCACTGTCTTCGAGGGAGGTCGAAGCCAGAGACCTCTGCTGTTGGGTCAGTGATGAAAAGATTGAGAAACTAACAGACCTGTTGATGGACAGTGCTGTGCACTGTCTGGACCCATTAAAGATAGTTGAGGCAGTTTTGCATTTAATTGCCAAGAGATTTAATCTTTTTCATTTTATTTCTGTATATTTTTTTGAATTCTGCTCCATGTCTACTGAGTGTGATAAGCAGGCCTGTGTAACTGAACGTTAGAAGTTGTGCTGGAATTATTTGCCCCCTTTTTATATCCCTACATTTGTGGAAAATCATCTGGTTATGGTCCTATAGTATGTCTGCTCAGTACCTCGCCAGAGAGCTCTGTATTAACTGGGATTGTATCAGTACACAGTTGGTACTGTATTTCCTGGAATCTGGATGTGGATGGTAAGAGGATGGTGCCAATTAAAGAATTTCTTAATTGAAGGGGGTAATTTTCAACTAACTGGATCCCATGGGATCGGGTGGAACGCTGCTTTTACATGCTGCTTAATATTAGTCTCCATTGACTTCAATGGAGTGTAAAATCAGGCAGGGTGTAAAATGATTATTGCACCTGATCAGATTCCAGCATCTGCAGTATTTTGCTACTGCACCCGATCTTGTCGGTTTTCCAAGGCTTTAGGTTAAAATTGCCCCCAAAGTGTCAGTGTGTTTGGTCTAGCACAAGCCCTCTTTTTTTTCTCTCATTAAGTTTTTGCTTTAGAAGACAATTATTATGAGAAAAGTTGGGGAACATATCTAGGGCAGGTGCTTAAGATTCTCAAAATATTTGCAAGGCTGAAATCGTGTTTGGTGAGTAAGCTTAAAATTAAAGGGGTCTCACTGAACGGAATTTCTTATGGAACATGTACAAAACACAAAGGAGCATTGACTGTAATACACAGAGAGGTTTTATTTTTTAGAAATTTATTAGATTTGGGTTACCAAAAATATCTAAAAGTACTTTTTTTTTTTAATGGTGTCTCATTCACATACCCGTCACTTTTTCCACTCAGAGTGGTAGCAATTGAGCTGCTAATCCCAAGGCTTTCCAATACTGCTCAATTTACACTGCTGGGAGGTACATGAAAGCAACTTGGAGTGATTTTTTTTCTTCCTTCCCTCTGAGGTAGTAGCCACGGGCGATATTATCAATTGCTGTGAAGATTCATAGATGCAGCCCATATCATACCATGTTATTGTGCAGTATATTTGTACACTAACTTGTACCCTTGAAATACCTGCTTCAGGTATGGGGGAACCCTGAAAATAGTAACTCCAAACATTTTCATAATATTGTGTATTAAAATGTTTTTATATTCCTTCTCCAGGAAAAACATAATGTGAATTTGTTGTTTTACTATGACGAAAAGACCCAATGGCCCTCTGTGTATAAAAATAGCTCAAAGGTAGGTCTGGCAACAAAACATCGTTTAATAAGCACTATATATTAGTACAAATTCAGAGGAAATAGTTTACTGTTAATAAAGTAGATGGTTTCAGCAACTAATATAAACCGACATTGTTTTAGCAATACGCACAACATTTTAGTAGAAAACACCTTGCACACAATACAGGTATATGTACTTCACGTGTATATCTATTTAACAAACATTTACCATCATTTAGTGCAAAACTTTGCACTCTTTCTCTTTCATCAACGTTTGGAATTCTGGCATGAATTTACCAGACACTGTACATCTTAGTGCAGCTTCTAGGTTGTTGTTCAGCAGTTGCGAGCGGTACTTTGACTTCATCAGAGTATTTGCTAAGAATGTTGACTCTTACAACCAAATCACAGTACACGCCAGACCTGCTCCTGCTCCTGCTCTCCATCCAGAATACAGTTGGATGCAGCCTGCCCTTTGCCATGACGTGCCCTGTTGGAGCTGCTTGTTACTGGTTGGGTGTGCTTTCTTCTGCTGGCCTGAAGTGGTTATTCCGATTGGTCATTCTGACCATAATGACAGCTGCACTCTCCATATAATGTTTCTAGTGTTTTCATTGTGCTGGAGTCCGTAGTTTTCACCCCTATTACACACCATTTTAGCAGTAACCAAGGAAGTAAAGCACACCCAACGATCAAAGAACATTCGTACACTCTGCTTTTTATTTTATCATTTTACAAACAAACGCACAAAAAGGTTAAAGTTCACACACGTATGCCATTTGAATGAGAATTAGAATCACATGCCCAGAACATAAGAAATAGGAGCAGGAGTCAGCCATTCCACCCCTCGAGCCTGCCCCGCCATTCAATAAGATCATGGCTGATCTGATCACGCCACTTTCCCGCCCGCTCCCCATAACCCTTGACTCCCCTGTAGCTCAAATATATGTCTATCTCCGCCTTGAATATATTCAATGACGCAGCCTCCACAGCTCTCTGGGGTAGAGAATTCCAAAGATTCACGACCCTCTGAGAGAAGAAATTCCTCCTCATCTCTGTTTTAAATGGGCGACCATTCATCCAAGTCATTAATATAGATTGTAAATAGTTGAGGCCCCAGCACTGATCTCTGTGGCATCCCACTAGTTACAGTTTGCCAACCGGAAAATGACCCATTTATCCCAACTCTTTGTTTTCTGTTAGTTAGCCAATCCTCTATCCATGCTAATATATTACCCCAACCACGTGAGCTCTTATCTTGTGCAGTAACCTTTTATGTGGCACCTTATCGAATGCCTTCTGGAAATCCAAATACACTACATCTACTGGTTCCCCTTTATCCACCCTGCTCGTTACATCCTCAAAGAACTCTAGTAAATTTGTCAAACACGATTTCCCTTTCATAAAACCATTTTGACTCTGCTTGATTGTATTATGATTTTCTAAATGTCCTACTATTATTTCCTTAATAATGGATTCCAGCATTTTCCCACTGACAGATGTTGGGCGAACTGGCCTATAGTTTCCTGCTTTTTGCCTCCCTCCTCTCTTGAATGGGGTGTTACATTTGCCGTTTTCCAATCCGCTGGGACCTCTCCAGAATCCAGGGAATTTTGGTAGATTACAACCAACTATCTCTGCAGCCACTTCTTTTAAGACCCTAGGATGTAGGCCATCAGGTCCAGGGGACACGTCAGCCTTTAGTCCCATTAGTTTGCCTAGTACTTTTTCTCTAGTGATAGTCATTGTTTTAAGTTCCTCCCTCCCTATAGCCCCTTGATTATCAATTATTATTTGGATGCTTTTAGTGTCTTCTACTGTGAAGAAGACCGATACAAAATATTTGTTCAAAGTCTCTGCCATTTCCGTTTCCCATTATTAATTCCCCAGTCCCATCCTCTAAGGGACCAACGTTTACTTTAGCTACTCCCTTCCTTTTTATAAAACTGTAGAAGCTCTTACTGTCTGTTTTTATATTTTTTGCTAGTTTACTTTCATAATCTACTCTTTATTATTTTTTTAGTCATCCTTTGCTGGTTTCTAAAAAATTCCCAATCCTCTGGCCTACCACTAATCTTCGCAACACGGTGGCATAGTGGTTAGCACTGGTGCCTCACAGCGCCAGAGACCCGGGTTCGAATCTGACCTCGGGTGACTGTCTGTGTGGAGTTTGCACATTCTCCCCGTGTCTGCGTGGGTTTCCTCCGGGTGCTCCGGTTTCCTCCCACTGTCCAAAAATGTGCGGGTTAGGTTGATTTGGCTATGATAAATTGACCCTTAGTGTTAGGGGGGGATTAAATATGTGGGGTTATGGGGATAGGATGGGATATGTTAGGGGGAATTAAATACGTGGGGTTACGGGGGTCGGGTGGGATATGTGTACTGTGGGGATTAAAGCAGGGACAGGGTACTGGATTTGAATGATCAGCCATGATCGTATTGAATGGTGTTGCAGGCTCGACGGGCCGAATGGCCTACTCCTGCTCCTAGATTCTATGTTTCTATGTTTCTATGTATGCCTTTTCTTTCAATTTGATACCATCCGTAACTTCCTTGGTTAGCCACGGATGGTTCATCCTTCTCGTAGAGTCTTTCTCACTGGAATAAATCTTTGCTGAGAGTTATGAAATATCTCCTTAAATGTCTGCCACTGCTTATCTACCGTCTTACCCTTTAATCTATTTTCCCAGTCTACTTTAGCCAACTCTGTCTTCATACCTTTGTAATTGCCTTTATTTAAGTTTAAGACACTAGTTTCAGACCCAAGTTTCTCACCCTCAAACTGAATTTAAAATTCTATCATGCTATGATCACTCTTCCCTAGAGGATCCTTTACCATGAGATCATTAATTAATCCTGTCTCATTACACATTGCCAGATATAAAATAGCCACCTCCCTGGTTGGTTCCACAACGTATTGTTCTAAGAAACCATCCCGAATACATTCTATGAACTCGTCCTCAGGGCTACCCTTGCCAATTTGATTTGTCCAATCTATATGAAGATTAAAATTGCATAACGACATGTGGCTAATGCATTAGACAACACTGTCCTAGAATCTAATATTGGAACTATATGTGTGCACAGTTTGTTAACATTTTCCTTTATTTATTCCTATAAAAGCTGGTGTTGTTAGATCATTGCAGAATAGCAGTGGTGAAGCTTCACACACTGCTTCTCCTGCCTGTGGAACTTTCTCTCAGACAGTACCATTGCTTGGAATTCTGTGGAGCCAGGTTTGCTGGAGAATGTGACTGGCAATAGGGGTGCCTCCATTACCCACCCATGTGGCCACTCTTCAAGTCCGTGCCGAGACAGTATTGTCAGCAGCAGTACAGCCAACCTTGATTGAGCAGGAGTTATTGGATAGGGATCTTGAACTGACTGATATTTCCCCTCCCTAGTGCAGGGCGCTGAGGCCAATTCTAGCACCTGAACTGCTGCTGCAGTGGACTCAATATAGACCAGAAAGTGATCCTGGAATCTTCCTATCTATATGGCTCAGTTTCCATACAAAGCACCATACTTAACAATTAAGCCACTGGAAGAGCCCTGTTATACTTGCTAGGTCACTGTTGGCAATTTATATTTTGGAACTGACTTTGAATACTTACAAATTCTGCATGCATTATCAATTAATTCTGGAAAGTGTTTAATCAGGACTGCTGGAGTAAAGAAGCAGTGGCTGCTAGTGGAAATAATCAGCTGTTGAACCTCACTCAAAGCTTTGTGCTGTCTGGCTGCCAGGTATGTGTGTATTTGCACTCACTAAGGCGAGAATAATACTGTGAGGGAAAGCAACATTTTTTATTTGTTTTCTCCCTAGGGCCCAAAGGTATAATATATTTAGAAAAGATAGAGAGGGACAAAGGGGAAGTGGAGTAGCTGTACTTATTAGAGATAACATAATGGCAGTAGAAAAAAATTAAGTAGCCATCAGTAAGACAGATCATTGCAGAATAGCAGTGGTGAAGCTTCACACACTGCTTCTCCTGCCTGTGGAACTTTCTCTCAGACAGTACCATTGCCAGGGAGAAGGCTATTTTAGATCTGGCAATGTGTAATGAGACAGGATTATTTAATAGAATCCATGTGGATAGAGATAAAAGATAATAAAGGATTAATCACACTAACAGGGGTAGTCTACTGACCACCTAATAGTGGAAGGGAGGTGGAGGAAGAAGTATGCAAACAAATTAGGGAAATTAGTAAAAAGAAAATAGAAGAATAATCATGGGGGATTTCAACTACCCTGAAATTAATTGGCCAGAAGAGGTAAGTAAAGGGGATAAGGGAGTGGAGTTCCTACAATGTGTACAGGACTCCTTTCTAACCCAGTATATAAGAAGCTCAACAAGGGAGGATTCGCTACTAGATCTAGTAATGGTGAATGAACCAGAGCAAATAAGAGAAATAAAAGTAGGGGAACCATCTCGGCAATAGTGACCATAAAAAGACCAGGGTAAAATATTGGAGAAAAGCTGATTTTTATGGGGCTGAGAAATGAACTTGGGGAAAATAAAATGGACAACCAATATTGGCAAACAATGATGTAAACCAGGAATGGGAAACATTTTGTGTTCAACAGATTCCAGGAAAAATATATTTCATTTAAAAAAAAAGAACAAACTCAACACTAATGAGACACCATGGATGAACAAAAACATAAGGGAAAAGTAAAGAGGCACACGCTAAGTACGTGGACAGCAGGGGAGAGCATGACAAGGGAGAATACGAAGAGATTAGGAGACAAGTCAAAAAACATAATTAGGAAGACAAAGAGGATGTATGAAATTAAATTATCAAGGAACATAAAACAATATAGTAAAATATTCTACAGGCTTCAGTATTTACCAGGGAGACAGATCAGGTGGACAGTACATCAGAAAATGTGATTAGAAATGATATAAGCGCAGTTAAAATAGGAGATGAGGAGATTTTTTTTTCACTGAGAGTTGTCGGAATCTGGAACGCTCTACCTGAAAAGGTGGTGGAAGCTGATTTCTATAAATCATTTTAAGAGGGAGTTGGACAGCTACTTGAGGATGAGGAACTTGCAGGGTTATGGACAAAAAGTGGGGATGTGGGGCTAAGCATGACTGCTCTTTCAAAGAACCAGCACCGGCACGACGGGCCGAATGTCCTCCTGTGCTATAAGTTTCTATAATTCTATGAATATTAAATAAACTAATCAAACTCTGAGGATAAAATCCCTGGTCTAGATGGATTGCAGTCACGCATTTTAAAAGAATATAGATTAGAGATAGCAGAGGCACTATTACACATATTTAATAATTCGTTAGACAAAGGTGTAATGCCAGAGGACTGGCAGATAGCTAACGTTATATCTATATTTTAGAAGGGAGATAGAACATGTCCAGGGAATTGTAGACCAGTCAGCTTAACATCGGCGGTAGGAAAATAATGGAATCCCTACTAAAGGAGAAAATAGAAAAACATCTAGAAACCAAAAATATAATCATGAATAGTCAGCATGGATTTCAAAAGGGAAAGTCTTGCTTGACCAACCTCACTGAATTCTTTGAGTAGGTAACAGATAGAGTAGACAAGGGTAATGCTGTAGATGTAATTTATCTAGATTTCCAAAAGGCCTTCAATAAGGTGCCACATAATAGACTAATGAATAAGGCCAAAGCATGTGGAGTCAGGGGACAAGTAGCAGAATGGATAGCTAGCTGGCTGCAAGACTGAAAGCAGAGAGTAGGGGTAAAGGGTAGCTATTCAGAGTGGTGGAAAGTGGGGTCCGACAGGGTTCAGTGGTGGGACTATGGTTGTTCAGAATTTATATGAATGATTTAGACTTTGGAATCAAAAGCACTATTTCTAAATTTGCGGATGACACCAAATTGCGGGGGATAGTCAACACTGATGAGGACTGCAACAAATTACAAGACATTAATAAACTTGCAGAATGGGCATTTAATTGGCAAATGAATTTCAACACAGTTGAGCTATTACATTTTGTTAAGAAAAATAAGGAGGTCACACTTGGAAAACAAGAACCTAAATGGGGTAGAGGAGCAATGGAATCTGGGAGTACAAATACACAAATCTCTAAAAGCAATGACGCAGGTTAATAAGGCATAAAAAAAGCAAACCAAGCACTAGGGTTTATTTCTAGAGGGATAGAATTGAAAAGTAGAGAAGTTATGCTATACTTGTATCGAACGTTGGTTAAACCACACTGTGTACAGTTCTGGCTGCCATATTATAAAAATGATATTGAGGCACTGGAGAGGGTACAAAAGAGATTTAAAAGGATGATCTCAGAAATGCAAGGTTATACCTATAGAGGAAAGGATCAACTGGCTGGGTCTCTTTACTCTTTAAATGAGAATGCTGAGGGGTGACCTAATAGAGGTCTTTAAAATTATGAAAGGTTTTGATGGAGTAGACACAGAGGGCTGAATCTTATCTCCCCAAAACGGGTGAGTTGGGGTCAGATCAGAGGTTAAAATTCAAAAAATCTGAAACAGGAAGCCAACCCGGCCACTTCTGGTTTTAATGGAAACGGAACGAGGGGCGGGCGACCTATCCGCTCACAGGAGCCAGTTTGGTGATTTAAATATTTTAAAGAGGCTGCATGCCTTCATTTTAACAGTGATTCTATTTTTAACTACAGGTGGCCGGGGTTCCCAGGCCTCGGGAAATCCGACAAGTGAAAGGAGGCGAGAAGGGCTGAATCCATGAGATACGTGCCTTTCCAGCACTGCTTGTGGGCCAGAAGGAGCAGGAGTGCTTTCTCCAGGCCCAACAAGCTACCCAGTAAACCCACCCCACGATCTGTCTGCTCCCCGCCCCCCCACGACCACCATTGGACCCCCCCCCCCCCCGCGCAACCGCCATCGGATGCCCCCCCGACCACCATCGGACCCCCCCCCGGCCCGGGAAATCGGATCCTTCGCCCCCCCCCCCCCCCCCCCCCCCAGTCGACCAACATGCTCTCAGGCCAGCTCGGCTGCGGCCTTGTGCTGTAGGCTTCCCAGCCCGTCTGTCAATCAGGCTGGCTGTGGGTGGGAAACCGACAGAAAAAGATTTAAAGTGGCCCTGCAGTTAATAACTGCAGGACATTAAGGAAACCCGTTCTTCCGGATTTCCCGACCTCAAAACCGCTCCCCCCTGCCCGCATGGAACGCGCCTCCGAGCTAAAATCTAGGCCAGAAGGAGTGTTTCCACTTGTGGGGAGGAGCAAAACTAGAGGCCATCAATATAAGATAGTCACCAAGAAATCAAATAGGGAATTCAGAAGAAACCTCTTTACCTGGAGAGTGGTGAGAATGTGGAACTCACTACCACAGGGAGTGGTTAAGGCGAATAGTATAGATGCATTTAAAGAGAGGCTAAATCAGCATATGAGGGAGAAGGGAATGGAGGGTTATGCTGATATTCAGATGAGAGGAGGCTCGAGTGGAGCATAAACGCCGGCATGGACTGGTTGGGCCGAATGGCCTGTTTCTGTGCTGTATATTCTATGTAATTCAATTAGGACAAGGCAAATTAACTATCTCTAGCAGATACTTTCCAGGTGTTTGTGCGTTATTCCTGATTTGCTTAAGACAGAAATCCAGGGTCGGTTCCTGCCAATCTGGATTTTTCAGCTGATGTTTGTTAAGGTAGAAACTGCTTCGGTGTCAGTAACCACCAATTTTGGCAATTATTAGGCAGCATTTTCCAATTAATTTTGTACTCGTGATTTTTCAATGTGACTGTAGTCGTCCACCAGATGTGGACTTGAGACTCAGAGGAGCCACATTTAAAAGTGCAACATTCAGTAAGCAAAATAATGTTTTTCTTTGAAATTAAATAGATTTATTTAAAAAAAATGCATTTTACAACAATTTTTCATTGCAAATAATTATAGTAGTAACTTAATTACTTTTTAATACAGCAAGGTGCTAAACTTTCATATCCAAGTCTTGCCATTACTCAGAACAAACATATTTGCAAAATATGCTTGTAAAAATTTATAAGCATGGTGAGTTATATATTTGTGAAATGATACAATCCAAATTGCATGCTATGTATTATATTAATGAAGGCAGGACCGGCAGGTTAAAACAGTGCTAAATGTGAGAGATGATCCTAGAACAGTAGAAGCAACACTGTAAAGTTGGGGCCAACCACTTACTTGTATTTGAAATGTTAAACAAATACCATGATGCAGAAGGAACTGTGCACAATTCTGGTCTACATATTATAAAAAAGGATATAGAGGAACTGGAGTAGGTGCACAAAAGATTGACAAGGATCTTGGAGTATGTACTTTTCAGGAAAGGCTGAACAGGCTGGGGCTCTTTTCTCTGGAAAAGAGAAGGCTGAGGGGTGACCTGCTAGAGGTCTTCAAAATTATGAAGGGGTTTGATCAGGTAGATGTAGAAATTTCCACTTGTGGGGGAAATCAAAAGTAGGGGCCATAAATATAAGATAGTCACCAATTGGGAATTCAGGAGAAACTTCTTCACCCAAAGAGTGGTAAGAATATGGAACTCGTTACCACAAGGAGTAGTTGAGGCGAATAGCACAGATGCATTTAAGGGGAAGCTAGATAAACACATGAGGGAGAAAGGAATAGAAGGATATGCTGATAAAGTTAGCTGAAGAGGGGTGGGAGGAGGCTTGTGTGGAGCATAAACGCCAGCATAGACCAGTTGGGCTGAATGGCCTGTTCCTGTGCTGTAGACTCAATATAATTCTGAGCTTGTGAATTTATATATTCAGACATCTTTACAATTTGACCACTCCGTAGAGCTTAGAGAAACATGCTAGGCTGCCAAATTTATATCTACTGTTTGGTGACCTACAGTTGCCAATAAATTCTAATCCACTGAGCATATTGATTGTCAAACATGTGCTTAAACCTTTTCTTGGATTCCATTGTTTTAAAAATTCGGTATTGCAAAGCTTGATTTTTGTCATCAGATATGTATATCTGTTTGACCAGAGTTTTTGTGGACGCCCAAAGACGATACTGCTATGTTCCAATTACAAAAGGCAGCTGTAGGTAGTTACAGAGAAGAGTATAAATTTATTTTCTGCCTGGCTCAGTTGCTAACACTCTTGGTTCTGACTCTGCTGTGGACTCAAGCCTCCAGTCTAGAACTTGAGCACATGAACAGTCCTGAAGGAGTGCTGTATTATCGGAGGCACTGTTGCTCAGATGAGATGTTGAACTGAGGTGGTGTCTGCCTGCTCCTCTGGTTCTGGTGGAATGTAAGAGATTGCATGGCAACTATTCGAAAAAAAGCAGGGAATTCCTCTAGTATCCTGGCCAACATTCCTCCTCCAACCAACACCACCAGAAACAGAATAAATGGGCTAAGCATTGAGTCACAGAAATGGTTGGCATTTAGGTAGGAGATCAAAGAATATTCTCTTGCCATTTTAGCAAATTATTTCACTTCCATAGGTAGTTCCTTTGGTTTGTGTACCATTTTGCTAATATTTGCAATTAATAAGCAGTAAACCTTATTACAGACAGTCAGTGGTTAGTTTCTTTATGTAAGCTGTTAAATTTGCCCAATTTGATCAGATTTTCAGTTAGTTTATGTACATTTGGCAATATATTCCCATACAGCATCACACAAATAATGTTCTGTGGCTCAGTGTTAACTGAACGGTTCATAATCGTCTACTGCCAAAAAAAATCTTAAAACATCAGTTACCAGTTTTAGATATGGAATTTACAGCTTCCTTTATCTTTCTCACCAAATGTGCAGGTGGTAGAAGCAAATGGAATAAATTACACAGATTGTCAAAGAAAACTCAACTTTCATTCAGCAAGGGAAAGATGGTGGTTCCTCGCAATCAGTAATTGTAGGGTATGAAGTTAGTTTTCTACACTGATTACTAGACACAAATAAGGCTATATTTATAGTATAAGGAATATCAGTAATTTATATATCTTATTTTAACAAACTTTATACAATCTCTTATTATTTAAAATGCTATCTTAACAAATGTAGCATTTCTTCATGATTATTGTTCCTTATAAAGTATTAAGGTCCTCTTAAAGAACCTAAATTTCAAAAAAAGGAAGAGTGGTGCAGCCTATCATAGCATGTTTGTAGTTTATACCATTGATTAGTCCTGAGCCTTGATCTCTGAGGGAGGTGCTAAACAAAGGTGAGGCACTTCCCCTCCAACAGGAGGGAAATAGGAGAGACACACCCTGCAAATGGTCTGGGAGCAAGTTGACTGCTTGGCTTTTTGGCTGGGGAAACAGTGCTTGCAAGATACTCCTCATAAAAACACCTAGATATGTGGTGTAAAGTAAAGGGACCCCTGCATGTGTTTAAAAAAAAAAATGGAAAAAGCAATCATCTTTTTAATGTGCTCCTTTTTATATTCATAATGTATGGACATAATATGTTAATGTAGCTAAGGCTGAAATGGAGAGAGATCTGGGGTATTAGTAGATTTGATGCTTAACATGTTCAGTCCCTATGGAGCAGCAATCAGCAAAGCAAGTAGAACACTTAACTATATTGCCAAAATATAAGTTGAAGAATGTCATGCTAAAACTTTATAGTGCTCTGGTCACGATGTGGACTATGTTCAGCTTTGATCACTGAGATAAAGGGGATATTCAAACA
The DNA here is from genome assembly GCA_030390025.1 of Squalus acanthias. Taxonomy (NCBI): domain Eukaryota; kingdom Metazoa; phylum Chordata; class Chondrichthyes; order Squaliformes; family Squalidae; genus Squalus; species Squalus acanthias. The sequence goes on from CM059429.1 coordinate 16,571,183, forward strand.
TGGAGGTGGTGCAAAGAACCATAAGGCTGATGCCTAGCATCAGAGGACTGAGTTATGGAGAAAAATGGGGAAAAACTTAGCCTTTTCAGTCTTCAAAGGAGGCAGCTAAGAAGGAGTTTCATTGAAGTATATAAAATGGTAAACTGTAAAGAAAAGGTAAATCATGAACCATACTTTAAGCTATATGTGAGTACGATGGAAAGTACAGGTTCAAACTGACAAAAGGCAAATTTGAAACTACTATGAATAAGTTCTTTACACAGAGAATGATCAACACATGGAATGAACATGCTGGTAGGGTATTGGAGGCAAAACTCCTGGAGACGTTGGGAAACAATTGGATGCTCTTATAGATGAGTCAAGATGAACTGAATGGCCTTCCTCATCTGTACCTAACTGGTGATAAGCCTAATGCTTGCTCTGTTCTTATTTCAGAATTATCTTTTCTAGTTTTTGTACAGTAATTGGTAGCACTCTTGCCTCTCAGTCAGAAGGTTGTGGGTTCAAGTCCCACTCCAGAGACTTGAGCACAAAAATCTAGACTGACACTCCATTGCAGTACTGAGAGAGCGCTGCACTGTCAGAGATGCCGTCTTTCAGATGAGACGTTAAAACCGAGGCCCCGTCTGCGCTCTCAGGTGGACGTAAAAGATCGAAGAAGAGCAGGGGAGTTATCCCTGGTCAATATTTATCCCTCAACCAACATCACTAAAACAGATTATCTGGTCATTATCACATTGCTGTTTGTGGGAGCTTGCTGTGCCCAATTTGGCTGCCGCGTTTCCAACATTACAACAGTGACTACACTTCAAAAGTACTTCATTGGCTGTAAAGCGCTTTGAGATGTCCTGAGGTCGTGAAAGGCATTATATAAATGCAAGTCTTTCTTTATAATAAAAATGTATTATAGCCAAATTGTTGGTGTGGGAAATAAGCTTTGAAAGCTTTCAAGGTAATGGGTTCAAATAAAGACTGTTATTGCAGGCAGTGGTCATATTGTGGAGGGAAATGATTTCCAGTGTTTCTAGGAAGAAAACCATTATCATTATCCCGATTCCTGTTTTAAGAACAGACATGAACAATACAAAGAAAAGAGCACTGTAAACAAAAAAGGACAAATGTTCCAGTCCCTGTGCTTGGAGCTATTGGATAGCCTGGGCACAGCAAATACAGCAAAATTTAGTGGGGAGCAGCACATGTCCATATGGGAGCCTGCCTAATTATCCATCTATTATTTGAACCAACACGCATGTTGCTTATGATAGTCATTTAACCAATCAAGATGAGTACCCAAACCAGCACAATTCCAACACAATAAGGAATAGATTTTTACATAGAATATGCATCACAGAAACAGGCCATTTGGTCCAACTAGTCTGTGCTGGTATTTATACTCCACACGATTCTCCTCCGATTTCATCTACCTCATCTCAGCCTTTCAGCATATCTTTCTATTCCATTTTCTCTCATGTACTCGTCTAGTTTCCATTTGAAAGCATCTAAGCTATTTGCCTCAACCACTTCCTGTGGTAGTGAGCTCCACATTCTAACCACTCTCTGAGTAAATAAATTTCTCCTTATTTCCCTATTGGATTTATTAGTAACTATCTTGTTTTTATGGCCCCTAGTTTTGCAGCAATAAAATAATTATAAGTTGCAAATACCCATATGGAGGGTTTATTTTCCTTTCTAGCATTGCCATGTGACTTGTTAAAGAATAATTTGATTCTCTGCTGAACAGGAATATCTGCCCCAACGTTCTTGTTTTCTGACTTGAATTTGTACCTGCAATTTAGAAATCTGGGTTTCAGTATAAGGTACATACAGGTGCTTGATAAGCTCAGTAAATTAGTAGAGTTGTTCTCCGCCCTGCTTAGGTTTTTTTGCTAAAACTTTCATTGCACAGAGTTGTAGGTTCCAATATGAAGATAGATAGAAAGTTTTTTTACTTTCAACGTAGGTTGAATTGAAGTAGCTTGTGTGCATTGCCAATATCTATCTTTTTAATGGGATCAAGATATATGTGACTGAGCATAGATGGCATTAAATGCCAATGTATTTATTTTTCAATAAAGTTTGAAAGAAATTGTTTCTGATACATTTATGTTTTCAGTTTTTTGTGTAAGAAAAAGCAAATGTAGAACAGTGGTACTGCATAACATTTACTACATCCCTATTATTCTATCATTTAGTAACCATAACGGGACATCAGCTGGGTGCCTAAGGATGACCGATTCCTGGTCTTGATCATCTGGTACTTGCAAATCGTCCTTTCGTTCTCTGTTCTGAGCACATTGGACTGCCTTTCTGTGCACATTAATCCCAGTACTGCTAGTGAGCCATAAAATAATGTTTCTCATTGAACCCTCTTCTGAAACCAAGACATTTGTACCAACTGCATGACACAGGTGGATCAGTGGACATTAGCCTGAATACTGGTATCTTATTCAGTGTAATCCAGTGCCCTAAACATTCTTTGCCATGTTCTGTAAATTCTGGATGTCTCCCTTTTAAAACCTTCCCAACTAAATATACTTTTAATTCAGCTTAAAATATGTTTTTTTTTAATTCCAAATCTGAGCACTGCCTTTAGAGGGGGAAAAAAACAGCGTTCCATTTTTGAACCAACAAGCTTGTGTCCTGGGATGGTCATTTAACTAATTGAGGGAACAAAGGAATCAAGATCAGTGCTTATTCCTTTGTACCCAAACAATGGGAGATACATTCCAATGTACTGAAAAATAGATGCATTGTGCAAAAGCAAAATACTGCGGATGCTGGAAATCTAAAATAAAAACAGAAAATAGATGCGTTGTGTTCTCAGTAGTGGTGATACTCTAACGGCTGGATTTTGTCAGCGCTCAGAGTGCGGGTTTGGAGGCGGGTCCGCTGTCAAAATAGCAAAGAGTGATAGCAGGTAGGAAACCCGCTGTCAACCCGCCTCCACGTGAGTCTCCCAGGTGTCAGGTCTGTCAACAGAGAACTGACCCGACACCAAGCGGCAGGGGAGACAATTTATATCAGTAAGGCTTTTGACAAAGTCCCGCATGGAACACTGGTCAAGAAGGTAAGAGCCCATGGGATCCAGGGCAATTTGGCACATTGGATCCAAAATTGGCTTAGTGGCAGGAGGCTGAGGGTGATGGTCGATGGTTGTTTTTGTGACTGGAAGCCTGTGTCCAGTGGTGTACCGCAGGGATCGGTGCTGGGTCCTTTGCTGTTTGTAGTGTACATTAACGATTTAGATATGAATGTAGGAGGTACGCAGATGACACGAAAATTGCTGGAGCGGTAAATAGCGAGGAGGGAAGCCTCAGGCTACAGGACGCTATAGACGGGTTGGTCAGATGGGCAGAACAGTGGCAAATGGAATTTAACCCTGAAAAGCGTGAGGTGATGTATTTTGGTAGGACTAACAAGGCAAGGGAATACACAATGAATGGTAGGATCCTAGGGAGGACAGAGGATCAGATGGACCTTGATGTGCATGTACATAGATCCCTGAAGGCAGCAGGACAGGTAGATAAGGTGGTTAAAAAGGCATATGGAATACTTGCCTTTATTAGCCGAGGCATAGAATATAAGAGCAGGGAGGTTATGATGGAGCTGTACAAAACGCTAGTTAGGCTACAGCTGGAATACTGTGTGCAGTTCTGGTCGCCACACTGTAGGAAGGATGTGATTGCATTGGAGAGGGTGCAGAGGAGATTCACCAGGATGTTACCTGGGCTGGAGCGCTTCAGCTGTGGAGAGAGATTGGACAGGCTGGGGTTGTTTTCCTTGGAGCAGAGAAGGCTGAGGTGGGACCTAATTGAGGTGTACAAAATTGAGGGGCATAGATAGGGTAGATAGAAAGGAACTTTTCCCCTTAGTAGAGGAGTCAATAACCAGGGGGCATAGTTTCAAGGTAAGGGGCAGGAGGTTTAGAGGGGATTTGAGGAAAAACTTTTTAACCCAGAGGGTGGTTGAAATCTGGAACTCACTGCCTGAAAGGGTGGTAGAGGCAGGAACCCTCACAACATTCAAGAAGCATTTAGATGAGCACTTGAAACGCCATAGCATACAAGGCTACGAACCAAGTGCTGGAAAATGGGATTAGAATAGATAGGGCTTGATGGCCGGCGCGGACACGATGGGCCGAAGGGCCTCTTTCTGTGCTGTATAAATCTATGACTCTATCATTAAATGGCTTGTTAACAGCCAATTTAATGCTATTTTGAGCCTACCTTGCAATTTTACGTACTCCCCCACGGGTTACCCGCTGCTCGGGGAACACGCCAGCTCACCCTGTCGTGAGTTGAGTCTGCTTTGATATACCTGATAACCTGACAGCTGCAGAAGTGGTATAAAGATGCCATGTTGCAGATGTTCAGTTTCAGAGCTTAGAATCTGTTGGTTACTGCATTTGTAAGACATATAGAGATTTCTTTAGCTTGCATGTGTTTAGAGCCAACTGTATATCCAGTGCCACCTCGATGGAACAACCTCTCTCACCATTGACAGATCGCTTCTGTCATCTCACCTGCAGCTGCCATCTATTCCAGCAACATCGGTGCCCTTGGAAAAATCACACCTTGGTCCTCTGAATCCTTCCACGATCAGCCCCAACACCAACCTCCGCCATCATCTGTGCTGCACAGGGCATCAGCCCCTGACAACATTGCTGCCCGGGAGGCCAGTGATGGCATCACCATGGCCAGATTTACTTCACTTGACGCTGTGAACCCTGGCAGCCACATGATGCGCCAGGTTGATACCATCCCACACCAGCACCGTAAAGCATCCCTATAATGTCCTAGCCATTCCATTCACACTCATCACTATAGTTGGGGGAGTGGGTGGAGTTATGTCTCAACATTCACTGGAACTCAGTACAGATCTGTCCAATAAGGTGAAGCGTTGAAAATATAGATTTCACTGTATGACAATATATTACCAGAAACTTCACATGAACATTGGCTAAACCTCTCAAGTGCCTACACTTGTGTGTTGTTAGTTGGTATGCTTGCAGTAGGATGAGGGTGAGTGTGAGGGGTGGCTAGTGAGATGGGGAAGCGATAATGTAGATATAGAGGGATGGGTGGAGGTGCAAGGTAAGTTGGTGTGAGTAAGGATGTGCAGGAGTAGGGTATGGAAGGCAGAGTGATGGGGATGCGATGAGTGACACAGAAGGGTGAGTTTGAGTGTGGCTTTGCAGTAATGTTTCTTGATCTACTGAGATCATTGAAAGGTTGGCGCCACTGCAGCCAGGCACTCCTGACGACATCCCTGCTTGTGACCTCCTGTGCAATGTGCAACCAGACTGCGTTGATCTTCTGGGTAGGTCTCTTCCACCCATGGGAAGAAAGTGAGAAGTCGCACAACACCAGGTTATAGTCCAACAGTTGGACTATAACCTGGTGTTGTGCGACTTCTCACTTTTGCCCACCCCAGTCCAACACCGGCATCTCCGCATCATGACCCATGGGAAGGGAAGAGGACCTCCCTGCGTGCTGTGATTCCCTCCATAAGCATATGGAGGGAGTCATGCGTGAGCCTGGGTGCAGACGTGCACCTTTGTGCAGTGCTAGTCAGTGTTTGCAGCACCTCAATGCTGCAGAACACTGACAGCACAACTGTCAAAATCAATGTGTCCGTGGTTCCATTTAAGGAAACCGGCTGATAAGGCATCATCAAATGACGTCATCAGACTGCTTACTATTAATTGGCCAGGAACCCCGCAGGGCGGGCTTAACAAGGCCAATCTACGGAAAATCTTTTTGAGAGAGCGGCTGCAGACTGGAGCAGGACCGTAAGCTGCAAACCAGCTCTCCCGCCTCCGCAGGGAAAATCCAGCCCTAAGTGTTAGAGAGTAAGGTCAATAGAAAGATTGTAAGTACAAATTCTGATGTGGAGAGTTTCTTTACTTTTCCAGCAATTACTTATTTTTTTAATTAAAGAATTTGTTTCTCTGTAATGAGCACTGTAAAAAAATTTGATTGCATTTTAGTGGTCTTCAAAATTAATATTGGCATGTGTGGAAGTTTTTTCTTCAAGTGTCAGTTTAGTTCAGTTGGTAACACTCTTGCCTCGGCGTCAGAAGGTAATGGGTTCAAACTGCACTCCATGGTTTGAGCATGTTACCTAGGTTGATAATCTAATGCAGTATTAAGGGGTGCTGGAACACTGGAAATGCTATTCTTTGGATAAGACATTACACCATAGGCCCTCTGCTAGTTCAGGAGTATATTAAAGGCCCCATGGCACAAATTCTCAGTTCTGACCAACATTTCTTCCATCAACTAGCCACCCAAAGACAGATTAGCTGGTCAGTCACCTCATTACCTTTTGTGGGATCTAGCTCTATGCAAAATTGCAGCTGCATCTGCCTTCAAAATAGTTAATAGTATGTGAAGCAGTTTGAAATGTTATAAGGCATGTTCTTTTTTTTGCATTTGTGTGTGTCATTAAATTGGTATAATCCCCATCTCTTTCCTGAAGATTTCTGAAAAGTTGCAGATATATGTTATTATTTCTGCAATATCCATATTGATGTCAAACAATGTTAAATAGATGTGTTATCATGATCACGCAGTCCACTCAAGTGTTATAAATACTGTTCAAATAGATGAGTAAAATTCTACTAGGTTACAACCTTGAACCATCCTGCCTGCCATTTTTTTGTTATGCGTTACATATTTGTATTACTTTCTACATTTTAATTAGGGTGGAGGAATAACTTTGGAATATAAAATTACAATGTCTAATGGGAAAAATTTGTGGAGAAGACATTTTTCTGCAAACCAGATAGGTAAGGATGCTCAGCCTCCTTTTTAGTATGTTAATGGAAATGATCTGACTAAACTAAAGGTAATCTTTACCCTTTCTTTTACAGGCATATTTGAAGTGCACATACTTTCAGTATTGTTATTCATGATTGCACTTGGAGTTTGCATTTGTTTTGCTCGTAAGTAATGTGCTGTTATAGGCTAAATGTACCTGGTGTAACTTTATAGTGAGAACATTTTAAAAGAAGCTTTTTAAAAGCTTTCAGCTTTTTTTTAATATAGGTTATTTGAAGAAAAGACGCTTGCTGCATTCTAGTTATCAGATGTTAATGGTCTCTGTAGGAACAGAAGGTGAGATAGTAACACGCTGTATCTCTGAATGTTTATTACCTTAAATATATGATTGTGGACAACACAATTAATATAACTATTAATAGATTATTTACTGCTTCTATGTTTGCTATAACCATTTAATCCTTTTCTTATAATAAAAGGGGCCTAACATTTCTGTCTTCACAAATTTTAGTGAAAAATATACAGGAATAGAATGTAATGCGATATTGGTAGAAAGTGCTAACAGACTACTATTCAACCATGTTTAGTATTATCCTGAGATACCTACACCTCCAAAAAAGGAGTTAAAAAAAAAAAATTAGTGAAAAATGTTACGTCATATCTGATTTTTGCTTAAATCCTTGTTACCAGTTAATGATGAACATGTGCAGCTTTGCTTAGCTGCCATGTCAAGTCAAAAAGTGAACATTTAACAGACCTGGAGTTAATGGGGTCAATTTTGGTGTCTCAGGTTGCAGCACGAGGGAGGCGAGAACAATGGCTGCCTGGAGGAGTTGGTGGCGAACCTATTCCATTTTTTGGGTGCCCTGGTTTTCATGGTTTAGGTGAGCTGCCAGCATGAAATATGCTTCTTATAGGTTCTCAAAGGCCTGCAGCAACTTAAAGGGAAGTTTTTTTGTGTGGCCAAAAGCAGGGAAGCAAAACTGTAGAGCTGCAGAAAGACATCTGGGAGTAAGAAAATTTCCAGCAGGGCTCATAGGTTTTTGCATACAGCTGTGGAGATGCTGGTGGAGCAAATTTGTGAGATGAGGTAGGCTATCTTCCTCTTGGCAGGTTGGTGAACAGGCATGGCAAGAAGTAGCATGACAAACGAATACGAGCTGTATTTTCTCCAGGCAATGGCTGCAGTGCAGTAAGCAATTTAATGATGTTACCATGAGTGCCAAGGTAAGGCTCCTTTGCCTCTGCACAATCAGCCTTTTCCTTCCCATAGTTGTCCATAAGTCAGCAGGGAAGACACTTCTGCACCTCCTACCTGATTTCACTCAGGCCCTCAAACCCTGCTACGGCTCTCACTTGTTGCTTCTTCCGGTCATCATTCACACTATAGTAAGCTGGTGCATACATTGCAAGGGCTGAAAGCCCTTGCCCCTGGCACATGTTTAAATGCTTCCACTTTTCTTGTGGAGAAGCTTGCACACAACAGGAAGCAAGCAACCAGCACAGGAGAAGGTCATGCCGCTCTACAAACACCGAACATTAATGGAGTGGTATCCTTTGCCATTCATGGACGTGTTAAAGGCTGCAGTAATTTTGGCAGGGCCTGCAATAGTAAATAACTTTTAAGGTCAAAATACGTACAAGCCAGCGCAAGAAAAACCTCTCTAAAAGCTCCATGCAGCTTTGCCTGAGAATAGCAGAGAAATGGTCGCCTCAAAACTTCTGGTTTGTGAGGATGAGCAGAAAGTGGTATTAGTCATGTGGTAAGGTTATGAAATTGCATCTGTGTTGTAATGACATCACCTGATTTGTATATATTCCTGAGACTTCTGCCTGTTTAGGATGGGAGCTGTGGCTCTTGGGAATTATTCTATCTGTCCTCACCCCTGCCGTAGAAAATCAAGCAAGTTCAGCAACCAGTGCAAACTAGGTTGGAGGAATTGGCACTCCATTCTCTACCTGCTACCTCTGAGAGCAAATGAGCCATAAGGAGACCAAAATTGCTTCCATAGTTTTGGAGTCTAATGGTGGGGGAAAATTTTGAAGTATTATCACAGCAGGGAGATAGGTGAATAGTACAGAGCACTTATCTGCCCAAGAATATAGGTGGATATATTGCTGGCGCGCAGGAGGAATGGCCGCCTTGGATTGCAGAGGCACAATTCCAGCAGGTATTCCCCAAGGCAGCAGATATGCTGCATCAGAATGAGCTACATGGGCATAGCAGAGGGCAGTGCATGGAGAGGGTCAGGCTCATCAGATAAGCTGTGATTGAGCTGTGCCACCTGGATTACAATGCCTACAGGAACACCCAACCATCTGCCATACTACCACTGGTAGTGAAGGTCGTCATTACTTTCAACTTTGTGTTACAGGCACCCATAGAGGGCATCACAGAAGTCCACCACTTTCTTTAGCTTTTGAGCAACTGACATTTTCTTTTCTCTTCACAACAAAAGAATGAAACTGCAAGATATATTAAAGGAGAGTTAATGAATGCATGTGGTGTACATGTTTATCTCATGTGCATCATAGATCTCTGCCTTGGTTGTCAATGTGCTGTACTACTAAGTGCACCCTTGGGTGAGAAAGGGGTTCTGAGGGTGACTACAAAACCAGCTGCAAGGAATACAGGTGTGGTACCTGTACTTGCGACTAGCCATGAAGGAGCTGCATCAGTTCCAAGGGTTTCCTTTGGCTATGGGCTCATTGCTTTCGGAGGTGGCACTTACTCTTACTTGTGCAACCCCATGTGATGGCATTACTGCTGACGAGTGGCAATTGGCTGTTTCTTTAGTGTTTCATGCATGGCACTGCTTACTGATTTGAACAGTAGGTATCTCTAAACTTTCAGAATCCCTCTTGCTTGGTTGCCAGTAATAATTCTCTAAGCTAATTGACGTCACCCATGACTGCATCTTCGAGCTAGAAGCTCAAAGCCTTAATTTCTTGATATATAGCAATGACTTGGATGTGGGTGTACAGGGCACAATTTCAAAATTTGCAGATGACACAAAACTTGGAAATATAGTGAACAGTGAGGAGGATAGTGATAGACTTCAAGAGGACATAGACAGGCTGGTGGAATGGGCGGACACTTGGCAGATGAAATTTAACGCAGAAAAGTGCGAAGTGATACATTTTGGTAGGAAGAACGAGGAGAGGCAATATAAACCAAAGGGTACAATTCTAAAGGGGGTACATGAACAGAGACCTGGGGGTATATGTGCACAAATCATTGAAGGTGGCAGGGCAGGTTGAGAAAGCGGTTAAAAAAGCATACAGGATCTTGGGCTTCTTAAATAGAGAGGTCGCACAACACCAGGTTATAGTCCAACAGTTTTATTTTAAATCACAAGCTTTCGGAGTTACAACTCCTTCGTCGGGTGAAGTGAGGAGATACAGAATCGTCAAAGCATATATAGATAGAGAACAATGCATGTGTAACTTACAATTGCAGACAACTAAATTCAATCATCCTGACTGTTTATCTGCCGAGGTGTGATAAAGTTAATCAGGTCAGCCAGGAAGGTACCACATCAAAGACATAGCAAGATACAACTGAGACAATGAGGTGGAGTCGCATGGGGTCTAACGTGTCAAAAACGTGTCTTAAATAGAAGCATAGAGTACAAAAGCAAGGAAGTTATGATGAACCTTTATAAAACACTGGTCCAGCCTCAACTGGAGCATTGTGTCCAATTCTGAGCACCGTACTTTAGGAAGGATGTGAAGGCCTTAGAGAGGGTGCAGAAAAGATTTACAAGAATGGTTCCAGGGATGAGTGACTTCAGTTACGTGGATAGATTGGAGAAGCTGGGATTATTCTCCTTCGAGCAGAGAAGGTTGAGAGGAGATTTGAGGAGAGGTGTTCAAAATCAATTGTAGCCTTTAGTTTATATTGCCTCTCCTCGTTCTTCCTGTATGTATCACTTCGCACTTTGATTCAAAATCTAGACAGAGTAGATAGAGAGAAACTGTTCCCGTTGGCGGAAGGGTTGAGAACCAGAGGACACAGATTTAAGGTGATTGGCAGAAGAACCAAAGGCGACATGAGGAAAAACTTTTTTATGCAGAGAGTGGTTAGGATCTGAAATGCACTGCCTGAGAGGGTGGTGGAGGCAGATTCAATCGTGGCTTTCAAAAGGGAATTGGTCAAGTACCTGAAGGGAAAAAAATTGCACGGCTACGGGGAAAGGGCGGGAGAGTGGGACGAGCTGAAGTGCTCTTGCAGAGAGCTGGCACCGGCTCGACGGGCCAAATGGCCTCCTCCTGTGCTGTAACCATTTTATGATTCTTGATTGCAGCAGTGGGAAAACTCATGAAAGATGCTGCTACTGTGTCTCTTGCCTGTGTAACTGAGGTCTTCACTGCAAATGCCACCATGTGCTCAATGGCAGACCTCTGTGCAAACAATATTTCTCAATGATGTCACTCATGGAAGATGGCTGTGAATATTTGTGTATTTTTCCCTATTTAAAGTTTAATTTGAAAAAGATATAATACAGAAATTTTGTGTGACAGATCTCTTCACAGCCTGTCCTGCTTTGCTTTGGGAGAATATAGGTATTATTTAGCCCTTTTTATCAGTCACCTTGAGAATATCAGCAATGTTGGTGTTGATTGATAAGGACAGTAGTGGATAGAAAAGTGCATATTTGAAAGTGCAAGATTTGTACAATTTGTTATTTTTCATATCTTTCCAGTTCTAGGCCATTTCTTCCTATGCATTCACTTTGGCATTTATGCATTGAATGGTGTAGGTTGTGAATCAGTCAAAATAATTGGTAAGCAAGTAGTATTAATGAAACAATGTTAATATTTCAGTTTCAGTATAATGACAACTTTGTCAATGAGCTAGGAATCTATTCAGTAAACATTATAAAAATATTTCATTACTAGTCATTGGCACAGTTTTACAATTATGACAAAATAACTGGCCGTAAAATTGCATTGTGCAATATTAGTGTACAAATGCATAACATATTTGTATAACATCCCTTTGTCCACTAATTTAGAAGACAACCCATTATTTCAAATTGTTTATTTCAAATTGTTTTATATCAAATGGTTAACACCTCCGTTAAAATAGCAGACAGGGGAACATCATACACACATACTAAGCATTCCTACGCTAATAGTGTCCAGTGCAGCTTTGCTTTGTGTATGTTCTGCCATTTCTGTAAAATATGTGCTAGTTTTTGATGTACCCATTTTGTGTTTTTTGCAATTTATATTTTTAGGAAGATTGTTGCTTGTGATTAGCTACTTACTACTTGTTCCAATGCTGCTTCTGATGAGCCATGGATTTACAATTACAAGGTGGAAATCATTCAAATATAATTTAGTAGAATTGGTATGGCTGAGTTGCAAATTAAAAATACTAAGAATATAGAACTGTCCCTCTACATGATATGAATACATTACCAGCATGAAGAATATCTCCTTCCATCAGTGGGTAGTCTTATATTACACACGGACCTTCCATACCACCTCCCACAAGCAGATTCCAGTACAGATAGTAACGTAAATACACATTGGATTAAATAAACCACAAAGATGGTGAAAAGAAAAATGGTCCAAAATTTGTAGTCCTTCTTTAAAACAAAAACAGACAGACATCACTGTGATATTATCCTTTAAATAGGTGACTGTCATGTTCAGGATTTCAAACTGTCTGCCACAGGAGGACTTGGGTATATGTTAAAAGTAGTACTATTGAGCTAAGCGTTGCTATCAAGGGATTGAATTCACAGGACAGCAGACTAGCAGGTGTAGATTAGGTTTTAGATCAGGTGTCTGGACCAGTGTCCTACAGACCTTGGGGGAAAAAATTGTCTAGTGATAATTCACACACATTGCTCCTGCCACAACTCTTGATTTACCTTAGGCTGGTTGATTCTGCTCGGGGAGAAGGGGAAGCAGGTAGTCTGATTTCATTGAAAGCTGACACTTTAAGAAATCGGAGATAACTGCAAAAGCAGGAGGTAGTCAGGCAGCAAAGTGCTGCAAGAAGGACTGTAGAGGCAGATGCTTCTCACTGGTCTGTCAGACAGGGTGCAGAGGAGTTATTCTGTTTAAGTAAGCACTAGGGTTTATTTCTAAAGGGATAGAATTGAAAAGTAGAGAAGTTACGCTAAACTTATATCGAACCTTGGTTAGAGTACACTTGGAGTACTGTGTACAGTTCTGGTCACCATATTATAAAAAGAATATAGAGGCACTGGAGAGGAGACCAGAACTGCAAGATTCCTATCAGAAAGGATAAACAACCTGGGTCTCTTTTTTTTCTTGAAAAAGAGAAGGCTGAGGGCTGACCTAATAGAGGTGTTTAAAAGTATGAAAGGTTTTGATAAAGTAGACACAGAGAGAGTAAAACTAGAGGCCATCAATATAAGAGAGTCACCAAGAAATCAAATAGGGAATTCAGAAGAAACTTCTTTACCCAAAGAGTGGTGAGAATGTAGAACTCGCAAGTTGAGCCGAATAGTATAGATGCATTTAACGGGAAGCTAGATAAGCATATGAGGGAGAAGGGAATAGAGGGTTATGCCTATATAGTTAGATGAGGAAGGTTGGGAGGAGGCTCGAGTGGAGCATAAACGCTGGCATGGACTGGTTGGGCCGAATGGCCTGTTTCTGTGCTGTATGTTCTATGTAATTCTATGTGGAGTGGAGCTAATCTACAGAACAAATGGGAAACTGTTCAACCTCCGTCGCCTCCAGTCCAGATCCAAGGTCGTCCCATCCTCGGTCATCGAATTACAGTATGCAGACGACGCTTGCATCTGCGCACATGCTGAGGTCGAACTCCAAACCATCGTCAACACCTTTGCTGAAGCGTACGAGAACATGGGCCTTGCACTAAACATCCGTAAGACAAAGGTCCTCTACCAACCTGCCCCTGCCACACAGTACTGCTTCCCGATTATCAAAATCCATGACGAGGCCTTGGACAATGTGGACCACTTTCCATATCTTGGGAGCCTACTGTCAACAAGGGCAGACGTCGATGACAAAGTCCAACACTGCCTTCAATGTGCCAGTGCAGCCTTCGGTCGCCTGAGGAAGAGAGTGTTTGAAGACTTAGGACCTCAAACCCAGCACCAAGCTCATGGTCTACAGAGCAGTAGTGATACCTGCCCTCTGTATGCTTCAGAGACATGGACCATGTACAGCAGGCACCTCAAAGCACTGGAGAGGTACCACCAACGCTGCCTCCGCAAGATCCTACAAATCCATTGGCAGGATAGGTGCACCAACGTCCGTGCTCTCGCTCAGGCCAACATCCCCAGCATCAAAGTTTTGACGCTCGATCAGCTCCGATGGACGGGCCACATCGCCCGCATGCCCGATACGAGACTCCCAAAGCAAGTGCTCTACTCGGAGCTCCGACATGGCAAGAGAGCCCCAGGTGGGCAGAGGAAACGCTTCAAGGACACCCTCAAAGCCTCCTTGAAAAAGTGCAACATCCCCACTGACACCTGGGAATCCCTGGCCCCAGACCCAAAATGGAGGAGAAGCATCCGGGAAGGCGCCGAACACCTCGAGTCTCTTCGCCGGGAGCAAGCGGAAGCCAAGCGCAGGCAGCGCAAGGAGCGCACGTCAACCCAAGCACCCCACCCTCCCGCCCCTTCAACCACCGTCTGCCCCACCTGTGACAGAGATTGTAGGTCCCGCATTGGACTCATCAGTCACCTGAGAACTCATTTTTAGTGTGGAAGCAAGTCATCCTCGGTTCCGAGGGACTGCCTGAGAGAGAGAGAGATGTAAGACCACCCACTGAAGAGGAGTAGTATAGCATGTCCTTTCACCTTTATAAGACAATTTACCCATGCTGGGGTACTTCGACATGTTTTGATTTCATCACCAGTATCGAACACTCTAAAGGGTTGTTTATAGTAGTGGTTATATGCAGGGTGATCGCTGGCTCAACTACATGCCTTAACTCTAATCTCTCAAAAATATCATATAGTGCATATTATTACATTACCATTTCCCAAGTGACCTCTGATTTGAAACCATCAGTTAGTCCATTTTATGAGCAACTTTTCCTGTGGATTGGTATACCCTAGATAATGGGTTAAACTGCTCAGAATTAATTTTCTTGGGACCCTTCTCGCTGTTGCAGACTTTCACCCCAGGCTAGATTTGAACTGAGGTCCCAGTGTTCTAACTAATTGTACCACTCAGTTTGCCACAAGACTTGTGTAAGAGTAGGTACTGCAGATATAAGTCAACAAAATAGCAATAAGAATTTACTACAGTACCAAGAACTACGGTAAGACAAATACTGTGGACTTCGCTAAAACCAACTGTTATGTAATCTTTTTTCTGAGACTAGGACCAAGATTCATCCTTCTAGTGCTGTCACTGTCTGTCTGTTGGTGGTCACCTTTGCACTTATGTACTCGTGGTTCTTCATTGATGAGAAACACGTAAGTAGTTAAAGAATATGAGTTTTGAAATTATTCTTTGCAATCTTAGCAAAAGAATGCTTAATACATTTGGATAAAGTTAAGTTTGTCCACTATTTTAGCAGAGTTGTAAATTCATTTCTGTTAAAATAGTGGGCAATGAAATTTCATACGAACACATTGAGCATTCAAATGCCAATATTGCACAGCGTATTAAATGTGAATATTTATACAAAACTACAACCTTGTTTTGGATTTAGTCTAAAATTACAGTATCCAATTAATTTTAAATCCATATCTACATTATAAATGGTTCAAAATAACCAACCAATTATTTATTTTATTAACTCTGTAATTTAGAACTTAGACTTTATACAGACTATTGCAGTGAAGTATTTTTCCTCCCCTTCCCCAAGGCATTGACTCACCTTGTGTTATGGTTCCACTGGCATCAACCATCCTTCATTACCACACTGAATTGGCCATTCTTAAGATATGAGCCTCAGTGTTGTGTGTTGGCAGGCTATTTTGCTATGGAGAGCATCACAGCCAAGTTCCAACCTGTGCTCATCTGATATCCAGACACGCATTTTCCACCAAGGGCCACGGGAGCAGCGTCCTTGCTTAATTTTCACGTCCCAGTGGCACTGATGCTAACTCCAGCACCAAAACTGTTGAGTTAGCTAACCCATAGGATATACGGCACAAAAACAGGCCATTTGGCCCAACCAGTCCATGCCGGTGTTTATGCTCCACTCGAGCCTCCTCCCGTCTTTCCTCATCTAAATCTATCAGCATAACCCTCTATTCCCTTCTCCCTCTTATGCTTGTCTAGCCTCCCCTTAAATGAATCTTTACTTTTCGCTTCAACCACTCCCTGTGGTAGCGAGTTCCACATTCTCACCACTCTCTGGGTGAAGAAGTTTCTTCTGAATTCCCTATTGGATTTCTTGGTGACTATCTTATATTGATGGCCTCTAGTTATGCTCTTCCCCAGAAGTGGAAACATTCTCTCTCTATCCACTCTATCAAAACCTTTCATAATTTTAAAGACCTCTATGAGGTCACCCTCAGCCTTTTTTCAAGAGAAAAGAGACCACCCAGTCTGTTCATCCTTTCCTGATATGTATGTCCTCGCATTTCTGGTATCATCCTTGTAAATCTTCTCTGCACCCTCTCCAGTGCCTCTATATACTTTTTATAATATGGCGACCAGAACTGTACGCAGTGTGGTCTAACCAAGGTTCGATACAGATTTAGCATAACTTCCCTACTTTTCAATTCTATACCTCTAGAAATAAACACTACTGCTTGGTTTACTTTTTTTATGGCCTTGCTAACCTGTGTCGCAACTTTTAGTGATTTGTGTATTTGTACTCCGAGATCCCTTTGTTCCTCTACCCCACCTAGACTCGCACCCTACAAGTGATAAGTGACCTCCCTATTCTTCCTACCAAAATGTAATCCCTCACATTTCTGTGTTGAACTTCATTTGCCAATTATATGCCCATTCTGCAAGTTTATTAATGTCCTCCTGTAATTTGTTGCAGTCCTCCTCAGTATTGACTATCCCCCCCAATTTGGTGTCATCCGCAAATTTAGAAATTGTGTTTTTGATTCCAAAGTCTAAATCGTTAATATAAATTGTGAACAACAGTGGTCCCAGCACTGATCCTTGTGGAACACCCACTACCCACCTTCTGCCACTGTGAATAGCTACCTTTTACCCCTACTCTGCTTTCTGTCTTGAAGCCAGCTAGCTATCCATTCTGCTACTTGTCTTGACTCCGCATTCTCTGACCTTGTTCATCAGTCTATTATGAGGTACCTTATTGTGAAGGCCTTTTGAAAATCTAGATAAATTACATCTACTGCATTACCATTGTCTACTCTCTCTGTTACCTCTTCAAAAAATTCAATGAGTTTGGTCAAGCAAGACTTTCCCTTTTGAAATCCATGCTGACTATTCATTACTGTGTTTTTGGTTTCTCGATGTTCTATTTCCTCCTTTAGTAGGGATTCCATTATTTTTCCTACCAACTCAACACAAACTAAAGATGGAACCTGGAATCTTCCGACCCAAACAGCTTAGCATTAAAATACACAGTGCATTTACCCACTAACCCATCAGGGAAGCTCCATGCTGCTGGTTTTAAGGAACTATAGAATGCTTTTGAAAACAAGTTAGTAATGCTTGCCTCACGTAAAAGAAGTTTGCAGTGTTGGGGATGAGAAGACGATCAAGCACTATCTCCTTTGGTCAGATGTACATCAGAAAATAGAACTGAGTGTAGTTTGAGAATAGATTTGATTTATTGCAGCAAAAAGAAGAAAATAAAACAATGTATAATCTCAGCAATAACAATTTAATACCAAAAAAACACATTTCTGTTTGAACATTTTTATTTGCAGCTTATAGACCCAGGAGAGGTACAGACTGTGTTGGAGTCCTCTATTGGCTATGCTGTAACTGCCTTGCAGTTTCTGACGGCATTTTGGTTTTCACAGTCAACATATAAAATTATGCAACACCACCCTGAGAAACGGCCATTTTATCTTCTCTTCTTTCCAGCGTTCACCTTATGGTGAGTCAGCCCATTAACTAATTGGTTTCACGGCAAACAGTTAAAGGAGAATGGGCTGCTATTTTGTTGACAGAGACAGCCTAGAAGAGCCCAGCATCACTGTAGTCTGGTGCATCTCAATGATAACCTAGATGTGGTGCTGTGATGTTTTCCTTACACAAATTATATTGTGCTACACAACTTTAGGGGAGTGGAGCTGTATCTCTGGTTTTCTGCGTGTAATTGTATGGTATGTGTGATGGCATATGTGACTAATACTTGGAAAAGCAACCTCAAAATATTGCTGAATCATTTTGAAGAGATTGTAGAGGTAATCCAGCATTCGCACAATAAATGGTTCTTTATTTGTAGCCTTCCTCTGGCGCTTAAGAACATAATAAATAGGAGCAGGAGTAGGCCATACGGCCCCTCGAGCCTGATCCGCCATTCAGTAAGATCATGGCTGATCTTCTACTTCAACTCCATTTTGCGCCTTATCCCCATATCCCTTGATTTCCTTGCTCAACAACAGCTTCCAACATAAGACAATACTGATCTGAGTCGTTAGTCTTTTTTCCCTTTGGATATAGATATATTGGTCTGGAGATTCCTCCGTGTTTGCGCCTAGATACGGCCATATTCTGGGCGCAAGCCAATTACGTGGCTTAAAAGATCGCGGAATTGTTGCCGAGTTACGTGTGTAACTACAATACGGCCAAGTCTCCTTGATCTTTTTACGACTGTCCATCAAACCCTCCGCCCTAATAAATCTGTGCTCACAAAACTGACCACGCCCTCAACCTCCAACTGAGGTTGGCCGGAGGGTCTCTTTACATTGTGACCAGATTTTCAGGCGCAGCAGGCAAGAAAGTCATTCTTCTGGAGTTTTAATGCAATTTTTTGAGCCTTTTTTTTCCAAAAAGAATTATCCTCAGAGACCTGCTTTGTATTTTCTGTTTCTTTTAATGCATTTTTCTGGCATAAGTATAAGTCACATTAAAAATTGAAAAGCTTCCTGATTGTAGGTTCCTAAACATGCTGTGCCTAAATGATGGTTAGATGAGCTGAAACTCATATTTTCATACAAGAAATATACGGTGTGGGTTTGGCACTTTCCTTGGGCTCTGATTTTTGCCCATTTTAAGTTTGGGAGTATATTTGGACGTAACTTGTCATTGGGAAATGAGCACTATTTTGGGTCTAACCTCTGGGTTACGCCAACAGTGCAAACTCCAGGCCTTTGAATGAGTCTGCTGTAGGCCTACCTAACACTATAAGTCACGTAAGGCAATCCACCTTAGAACTTCTAAATGTAGAGATGCACTACAAGACACAAAATAGTGATGAATCCAAGTTTAGAGCAAACTTAGAGCATATCTGGTGCACAACTTGCTTAGCCATCCATCAAGCGGGACTATACTAGCTAGGCCTTGCTCACATCCACCAAGCACACACATTCTCCCCCCCCCACCACTCCTGGATGATCCTGGAGGGCAAAGATAACTTCAGGTACCCTTTCTCCACTACCAACTATCCTTAAACTCCTCTCTCCTGCCCCCACCATGCTCATCTCTAACTAAAGTGCGAGAAGATCATGTATTTTTTCAGTACCTAGATAAAGACCAATTAACTGCTTTCACCTGACCTTCAATACTATCCCTGCACCCTATATCTCTCTCTTTCTCTCTCATATTCCCCCATGGCCTCTCCAAGCTCATCTTTTCCATGAGACCTACCTCCTGCTTCCTCAATACATTCCCTCAACCAACACCACCAAAAACAGATGATATGGCCATTAATCTCATTGCTGTTTGTGGGACCTTGCTGTGCTCAAATTGGTTGTAGTGTTTGCCTACATTATGAGAATATATTTCAAAAGTATTTAATTGGCTGTGAAAGTACTTTGGGATGTCCTGAGGTCATGAAAGGCGATTATATGAATGTAAGTTCTTATGTTCTTTTCTTTCACTTTTCCCCTCCCTTTTAAAACCACAATTACCCACTCCTCAAAAAATCCACCCTTGACTCCTTGCAAATTCCGCTCATCTCCAACCTCGCTTTCCTTTGTCCTCAAATGTGTTGTTGCCTCCCAGATCTGTGCCCATCTCTCCCACAATTCCGTTTGAATCCCTTCAAACAGGTTTCCACCCTTCCCACAGCATCAAGAGTCCACAAATGACATTTATTTATGACTTGTGACATTTGTTGATCACTCATCCTCGTCCAACACTTTCCGTCCATTGTCCAGTACAGGAGCACTGTCCTTACTTGGTTCCACCCTTATGTATCCAATTGTAGCTCACAAATACCAATGAGATTAATGGCCATATCATCTGTTTTTGGTGGTGTTGGTTGAGGGAATGTATTGAGGAAGCAGGAGGTAGGTCTCATCTCTAACAATGCCTTCTCTTTCCCACCCCAACACCTCTGGAATTCCTCCAAGGATCCATCCATGACCCCTCTTCTTTCTCATGCTGCCCTTTGGCCGCAACCTCCACAGGCATGGAGTCAGCTTTCACATGTATGCTAATGATACCCAGTTCTGTCTCTCCACCACTTCTGTGCCGTAACACTGTTCATCCAGCATCCACTCTTGGATGAGTCACAGTTTCCTCCAGTTAAACATTGGGAAGATCAAAGCCATCATTTTCGGGCTGTGGCACAAACTCTGTATCTTTGTCACTAACTCCAACCACTGTATTGGGTTCAGTTAGACTGTTTACAACCTTTGTGTCCTATTCGACCCCGATCTAAGCTTCCGACCGCATATCTTTTCCATCACAAAGACTGCCTAATTCCATTTCTGCCCTTACCTCCGCCCATCTGCCGCTGAAGCCCTCATCCATGCTTTTGTCATCTCCAGATTTGATTACTCTAATGCTCTCCTGGTCATCCTCCACTCTCTGTAAACTTCAGCTCGCCCATAACTCAGCCTGTATCCTATGCAGCAGAAAGTCCCACTTGCCTTTCGTCCCAGTCCTCGCAGACCTACATGGGCTCCCAGTCCCCCAATACCTCAAGTTTTAAATTCAAATCCTTAAATTTAGATCCCTCTATGGCCTCGCCCCACTCCATCTCTACAACCCCCCCTCCCCCCAACCAAAAAAAAATCTGTTTCCTCTTGTGCACTTGCCTCACTATTGGCAGTTGTGATTTTAACCACCTAGGCCCAATGCTCTGGAATTCCCTCCCCAAATCATCTCCTTTCAGACCTTTACATTGTGAATTATGGGGCCAAAAATTCATCCCGCGACGCGAGAGTACGCACTGCGTATTCTCGCGTATTCTCTCTCCAATTGCCGGTTTTCTGCATGCCCTGCGCATGCGCTGAAAACCGGCACTTGGTCTTTTGAAAAGGGGGCGGTTCCTCGGTGCATCGCGTGCGCGCTACAGGCTGCGCGCACGCTGTGCACTTCGTGCTTTGGACGCGCAGGTAAGTACGGAAGATTTTAGAAATGGAAAAAGGAGGAGTAAGACCCACTTTTAACAAGGTAAGTAGTGAATTAAGTTTTTTTGAATTTTTTTTTAACAGGTATATCTTTTTTAGAGACTTTAAAGACAGGTAAGTTTATTTTTATAACTTTTTAAAAGATTTTAAATTTTTTCAAAAATTTAATTTTTTATTTAAAATGGTTAATTTATTTAACTATGCTTATTTTATTAATGTGATGGGTTTTTTTTAAAATTTAATTGAGGTTTAGCTGTTATTTTGGGGGGGTGTAAGATTCATAGATTTCACAGCACGTCTGTGAAACTTATGAATGGAAGATGGTGTGCTGCCATTGGCTCTAACTGAGTCACGTGATCCCACAGCTCGCACGAATTCACTACGCCGGTGGGATACGCAAGCACTGCCCGGCTGATGTCTGGAACATCAAGTTCGTGCGAGCTGGATCTGAAAAAGCACACGCGGAGTGAGAGATCGCGGGGAAGCCTTACCCCCGCGGGAACAGAGCGAGATCAATTTCTGGGCCATGATAATTGATTAGACCTCTGTGTATACGTTATCTGATTTTCTTTCCTCCCCCACAGGTTTTTTGCAGTGCCTATCAGCAGCCTTTTCGGACAATTTATAATTGTAAACTGGAAACGTGAACGTATCATGAACACGATCGCGCTGTTTTTGAAGTTCTATGTCTATGCTGTTATGTTGGTAGGTGAAGGAGGTTTAGGCATTTGTGATGCTATGTGTAACTGAATTGAGCTGTACTAATATGCAGTCTCTTCCACTTTGTTAATTGGGTGCTTCGATAGAAAGCCTCATGCTTCCAATTTCACCTTTTTTAAAAAAAACTGGTGCATTGAGAACTGCCAAAAAAAACAGCCATTTTTTAGAACACCAGCCAGTAAAAAAAAATTTCTTAAAGATATAGGGGGAGAAATTGGGTATCGCCCATTTTGGGGCGCTAATATCGGCCGGGCGCAAAGTTTAGCGCCTGGCGCTAATTATCGCCTCCAACTGCAAAATTCGCCTCTATCGCCCCTGGAGGTGATTTGAGTGCTAAATCAGGCACTACGCACCTCAAGGCGCAAACATCAGCAAGCGAGGCGCTACCTCAGAACGCTACCGAAGCTCAGGCGATGCCAATTACCATGGAAGCCAGACACACTGGCGCCATCCAGTTCTTAAAGGGGAGGGGCCATCTTGCTGGTCAGCCACACCCTGCTCATTGCAGCCTTGAATCTCGGCCTGGAGTGATCTCAAAAGCAATTGTGTGGCAGCACTAATGGATAGGCTCAGGGAAAGAGCTCGGCACTTAGGAACCTCAAAAGTGGTGCTGAGGGCCAAAACTCCTTAGGACAGCGTTAAAACCAAAAATGTTGCCGACAAGAAAAGGCAGGAAGCGCCCGCCTTTAAATAGTGCTCCCCCAGCCCCTTCCCGACTTGAAAACATTCCCCTCTACCTGTGGTTCCTAGCGGCAGGCGCTAAGGCAGGGGGCGCAATTCAATATCCGGTCCAGGGCGTTGCACGCTCGACTGCGGACGCAGGAGATCGTGGCGGTGGTGTATAACGGTGCCGCAAAATGTCTGGTCAATTTCGCGAGCGACGCAAACATCACCGCGCTCGGGCGCTAGTTGCTTTGCGCCCTGTTAGCGCCCATCAACCGAACTTTTCCCCCATAAACTCTTAACCTACTTGTGCTGTGGTTTCCATTCCATTGCTTTCTCTGTGAGGCAGTAAGAGGAAAGAACAATGCTGAACACCAACCCTGGTAACATCCCACAGCTGAGCAGGCTGTAAATAGAGGCCAGATATACGGAGCCCCAGGTCAGTCGAGCATCCCTAACGAAGGGAAAGGGTGCCACACGTGGCTGCGCGACTGTATTCGGAGTACCGCTGTTGGAATATAATATGCAACAGCCTGAAATGCACACAACTGTTATGCTAAATAAATGCAGATCAAAGGGAAGCGGCATTTTATATGCGTTATCCACAAAAATGAAATTACTCAAGACAATTGTCAACTCAAATGTGGGATTAATTAATATTTGAACTTGTTCTATCTTAAGTTTAACATAAACTCTCGTTTTCAGTTTCTAACCAGGCCATTCCATACAAACATAAGATTCCCCTATCACATTGACACTTCAAGGATTGCACTTATGAGATATGCATCAGAATCCGAGGAAAACTATGAAAAATTAGGACACCACATGTACAGAAACATCAGTGTCACAAGCTTCATTAACGATGATTCCGTGGCTCCCACTGCTAGTGGCTCCAATATGTGCAGCCCGCAAGAGGTAAAATAACTTGTGAGAGAATCTGGTGTTATAATCTGTGTTAACATCCTGCTCTGGGAGAACAAAGTCTTTTTTTTGGCTGTGATTCATAGATGCAATGTGGTAGGGTAGTATTGAGCCAGTTCTCCAAAACACAAAATTGACTATAATTCACCACAAATTCCTAATCTCATGTAGCAATTGTACAAGGATTAATTGATTGAAGAAAGTGGGATGCTTTTCTTTCATGCATTTTAAGTTACTGACAAGCATAGAAGTTGCATATTACTGAACTAGGTAACCATACATATTCTCCTGACTATAAATTACGTGTTTGCTACCAAAGCCTTACACTCTCATCAGATATCAGTTGTAAAACTAGAGAAATGATGGGGCCAATCAGGTCAGTATCTGAGGCAGAAAGGGAGAACACCTTGGTAAAATTCAATGTCACTATACCAATAATTACGCCAAAGGCCGATCCTGAAAGTTGTCAATTGAACTATATCAGGGCAGCTCCTCCATTCTGCTCTTCCAAAGTCCATCAGTGAAATGATAACTGATGGGGAGGAACAGGAAATCCTTAAGTATGACAGACGTTAGTAGCCCCACAATGACGGTTCTAAATTGATTCCTAGCCCCCAATATTGGCTGCAAAAGTTCTCCTTCATCTTCAAAAATCTTTTGAGTGAAATTAATTGGTAGGGTTGTCCAATTTTGAAACATACCTTCTTATCCATTACAAAAGTGTGTTGCTGGGTGTTGTGGAAGAGCACATTGCTCTGCAGTTAGCCTGTTCTTGATGCTGACACAAAGTGTGACTTCACTTGTAACGCGCATCAAAAAAAGCAACTAGTTCATGCTTTGCCTATTTTAAGGGCACAAAGTTCTGTCAGTGCTTCTACCGAAACATCTATGTGCAGTGTTGAATAAACTGAGCGTTCGGATTCCTAAACTTACTTTCAATAGCACAGTCACTCTGTGGCCCAGCCTAATAGCAGCTAAGAGTTTTAAACTTTCTGCTGCTGAAGGAAAGTTTTCAAAGCGAGAATGATGGAATCTGAATCTAAACTTCCCCATGTTCCAGACGTGGGCAGTAACACCTACAGATTTTTTTGAACCTAGTCTGAAAGAAAGAAAAAAATAAAACAGGAAAAAAAGTAAAGTATATGTACATAGACACAATAGGCAAAATTCTATTTGATTGTATTTTCAATATGGGTAGGAAGATATTTGTACACAAATGCACCTTTTTAAATTTGATTAACCTAAATGAAGGGCTAAGATCCAAAGTCCAGGACGCCACCAAGGTTGAAAAGAGTAGAAGAAAAAGTAGTGATTAGGTGCTACCAAGTTTGGACTTAAAAAATCTACAGATTGTAGAGGAAGGAAAGACTGAGGGATGTAAGGAACTCCACAGATTTTATATCCTTGGAAAGGATGAGTTTGAGTAGTAAATAGCATGGCAAGTCTTGATTTCAGCACGATGATGCTCAAGGAGGAAGATTTGGAGCAAGACAGTAAAGTTCAGAGGAGCAATGTTAATATTGTAGCATTGATAAAGATAAGACCATTGTAATCTTATCCTGACAAATTCCCTTAAAATGGAGATTTTTTTTTTAACAACAAAAACGTTTGTTGCTTTTAGTTTTTTGCCAGTACTTTCTTAAACAGCAGTTAATTACTTCAATATAGTGTCTGACATGCAGTTGTATAATTATTTGTTTCACTTTATAGGATACAGATTTGACTAGAGATCTCTTGGAAAGAACTAAAAGCCAGATTGATTCCAGATTTGGATTCATTAAGAAGCAAGAGGTATAACACGGTAAATGCTGCAACTAAAATCTCCTTCAATTTGAAACTACAATGACTATGCTGTAGAAATGTTTCTACCCACAAAGCTCTTCAAATATTTTTAACTACTACCTGATCTCCTTTAGCGTTGCTCAGTCTGGGATCTGGAGCTCGGTGGTTGTGATGTTTAGTTGCTAAAATGGAGCTGTGTGTTTATCTGACCTGATGGTAACTGTTGAGGAAAGTCTTTGTAGATTGGCAGTTGCTTGTGTATTTCGAGTTCTTGTCCTTAGTTGGAGGTCAAGTTATCAAGGTCAGAAAAACCAGCAGGAAATGATTGGCTTTCTTATAATGCTTTTGGCACTTTGAAGAATTGCAAGACTTTTTATATAGATGTAGATTTATAAGAACACAAGAAATGGGAGCAGGAGTAGGCCATTTGGCCCTTTGAGCCTGCTCCGCCATTCAATAAGATCATGGCTGATCTTCTACCTCATCTCCACTTTCCTGCCCGATCCCCATATCCCTTGATTCCCTTAATATTCAAAAATCTATCGATCTCTGTCTTGAATATACTCAACGACTGAGCCTCCAGAGCCCTCTGGGGTAGAGAATCCCAAAGATTCACCACCCTCTGAGTGAAGAATGTTGACAAAATGCTTTCACTTGTGCTTCCTTTCAATTACTGTAGCATAACATTGTGGATTATGCGAACGGATTCTTATAAACATACAAATTTATTCTATTTATGGCCATAAGCCCTAGCTGCTTTCATTCATACAAAATATTTTTAATATGAAAATGACCTTTAATTCCGAAGTGATTTTATAGGTATAGTGCACCCTGGAGAAAAGCCACCAATTTGCTCACATGTGGCTCCATGACTCCTTCTACATGTGGCAGCTCCTGTATGTACACATTATAAGCCAGGTAACCTATATTCCCACCATGGAAAAGAATCAGTATTTTAGCTCAGAACAAGCTGTAGATATTGGAAGTGGTAATTTTTCAATAACTTTGTGTGTGCAGCAGCAATATACATGGTATATAATTTTCGTGCATTTAAGGGGTCATTTTAAAAATCCACTCTGCTGGTGAGAAACCTTGCTCATATACATGGCATATAGCTTCCCTGTGATTTGTGCGTGGTATAATTACGTGCGTGGAATATTTAGAGAAGCTAGTATTGTTCTCCTTAGAGCAGAGAAGGTTAAGAGGAGATTTAATAGAGGTGTTCAAAATTATGAAGGGTTTTGATAGCGTAAATAGGGAGAAACTGTTTCCACTGACATGAAGATTAGTAACAATTGAGTTAAAACAATGACTTGAACTAGAGCCAAAGAGGGAAAAAGGTCACTGCAAAGTGTGAAATATGCACTGTCTGGTAAAGGTTTTAAATTGATTCAGTTTTATTTTCATTTTTATCGAGACAAACCTACGGATTTAATGAAGAACTCCCAAGTTCGTCATCTCCAGGAAAGCCACAGTTTTAAATGGATACGACTCTGGTTGATGCTAAAAGTGAACATGTAAAGTCCAGTATTGCAACATTACTGTTAGCATACATTCTAACTGTGCGGGTATAATCAACACACCTGTATTTAGAACACTTATTATGTATGCTGTAGGTTATCTATTTTAAGTCTCATACTTCAAACATGTTCTTATATACAGGAAATAAATATTGCAGTTATTGTGGTGAAATGTATGTTTTTGTGTCGACAACTGAAAAATCTGACTAGATTTTATAAAATAAATACAAATGCAGGTCTTTATTGGATCTGGACAATGTTTGACATGAAAAAAGTCTAAATTCCTGATTAGGGGGTTTCTTTTTACAATTTACACACAAGCTAATGATAGATGAAGAATGAATAGAAAACTAAGAATGACCAAGAAGAACTCTATTTTGGCCTATACCGATTGAAAGAAGCAAAGCTGTGCTTTTATGTTGGTGTGGCTTGACGCTCTTTTGGTTCTCGCTCCTGTACTATACTGTTTTTTTGTCAAAACTAAGAAATGTAGTTAAATTAAAAGGAAAACTGCAAATGCTAGAAATTTGAAATAAAAGCAGAAAATGCTGGGAATACACAACAGGCCAATCAGCACCTCTGAAGAGAAAAGACAGGTTATGACATTTAATTTATCATTTATCGGAACTGAAGACTAAAAGATAGACAGACGGAAAAACAATTGAAAAGAAAAAGGGGAGGGGAGAGAATCAGCAGATGCAACATTCACATCGAAGGGTGGGTGAGTAGTGATTTTTTAACAGTATAGGAACATAAGTAAGTACAGGACCAGAAAAGACTGCAGTCCATCTGGCTGTTCGCAATAACTAATACCTCTAAATCACTCACTCCCTCATATCTAATTCTCTAAACTTTTCCACATTATCTTCCTCCTTGGACAATCCATTCCACACTTTCACTACCCTCTGCATAAAGTAGTTAAATCTAAAATCTCTGTGCACATTCTGTTTTCAAAGCTTGAGCCCGAGTCCTAGAGTTTGTGGCAATATCAGACATTCTCAGGGTTCAATTATGTATTTGCTGAAGAATCCGGAATACTTGAATAATGTCTCCCACTAGCCTCCTTTTCTCCAGAGTAAACAATCCCAGGCTCTTCAAACTTTTCTCAAAGCTCAGATGTATTGAAGAACGAAAGAACTTGCATTTATATAGAGCCTTTCACAACCTCAGGACGTACCAAAACATTTGACAGCCAATTAAGTACTTTTACATTGTTGTAATGTAGGAAACGTAGCAGTGTTTGTAGGTCCCACAAACAAATGAAATAAATGACCAGATCAAGTTTTTAGGTTTCAGGAGGGAATTCGAGTTTAGGGCCGAGGCAGCTGAAGGCACAGCCACTAATGCTGGAGCAATCAAAATCGGGAAAGCACAAGTGGCCAGAAATGGAGGAGCGCAGAGATCTCGGAGGATTGTAGGGCTGGAGGTTAGAGATAGGGAGGGGTGAGGCCATGGAGGGATTTGAAAACAAGGTTGAGAATTTTAAAATCGAGTATCCCTGTAGCTTGGAGCTACTTAGTTTACACTGCCAGTTAGTTTCCTTCCTGATATCATTAGCCTGTATTTATCCACATTAAATGCCATTTGCCACTCATCAGCACATGTTCCCAATCTATCCAGATCTCTGAGTATTTGATTTGCCTACTCTCTAGAAGCCTATCTAGGAAGATATGTTGTTTACTGAACATAGCAATATGAAGGATTTTAACTAACATACATATTTGAAACCAGAAGAGAACATTCAATGGAATGAAAGACCTTCCACTGTCTGCAGTTTTGACTACTTTGTTAACCTGCTTGCTGGAGTGTTTTTGGTGATGGGCCTATTGATCCAACACATTCAATATTCCTCATCAACTTTCAAAGTATGTAAATCATGACAAATAATAAATACAGCTCAAAATTACAGTTAATTTTCAACAAACATTGGTGCATCAGAAACTTCAACCAGCAAGCAAAAATGTGTATCCTTTGTTTTTCTGTTTTGAGGGAGGTACAGGGACATTGTTAATGCCATTAATGATTTGTATCTACTGAAGAAAGAAAAAAGACTTGCATTTATAATAGCACCTTTCGCGACCACTGGATGCCCCAAAGCGCTTTACAGCCAATGAGGGCAACACGGTGGCATAGTGGTTAGCACTGGTGCTTCACAGCGCCAGGGACCCGGGTTCGAATCTGACCTCGGGTGACTGTCTGTGTGGAGTTTGCACATTCTCCCCGTGTCTGCGTGGGTTTCCTCCGGGTGCTCCGGTTTCCTCCCACAGTCCAAAAATGTGCGGGTTAGGTTGATTTGGCTATGATAAATTGACCCTTAGTGTTAGGGGGGGATTAAATAGGTGGGGTTATGGGGATAGGATGGGATATGTTAGGGGGAATTAAATACGGTGGGATAGGTGCAGGCTTGATGTGGGGATTCTGTGTGAGAAAGCAGGGACAGGGTACTGGATTTTGGATGATCAGCCATGATCGTATTGAATGGTGGAGCAGGCTCGACGGGCCGAATGGCCTACTCCTGCTCCTAGTTTCTATGAAATACTTTTTGAAGTGCAGTCACTGTTGTAATGTAGGAAACGCGGCAGTCAAATTGCACACAGCAAGCTCCCACAAACAGCAATGTGATAATGACCAGATAATCTGTTTTAGTGAAGTTGATTGAGCGATAAATATTGGCCAGGACAACTGAAATTCAGTCATCATTCTGTTGAGTGGAGTAGCTCAAACAAACTGGTACCTTGATGATTTAATTGGTGCTCACTGTTACATCAGGCCCAATTGCCTGGTAGCATTTGTTCTCTAGCCTCATACAGACACGATGGGTCGAATGGCCTCCTTCTCTGCCGTAAATTTCTGAGTCTATGAGCTGAAGAATGGCATTGGGAAAAGCCCAGGCACAGCCCCATATCCGTCCTGTAGCATGAATCAGCACCTCCCAGGAGAGAAAAGATAGACTAAAATGAACAGGTAAAAAAAATGTTCTTCATATTTCACAATATTTGCGAGGCGTGCAGATAGCAACATCCTATCTTTAAGAATGGCAACGGCGGGAATGGTAATTGATACCCGATTGGCTACCACAGTGTATCTATTTCTTGTGTCTGACGCCGTGCGTGGCGAGGGTCCCGCCTCCTCCGCGCTCCGATAGGCTGGGAAGTGGCGAGCTGCCGGTGTGTATGGCCGGAACCTCCTGTCAATCAGCGAGAGCCGCGCCGGCGAATGCGAAAGTAAAAGGAGGCGGCGCTGTGGAGTGCTGGCGTTATGTTATTTTATTTTAAGGCCTTTTTTTTTGCAAACCACTGACAGGGGTCAAGATTTGATTTTGCGCTGAAGATTTTCCATTATTTGCAGAGGTAGAATAAAGGATTTTTTTAAAAAATAGCTTTTATGTGTGCTTTGCGGTTTTAAGAGCTGCGTTTTTTAAGTGTTTGAACAAGGACTGGCCTGCAGAGCCCTGTACAAACACAGAGCCCTGGCTAAATATTGTGCTATCAGAGCAAAGCAGCTTGCCTTCACATCATGCCATCTCTTTCCTTAAGAGGTTTGTAATCCAGGGACAGTGTCAAATGTTTCGGAGAGGAAATGGAGATGGTGGAGGTTAGAATGACTCTCTCATTGCTTTGGGGCCTGGTTTGTCAGTAAGGGGCAATGGACGAGAGGTTTTGTTTTGGGTGGGAGAGAAGTGGAGTGACAGCATTTTCTGTTAATATCATTTCAAAAATGAAAGGTCGAAAAGGCACAGAAAGCTTTCATCATTCCTCCCAGTCACGAAGTGTAGTTGCTTTTTAATCACGAGTAAAGGAATGGACCGGCGTTACGCTAGAGTCTGTAACAAACATCAAATCCAGAGTTCCTTGGGTCAAAGCTTCAAATATATTATTCAGGGAGGTTCTTATGGCTCTCTTTCCTAAAAAGAAGATTCAAATATGCTCAAAGTATACTGTCTAACAACTTTTAATTTAATTTGATCAGTTTTACTTTATATAGGTTTCTAAGTTTTATTAAGTGTTGAGGGTGGGGTATTGTGTGTAATAGTGACACCTAGCACACAAGAAACTAATACCTGGTACTGACATAGATTGATCATGTATTTGGGAACTTGGTACTTTTAGTATATTTTTGTGCACAATGTACTCAATGTACAGTTTTGGATCAGTTTATGGTGCATGTTATATGTGATTGGATATTCAGCAACATGAGACATTCATTATACTTGCTGATAAAGACCCTTTGGAATGCCTGTGTTGTGTGTGCTGCTTTATTTAAACAAAAATACTGGCATTATCAATATTTATCATAGAGGTGGTTTTTTTTAGAAGTAGTGGGTGAAGTTTTATGCCAAAGCACTGATGGTAAAACATTCACCCATGGTTGTTATTATCCAAGTCAAGCTGTATCTGCTAGGAATGTGTTTATGCTAATCTGCTTAGTGGACGTTTTCAATGACTCCAAAGAATTTTTAGTGCAAAATAGAGGTACTTGAGCAGCAAATTGCGCTGCATGTTGTTAGGGTAGAAATCACAGGATGCCCTGCTGTACCAAAACATTTGACTTATCTAGAGTATGGGCTCTGCAGTCTGTGCAACAAAATTGCATATTAATTGTGTTTTAATCCTTACACAATTTATTTAGGAAGTGTTTCATTTCAGGAAGTGTTAATTTTTGCCTACTTTTTATGTAATTTCACCTATCCAGAGATGTAGCAAAGTTAATTTTTCTTTCAAAATTTTTCTCTGGGACATGGGAAAAGGAAAATGTGATCAGTGTGCTGTACTTCCAGTTAAAGTGGTAAGAGAAGGGATGGAACCATCTTCCACTGTTAGATACATGTCCTGGTTTGCTAATAACAATGAAGTACACGCTGCGAGATGTTATTACTTAAATATGGAGCATCATCCCCAGATTACAGGTCATTTAAAAAGCAAACCTGTGTTGGGACTTGTTTATAAAGTCTTAAGGGAATGTTTTAAGCTGTGAGAATTTATGATGAGCATAGCAACAAGAAGTTGCTGTGCTTCGTGGTATATGTGGTAAAAGGGTCCATCTCACAGGTAGATGTTCTATTAGTTTAAATGACTCGTTATTCGCACAAATAAAATTATAACATTTGGTTTTGTTTTGTTTCTGTAGCATGTTATTCTGGCGGAATTGGTACAGTTCCCAGTATCTGGGGGGACGATCTGCGTCCCAGTTTTCTGATGGCAGTTTCCTTTTTGCCCCGGATCCGGAAGAGTCGCTGGCCCAGATGATAAACCGCACGTTAACGGATGACACTGCAGCAGCAGATGAGGATCTGGATTCTGCTCTCTTATTTGGAAACCTACGTGGGAATGTAGTTGGGATGCGTTATTATACTGGAGTGGTAAGATCTATCTCTCTCGTGTAATAGTAATGACCGTATTTAACTTATATCTTCAGTTTGGCACGTATGAGCAGTTTGGCACGTATGAGCAGTTTGGCACGTATGAGCAGTTTGGCACGTATGAGCAGTTTGGCACGTATGAAGAGTGCAATAACCAGTTGAAGTACTGATTTAAATGCGGGGGTTAAGGTACAGAAGTTGCTTATTACGAAGAGCACTCCAGACAAATTGAAGGTATTGTGTATCAGAAGAACTAAATAGGCACAATGGTGCAGTGTAAAATCTGTAGTTTATTGTTTTTGAACAACTTCACAGATCTTGTTGCATCTTTGAGGTGTTCAAAGGCATTGTCTTTGGGGAGAGGGGCTCCCTTTTTTAGGTTTGTCCAGGCCATACTTCATTCCCTGATCTGTACCTCAACTCCATTTATTTGCCTTTGATCCGTATCCCTGGATACCCTTGCCTAATAAAAATCTGATGATCTCCGTCTTGAAAAAGTCTACCAGCACCCACAGTCCTTTGGGAAGAGAATTCCAGATTTCTGCTACCCCTTTGTGTAAAAAAAAAAAGTGCTTCCTGATTTCACTCCTGAACAGCTAAGCTCTAACTTTTATTGCACCCCTTGTTCTTGAACTCCTCCACCAGAAGAAATCGCTTCTCTGTATCAACTCTTATCAAATCCTTTTATCATTTTAAATACCTCAGTTAGCTCACCCTCATGCTTCTAAACTCATGGCAAGTTTATGCAACCGGTCCTCCTAATTTAGTTCATTAATCCCGGTATCATTCCGGTAAATCTGTGCTGTATCCCCTCCCAAGCCAATATATGCTTCCTGAGGTGCCATACCCAAAACTGAACGCAGTACTCCAGATCGGGTCTGATCAAGGCTCTGTACAACTGAAGCACCGCTTTCTCTCTATTTTAAATTCCAACCACCTTGACATAAAGACCAACATTGCATTTTTCTTTTTGATTACTTTTTGTACCTGTGTTCATTGAGTGGATAAAATAAAAATTTTGATCAGGGGTCTGCTGTCTTAAGTACACAGAACCAAGACATCTGATAAGCCATAATTGGTTGAAATCATATGAAGTGGCCTAGATTTTATAATCGGCATTATTTTAATGCTGGCTGCAACCAGTGTAAATGGGTTATGGCTACTCTTTCAAATAGCTTGATTGGAAAAATCTAGGCTGCTGATTTCTATTTAAACTATTAAGGGAAAAGTGTTTTTTTTAAATTCGTTTATGAGATCTGGGCGTCGCTGGCAAGGCCAGCATTTATTGCCCATCCCTACTTGGCCTTGAGAAGGTGGTGGTGAGCCGCCTTCTTGAACTGCTGCAGTCCGTGTGGTGATGGTACTCCCACAGTGATCTTAGGGAGGGTGTTCCAGGACTTTGACCCAGCGACGATAAAGGACTTGGCGATATACTTCTAAGTCAGGATGGTGGGGATCTTGGAGGTGGTGGTGTTCCCATGCGCCTGCTGCCCTTATCCTTCTAGGTGGAAGAGGTTTGGGAGGTGCTGCCGAAGAAGCCTTGGCGAATTGCTGCAGTGCATCTTGTAGATGGTACACACTGCAGCCATGGTACGCCGGTGGTGGAGGGAGTGAATGTTTAAGGTGGTGGATGGGGTGCCAATCAAGCGGGCTGCTTTGTCCTGGATGGTGTCGAGCTTCTTGAGTGTTGTTGGAGCTGCACTCATCCAGGCAAGTGGAGAGTATTCCATCACATTCCTCACTTGTGCCTTGTAGATGGTGGAAAGGCTTTGGGGAGTCAGGAGGTGGGACACTCTCTGCAGAATACCTAGCCTCTGACCTGCTCTTATTGCCACAGTATTTATGTGGCTGGTCCAGCTAAGTTTCTGATTATTGGTGACCCCAGGATGTTGATGGTGGGGGATTTGGTGATGGTAATGCCGTTGAATGTCAAGGGGAGGTGGTTAGACTCTCGCTTGCTGGAGATAGTCATTGCCTGGCACTTCTGTGGCGCGAATGTTACCTGCCACTTATCAGCCGAAGCCTGAACGTCGTTCAGGTCTTGTTGCATGCGGGCATGGACTGCTTCATTATCTGAGGAGTTGTGAATGGCGCTGAACACTATGCAGTCATCAGCGAACATCCCCATTTCTGACATTACGTTGGAGGGAAGGTCATTGATGAAGCAGCTGAAGATGGTTGGGCCTAGGACACTACCCTGAGGAACTCCTGCAGCGATGTCCTGGGGCTGTGATGATTGACCTTCAACCACCACAACCATCTTCCTTTGTGCTAGGTATGACTCCAGCCAGTGGAGCGTTTTCCCCCTGATTCCCATTGACTTCAGTTTTACTAGGGCTCCTTGATGCCAGACTCAGTCAAATGCTGCCTTGATGTCAAGGGCAGTCACTCTCATCTCACCTCTGGAATTCAGCTCCTTTGTCCATGTTTGGACCAAGGCTGTAATGAGGTCGGGAGCCGAGTGGTCTTGGCGGAACCCAAACTGGGCATCAGTGAGCAGGTTATTGGTGAGTAAGTGCCGCTTGATAGCACTGTCGATGACAACTTCCATCACTTTGCTGATGATTGAGAGTAGACTGATGGGGCGGTAATTGGCCGGGTTGGATTTGTCCTGCTTTTTGTGGACAGGACATACCTGAGCAGTTTTCCACATTGTCGGATAGATGCCAGTGTTGTAGCTGTACTGGAACAGCGCGGCTAGTTCTGGAGCACAAGTCTTCAGCACGATAGCTGGGATGTTGTCGGGGCCCATAGCCTTTGCTGTATCCAGTGTGCTCAGCCGTTTCTCGATATCACGTGGAGTGAATAGAATTGGCTGAAGACTGGCTTCTGTGATGGTGGGTGACATGAATCTTGTATGAAGTAATACTGGGCGGCCTGCTGGTGGCGCTGTCCAGGGAGAGTATAAATACTCGGGCATGAGCCCAGCTTGCTTAGGACATTCCTCAACAGGAACTAGTGAAGGACACAACTAGATCTCCATGTTGAGAACCAGTTGATTAAAGCTTTGTTTAACGCTTGGACCAAGTGCCTAGTAGTTTTCTTACGTCAGTGGGGACCTCGGGAGAAGGCCAATATGGATCATCCACTCGGCACTTCTGGCTGAAGATGGTTGCACATGCTTCAGCCTTGTCTTTTGCACTCACGTGCTGGGCTCCACCATCATTGAGGATGGGGATATTCTTGGAGCCTCCTCCTCCCGTTAGTTGTTTAATGGTCCACCACCATTCACGATTGGATGTGGCAGGACTGCAGAGCTTTGATCTGATCCGTTGATTGTGGGATTGTTTAGCATGCTGCTTCTGCTTTTTAGTATGCATGTAGTCCTGTGTTGCAGCTTCCCCCAGGTTGGCACCGCATTTTTAGGTACGCCTGATGCTACTCCTGGCATGCTCTTCTACACTCCTTGTTGAACCAGGGTTGGTCCCCTGGCTTGGTGGTAATGGTAGAGTGAGGGATATGCTGGGCCATGAGATTACAGATTGTGGTGGAATACAATTCTGCTGCTGCTGATGGCCCACAGCGCCTCATGGATGCCCAGTTTTGAGCTGCTAGATCCATCCCATTTTGCACGGTGGTAGTGCCACACAACACGATGGAGGGTGTGCTCAGTGTGAAGTCGGGACTTCGTCTCCACAAGGACTGTGCGGTGGTCACTGCTACCAATGCTGTCATGGACAGATGCATCTGCGACAGGTAGATTGGTGAGGACGAGGTCAAGTAGGTTTTTCCCTCGTTCACTCACCAACTGTTGCAGGCCCAGACTGGCAGTTATGTCCTTCAGGGCTCGGCCAGTAGTGGTGCTATTGAAGTCTCCCACCCAGAGTACATTCTGTGCCCTTGCTACCCTCAGTGCTTCTTCCAAGTGGTGTTCAACATGGAGGAGTACTGATTCATCAGCTGAGGGAGGGCGGTAGGTGGTAATCAGCAGGAGGTTTCCTTGCCCATGCTTGACCTGAAGCCATGAGACTTCATGGGGTCCGGAGTCAATGTTGAGGACTCCCAGGGCCACTCCTTCCTGACTGTATACCATTGTGCCACCACCCCTAGTGGGTCTGTCCTGCCGGTGGGACAGGACATACCCAGGGATGGTGATGGAGGAGTTTGGGACATTGGCTGAAAGGTATGATTCTGTGAGTATGACTATGTCAGGCTGTTGCTTGACTAGTCTGTGGACAGCTCTCCCAATTTTGGCACAAGTCCCCAGATGTTGGTGAGGAGGACTTTGCAGGGTCGACTGGGCTGGGTGTGCCGTTGTCGTGTCCGTAGACGGTGCCGAGGTCGATGCCGGGTGGTCCGTCCGGTTTCATTTTTATTAGTTTGTTTCGTAGCGGTTAGTTACAACTGAGTGACTTGCTAGGCCATTTCAGAGGGCAGTTAAGAGTCAACCACATTGCTGTGGGTCTGGAGTCACATATAGGCCAGACCAGGTAAGGACGGCAGATTTCCTTCCCTAAAGGACATTAGTGAACCAGATGGGTTTTTACGACAATCCGATAGTTTCATGGTCTCCATTACTGATGCTAGTAATTATTCCAGATTTATTTAATTAACTGAATTTAAATTCCCCAGCTGCCATGGTGGGATTTGAACTCGCGTCTCTGGATCATTAGTCCAGGCCTCTGGATTACTAGCCCAGTGACATTAGCACTACGCTACCGTTCCCGTATCATGTACAATCTACCATAATAGTTTGCACTTCCAGACCACATTACCTGATTTTTCTCTCTCTCTCTCTCTGTTGATTTCCCTCTTTGAAACATAAAAGCAATGGTAGAACTAATTACGCTGTAATACATCAGTGATAGCCCAGGAATAAATTTTAACTGAAGTGGTGTGCTTTTAAGTTTTATTATTTACTTATCCTTGTTGCTATTGGGCCAACATTTGCCCGCGGGCGGACGCCGCCTACCTGCAAAATGTCTACAAAAGTACCTGGTGGCCCGGGAGGTATGGAGGCTCGCGATCCTGGGCCTCTCCGGGTCTGCGCGGGCAGAGGCCCACGTATCCCAGGGGCGCAAGCAGTTCGTAGGCGCTCCTGGGATCACGTGGGCCGGCCCAACCAATGGAAGAAGGGAATCACCATTCATACTTTTGACAGTTCTATACGTACGGAACTGTCATAAGTATGAATGGGGATCACTTAAAAAATACACCAACACATGAAAAACACTTTTTTAAAATTATATATTTAAAATTAATTAAAATGCCATTTAATTAAATTTTTTAAACAAAAGTTTTATTTTTTGAAAAAATAAATTAAATGTTTTTACGGGGCTAAAAATAAACTTACCTTTTTGAAGAGTATTTTTAATTTATACATAAGTGATCAAATTTTATTTTTCTATTTTTTAAAACTCTCTTTTTGCTGGTAAAAGCAGGCCTTACGCCTGCTTTTGCCAGGCGTAAGAATTTGACGGGCATTCAGCGGAAGTTGTGCAAATAGCGCAACTCTCCACCCGCAGAGGCCCATCTCCCGCAGATGCGGAGGATCTGTCAAGAGAATTCTTGACAGATCGCAAGTGCTGGGTTTGAGCGCATGCGCTTCATATGTCTAAACCCGGAACTTGCGCGGCCCCTACGGACACGTATGCACCCGCGGGGGTCGCAAAATACGGCCCATTGTAATTTTCCTCCTCATCATTCCTTGAAAATTCATCGTATAAAATGGCAGTTACCAGTCACGCCTTCCCTCTTCCTCTTTCCTCTGGAAAATGCCCCTTGTTCTTAGATATGGCCATTAATACCTTATTGTAGTATTAGCAAGATTACTTGGGGTGAAATTGCTCTGTGCGATATTAAGAACATAACATAATAATCATGTTCAGAAATTAGCTTATCTTGACATTTTTAAAGCAAGGTCCTTTTTTTTTGGGTTAATGTAGAATCATAGAATGATACAGCACAGAAGGAGGCCATTCAGCCCATCATGCCTGTGCTGGCTCTTTAGTAGAGCTATCCAATTAATCCCATTCCCTTTCTCTGTCCCCATAGCCCTGTAACTTTTTACACTTCAAGTATTTATCTAAGTCTCTTTTGAAAGTTACTATTGAAACTGCTTCCACCGCCCTTTCAGGCAGTGCATTCCAGATCACAACAACGCACTGTGTTTTTAAAGATAAGGGGAAAAAAAATGTTTCTCCTGTCGCCTCTGGTTCTTTTGCCAATCACCTTAAATCTGCGTCCTCAGGTTACTAACCCTTCTGCCACTAAAAACAGTTTCTCTTTATTTACTTTATCTCAACCATGGATGACTTTGAACACCTCTATCAAATCTGTCCTTAACCTTCTCTGCTCCATGGAGAACAATCTCAGCTTCTCCAGTCTCTCCACATAAGTGAAGTCCCTCATCTCTGGTACCATCCTAGTAAATCTCTCTGGCACCCTCTCTAAGGTCTTGACATTATTCCGAAAGTGTGGTGCCCAGAATTGAACACAATACTCCAGCTGAGGCCTAACCAGTGATTTATAAAGGTTTAGCATAACCTCCTTGCTTTTGTACTCTATTCCTCTATTAATAAAGCCAAGGATCCCATTTGCTTTTTTGAACAGCCTTCTCAACTTGTCCTGCCACCTTCAAAGACTTGTGTACAAACACCCCCAGGTCTCTTTGTTCCTGCACCCCCTTTAAAATTGTACCATTTAGTTCATATTACCTTTCCTCATTCTTCCTACCCAAATGTATCACTTCACACATTCTGCGTTAAATTTCATCTGCCATGTGTCTGCCCATTTCACCAGTCTGTCTATGTCCTCCTGAAGTCTGATACTATCCACCTCGTTTTTTATTACATATGAGTTCTTTAAAATGAGACACAAATTACATAAAAACATTAACACTTGTTAATATCTATCAGCATTATTTCACCCTGACTGTAACATAGATTCCGAATCTGCTAAAAGTGTGTTTTTTTTTTAGTGAAGTGCATAGGAAGAGGGTGCATATTTTTCCACAAATGACCAGTGATTCTAGCTACAAAAAAGTGAGATGGAAGATCAAATGCTCATAACTGTTTCCATCAGTCAGCTTTATCACAATAGACCCCCCCCTCCTTTGATTTCCTGAAAAGAGTAAACTTGAGTGTCTGCTGGAGGGTTGGTGCAGATTGTCACAACGTGATTTAGTTTTATTTCACTGCCCAACTCGGTGCTGCAATCAGCGTTGAGCATTTCTGTATCCTCTTGGAATGCTGCAGTATTCTCAAAACAAGCATGGGGAGTCTCCAGTGACCACACTAATGCTTGGCACAGCTCTTGATATACAAAATGACCTGAAAGGAGTCGGCAGCCCCGGAGAAGGCAGAGGATAAAGAGCGCGGGAGGCCGAGGACAGTGGACCTGAAAGGAGTCGGCAGCCCCGGAGAAGGCAGGATAATTCAGAGCAGCTGAAGGCAGTTAAGTAGGGAAATTAGGTCTATAAAAACAGGCTTCGCAGTGCGATCGGCACTGAGTGCGATTTGCACAGAGTGCTGAGAGTTGGGTGAGTGAGGGAGTTAGGTGGGTGAGAAGTGGAAGGAGGAGCTCGCTTGCTTCGCCTTTGCTTTCCCTAACTTTTCACTCTAGGATCTGGTTCTTACTTTACACCCAGGAAAGAGTCTGAGAGC
The DNA here is from genome assembly GCA_030390025.1 of Squalus acanthias. Taxonomy (NCBI): domain Eukaryota; kingdom Metazoa; phylum Chordata; class Chondrichthyes; order Squaliformes; family Squalidae; genus Squalus; species Squalus acanthias. The sequence continues at coordinate 16,610,963 of CM059429.1, forward strand.
GGGAGCAGTCAAACAACAACAACAACTGCAAAACCGCTGAAGTGACGTCACAACCAGGGAAGGAGCTGATTGGTAAGTAGGACCTGGTGAGTATTTCTACAGTCCAGTCATTAAAGTAAAAGTAAGGTCTCTAGTTTAGAGTGAGTAGTGTTTAAAGTGAAGTAAGGTCCCTAGCATATTTAATATTCTTTAATTTAGAGGGAGTAAATTAAGGGTAGGACATGGCAGGGCAGCTCGGCAGCGTGGAGTGCTCCTCCTGTGCTATGTGGGAAGTCAGGGACACTTTTGGTGTCCAGGGCGAACACGTGTGCAGGAAGTGTCTCCAGCTGCAGCTACTCGAAATTTGCGTTTCGGAGCTGGAGCTGCGGCTGGAGTCACTGTGGAGCATCCGCGAAGCTGAGATCTTCATGGATAGCACATTTAACGAGGTGATCACACCGCAGGTAAAGAGTGCACAGGCAGAAAGGGAATGGGTGACCGCCAGACAGAGTAAAACAACTAGGAAGGTAGTGCAGGAGTCCCCTGGGTGCAGCTCCCTCTCCCAATAGATTTTCCGTTTTGGATACTGCTGGGGGAGATGGTTTCTCAGGGGAATGCAGCAAGAGCCAAGTCCGTGGCACTATGAGTGGCTCAGCTGCACAGGAGGGGAGGAAAAAGAGTGGGAGAGCAATAGTGGTAGGGGATTCTATCGTAAGGGGAACAGATAGACGTTTATGTGGCCGCAGATGTGACTCCAGGATTGTATGTTGCCTCCCTGGTGCCAGGGTCAAGGATGTCACTGAGCGGCTGCAGGACATTCTGAAGGGGGAGGGTGAACAGCCAGAGGTCGTGGTCCATATAGGTACCAACGACATAGGTAGAAAGAGGGACGAGGTCTTGCAAGCAGAATATAGGGAGCTAGGAAATAAATTAAAAAGCAGGACCTCAAAGGTAGTAATCTCGGGATTACTCCCAGTGCCACGTGCTAGCGAGAGTAGAAATAGGAGAATAGACCAGATGAATGCGTGGCTGGAGAGATGGTATAGGAGGGAGGGATTTAAGTTCCTGAGGCATTGGGACCGATTCTGGGGAAGGTGGGACCTGTACAAGCTGGATGGGTTACACCTCGGCAGAACCGGGACCAATATTCTCGCAGGGGGGTTTGCTCGTGCTGTTGGGAAGGATTTAAGCTAGTTTGTCAGGGGGCTGGGAACCTAAGTGTGGGCCCAGAACAGAGAGAAACAAAGCTGGAAGTGCAAGTTAGAAAAGTAGTCAGCAAAACTAGTAGGGAGCAGAAACAAAGGCCAACAGTAAAGAGGGTCAAAGTGCAGAAAAATATTAAACAGGCAACGTTGAAGGCACTTTATCTAAATGCACGTAGCATTCGCAACAAGGTGGATGAATTAATGGCACTAATAGAAGTACAGGAAACTCTTTGGTATCCGGCACCGGCGTGGTGCCGGTTGATCAAAAGTTCCGGATAACGGAGAGTTATATCTACCGAGGTTATTTTTAACAAACAAAAATCAGACTCCTGTTACTGCCGTGTTCGGACTTCCGACAGCGCCAGGAGGCCGAGTAGTGGCACTTTGGAGAACTACCCCCACTGACTAACTCGGCGTTCGCGGGAGACTCGGACTCGGACTCGGCAACATTGCCGGTTATTTGAGAGGAGTTTTCGGAGTATGATTTTTGCCGGTTAAGAGAGAATTCCGGATATTTAGGTGCCGGTTAAACAAGAGTTTCCTGTAAATGGGTATGATGTAATTGCCATTACAGAGACATGGTTGCAGGGTAACCAAAGCTGGGAACTGAATGTTCCAGGGTACTCAACATTTAGGAAGGACAGACTAAAAGGAAAAGGAGGTGGTGTATCGCTGTTAATAAGGGATGAGATCGGTACGGTAGAGATAAAAGATCTTGGCTTGGCAGATCGTGATGTAGAACTGGAATCAGTTTGGGTGGAGCTAAGAAACAGCAAAGGGCGGAAAACATTGGTGGGAGTTGTGTATAGGCCACCAAACCGTAATGGTAATGTAGGGCACAGTATCAGTCAAGAGATTAGAAGTGCATGTAACAAGGGCAATACGGTAATCATGGGGGACTTCAATCTACATATTGACTGGGCAAATCAAATTACCACTAATGGTGTGGAGGATGAATTCTTGGAATGCATGCGAGATGGTTTCCTGGATCAGTATGTGGAGGAACCAACCAGGGAACAGGCTATTCTGGATCTGGTACTGTGTAATGAGAAAGGGCTAATCAATAATCTTGTGGTAAAGGGGCCTTTAGGGACAAGTGACCATTATATTAAGTTTGAGAGTGATGTAGTCCAATCTGAAACTAAGGTCTTCAATCTAAACAGAGGAAACTACAAGGGTATGAGGGACAAGTTGGCCATGGTAGATTGGGAGACTACACTAAAAAGTATGAAGGTGGACATACAATGGCTAACATTCAAGGAAATAATGCATAATTTGCAACGAACATATATTCCTCCAGGGCATAAAAACCCAAAAGGAAAAGTGATCCAACCATGGCTAACAAAATAAGTTAAAGCTAGCATTAAGTCAAAGGAGGAAGCTTAAAGTTGCCAGAAAAAGCGGTCAGCCTGAGGATTGGGATCTGTTTAGAAATCAGCAAAGGGGGACCAAGAAATTGATAAAGAAAGGGAAAATGGAATATGAGCACAAACTAGCAAAAAATATAAAAACGGATTGTAAAAGCTTCTATAGGTATGTGAAAAGGAAAAGACTGGCGAAGGTAAATGTAGGTCCTTTACAGTCAGAGACGGGAAAATTTATCATGGGGACTGAGGAAATGGCAGAGAAATTAAATAAATACTTTGTTTCTGTCTTCACTGAGGAAGACACAAAACACCTCCCAGAAATACGAGAAAACCAAGGGTGTGGCGAGAATGAGGAACTTAAAGAAATTATTATTAGTAAAAAAACAGTACTAGCAAAATTAATGGGACTAAAAGTCGATAAATCCCAAGGACCGGATGACTTACATCCTAGGGTTTTGAAAGAGGTGGCCATTGGATAGTGGACGCATTGGTTGTCATCTTCCAAAATTCTACAGATTCTGGAACGGTTCCTGCAGATTGGAGGATAGCAAATGTAACCCCACTATTTAAGAAAGGAAGGAGAGAGAAAACGGGGAACTACAGACCTGTTAGCCTCACATCAGTAGTTGGGAAAATGCTGGAATCTATTATAAAGGATGCAATAACTGGGCACTTAGAAACTAATAGTAGGATTGGGCAGAGTCAACATGGATTTATGAAAGGGAAATCCTGTTTGACAAACCTATTGGAGTTCTTTGAGGATGTAACTAGTGGAGTAGACAAAGGGGAACTGGTAGATGTGGTGTATTTGGATTTTCAGAAGGTCTTCGATAAGGTCCCACACAAGAGGTTGGTGAACAAAATTAGGGCACATGGAATTGGGGGTAATATACTAGCATGGATTGAGAATTGGTTGACAGACAGAAAACAAAGAGTAGAGATAAACGGGTCTTTTTCAGGATAGCAGGCTGTGACTAGTGGGGTACCGCAAGGATCGGTGCTTGGGCCCCAGCTATTCACAATCTATATCAATGATTTGGATGAGGTGACTAAATGTAACATTTCCAAATTTGCTGATGACACAAAGTTAGGTGGCAGTGTCAGATGTGAAGAGGCTTCAAGGGGATCTCGACAGGCTCAGTGAGTGGGCGAGAACATGGCAGATGGATTATAATGTGGATAAATGTGAAGTTATCCACTTTGGTAGAAAAAACAGAAAGGCAGAGTATTTCCTAAATGGTGAAAGATTGGGGAATGCAGATGCTCAAAGGGACCTGGGTGTCCTTGTACATGAGTCACAAAGTGAATGTGCAGGTGAAGCAAGCCATTAGGAAGGCAAATGGTATGCTGGCCTTCATTACAAGAGGATTTGAGTACAGGAGTAAAGAAGTCTTACTCCAATTATATAGGGCCTTGGTGAGACCACACCTGGAGTACTGTGTACAATTTTGGTCTCCTTACCTAAGGAAGGATATACTTGCCATAGAGGGAGTGCAACAAAGGTTCACGAGATTGATTCCTGGGATGGCGGGACTGTCGTATGAGAAGAGATTGAGTAAACTAGGCTTGTATTCTCTTGAATTCAGAAGAATGAGAGGGGATCTCATTGAAGCATACACAATTATTACAGGACTTGATAGGGTGGATGCTGGGAGAATGTTTCCCTTGGCTGTGGAGTCTACAACCAGGGGCCACAGCCTCAGGATAAAGGGTAGGCCATTCAGGACTGAGATGAGAAGAAATTTCTTCACACAGAGGGTGGTGAATCTTTGGAATTCTCTACCCCAGAGGGCTGTGGAGGCTCAGTCATTGGGTATATTCAAAACAGAAGTCGATAGATTTCTGACTAGTAAGGGCATCAAGGGATATGGCGATAAGGCTGGTGAATGGAATTGAGGCAGAAGATCAGCCATGATCTCATTGAATGGCGGAGCAGGCTCGAAGGGCCAAATAGCCTACTCCTGCTTCTATTTCTTATGTTCTTAATGCCATAAATTATGGAGGTCCTGACACACACTCACACTCACACTCACTCTCACACTCACTCTCACTCTCACTCTCACTCTCCTCACTCTCGCTCTCACTCGCTCTCACTCGCTCTCACTCGCTCTCACTCGCTCTCTCTCGCTCTCTCTCACTCTCACTCTCTCTCACTCCCTGCCCCCCCCCACCCCATCAAAGGCTTATCGGGTACCTGTTGTATGGCTGTACAGAATGATTACAAGTTTGATCCCAACTATGTGCTGAGTTAGCTGGACCAAACAATTGAGGTACTACACTGCTTGGGCTAGAAAGGAGAGAAAAAGCAGTTTCTGCTCCCAATCATTAACCACGTATCCTGGCTGGAAAAACCATGTCCGTGATCATTGGGTGAGACCTGGATTGGGCTTGTCTGTGATGCAGCTGTAGTCAAATAGCCTCCAGACACCCACTGACCAGTATTTACATTAAAAATGGCAACTTGAGCAAGGCACTGGAGGGTTGCTGGTGCGCATGAAACTATACCTGTTAAGAGCTTGGTCCTTAAGGAGAAAAGAGAAGATAATGAGATAAAAGAGAAAATCATTTGTTTTTATTTGTCGGAATAAAATCCCACTGGGAAATTTTTTGGCGGGTTGGCTGGGAAATTTTTTTTTTGTGGCGGGTAGGGAACCCGCTGTCCACCCGCCTCCATGCTAGTCTCCCAGATGTCGGGTCTGTCATTGCTGAACAGACCCGACACCAAGTGGCAGGGGAGGAAATTTAGCTTGTTAACAGGCACTTAAAAACTATTTCAAGCTTACCTTTAGATTTTAAGAATTCGCCCACGGCTTCTCAGCTGTTCGGGGATCACGTGAGGTAAGGAGGTCAGGGGTTGTGTGGAGGAGCATGGGATGATTTCTTAACTTGACAGCTGCAAATGGTCTATAAAAGCTCCCATTTCATAGCTGTTCACTTTCCAAGGTTAGAAGCTGTTGCTTACTGCATTTGGAAGACAGATTGACCTTTATGCAGCTTGCAAGTGTTTGGAACAAGCTCTCTATCCAGTGTCACCTCATTGGAACAACCTCTCTCACCATTGACAGATCGCGTCTGTCACCTCAGCCTCACCTGCCATCTATTCCATCAGCATCGGTGCCCTTGAAAATATCTCACCTTGGTCCTCAGAATCCCACCACGATCAGCCCCAACACCAGCAGCACCAGGCACACCATCCGCGCCAACAACACCAACCTTCTCCGCAATCAGCTGGTGCTGCACAGGACATGGCATCAGCACCCGACCACATTGCTGCCAGGGATGGCCTCACCATGGCCAGATTTACTTCACTTGATGCTGTACACCCTGGCTGCCACATGATGCGCCAGGTTGTCACCACCCCACACCAACACCATAAAGCATCCCTACAATGCCCAAGCCATTCCTTTCACACTCATCACCGTTGTGGGGGATACCGTTATGTCTCACCATTCACTGCAACTCACTAAGCCACTTCCAAAGGTGCACACAAATCTGTCCAAGAACGCAAAGTGTTGAAAATTAAAATTTCAATGTTTGACAGCACATTAACAGAAACTTCACACGAACATTGGCGAAAACACCCAAGTGCCTACCCTTGTGTGGTGTTAGTTGGTATGATTGGACTCCGATGTGGGTGAGTGTGAGGGGTGGCTAGTGAGATGGGGAAGTGATAATGTAGATAGAGAGAGGGATGGGTGGAGATGCAAGGTAAGTTGGTGTGAGTAAGGCTGTGCAGGAGTAGGTTAGGGAAGACAGTGATGGTGATGTGATGAGTGGCACAGCAGGATGAGTTTGAGTATGGCTTTGCAGTAACGTTTCATGATCTACTGAGATAATTGAAAGGTTTGTGCCACTGCAGCCTGGTCCTCCTAACCACATCCCTGCTTGTGTCCTCCTGTGCAATGTGCAACCAGGCTGCGTTGATCTCCTGGGGAGGTCTCTTCTACCCATTGGTGTGACTGCGTGGTGTGACTCATGGGAGAGCCTGGGTGCAGCCGTGCACCTCTGTGCCGTGCTTTCAGTGTTTGCAGCACCTCAATGCTGTAGAACACTTACAACACAACTATCAAAATCAATTTGCGCATGGTCCCTTTAAGGAAACCGGCTGATGACATGTCAAGTGACGTCATCAGACCCGGTTCCTTCAGTCGACCGGGAAATGCGCTGGGCGGACTTAACAAACCCAATCGGCGTAAAATCCTTTTGCAGAGCGGGCTGGAGCCACCGACCCCGGCCCTGCCTCGGTAGGCGAAGTCGCGGCCCCAGTGTCTTAATTGCTGTGCCCCCCTATTGGCACAAACATGGTAGCCCCTAGATGAGCTAAGTGCTCAAATTCTAGAATGTAATTTTGGAAAAAATAGATATTGGCGTCCATTAATTATAATCTAAGTAGATAAAACAGACAGTTGGGCATATGGGCAAATTATGTCCAAGTTAATAATCTGAGCAGGTAAGGTAGACAGTTGGGTATATGGCTAAACTTGATCCCAGGGCATATGGGCAAATTATGTCCAACATTGAGTTTATCTAGGATTTATTAACAAGATCATTTCTGAAGCAAACATGTTTAATTGCTAATAGTTATCCAGTGCTACCAACGAGCTGCTCTTGTGAAACTCCTTGTTTGCCGGTGGAAATCTCCTCTTGCGGTGTTGATGCATGTGTGAGCAGAAGCTTAGTCCCATGAAATTCTTGTGGTGGAGATATAACCGCGTAAAATTCCTGATGATTGTGGAAATGACATGTTAGTAACTTTCTTTTTATATTGTGTTAGGTGAGCAATAACGAAATGGTTGCACTTCAGCGAGAGCCAAACAATCCCTACGACAGAAATGCAGTCCAAGTAAATAATGTGAACGGTATTCAGGTGGGACATATCAAACGGGAGCTGGCAGCACCCCTGGCCTTCATCCTGGATAATAAACTCGCCAGGGTTGAAGGGTGAGTAACCATGTTCAGTCCTGAGTTACAGAACAATAAGAGACTCTGTTCAGCATGGACCTTTTGTGAATTCTAGTAGCGCTTTGGAAAAAGTGGACTGCATTGAACTTCGTATCAAGATTTTGAATTTTAATATAAATTCTATTACTGTATCAAATGTGTGAGAGAAAGAATATTACCTCGGGTTGCCTGATTTGAGATTCGGAACTGTGAGTGCAGGCAATTGCTAAATAAATGTTTGTACCGCTATGGTGCTCAGTGCATTGGAACAACAACGTACTGCACCGTGAGTGACTAGACATTGGCACTCCTGGGTCATGCAAGTACTGGTTAGATGCAAACTAAGCTTCCTTTTTCATGTACTGTCAGTTTGGCTCAGTTGGTATCACTCTTACTGTTGAGCCAGAAGAATGTGGGTTCAAGCCCCAGTACAGGACATGAACATCTAATCTAGGCTGACCTGGAATTGAGAGAGTGCTGCACTGTTGTAGATGCCGTCCTTTGGATAAGAACTTAAATCTGTTTGGATGGACATTAAAGATTCTATTTGAAGAAGAGCATTGCGTTCTCCCAGAGTCCGGCCAACATTCCTCCCTCAATCAACACCACCAAAAATAACGTAACTGGTCATTGATCCCATTGCTGTTTATGGAATCTTTCTGTTTGCACAGTGACAGCCATGGTTGCCTGCACAACAGCAGTGGCTGCACTTCAAAAGTAAATCTTTTATTGTGAAGTGCTTTTGGACAGCCTGAGAAACATGCTAAGGTGCTACATAAATGTAAGCTCTTTCTTTACTCTACACCACCAGTTTGGCCAGATTTTCCTGTACATTGTACGCAGTGAAATCATAAACATGATAAAGTTTACAAATTCATTAGTGCACCAGAGGAAATGTTCTGCTAACACGTCGTTAACGCAGATCTCGGAAGACAATCCCTTGCTTGTACCAGTGATCTTTCTACTTTCCTCACCAACCATCCCTGTGGCCTACCTGAATGAGGCTGTCAAATCTATGCTGCATTATTAATGATGCCGAGGGTGTGTAATTAGGGGCAAAATATGCTTTTGTGAAATGGACGTGAGTTAAAGGGACAGGAACAAAATCAACATGCAGTTTTCATGGAGAATATAAGACGAAATTGTAGACCTGGAAGGGAGGCTGGAAATGATCTTCGGTGGCAGTGTAAAACCCGTGATAACTAATCGGCAGCCCGTTTAAGACTCCGCCTGATTTTCTTTTCTATTGAAGTGAATCGAAAAGCAAATCGGGCGGTGTATAAAACAGGCTCCCGATTCGTCATCACGCTTTTTACGCTGCCAAGGATCAATTTGACCTCCAGAATTTCTAAATTGGAGTAATTTAGAGTCTGGCAGTAAATATAACTTGGGTGCGGCTTTGGGAGAGCCTTGTGTTTCCATCCCCATGCTGGCGGTTGCTTCACATGCAGGGTAGTAGCGTATCTAGTTCGATGTACTAACAGGGTTTTGTCTGTTGGCCAAGTTTAGTGGTTGCTGCAGATAATGGAGTCGGGGGCATCCATTTAAACCATCAAAGTTCACACTAGAGGAGACAGAAAATTGCAAAAAAAAACATTGTCATGAAGGGGGTTTGTTAAAGGGGAAGGCAAGTACAGCCAGGCACTTGATTTTTAAAATTAGTTCAGCATTGTCTGGTTTGCGGAGTTCCTGTGGCGATGTCATTTTGAAAAATAACAACTTGTATATACAAAGGGAGGGAGGGGGGTGGGGGTGGGGGTGACGTGCGGGGAACGGCTTGGGACTCATCTAGGGCTAATTGCTTTAAAGTTCTCGGTTTTGTGTTTCTGATTGGCAGGAAAACCTTGGGTTTATTGTCGGCTGCTGTTTTATTAACCGGGGGTTGGTTGGGGGGGCTGGTGAAATGCCTGTGAATCACTGCAGTTGTGGAGAACTCTCTGTTTTTCTTTTCCCAATAGGGTAGTTCCTTACGGTGCTAACAACGTGTTCACCATGCCTGTGCAGCTTTCTTTTTGGGGAAAAGAAGAAAACCGCGACACTGTTCTGGAAAGGTTGAGGAGACATGGGTTTAAACTGGCACCTCCCACAAAAGGTAAATACCGGTTGACCGAATTAGATACCACTTTTATATATAAAACCAATACCCTAGCCATTTTGGGACTCTACAGCATAGGTCCTTGCCTTCGATGATCTTGTTACCTTAATGTATAGCCAGGCAGGGAGCCTTCAGTAAGGGGTAAGGTGTCGCCACCCAAGTGAGCCAAGTTGCCTTCAAAGCATTGACATTGTGGCTTAGACGGAAACATAGCTCTAAGGTGGTGACACCTTGCCCCGTACTGAAGCTTCCCCGCCTGGCTATACTTTTCACCACCTTCTGTGCTGGGGTGGCCCTTATCACCAAATCACATCTTGGCATCCTTTCCATACTCTGGCACCTTCTCCTTTTGAGCTCTTCACCTTGTTCCACCCCTCTCACTTCTTTAAAATCCTTGTTCGCTACTGCCTCGCGAGCCCCACCCAGAACTTCTCAGCCTTGTGCCTTCCACTCTTCCAACTCTGGTCCAGCAAGAAAGAAAGAGACTTGCATTTCTATAGCCCCTTTCAGGACGCCCCAAAGAGTTTTACTGCCAATGAAGCACATTTGAAGTGTATTCGCTATTGTAATGTAGGAAATGTGGCAGCCAGTTTGTGCACGGCAATCTCCCACAAACAGCAATTAAATAAATGACCAGATAATCTGTTTTTGTTGGTTGAGGGATAAACATTGGCCAGGACACCGGGGAGAACTCCCCAGCTATTCTTGGAAAAGTGCTGTGGGATCTTTTACTTCCACCCGAGAGGTCAGATGGGGCCTCAGTTTAATGTCTCATCCAAAAGATGTCACCTCAGCCAATGTGGCGCTCCCTCAGTACTGCACTGACGTGCCAGACTAGATTATGTGCTCGAGTCCCTGGAGTGGGCTTGAACTCTCAACCTTCTGACTCGAGAGTGCTTCCACTGAGCCAAGGCTGACACTACTGCGCATCCTTCTGCCTTACCATTGGTTGGAGAGGCTTCAGCCATCTGAACCACACTCTCAAACTCCCTCCCTACATCATTTCATCTCACTAAATCTCTTCTCCACCTTCAAAAGGTTCCTTGAGACCACCTCCTTCTGCAGTTTCCCTGAGCGTGCCCCCTCCCCCACTTATATACTAGTCTGACACCCAACTATGAAGCCCTTTGGAAAGCTGTACATTGTTATATAAATGGAAGTTGCCTATCAATGGATAGAGTGCATGGTATGGCTAATACTGTGTTTGATTATGAGGGGCATAGATAGGGTAGATAGAAAGGAACTTTTCCCCTTAGTAGAGGGGTCAATAACCAGGGGGCATAGTTTCAAGGTAAGGGGCAGGAGGTTTAGAGGGGATTTGAGGAAAAACTTTTTAACCCAGAGGGTGGTTGGAATCTGGAACTCACTGCCTGAAAGGGTGGTAGAGGCAGGAACCCTCACAACATTCAAGAAGCATTTAGATGAGCACTTGAAACGCCATAGCATACAAGGCTACGGACCAAGTGCTGGAAAATGGGATTAGAATAGACAGGGCTTGATGGCTGGCACGGATACGATGGGCCAAAGGGCCTCTATCTGTGCTGTATAACTCTATGATTGATGTGAACTATTATCAGGCAATATAGCAGTTTAACCCGAAGTTGTTTTTTAGGCGGTGAGATTGCTGAGATGTGGTCTGGAATGGGATCTGCAAGACCTGGTCCGAGTTACAAAGCTCCTGTGCACACTGCTGTGCAGATGACAGCTGAACAGGTAAGGTGTTTTGTCTGTTGAATTGCAGCCCCTCGGCTAGCAATGCAGGAATTTCCCACACCACTTTTGGCAAACTTTCTTGGCCAGCGATATTTCGTATGAGAATATAACTGTCGGTTGAGGTCTTTATACAGGAAACTCTTTCGTATCCGGCACCGACGGGACCGGGATGGTGCCGGTTGATTAAAAATTCCGGATAACGGAGAGGTATATTTACCGAGGCTATTTTTAACAAACAAAAATAAAAAAATCAAGAAATGTGCAGTATAATTGGGTACTCCCCTACAGAATGCTGTGTTAAATGGATGGTGGAAGATGCTTGATTAAGTACAGTAATGCCAGTTAAGGGTAATCCATAACTCTTTAATTACTTAACAGTAAAACAAAACTTATAAACGACTGTATACTGTAGTTTTCGGAGTATGAATTCTGCCGGTTATTAGAGAATTCCGGATATTTAGGTGCCGTTTAAACGAGAGTTTCCTGGTATATAAAACAAATTGTAAATGTCAAATGTAAGTGGATCGATGTTCTGAGGTAAAACTAGAGCTTAGTGGATGCGTTGCGCAGTGTGGAATTGAGCCATACTGACTCCCGCTGTCGTGGTTCCTCGGGCGCATGATTGTTCGTGTGTGCGCCCGGATAGTGAGTGTCAGTAGGTTGTCCTGCTGTGGTGCATATTACAGATGAGCCTGAGCCTGATCCTGCCTTTGCCCAACCCTCTGCACATGCATTCTCTCCAGCAGGAGGCGTTGGACAGTAATCGGCAGCAGGAAAACTGGCTTTCCTTTTTCTACACTCCACTAACTGCTTGCCCCAGTTAAGATCGCTTAACTGGGCACAAGGTAGCAATTGAACCCGGGACCTTTTTCATCTCTGGCTCAGCGACATGTGTCAATGGCTTCTTTACCCACAGAGCCATATATATAAAAATATATATATAATATATTATTATACATTTATTTATATATATTTATTATACATTTATTTATATATTATATATTGGCCAAAGTCTGTTATCTGCCTTCAGTTGGTAGTATGCTACATTCTGTAGTTTGACAAGTGTAAAACTATAAATTTCAATCATGGAATCTGCCTTATTGATGCTTATTTGCTGCTTAATATGAGATGCAAGTGACAGGTTTTGTTATCCTTTTACAGTTGAAGAATGAATTTGACAAGATATTCGAAGATCTGAAAGAACATGACAAGACTCGGGAAATGGAACCAGCTGAGGTCAAATACACCAGTATTTCACTGTTGCTATTGGGGAAGTTGATGTAATTGGGTGAAAATGCTACGAGTGCAAAGTACTCTGATTTCCTGTGAAGCATCTTGGGACGTTTTACTACGTTGAAGGCGTTATATAAATGCAAGTTGTTGATTTTTGTGCACTGGTCTTTAGTGAAAGCGCTGTAAGCACCTTTAAGGAATTTAGGCTCCCAGCCTGGAATGATCAGGGATTTTTGTTAGGGGCAGGTCAGCAGTGGGGAAAGAGGGATAGGCATGGGTGGTCGGGTGAGATCGGCAAGAAACAGCAGGAGCCAGTGGGGAAGCATCAATTTCCTCCCCAAAAGATTTAGAAAAGTGCTCACTTACCTGGGAAACCCTCTGTCATTGAGAACAGCAATCAACAAATCCAATAGAATGTGACAAGTAGAACCAGTAGGATACAAGTCAGAGGAAGTCATGATCAAACTTTTATCGTGCTCCGTTCAGATTGCAACTTGAGCACTGTGTCCAGTTTTGTGAGCGAGTCATTCAAGCATTGGAGGCATGAGAAGAGACGAGACACAGGGCTGACCCCTAGTGTTAGAGGCTTGAGTTATGAGGAAAGAATGGAGAATCGGACTTTTTAGCCTAGACATGAGGTGCCTTAAGAGGGGATAATAGAAGTATAAGAACATAAGAAATCGGAGCAGGAGGAGGCCATTTGGCCCCTCGAGCCTGCTCCGCCATTCAATAAGATCATGGCTGATCTTCTACCTCATCTCCACTTTCCTGCACTATCCCCATATCCCTTGATTCCCTTAATATCCAAAAATCTATCGATCTCTACCTTGAATATACTCAACGACTGAGCCTCCACAGCTCTCTGGGGTAGAGAATTCCAAAGATTCACCACCCTCTGAGTGAAGAAATTTCTCCTCATCTCAGTCCTAAATGGCCGACCCCTTATCCTGAGACTGTGACCCCTGGTTCTAGACTTCCCAGCCAGGGGAAACATCCTCCCTGAATCTACCCTGTCAAGCCCTGTAAGAATTGTGTATGTTTCAATGCGATCACCTCTCATTCTTCTGAACTCCACAGAATATAAGCCTAGTATAAGGGAATGGGAAGAGGTAAAATAGGAAAATTACTTTAAACTGCAAGAGTAGGATAAGGGAATACGGGGTCAAATTAGTTAAAAGCTAAATTATCACACGTGCCAATCACCAGTGTTTCACACTGGCCGTCAGTGTTTCTTGGGTTCTGTCCATTTATCAACGGTTGTGAACAAGAATCGGCCTGGGATTCGATTTTCCTCAGCTGCTACACTGTTGATAGGGTTAGAAGAAGAGGGGTTGGAGGAGGCTCGCGTCGAGCATAAACACCAGCATGGACCAGTTGGACCGATTGACCTGTTTCTGTGCTGTAAATGCTATGTAAAATCACTTCTTCACACAATGATCAATAATGGGATGAACTCTTGGATAAAGTAATGGAGGTGAAAACCCTGGAATCATTTAAGAAGCAATTGTATGCTGGAGGACGTTCTGGTCTTTAGGGATGGATGGACTACGATGGGCCAAATGTCCTTCCTCGTCCTTAATTACCTTGTGATTTAAAGTGCATACTAGCTTATAGTGTAATTGCTGACTGTAAACTTGTAGTGTATTCTAAACAACAGACTTCCCCAGATCAATGTTCAGAAAGCCCTTTTGGGAATTCCTCCCCACAGTAAGAAAAGTTGTGTTCCTGGTAATGGGCTCCGGTGGTAAAGGTGTGTCTGTGATATTAAAAGTGAAGCAAGGGCATAACTAACAATGGCAATACCTGATCATGGTTTGGGACATGGTTTTTCTCAGTGTGGGTGGTATGAGGAGGGCCACCTTGGGGAACAGGTAGGACGGAATGGGCGGTACGGGGTAGTGGGAGGAGGGGTTGGAGGTGTTTGGTGGCAGGCATGATTTTTACAAGCCTGATGCAAGTGTCACATAGAAACATAGAAGATAGGAGCAGGAGTAGGCCATTCGGCCCCTCGAGCCTGCTCCGCCATTTCATGAGATCATGGCTGATCATCCAAATTCAGTACCCTGTCCCTGCTTTCTCAGTCACTGCAGAGACTGGGCTGGGGCAATTCACTGGTAGGCAAGTATAGTGAATAGGTATAAGTAAGTTTAAGGAGGATAGACAGGCACGACAGAAAAGAATTAGAGGGCGTATGACGCATGCAAGACTTCTAATGTATCAATATAGATATAAAGAAAGCACGGATGAACTTGCATTTATATAGTGCTTTTCACGACCAATGGCAATATATATATATTTTTTGCGATGTTGGTTGAGGGATAAATGTTGACCAGAACACCAGGTGAATTCCCCTGCTGTCTTTCAAATAGTGCCGTGTGATCTTTTACATCCACCTGAGAGGGCAAACGGGGCCTCAGTTTAAAGTTTCACCTGAAAGACAGCACCAACAACAGTGCAGCACTCCCTAAGTAGTGCAATGAAATGTCCGTCTAGGTTATGTGCTCAAGTCTCTGGAGTGGTGCATAAATGCACACCCTTCTTATTCAGAGGTAAGAGCCAAGTTTGACACCTTTTTGACTTTTATGTCAACATTTAAGATTGAGACTGGAAATCCTGTGTGTAGGCAGTTGTCTGTAACAATGTAGTTGCAGACTGAGGCAAGTAGATGGTGCTGTTGGTGAGTTTCTGAATTTTCTCACCCAATTGCATTGCTGTTGTGTATATTTTAAAAGAGCTGACTCTGACAACTGGCAATTTGCCAGTCTTTTAACGGAAGAAAACCGTTTAGATTGGTTTCCAGATAGTGCTCTAACTGGTTTCCAGGTTTCTCCTTATAAACTCCTCTATTGGATTACTGCTTTGTCATCACTAGATGTTGTTTGTTTTTCAATGTGGACATATTTTTACAGACAGCACAGGAGTGCTGGCTGGGAAATTGCAGGTCCACTGGGCCTGGTTTTCCATCCATTGATTTAAATGGGCTGAAAATGGCTGGTCCTATGATTCCCCAGCCAGCGCTGCCTGCTGAGCACCCAACCGTGGCATAAGCCCTTTGACTGGACTCAGCAGCTCAAGTTAACTGGCGTTTCATATGGTTAGCACGGCAAACGTGAGTAGTGTTTGAAGGGTCGTAGAAATGGCTTCTCTCTCCTGACCCGTTGACTGATACTTGAAGTTGCAATGATTTGATTTTTGTGTTGACAGGCTGTCCGTACGCCATTGCTGCCTCATCAGAAACAGGCGTTGGCCTGGATGGTATTGAGAGAGAATAATGCAGATCTGCCTCCATTCTGGGAGCAGAGGAACAACATGTACTATAACTTGTTAACAAACTTTGCAGAGAAGGAGAGACCTGAAAATGTTCATGGAGGAATCCTGGCCGATGACATGGGCTTGGTAACTATCTGTCTTTTGTAGTTGTAACTTGGATGATTTAGGCCCCTACCCTTTACCACAGCTTAGTCATTATTCTGTACTCAAAATATCAACAGGGGACTCAACCCCCCAGCTAGACAGAGAGCAGAGGGAAGGAGACACCACATCCATAGACAGAATTGGAGAAATATGAGAGTAGGGAGGAAGGTGCAAGCTCTGTCTCGAAAGTGTGGGGAGAGGAGATGTGGCATTATGCTGGGTGGGAAGAGACAAGAGCTCTTGTTTCTGTCAGAAAGTGGTAGTCTCTCTTGTGGAATTGAGGACACTGTCTGACTGGAAAGGGAGAGACACTTGTCTTCATCCAAAGAAATTGGAAGCCCTTTGTATGAAATGAATTCCCCAAACAAAAGGAACATAGGAGTTGGCCATTCAGCCCCTCGAGCCTGTTCTGCCATTTAATTAGATCATGGACAATTTGTATCTTAACTCCATTTACATGCCCTGGTTCCATATTCCTTAATACTCCTGCCTAACAAAAATTTATCAATCTCAGTTTTGAGATTTTCAATTGACCCCCAGCCTCAACAGCTTTTTGAGGGAGAGTTCCAGATTTCCACTTCCCTTTGTGTGAAGAAGTGACATCACCCCTGAACGGCCTAGCTCTAATTTTAAGGTTAATTCCTCCACCGGAGGAAAAAATTTCCCTCTACCTACCCTACCAATTCCTTTTAATCATCTTAAACACCTCAATTAGATCACTCCTTAATCTTCTATACTCAAGGGAATACTATGCCACCTGCCCTCATAATTTAACCCTTTTAGCCCAGCAGCTTTACGGTGAATCTGTGCTGCACCTCCTTCAAGGCCAAATGATTTGTGTTTTCTCGACAGATGCTGAGTGTTTTCTGTTTTTTGACCCATTTTTTGCATCTGGATTTATATATAGGATTTCCACTACTCGGCCACTTCTGAGGACAGTTGATATCATTCACAACCAGCGGCTTCTGACTGAATTACCGTCTAAATTTGTAGAGTTTTTTTTCAGTAGCAGTAAATACTGCCAGTTCTCACGTCAACCAGCATTAGGCAGTAGTTTTCAGTCCGTCCGTGATAGGTTAAATAAATGCACTTCGTTGAGTTCTTTTTGAATGGCTTTCTTTGCAGTCTTGAAACCCCGTGTGCTATGCCACGGGAGATTGGCTAGAATATTAAATGGAAAAATGAAATATAATCCTGAGCCTTATTTCACGTTAAAACCACAGAAGCAAAGAGTTGCACAGGAACTGCTAGATGAAAAAAGTCCAAGGGCCATCTACTTCGTCTACCGTCCTGGTAGTCGCATGACACAACGATAATGGAGGTAGCAGATATGGTATAGTTCAAGAACATAATTGTTTCAGTCAGTAGATGAAACAAGATCAAGGTAGTCAAAAAAAAGAACTGGGGGACCAACCCGAATATCCTGTGGGATTTAACAGTGTGTGAGACATGGCATTGATGGTGCTACAAAATGCAAGCCTCGGCCTCAGAAGTTCTCAATATTGCTTCTCTGCCCCCCCCACCCCCACCAGTGAATGTATGCTAGTTTCCTTTTATAGGTTTTGAATTGGGGCAGAGTTGCACAATAGCATGATCACTTCTTTTTGATTCGCAGACTGCAGTTTACTCATAATTGGGAGAAAGGTCTTTCATTAAAAGCTTCCATGTTGTCTCATTGTAAAATTACTGTCTTGTATTTTTCTAGGGAAAAACGCTGTCAACCATTGCAGTGATCCTGACGAACTTTCACCATGGAAAGCCACTTCCCATTGAAAAATATGCAGAGGAAGTGGTGGTGGGGGAGGTAGGAGTTAAAGCAGATTTCATATCACTTGAGTCTTTTGTTCGAATTTATGTACTTTAATGAGTGTTAGTGAAGAGAGGATGTTACTTTTTAGGTGAATAAACAGTTTACTAAACTGTGGTTTAGGCTATTAACTGCCAAGCAGATTAATTAAATAGTGAATGGATAAGTGAACAGTAGCAGTGGCACACTGTAGATTTTATAATAACTATAAGCTTAACTATCTCCAAGTTAGTAGAAAATAACCCACAGTTATGCCTGTTGTGCTAACAGTGTAAACAGCAACCTGCAGTATTTTTTCTGACTCTTGCCCATTTGTCTTTCTCTGGCTTCAGGGAGACTACTCAATTTTACAAGACAGACCGAAAATAGTTTTCAGAATATGATCGGGACATAGCAAATTTATATGTGTCTCGTAAACTCTAAAGCGCTACCAATCAAACATACAAACCAAACCCACCCCACAAGATGGTTGTATTTGAAATGATTAGCTTGGCCACTTGCTCTAATACCTAGCTCTGACAGTAATGTATCAAAATAAGCTGGACCATTTTCTGTGGGGCGAAGCTGGTTTTTAACACCAAATATGCCATGACTAAAATAAAGAAGTCAGTACTATAATATGCCAGAAAACAAAAGTACTTCATTTGTGTCACAGGTAGGATTATTCTCAAGTAATTTTTTCAAAAAATTATTTTTAAAACCAGCTAAGCTGGTGTTATTACTGGTTTCCTTTTTTTTCAATTAATACATTTTTTGGTCAACTTCTGTGCTCCTGAACATTAGGGATATTTGTGCTGGGAAATGGAATGTTTCATCTTGTAAGCAGTGCTTGTATCAGACAAGGTTCAGATATCCCATTGCTCTCCATAACTGACCTCAGTTTCAACATCTGAAGACCTCTCCCTATTGCACCAGTGTGATTTCCTACATGGATTGTCCGTGTGATCTTTTTTCTCTCCCTAGAGTTTTACTTTAGCATCAGGTAGTTTTGTGCGGAGTACTCTCATCCACATTGAACTAGGATGAGATACATTTTACTTACCCCTGTGAGGGAGAAGACACTTGTCTTGTGAATCTGGACCGGACTCATTCAGGTCTAAAAGTTCAAACGACAATGTTCTAGGCCAAATCCAGCCCCAGTCACTATCTCAAACAGCCTGCCGAGCAGCTCTCCTTTGAAAACCCCACTGGGAGATGAAGCTGATCTGGTAGAGGAGAAGAACAACAACTTGTATTTATATAGCGCCTTTCTTCTTCTTCTTAGGCAGTCCCTCGGAACCGAGGATGACTTGCTTCCATCTAAACAAAAAATGAGTTCTCAGGTGACTGATGAGTCCAATGCGGGACCTACAGTCTCTGTCACAGGTGGGGCAGACGGTGGTTGAAGGGGTGGGTGGGTGGAGTGCTTTAGTTGACGTGCGCTCCTTCCGCTATTTACGCTTGGCTTCCGCTTGCTCCCGGTGAAGAGATTCGAGGTGTTCGGCGCCTTCCCGGATGCTTCTCCTCCACTTTGTGCGGTCTTGGGCCAGGGATTCCCAGGTGTCGGTGGGGATGTTGCACTTTTTCAAGGAGGCTTTGAGGGTGTCCTTGAAGCGTTTCCTCTTCCCACCTGGGGCTCTCTTGCCGTGTCGGAGCACGGAGTAGAGGGCTTGTTTTGGGAGTCTCGTATCGGGCATGCGGACGATGTGGCCCGTCCATCGGAGCTGATCGAGCGTGGTCAAAACTTTGATGCTGGGGATGTTGGCCTGAGCGAGAACACTAATGTTGGTGTGCCTATCCTGCCAATGGATTTGCAGGATCTTGCGGAGGCAGCATTGGTGGTACCTCTCCAGTGCTTTGAGGTGCCTGCTGTATATGGTCCATGTCTCTGAAGCATACAGGAGGGCGGGTATCACTACTGCTTTGTAGACCATAAGCTTGGTGCTGGGTTTGAGGTCCAGGTCTTTAAACACTCTCTTCCTCAGGCGACCGAAGACTGCACTGGCACACTGAAGTCGGTGTTGGACTTCGTCATCGACGTCTTTAACATAGTAAAATGTCCCAAGGCGTTTCACAGATGTATTATAAGACAAAAATTTGGCACCGAGCCATATAAGAAGAAATTAGGGCAGATGACCAAAAGCTTGGTCAAAGAGGTAGGTTTTAAGGAGCGTCTTAAAGGAGGAAAGAGAGGCGGAGAGATTTAGGGAGGGAGTTCCAGTGCTTGGGGCCTAGGCAACAGAAGGCACGGCCACCAGTGGTTGAGCGATTATAATCAGGGATGCTCAAGGGTAGAAATTGAGGAGCGCAGATATCTCAGGGTTGTGGGGCTGAAGGAGATTACAGAGATAGGGAGGGGCGAGGCCATGGAGGGATTTGAAAACAAGGATGAGAATTTTGAAATCGAGGCGTTGCTTAACCGGGAACCAATGGAGGTCAGCGAGCACAGGGGTGATGGGCGAACGGGACTTGGTGCGAGCTAGGACATGGGCAGCCGAGTTTTGGATGACCTCAAGTTTATGTAGGGTAGAATGTGGGAGGCCAGCCAGGAGCGCATTGGAATAGTCAAGTCTAGATGTATCAAAGGCATGGATGAGGGTTTCAGCAGCAGATGAGCTGAGGCAAGGGTGGAGGCGGGCAATGTTACGGAGGTGGAAATAGGCGGTCTTAATTATGCCGCGGATATGTGATCAAATATGACACCAAGGTTGCGAACAGTGTGGTTCAGCCTCAGACAGATGTTAGGGAGAGGGATGGAGTCAGTGGCGAGGGAACTGAGTTTGTGGCGGGGACTGAAGACAATGGCTTTGGTGTTTCCAATATTTAAATAGAGAAAATTTCTGCTCATCCAGTTCTGGATGTCGGACAAGCAGTCTGACAATTTAGAGACCGTGGAGGGGTCGAGAGAAGTGGTGGTGAGGTAGAGCTAGGTGTCGTCAACGTACATGTGGAAACTGATGCTGTGTTTTTGGATGATGTCGCCGAAGGGCAACATGTAGATGAGAAATAGGAGGGGGGCAAGGATAGATCCTTGGGGTACACCAGAGGTAACGATGCGGGAGCGGGAAGAGAAGCCATTGCAGATGATTTTCTGGCTATGGTTAGATAGGTACGAATGGAACCAGGCGAGTGCAGTCCCACCCAGCTGGACGATGGTGGAGAGGCGTTGGAGGAGGATGGAGTGGTCAACCATGCCAAAGGCTGCAGGCAGGACGAGAAGGGATAGTTTACCTTTGTCACAGTCACAAAGGATGTCATTTGTGACTTTGATGAGAGCCGTTTCGGTACTGTGGCAAGGGCGGAAACCGGATTGGAGGGATTCAAACATGGAATTCCTGGAAAAATGGGCACGGATTTGGGAGGTGACAACACGTTCAAGGACTTTGGAGAGGAAAGGGAGGTTGGAGATGGGGCGGTAGTTTGTAAGGACGGAGGGATCAAGGGTTGTTTTTTTTTAGGAGAGGGGTGATGACTGCAGATTTGAAGGAGAGGGGGACAGTACTTGAGAATGAACCGTTAACAATGTCAGCTAACATGGGAGCCTGAAAAGAAAGTTGGGTGGTCAGCAGTTCAGTGGGAATAGGATTGAGGGAGCAGGAAGTGGGTCTCATGGACAAGATGAACGTGGAGAGGTCATGAGGGGAGATCGGAGAGAAACTGGAGAAAGATGTGAGTTCAGGGCTAGGGCAGGGGGGAATCTTAGAGGAAGTTTGGCCCGGTGGGCTAGGGGAAGGAAGGGAAGTGGCAAAGGCAGCTGATTGAATGGTCTCAATTTTAGAGACAAAGAAGTCCATGAGCTCCTCGCACTTGTTGTGAAAGGATATTTACTAGTCCTAGCCCCTTTGGGGCTATCCCGGGTCAGGCTTATTTCTCAGATGTTCACTTTCAACTAAAGTTTGAGATAGCCGAATCCTAAAGACGCTTAATTGGGTCTAAAGGTCCGGGCTATCTCTCCCTAAAGGAAAGGAACAACCCGAGAATGTTACCATCCTCCAGATAGCGCTTTTAATAAGTTTAGCCAGACTGTAACGTCCTGGATATTGAGGTTCTGGAAATCTCCCCTCAGAAAAATGGACCTCTTCACCAAAGAGTGCATAGAGATCGAGTTTGCGAGTTATTGATACAGAAGACTTATGTGAGACAATTCTAAAAATATATACAGATTTATTAAAAGAACCGACATGCAATTTACAGTTGGTGAATCAGTCAATCGCAACGTTAATAGTTCTAAAAAGAGAAAAAATACGATCTTATTTTTAACAGAGAATCTTACTTTTAAATCTTAACTTCGTTACAGTATTACAGTTCTTAAAATTTTCTATACAGGATATCCATCAATATCAAAATACCTTTGATCCCTGAGGTACAAAGAGTGGAAGACCACAGAGCTGCCTCTGTAGTCGAGAATCGCCTTGCCTGATTAAAGCGACTCAGATATCCCATTTGAGATTTCAATATTTATACCCTTTTTCAGTTGTATTTCCTTTAAGGTTTCTGCTGATGCAAGTTAATTATCACTGTTCATCTTTCTGCTGACCTCTGCAATTCTTTACTGCCATATCAGCTTGTAATATTCCAGAATCTGCCACATCTCCAGGTTTTCTGGGTTCACCATATAAAAAGGTGTGAAAGGCAGATGTCCCTTATTTTATGTGTCATCTTTACGGGGGCAGATGTTCCTTATCTTATGTGCCATCTTTACGAAGTTTAATTTATATCACATAGCCAGGGTTGACTATTGTTCTGTTCCCAAAAGGTCAGCTACTCAGAGCCATCCCATTCTTCTGTTTCAATAAGGTTATTTATTCAGGGTCAACAACTTGTCCTGTTTCAATAGCCAGAATTCTTTCATAGCTATTTCATAGTTAGGTTTCTAAATTTCTAAACCCAGGTTGTCATATTTTAAAGAATTTATAAGGTAGAGTTCCTTATAAGGTACTCTTCAGGGTCAACCACTCGTGGGTCAACAAGGCCAGAATTCTTTCATAAGATAGTGTATTTTTCTAAAAAGGCTATATAGTATATTCCTTCACAGTTGGAGGTGAGTGTGGAGGAGACAGGGGGAGAGGGGTTTAAGAAGACGGTTAGCAGTAGAGAATAGAAGCCGGGGATTATCTTTGCATTCCAGAATGATCCTGGAATAGTGAGCAGTTTTGGCAGACAAGAGTAGGACCCAATAATGCTTTATGTGGCCCAGCCAGATCTGGCAGTGACTGGCTAAACCAGCTGTCCACCATGCGCTTTTACCAGGCGTAAGAATTTCACGGGCATTCGCTGAGCAGAGGTTGGGAAAATAGCCCAACTCTCCGCTTGCGGATGCCCTTTTCCCGGGGATGCGTTGGAGCTGTCGAGAAGATTCTTGACAGACCGTAAGTTCCGGGTTTCCACACATGTGCTTCGCGCGCGAAAACCTGGAACTTGCGCGGCCCTTACGGGTGCGTACGCAACCATAGGGGCCGCAAATTATGGGCCCTTGTGTTTTTCTAAGTGCCCTGTTACCTTTTCCTTCATAATGGATTCCAGATGGATGTGTGACCTGTTCCCAGGCCTCGAAGAGGACCTGAGGGCAGTAATTCATCTTACAATATTGCTTCCCTTCTCCTTTTGCTCACTGAATAGAGGTGACTGGACTCAACTCAGCAATTCTATCTCCCTACACAGGCTCATTTTCCATGGAATTCCTCTCTGGAATTAGGAACTCCATGTAATGAGAATAAAAGCTGCATTGACATTTTCTCCTCTGATGGTACCTTGCGCGCAGTAATAGATGTGTTTATCCTGATATCACTGTAAACGTACATGTGTGAAGTAACGTTTAAGGGTATATTTACACTACAACTGTAGTGTCAGTGTGAATGCTTCAGTTTGCACTGATCCCGTGCTTGTACTGTGCCTAATCTGACACTGGACGTAGCGGAGTGTGTGTCCCGGGAGGTGGGAGTCAGTTTGGGCCTTAACTACGCTACACAAGTTTAGCGTTAGTTCAAAGCTGAAACGCTTTAAGTTTGTAGTGTAAATGCACCCTAAAACTGCGGTTCTGTAAAACTTTTATCTACACTTTATCGAATTTGAGTGGCATATAAACCTTGATAATGCAGGGATAGTCAAATGCTAAACTTCTGCTTTCTGTCCTCTAAATGTAGGAATCATCTGGCTTTACTGATGCAATGGGGAAAGCTTATTCACAAAGGGATAGCATGGAACTGTCCAACACTTCCAGAATACAAACTGGTAAATGCATCGTCTTTTTAATGTTGTAAATGAAGGTTGATTTTTAAAAAAACACTTATTAAATATAATCTATCTTTGACATTTTCTCCTATGATAGTACTCTTGCGCGCAGTAATAGATGTGTAGATATGCTTCCTATCCACAAAAACCTTAGTTCTTGTAACTTTTTTTTTGGTCATCCTTTTCTTTGAGAACATTTACCGTTGTAAATTGCTAATTTTCAGTATTGCTTTGTCAACTGTCGCTAATTTCAGACTCTGGCTACTAGGTGCTTCTTTTTGGAAGGTGTTTTTGAAGCCTCTTTCCACCTCTGTTGCCATCTGGTATATTTGTAAAAAATCAACTTTTATATTCATCAACTACCGCGGGCAATTTACCAAGTTTTAAAAATAATTTTCTCCTGAAGGTGCTGTTTCATGGCTGGGGGATATGATTTCAAGTGCACCAGCAATCTTTCTCCCCATCCCCCCACCCCTCCCCCAAGTGGCCATTCTTTAATGAGCGTGCATCGACGGTGGGTGGCAAAGGCTGCTCGGTCACGTAGTGGGACATTGGGCCTGGTCTGCCATTTTGTTAGACCTGCCTGCTCTTATCTTTTTAATTTATCCCCATATCACTTAATACCCTTACTTCCCAACTGAAATATATTGTTCCCTTTTAAACAGCGCAATTGACTTTTTACCTCTATAGTTTTCTGGGGCAGTGTGTTCTACATATTTATGACCCTTTTTGTGTGACGTTTTCCCTGGATTTGCTTTTAATTGGCTTAGCTCAAATTTTAAGATTATTCCTCTTGTTCTGGATTTCCCGTTTGTAGAGGAAAAAGTTATCCTCTATCCACCTGTTAGTTTCCTTTCCTTCATTAGTTTAAGCACCTCAGTCAGATCACTCCTTAACCTCCTCACCTCCAGTGATTATAACCAATTATACCCAATCTCTCGTCATAGTTCAGTCCCTTCATCCCAGGTGTCGCCATGGTGATTTATCGCTGGAATTTCTACAAGGCCTGTAAACCCTCCCTACAGTGGGATGCCTAAAACTGAACACCGTATTGCAAGTGAGGTCTGACCAGCGCTCTGTATAATCGCAGTTAGTCCTTCGTCTACAGTGTAAAGGGCCTCTTAATTCTGTCCTCAACTGATACGTGAACTTTGCCTTGGGAGTGACTGGATAGCAGTCAGGAGCAGGATCTAGCAATCATATTTTCACCCACCCCTTCCTGAGCCAGGGGCACTGAGACCAATTGTCGTGCCGTACTGCTGCCTAAGCTGAGTCTAGCTAACTCGGCTCAGACTGAAGATCGAATCTGGTCCTTTCCTGTTCTGTGCTGCAACAAACGGTGCGTTTACCGGTTCAGCCATTAGGGAAGGGGAAAGTGAGGAATCGACCATATTTTTTCCGACTGGTGATTCTACCGTCTCCAATGCGGGGGGATTCCTGGGACTTCATTCTGTGAGTTACCAAGACTGTGAAAAGGAGCTGAGAGGAGTAGAGAAACTGAATGACACTGTGGAGTTCCAGTCTGTTGCACCACCAGACTGCAAAAGTCTCTTCTTTGCTGGGTGTGAGGGTCTTAGATAAGCACCCTCTGGAGTAAAGTATAGTGATGGATACCTGGGAGAGATTGGAATGCTATGCAGTTATCTTATATTGAGGTAGTCAGACTAATAATAAACTACAAGAATAAAGATTGAGTGGTTTATAGTCATTAGCTCGAGCCCTGTAGTTACAGCCTTGACGTTGGCTCTCGGTATCCATTGTTTTTTCCTTAATGTTTGTATATACAGTGAGAGGGTAGTTTTTAAAAATCTGGTACCCATTAGATTCTCTGGCTCTGTACTCCGACTCAACCTTATGATCAGGCAACCATGGACATTTTTAACTCTAATACGAAATACTGAGTGGATGTGAGTAAGTTTACTTGGGCAGTTTGTGGACATGGAGATTTAGGTGGATGTCCTGCAGTGTATGTTCTGTCTCTTTTTAGCGTGCTGGAGTTCCAGTTTGCTGCACCACCTGTCTTGTGCTGATGTATTGAAACACGGAGGTGGTAAAAATTCTCCTGTCAGTCCGGAAATTATCAAATTTCATGGCTGGATCGCAGGAGCGTGCCATCTCTGTGCTCTCGTGCAACCCCATACCATCTGGGATTGTTAAATATCCATTCAGTTTTATCCTCCCAAATGATGCTGCCTTGTAGGTGCTGACAACAGGGAAAAGGCCACTGTGATCGATACTACAGGAAACCTTACTTCCTCAGGATCTAATCCACTCGCTGCTTCGTATCCTAAAAGGTAATGGGCTGTAAAGTTAACTTGCATTCTTTCTTCTTAGTATTACTCATTTCTGCACTTGTATCCTTAAGTTACAACTGTTAATTTGCATAATTTCAAGCCATTCATTTTTACATCTGCATGATCACAGAATCCCCACAGTGCAGATAGAGGCCATTTCGGCCCATCGAGCCTGCACCGACACATATCCCACCCTATCCCCGTAACCCCACGTATTTAATCCCCCTAACACTAAGGGTCAATTTATCATGGCCAAATCAACCTAACCCGCACATCTTTGGACTGTGGGAGGAAACCGGAGCACCCGTAGGAAACCCACGCAGACACGGGGAGAATGTGCAAACGCCACACAGACAGTCACCTGAGGCCGGATTCGAACCCGGGTCCCTGGCGCTGTGAGGCAACAGTGCTAACCACTATGCCACCGTGTTGCCCTCTCTATACACACTTAATGGACATTAAATTAGCTAATCACTGCAGGTGTGCTGGGTGCTGTACAGCTCTCCGCTTAACCCAGTGGCGGGCAAAATATGGCCCGTGGGCTGCATCCGGCCTGCCAATGGATTCTAGCCTGCCCCGCCAAGGCCTGGCTTTGAGGCCGAACGTCCGCCTAGCCTGACCCCGCCCCACGTAACGTCAGGAGGTGGGTCATTGTCTCCGAGGCAGCAGGGGGAGTCTAGCAATGGGCCTTCGAGACCGGAAGCGAAGATCCGGAGACAGGACCGAAGGCGGCCGGGAGTCGGGATTGGACCGCGGCCCCTAAACCGATTTCTTGCTGCGTCTTTGATTTTGGCTCTTGATGGAGGTGTGCAACTCTGAAAGTCAGTCACGCGAAAAATGAAACCCACTTTTATCCCCATTGCTTATTTAACCGCAACCTATTCCGACCATCCCTTCACAACAAATCGAGTGCATTGCCAGGTCGAGCAAAAGCTCGGGCATCAGCTCACAAGCAGAAAAGGTGATTTTTCTTGTCAATTGTGATTGAAATTTATTTGATGTGTATAAAAAGTAGCAGAAGGTGAAACCCATCCCCTCTTTTTTATTTTTTTTAAAAGAAAAGGTATTTTCTCCCCTTCCACTTTTGGTTTTTGTGGTCTATACTAGTTGTTCAAGTTATAAAGCAAAGTATTCGCAAATCAGAAAGAGCAATAATTCCTCATCAAACTTTGCTGATATGGTGACTTGGTCAAAAAGAGCGCAGATTGACATATAATGAGGTCAAATTAAGAGCCTGTTTATATGATAAATAAACCCATCCCCTTAGGCTAACACTGCTGCACAGTTAAACCTGTCTCAGTTTGAAACTTTTATGTACCCCGCTTCCCAAAAACAAATACGCACACTCATTCTCTCTTTTTCACTTTCGCTCTAGCACACGAGGAGAAGCCCAAGCTCTTCATGCTTGGGTTTCTGTTTTTTTGAATATAGCAGAGTGAGGAGCCCTTGATAAAGTTAGTTCATGCAAACACGGAGAAAATTGCAAAAAGGAGAGAATTTTTTTTAAAAAACTACATGCTCTGAGAAAATGTACACCAACATATTACATATTTTGTAATGATAACAAGAACTTAAAAAAAGTGAACAAGTAAAGTTTTAAATGGGATCATGTACTCCAGACAAATCTAGTTTTGCCATTCATTAACTAGTTGGTATTGCTGCTAGACTTCAAAATAGGAGTCGAGGGCTATCTGCAAATAATTTGGGAAAGCAAAAATCTCTTCGCGATTGGTGTGCGGCCGTTCACCTTTGGGGGAACATTGGTGTGCGGCCCTTAACAGCTCACCAACACTTGGTAAGTGGCCCTCCAGCCCAAATAATTGCCCACCCCTGGCTTAATCCTTTGTTTGCTGAATACACTCTGTGGAAGTCTCCAAGAGGCTTTTGTCTTCATGGACCCACTTAAGTATGCACCATATATAAAGTTTGAAGAAGTGTCCCCATTAATTTGCATCTGCTTCAACAGCAAACATCCAGGCCTCTGAAATTCAAACAGAGAAAACCAGCAAGTAAGGAATATAAGTGCAAATAAATTGCCTGGGCTTTTCTGACCACTGCCTCAAATCTGTTCCTTACAGAATACTCTGCAACAAGTCGCACTCCGTAAACGAGGCCTATTTTCTTTAGCACTAGAAACCTACTGACTGTCAGTTGTGGCTCACTGGTAGCACTCTCGCCTCTGAGTCTGAAGGTTGTGGGTTCAAGTCCCACGCCAGAGACTTGAGCACAAAATCTAGGCTGAAACTCCAGTGCAGTGCTGAGCGAGTGCTGCACTGTGGGAGGTGCTGTCTTTCAGATGAAACGTTAAACTGAGGCCTCGTCTGTTGGATCAGGTGGATGCCAAAGATCCCATGGCACTATTTTGAAGAAGAGCAGAGGAATTCTCCCGGTGTTCTGACCAACATTTATGCCTCGACCCACACCGAAAACAGATGATCTGGTCATTTATTTAATTGCTGTTTGTGGATGCTTACAGTGCACTAATTGGCTGCCGCGTTTCCTACATTACAACAGTGCCTACACTTTGAAAGTACTTCATTGGCTGTAAAGTGCTTTGGGATGTCTTGAGGTCATGAAAGGCGCTATAGAAATGCAAGCCTTTGTTTTCTTTTGATTGTGATGGTTTTTGAAAATTCTTTACTTTTCTTCCCCTACTTTTACTCTTTGTTTACATTTTATTAATTAGAATACTTTTTGTGCAGGAAAAAAATGGAGAGAGTTAAATACACGTACAGCAGCGACTCTGAAAAGGACGAAGAATGGGCCTCTACAAAAAAGAAAGGCAAGTCTGTGACCAGTATTCATTTCATTAATTACATTTATTGATGTGGTTTGTCAGGGCCCAATCTAAAATGATCCCTCAACCAACGTCACTAAAACAGATTATCTGGTCGTTATCACACTGCTGTTTGTGGGAGCTGCCGCGTTTCCTACATTACAACAGTGCTTATACTTCAAAAAAGTACTTACTTCACGACCTCTGGATGTCCTAAAGCGCCGTAAAGCGTTTTGGGACATCCTGAGGTCGTGAAAGGAGCTATACAAATGCATGTATCTCTTTTGGAAAACTGTGACATGGTTATCATTTTTATTGCAGTGAAAGCACAAGTGAAAAGTGTGATGGGTAAGAGAACGGAATGGAAGCCTACAAACAGTGGGAAAAAAGGTAAACCATGAAAAAGAAATTCAGATTAAAGAGGATTTGTTTGTTTGTTTAAAATGAGACCCATGCTCAGAAAGGTCCCAACTTGAATTTTAAAGAGGCCAGTTCTCTATGGTCAAAGTTCTGATTGGTAAGTTGTGACAAAGTAGAATTTTTTTTTTATTATTCTCGGGATGTGGGTATCACTGGCAAGGCCAGCATTTACTGACGACCCCTAGTTGCCCTGAGAAGGTGGTGGTGAACCGCTGCAGTACTATGTTAAGGTCCTGTAGGTGGACTAGAAACTAAACGCTGGAAACACACAGCAGCTCATTGATTTTTTCCAATCCTATTAATGCCATTCACAGATTTGATTTGATGATTGCTATTTTAGGCCTTTTTTTGGCCTTTTTAGAGGGTGGTGTTCGAACAGATGATTTCCTTGTAGATTCAAACCCTTTTTTCCTTGCTGGAAGAATATCTGTGACAGGGGAAGAAGACATGATCGGTCTGCTTGAAATAGCTGCCCTTTGCATTTTTTAAATTGACAAAAATCTTTTACATGGCAGGAGTTACTGACAACAAGTCGCAGTCTAGATGTGGCCTAATGGAGGATGTTGATTTTGCAGCTGCACTTGGCGGGTCAAGTTCCACCTTGAAAAAGATCAAGAAAGGTAACGCTTCATCTGTGCGGGTAACTTGAGTTTATTTTTTTTCCTCTTTTTGCTGGCCTCTCGCCTGAAGGTACTGAATACTTGCCGGGCTCTGGTTCCTCCTCTCTGCCTCGCGCCTGAACAACAACTTGCATTTAACGTAGTAAAACGTCCCAAGGTGCTTCACAGGAGCGTTATCAAACAAAATTTGACACCGAGCCACATAAAGAGATATTGGGGCAGATTACCAAAAGCTTGGTGAAAGAGGTAAGTTTTAAGGAGTGTCTTAAAGGAGGAAAGAGCGGTGGAGAGGTTTAGGGAGGGAATTCCAGAGCTTAGGCCCTTGGCAGCTGAAAGGCCAATGAAGGTGCTGAATACTTGCCGGGCTCTGGTACCTCCTCTCCGCTTCTCGCCTGAAGGTGCTGAATCCTTGCCGGGCTACAGTCACGTGGGTGGCGGCCAAGCTCTGGTTCCTCACCCTCTTCACTTGCGAGCCTGAAGAATGAACGTCGGCAAGTTTATTCAACCACCGGAGCAGAACAGTGACCAGGTTTGTGATGCTCTTCTGTGATTTGTTCTGGAGATTGGAAATAATAAATACACCAGTGAGCAGACCACCGCTTTCTCCTCTCCTTCCCCCAAGCTCCAAATTCACAGCACTGCGCCCCCTTCCTCTTCCCTGTGCCCTCGCCATGTTCAAATCAACACGGTGGCATAGTGGTTAGCACTGGTGCCTCACAGCGCCAGGGACCCGGGTTCGAATCTGACCTCGGGTGACTGTCTGTGTGGAGTTTGCACATTCTCCCCGTGTCTGCGTGGGTTTCCTCCGGGTGCTCCGGTTTCCTCCCACAGTCCAAAAATGTGTGGGTTAGGTTGATTTGGCTATGATAAATTGACCCTTAGTGTTAGGGGGGTATTAAATATGTGGGGTTATGGGGATAGGATGGGATATGTTAGGGGGAATTAAATACGTGGGGTTACGGGGGTAGGGTGGGATATGTGTACTGTGGGGATTAAAGCAGGGACAGGGTACTGGATTTGGATGATCAGCCATGATCGTATTGAATGGTGGAGCAGGCTCGACGGGCCGAATGGCCTACTCCTGCTCCTAGATTCTATGTTTCTATGTTGCACCATCTCTTACTCTTAACTCCTTCTTTCCCAGGATCTTCAAGCTGTGGAACTCCATAGATACCTAAGTTTTCCCTTTTGCTAAAGTTTACAAGCTTAGCATCACCTATCATAGAATAGTCATACAGCACAGAAGAAGGCCATTCGGCCCATCGTGCCTGTGCCGGCTCTTTGAAAGAGCTATCCTCCCCTGCCCTTTCCCCGTAGCCCTACAAATTTTTCCTTTTCAGGTATTTATCCAATTCTCATTGATACTGAAAATGCTTCCACCGCCCTTTCAGGCAGTGCATTCCAGATCATAACTCTGTGTTTAAAAAAAAAAAAAAATTCTCCACATCTCTTTCTTTTCCCCCACCCCCCAGTTCTTTTGCCACCTAACCCGTATTGCTCATTTTCTGTTGTAGACTTTTCTACCCCAGTATTGTCTCGCATTATAACCTTTGGCGCTTCCTCTAATATTCTTGATGATAAAAATAAAATTCTGTTCACAAAATAACTGAAGAAAAATTAATAAGTGCAATTCCTTTAGTGCCACTAGATGGTGCTAGTGGAGCATGTACATATGCCACGTTTCAATATTTCACAAGAGCTTGCATTTCTAGAGTGCTCCTCATACACGTCTCCAACCCCTTAGATGAAGGAGGACAAAACGTTGTGGGGGTGGGGAGGGGGGGGGGGGGGGGTGGGGTGCGGAATGGTTAGGGTGGGGGTCAAAGGAACGAATGAAAAGAAGGGTTTGTTGAAAGTGGGGTGTCAAAGTGGAGGGAACTGGGCAGGGTTAAAACCGTATTTAATGAATACTTGTGACATCTGGTAACAGGAAATGGTTGTTGGACAGAAATGTTGCCACCTTTTTAAACAATTTTTATCTTTTCAATTTAATTCATATAGCGCCTTTAACATAGTAAAACTTCCCATTGCGCTTCACAGAAGTGTTATCAGACAAAAAGTGACGCCAAGCCACATAAGGAGATATTAGGACGGCTGACCTAAAGCTTGGTCGAGGTGGTAGGTTTTAAGGCGTATTAAGAGGAGAGAGAGGCGATGAGGCTCAGGGAGGAAATTCCAGAGCTTGGGCCTAGAAAGCTGAAGGCACGGCCGCCAATGGTGACTAAGATCGTAAAAATAACCATACACAGAACCTGCATCCGAATTTATAGACATTTTTAGACTTAAAATCTAGTCAGTGTGCAGTATCTTTAGGTGAGTTTGTCAAAATGCAAACTAATATTTTTTTTATAATAAAATAAAAACAGAAAATGCTGGAAACAACAGATCAATCAGCATCTGTGCAGAGAGAAACAGAGTTGAAGCTTCAGTTCACTTTCATTACTACCTGTTTCCCTGCTCGTGTTGGATCAAGCTGTAACTCGCTTTCACAGCCACATTTCTTTTTCCTCAGCTCTGATGAAAGATCATCGACTCGAAGCGTTAACCCACCCTACCTTCCTCTCTCCACAGATGCTGCCTGACCTGCTGAGCGTTTCAGCATTTTCTGTTTATATTTCAGATTTCCAGCACCCGCAGTATTTTTGCTTTTGCTGTAATTTCTTTTTCTTTTTCAGGTTGTACCAGCACGCAGACCAGCACTAATACAGCATCTAACACAAAGGCAAGATCCACCCTGATAGTTTGTCCACTGTCTGTGCTCAGTAACTGGATTGTAAGTACACTGTGGCAGATTTTTGAATCTGTCCCTACAAATTGCGGTTGTCTTTTACACCAATATCCTCCTTTATTGCAATCAGCCCAAAAAGTACAAAGTCCAAACTAGTTGAAATAACTTGAAATGCAAACCTGTCTTTCAGGATCAATTTGAGCGACATTTATATCCTGACGTGAAGTTGAATATGTATCTTTATTATGGCTCTGAGAGAAACAAGGGTGCAGCATTCCTTGCAGTACAGGATGTAGTACTGACCACCTACAATACATTAACAGTCGATTATGGGGTAGGTGGTGAATATTGAACTGGTAAGGTATTGAAATCCATAGCCGTCTTTGAGATTGCACATGTTTCACACTTGTAAAGTAACATCTGTGATTTGTGAAAACCAATCAAAATACTTCACTGAAAATCACAAACATTTGTTGGATTGAGCTTTTACTTACTTTACTTTTCTGACCAGTGAACAGTTCTTAAAAGGTGTGCTGGAATCTGAAATTTCCCTTAATCAATGCATAACCTTAGTCCTCAGAGCTGCTGTATTTGTTAATTCACACACCGTAGAAGCAATTTTCATACAACAGTTTGCATTTATATAGCGCCTTTTAAACGTAGAGAAGTGTGCTTCACAGAGGCATGTGGAAAATGGATTCCAAACCAAAGGAGGAGCGTTTGGGAGGGCAGACTAAAAAAACGTTGTCTAAGCGGTGGGCTTTAACGAGGGTCTTGGAGAGGCAGAAGGGTTTAGGGAGGGAATTCCAGAGAGTGAAACCTCGGCAGCTGAAGGCACGCCTGCCAGTGGTGGGGTGAAGGGGTCGGGGTGCACAAGAGGCCGGAGTCACCAGAACACAGAGTTTGGGTTGCGAGACTGTCGGGCTGGAAGAGGTTACAGTGACGGGGAGGGATGAGGTAATGGAGGGATTTGAAGACCAAGTGACTTATTTTGAATTTGAGGCATTGTGGGGAAGGGCTGGGAGGTCAGTGAGGATGGTGGTGATGAGCGAGTGTGATTGGTTGTGGGATAAGATGCAGACAGTAGAGTTTTGGATGAGGACAGGAGGCTGGCCAGGAGAGCGTTGGCATAGTCGAGTATGGATGTTTTCAGCAGTAGATGGGCTGAGGTAGGGGCATGTAATATTAGATTAATCGTAGGGTGTGATGTTGGAGGTGGAAGTAGGCAGTTTTATTGATAGAGTAAATGTGGGGTTGAAAACTTGGCGTGGGGTCGAAGAGGGCACTTGCGAACAGTCTTGTTCAGCTTGAGCCAGTGGTAATGTACGTGAGCAGGAACTAGGGCTGATTTCCCTGCCTACTCCTCAGCACAGTCAAGGGTGCACAGGTCAATTGTGACACCTATCTCCACTCTCAGGTTTATATTATCAAATGGAATGTCATGATTTAATGGCAGGAAG
The DNA here is from genome assembly GCA_030390025.1 of Squalus acanthias. Taxonomy (NCBI): domain Eukaryota; kingdom Metazoa; phylum Chordata; class Chondrichthyes; order Squaliformes; family Squalidae; genus Squalus; species Squalus acanthias. The sequence goes on from CM059429.1 coordinate 16,645,225, forward strand.
CTCTGGGATCTGTAGTGCTGTGTCTGTGGAAGTTAGCACAGTAAAAGCAATGGGAAGTGAGCTGACATTAACTGGCGGTCAGGCAGGTTTTGATAATTCCCACATGGGTTAAGATGAACAGGCATGGATGCAGTATTTCTACAGAATTAATAATGCAAGAGAGTTGTAATAGAAGTAGCTTCTCATTATATACTGTGCCTCACAACAGACGGACGAGTGAAAATTACATGTTCTGGCTGAAGATTGACCTTCTGTGCACCACATTGTTTAAAACCATAACACGGCATTGTTTGAGACCACTAAATCAATATTTCATGCATTTTCTTTCACAATATGTGTGTATATGTATAACGTGTGTGTGTGTGTGCCGCTTAAGATCGAAGTAGAGCAGCAAAAGATATTCCAAGTGTAAATGAGATCGGTTATGAGGAAGGATTAGAACTCATGGCTAGAGAGAAGGTGATAAGGGACATCATTGATCAAGCTTTATAAATTGTTAGCAGTTCTACAGTAGCATTGCTCACAGTAAGTTGCTGTTTTTATAATGACCCTGTGGTATTAGAATGTGTTTTCTGCCTCTAGGGTGTAGTTGTGTCCCTTCAAGGCCACGGTGTCTAATTGCTGATGAGTAAACATTGGGGTAGATCTCAAACTTTGTCGCCCGAGTGTAAAACTGGTGTTGCGGATCGGCCGCCCGTTATTGAAACACCCGACTTTAATTTCCATTGATTTCTATAATGGGTGACCAAACCACAATGCTCCAGGCAGAAAGCTGAAAATCTGCCCCATTAGGTGAGAGGAATTTAATTACCCTCGCGGCTGAAGATCACACAGTGCGATTTGTAAAGTTACTCTGGCTCCTTCATTTCTTTTACACATTTTTGAGTGTAACATGAAATATGAAGGACCAGGCACTGGATATATTTTTATAATAATAGGTGGATTAAATGGTATACAGTAAACACAGAATATTGCATCAGATTAGATTACACTAATGGGCCCAGGGGATTTAAATTAGTTAAAAGTAGGATTTAAAATGGATACTTGAAAGAGTGATAAATGTTTGGAATAGTGGGCCAAGGAAGATAATAAAGACATAGAGACTGGGGCATTTAAAATGCAGCTGGATACTACAGTGAGAGTTAGGGTGCTAAGAGGTCTGAGCTTTAATGCACTGAATGGGCTTTTCGGGTGGACAATGGACTTGTTTTTTTAAATGTAGTGTACTGATACCAAAAGAGAGTTTGTCAGACAGCTGTATTACAACCTTGTGGTCTGGAGTCCTCGTCTTTCATTTCACTTTATCTTTCTAAATGTGTTGAACTGCTGCAGCAGCGATATTGTCTAATCCATGAATAGTTTTACAATTCTCGAGTGGTAGACAAATTGTACTGTATTTTTATCCTTTGTCCTCTTCGTAGTAACTATTATTAATTCGCCCTGACAGAGCGGAAGTGCCAGCCCATTGCATAAAGTGAACTGGCTCCGTGTGGTGTTGGATGAGGGGCACACCATCCGAAACCCAAACGCCCAACAGACTAAAGCAGCGCTCACACTAACTGCTGAGAGAAGATGGGTGTTAACAGGTAGGGCTGGGAGATGTTTATTGTGCTGACCTGTTGAGTCTTGTCTGATCATTGTGATTCTCTCCTTTTGAATGGGGGAGGAAAAATTACTGGGCTAGATTTTGTGGTAGAAATAATGGTGAGTCTATCAGCGCTCACCATTGTTAAAGTGTAAATCGGACAGCAACTTCCGGCGACCGCACATACGCAGTTAAATGCAGAAATCAGGCAGGTGCTGTCTGAGATGCCCTGCTCCTCCAAAAGCTGCGTGACACTGGTATCTTGCCGAGAGACGCGCCATTAAAATACAATGAACAGTGTAAAGTCGCTGTACTTATCTGATGTATACACGCTAAGCTCGCCAGAAAAAGTTCGGGCTTGTCCATTCCAGTGTAAGTAAATTTTTAACGGCATGATAATGTCTTAATTATTGCCAAACAACCTCTCTGGCACTGAAAATTAACTTTTAACAGGTATGGAGTCTCATTCCTTCAGATTTTAATTATTGTTGGAGATTTTTAAAAATACATTGACATTGAATTAAATATTCTAACTGACACTTCCTGGTTTAGACTCTGCACGCCTCATCAACGATTCTTCAACCTGATTGGTTAAGGTGATGTGCAGTTGCTTGTCCTATTCACACAGGTCCCCGATCCCCTGTAGAGGGCGCTGTGCTTTTGGATCATTGGCTGACAGGAACTTCCAGTACAAAAAGCCCATTTAAAAAGTCAGTGGGCAGGTGCCGTTCATTCGCCGCTGACTGCAAAATCCAACCCAATATTTCTACACTGAGATAAAAAGAGAAAACTGCAAATAAGGACATAAGAACATAAGATATAGGAGCAGGAGTAGGCCAATCGGCCCCTCGAGCCTGCTCCGCCATTTAATAAGATCATGGCTGATCTGATCCTAACCTCAAATCTAAAGAACACAAGAAGTAGGAGCAGGACCCGGCCACTCAGCCCCTGGGCCCGCTCCGCCACCCACAGGGCCTCGACCGATCCGAACTCAGCCTCATGTCCAATTTCCTGCCCGCTCCCCGTAACCCCTAATTCGATTTACTTCTAGGAAACTGTCTATTTCTGTTTTAAATTTATTTAATGATGTAGCTTCCACAGCTTCCTGGGGCAGCAAATTCCACAGACCTACTACCCTCTGAGTGAAGAAGTTTCTCCTCATCTCAGTTTTGAAAGAGCATAAGAACATAAGAAATAGGAGCAGGAGTAGGCCAATCGGCCCTTCGAGCCTGCTCCGCCATTCAATAAGATCATGGCTGATCTGATCCTCACCTCAAATCTAAAGAACACAAGAAGTAGGAGCAGGACCCGGCCACTCAGCCCCTGGGCCCGCTCCGCCACCCACAGGGCCTTGACCGATCCGAACTCAGCCTCATGTCCAATTTCCTGCCCGCTCCCCGTAACCCCTAATTCCCTTTACTTCTAGGAAACTGTCTATTTCTGTTTTAAATTTATTTAATGATGTAGCTTCCTGGGGCAGCAAATTCCACAGACCTACTACCCTCTGAGTGAAGAAGTTTCTCCTCATCTCAGTTTTGAAAGAGCAGCCCCTTATTCTAAGATTATGCCCCCTAGTTCTAGTTTCACCCATCCTTGGGAACATCCTTACCGCATCCACCCGATCAAGCCCCTTCACAATCTTATATGTTTCAATAAGATCGCCTCTCACTCTTCTGAACTCCAATGAGTAGAGTCCCAATCTACTCAACCTCTCCTCATATGTCCACCCCCTCATCCCCGGGATTAACCGAGTGAACCTTCTTTGTACTGCCTCGAGAGCAAGTATGTCTTTTCTTAAGTATGGACACCAAAACTGTATGCAGTACTCCAGGTGCGGTCTCACCAATACCTTATATAACTGCAGCAATACCTCCCTGTTTTTATAATCTATCCCCCTAGCAATAAAAGCCAACATTCCGTTGGCCTTCTTGATCACCTGCTGCACCTGCATACTAACTTTTTGATTTTCTTGCACTAGGACCCCCAGATCCCTTTGTACTGCAGTACTTTCCAGTTTCTCGCCATTAAGATAATAACTTGCTCTCTGATTTTTCCTGCCAAAGTGCATAACCTCACATTTTCCAATATTGTATTGCATCTGCCAAATCTCTGCCCACTCACCTAGCCTGTCTATATCCCCTTGTAGGTTTTTTATGTTCTCCTCACTTTCTACTTTCCCTCCCATCTTTGTATCATCTGCAAACTTTGACATGTTACACTCGGTCCCCTCCTCCAAATCGTTAATATAGATTGTAAAGAGTTGGGGACCCAGCACCGACCCCTGTGGAACACCACTGGCTACTGGTTGCCAGTCCGAGAATGAACTATTTATCCCTACTCTCTGCTTCCTGTTAGATAACCAATCCTCCACCCATGCCAGAATATTACCTCCAATCCAGTGATTTTTTATCTTGAGCAATAATCTTTTATGTGGCACCTTGTCGAATGCCTTCTGGAAATCTAAATACACTACGTCCACTGGTTGCCCTTTATCCACCCTGTACGTTATGTCCTCAAAGAACTCAAGCAAATTTGTCAGACATGACTTCCCCTTCATAAAGCCATGCTGACTTTGTCCTATTAAATTATGTTTATCTAAATGTCCCGTTACTGTCTCCTTAATAATAGACTCCAAAATTTTACCCACCACAGATGTTAGGCTAACTGGTCTATAATTTCCAGCCTTCTGCCTACTACCCTTTTTAAATAAGGGTGTTACATTAGCAGTTTTCCAATCTGCCGGGACCTTTGCTGAGTCCAGGGAATTTTGGAAAATTATTACCAAAGCATCCACAATCCCTACTGCCACTTCCCTCAAGACCCTAGGATGTAAGCCATCAGGTCCAGGGGATTTATCTGCCTTGAGTCCCATTATTTTACTGAGTACCAATTCCTCAGTGATTTTAATCGTATTTAGCTCCTCTTCCCCCCCCACCCCCCCCCTAGAGCCCCCTGTTTGTCCAGTGTTGGGATATTCTTAGTGTCCTCTACCGTAAAGACTGAAACAAAATATTTGTTCAGCATTTTTGCCATCTCCATGTTTCCCACCATTAATTTCCCGGTCTCATCCTCTAAGGGACCTACGTTTGCCTTAGCCACCCCTTTTTTTATATAACTATAGAAACTCTTGCTATCTGTTTTTATATTTTTTGCTAATTTATTTTCATAATCTATCTTCCCTTTCTTAATCAATCCTTTAGTTACTTTTTGCTGTCTTTTGAAGACTTCCCAATCTTCTATCCTCCCACTAAGTTTGGCTACCTTATATGTCCTTGTTTTTAGTCGGATACTATCCTTAATTTCTTTACTTAACCACGGATGGCTGTCATTTCTTTTACACCCTTTTTTCCTCAGTGGAATATATATTTTTTGAAAGTTGTAAAATAACTCCTTAAATGAACACCACTGCTCATGTACCGTCTTACCCTTTAATCTATTTTCCCAGTCCACTTTAATCAATTCCGCTCTCATACCATCATAGTCTCCTTTATTCAAGCTCAGTACGCTTGTCTGAGAACCAACCTTCTCACCCTCTAATTGGATATGGAATTCAACCATGTTATGGACACTCATTCCAAGAGGATCCTTAACTAGGACATTATTAATTAATCCTGACTCATTACACAGGACCACGTCCAAGGTTGCTTGCCCCCTTGTATGATCAGTTACATACTGCTCAAGAAATCCATCCCTAATATACTCAATAAACTCTTCCTCAAGGCTGCCCTGCCCAATTTGATTTGTCCAGTTAATATGATAGTTAAAATCCCCCATAATTATAGCTGTTCCCTTATTACATGCCCCAACTATTTCCTGATTAATACTTCTTCCAGCAGAGTTGCAACTATTAGGAGACCTATATACTACTCCCACTAGTGTTTTTTTCCCCTTATTATTCCTTATCTCCACCCAAACTGTTTCATTATCCTGATCCTTTGACCCAATATCATTTCTCTGTATTACAGTGATTCCTTCCTTTATTAACATAGCCACCCCACCTCCCCTTCCTTCCTGCCTGTCCTTCCTGATTGTTAAATACCCTGGCATATTTAATTCCCAGTCGTTGTCACCCTGCAGCCATGTTTCTGTAATGGCCACAAGATCATACCCATACGTAGTTATTTGTGCCATTAACTCGTCCATTTTGTTATGAATGCTACGTGCATTCAGATAAAGAACTTTCAAATATGTTTTGTGACACTTAGTTCCTGCTTTTTCCTTTTTTAACACTTTACCTTTTACTCCATACCTTCTGTCCCTTCCTGACACGCTTTCCTCTGTCTCCCTGCTCAGGTGCCCAACCCCCTGCCACTTTAGTTTAAACCCTCCCCAACAGCACTAGCAAACACTCCCCCTAGGACAGCAGTCCCGGCCCTGCCCAGGTGCAGACCGTCCGGTTTGTACTGGTCCCACCTCCCCCAGAACCGGTTCCAATGTCCCAGGAATTTGAATCCCTCCCCCTTACACCATTCCTCTAGCCACGTATTCATTTGAAATATCCTCCTATTTTTACTCTGACTAGCACGTGGCACTTGTAGCAATCCTGAGATTACTACCTTTTTGAGGTCCTATTTTTTAATTTACCTCCTAACTCCCTATATTCTGCTTTTAGGACCTCATCCCCTTTTTTACCTATATCGTTGGTGCCTATGTGCACCACAACAGCTGGCTGTTCGCCCTCCCCCTCCAAAATGTTCTGTAGCCGCTCCGAGACGTCCTTGACCCTTGCACCAGGGAGGCAACACACCATCCTGGAGTCTCGGTTGCGGCCGCAGAAACGCCTATCTATTCCCCTTACAATTGAGTTCCCTATCACTATAGCTCTTCCACTCTTTTTCCTCCCAGCCTGTGCAGCAGAGCCACCCATGGTGCCAGGAAGTTGGCTGCTGCTGCCTTCCCTTGATAAGTCATCCCCCCCAACAGTATTCAAAGTGGTATATCTGTTTGAGAGGGGGATGTCCACAGGGGACCCCTGCACTACCTGCCTGCACCTCTTACTCTGCCTGGTGGTCACCCATTTACTTCCTGCCTGTGCACCCTTTGCCTGCGGTGTGACCAACTCTCTAAACGTGCTATCCACGAGGTTCTCAGCATCGCAAATGCTCCAATACGCCTCCATCCGCAGCTCCAGCGCCGCAATGCGGTCTGTCAGTAGCTGCAGCTGGATACACTTCCCGCACACATGGTTGTCAGGGACACCGGAAGGATCCCTGATTTCCCACATCGAGCAGGAGGAGCATAACACGGGGCTGGGCTGTCCTGTCATGACTTACCCTTTAATTAATTGAACTTAAATTAAATCAAATCAATACCACCAATTACACTCAATTAAATGATATACTCAAGGGCCCTTGGTTACTAGCACTAGAAACTATATCCACAAAATTAAGACCTTCTAAACTTTATAAACTATGAACCTTAACTGTCAAACTATAGAGTAGTATAAATACTTATCTAGCCGTACTCACCCAATCAGCTGCTCCCTCCTGCCCGCGTCACGTTTTGAATTGTGGCGTGGCTCTGGAACGCCGCTGCCGGTCTGAGATTGGTATGCCTGTGAATGAAAAGCCCGCGAAAGTGAGTTCAAATACTCACTGGACCTCCGGTCTCGTCGCTCCCGACACCAGCCTGTGAATGAAAAGCCCGCGAAAGTGAGTTCAAATACTCACTGGACCTCCGGTCTCGTCGCTCCCGACACAATACTGAAAGTGTACAACGGGTCTGCTAACCTAAAGAGAGAGGATAGTGATCAGGAGCAGGAACCCCTAGCTGATTTTTCCCCCTTCTTCACTAATGCACATTCATCTTTGATTTTTATCACTGGCAGAGTGTAAAAGCTTGTGTGCATCAAATTTGCTTTAATAATTATGTGGATTAATTAATATGTTCTTGTGAAGCTTTTGATGTAAAAACCTGCTACTTGAATATGATGTATATTATAGTATTGTAGAATACTCAATCATAAGCTCGGTATGGTATAAAATGCGAGGCACAATAAAAATTATTAATTAATCATAAGTTAGCTATAATTAATTAATAAAAGGTTTCGTCACAGAGGGTCTGATTTTTAGATTGCTCTGCAGATCCCTGGAGTATTTTGCAATTAAACAGGGAAGATGATCTTCCCAAACTGTAACTAATCCTCAGTGTTACAAAGGGAGCTACTTGGACGTTCGAGGCAGCCTGGGAGCTGTTGTTTTATTTAAACTTGTTTTGTGCATAAATGCTGCTAAACCTGAAGCCATCACTCACCAGATGGGTCCAGATGTAGAAGGCCCTTCAGTTCATTTGATCCCCAGAATACCAATCCCACCGCCTTGGTTTAAAACCTCATCCAAAGGACACCACCTCTGACAATGCAGCACTCTCCCAATACTGCACTGAAATGTCATCTTGGATTATGTGTTCAAGTCCTGTTGTCGTGCTCAATTCCACAACCTTCTGAGCTAGAGGTGAGAGTGCTGCTAAGTTGACACGCACAAGTTCACCTCCGTGTAACTGCCTCTTTTATGCACTAAGCATTATCATTGGACTTAACAAGTAATTGTGCTGTGTGTCTGCCAGTGCCTGAACATCCAACATGCTTTTCTGACAGCCTTGGTTGTTCCACTCCTTTTATTCATTTTGCCATGATCACAACAGCAGTTATGTCGAAAGTCTTCCAGTACATCAGGATGCATATGTTCTAAACTGGGACTCCCATGAGTCTATTATCGTGAAAGCAACTTTCAATGCAGAGTAAGAGAAGGTTTGTTAAGACATGTAGCTATTAATTCAATATGATTCTGCCACAGGCACACCAATTCAAAATTCCTTGAAAGATCTTTGGTCCATTCTTTCGTTCCTGAAGTTGAAACCATTTACAGACAGACAGTGGTGGCACCGGACTATCCAACGGCCTGTAACCATGGGGGATCAGCATGGTCTCAAGTAGGTATTTTTGACCTGAAATTGGGTGAGACGGAGGGAGGGAAATCCCGAGAGTAGGATCTAGGTAGGTGAAGGCTCTGTGAAGGGAAGGGGGGGGATTGCACAAGAGTCTGGAGTCCGAGATAAGTATTCAGAGCAGAGGAATATCGAGCTAGAGGCGATTGTGGAGTTAGGAGAGGGTGAGACCATAGGGATTTAAGGACTAGGATGGGGATGTTAAATTTGAGCTGTTGGGGAACAAGGAGCCACAGTTTCACTTGTGTAAAAACAAAAATACAGGAATACTACCATTGAAATGTGCTTTCAGCTCTATATATTTTTTTCTCTAATCAGACTATGCAACATGCATCTTCAGACTATTGCTTGCAGGTAATGTGTGAAGGAGCAGTTTGAGCTACAAAGCTGCTTGGAAGCAGATCATTCCTGGGCGGCTAACTTCTGTATTGCTACGGTCACTGTCCATGTATACACAATGTACTAGATGACACCGAACACAGAAACTTCTTAAACTTTTTGTATTTCATAGATATCGCTAACATTTTTAAAAATAAAATGTAATTCTGATAGTTTTCAGTAGAATGAATAATTAGAATTTGATAGACATAAAGACATACAAAATTTCTCCTTGAAACATCCCAAAACGCTTAACTAACAATGAATTACTTTGATGGGAGGCACTGTTGTGTAGGAAATCATAGCTGCCAATTTGCATACAGCTAGATTGTGTAAGCAGCAGCTGATTGAGTGGCCAAATAGCCTGTGTTTGGTGGCCTGGTTTGGAGGGAGGGAGGAATGTTGACTAGGACACTGGGAGATCTCTGCTGCTCTTCCAATAAGGATCTTGTACATCCATCTGAATCACTGAAATGGCCAAACTGTGCTTCAGTATAACTCTTCAGCCAAATGATAGCTCCTATGGCAAGGCAGAACTTGCAGTACTGCACTGGGGGGGTCAGCTTAGTTTCTAGGAACCAGAGTAGACCATTCAGCCCCTCGAGCCTGTGCCAACTAAATCCTGGAGTGGGGCTTGAACCCCCAAGCCTCTGACTCGGAGGCAAGAGTACTACCAAGCTAACGAGCTTTATTTTCAAGAATATAAGTTTGCATTATCCAACATAGTTTATATAGTGCAGTTTATAGCTGGTGGTGATTAGTCTGCAAGTGCAGAGCTAATATTCGCTACCTTTTCTCTTGCATATTAAAACAAAACTGAGCACTATGCACAGATTTGGTCTCCATATTACAAAAAGGATATACAGGCACTGGAGAATTTGTGCAGAAAAGATTCACATGGGTAATACTAGAACTGAGAGATTATAACTCAGGAAAGACTGAATAGGCTGGGGTTCTTTTCTCTAGAAAAGAGAAGGTTGAAGGATGACATGATGGAGGTTTTTAAAATAATGAAGGGGTTTGATAAGTTTGACATAGCGATGTTTCCACTTATGAGAGAATTCAAAACTAGGGGTCATAAATATAAGATAGTCACTAATAAATCCAAAAAGGAATTTAGGAGAAACTTATTTTCCCAGAGAGTGGCTAGCATGTGGAACTTGTTACCCCATGGAGTAGTTGAGGCGAATAGCATAGATGCATTTAAGGGGAAGCTAGATAAGCACTGAGAGAGAAAGGAATAGAAGGATAGGGTGAGGTGAAGTAAGTTGCGAGAAGGCTCGTGTGGAGCATAAACATCGGCGTATTTCTGTGCTGTAATTTCTATGTAAAACTCCATACTAGTGATGTATCAAATGTAGTGCCCTAGCTGTCATATTCTGCATGGACCCGAGAAGGATGCGTTCTAAACCGGAGGCTCCTAACTCTTTTTTGTTTGTGTGTTTGTTCTTCAGACGGCTACAAGCATTAATAAACAACATTACCTTGCGAAGAACCAAAACCAGCAAGGTCAACGGCAAGCCTGTAATCGAGCTCCCGGCACGCACTGTCTTTGTTCAACATATAACTCTGTCCGATGAAGAGAAGCAAATATACGAATCTGTGAAGAATGAAGGCCGGGCTATTATTGGCAGGTGAGATTCTTGAGGAATCCCAGCCTCCTGTACAGAAAGTGGGGGCAGTACAAGATTGTCTCGTTGCCACATTTTGTCCCGTGCACATCCTTAACCTTTTTATAATGCTAATGTTTTATTTGCGCCATAATATTCAGCAATAAAGTGGCAAATATTTGGGAAGATTACAATTTGTTGTTGAATGCATGCCTCGTGTAGGTATATTTGATAGCCAGGCTTCGATCGCTTAGTTATGTCAATTAATCAGAAGGGACAGTAAATCCGAGAGTGCTTAAGTGGGAGATTAATTTTAATAGCCAGGAAACCATAGGCTGGAGGTCTGCAGTCTCTCGGTATGAGTTCCCGGCAAAGTGGAAAATCTAATTTTAAGTTCCTTTGCGAAGCATAAGTGCAATCGTAACTTTATTTTTTAACAAAGTAGTTGATCTCTTGTGGCAAAGCTCATGGACAAAAAAAAATAAAATTGCCTCTCTTCCTGTAACTGTCTCTAAACTTCTTTCCCACTCTCAAATTCTCCTCTGCCGCTCTTCCTCTCTCTTTTTTGTTATTGTGCATATTAGGAACATTGTGGTTTGACAACTGTGTCTGCCTGCCTGAGATTTAGCCTGACAGCCCGGTGTTTTCAGTGAGGAGGTAGCACTGACTGAGCAGTTCACCTCGGAGCTGTGATCGCATGCTGCATTCAAACACACACATGCCCACAGTTTAATGCTTATCCCTTATTCCAACATTTTTCAGATATTTCAGTGAAGGATCCATTTTCACACATTACGCAGATGTCCTCGCTATCCTGGTCTGGCTGAGGCAGCTGTGCTGCCATCCTCGGCTGTTTGCAAATTCTTCAGCTGTAATGGGTTCCTCAGGTAGGAGCAGCGTTATCCGAGATCCTCACCATTGTGTTTATGCGAATGAAATGGGAGACTGCTTCAGACACCTTTTATCTTCTTAATTGAAGCCCATAGGATTGCAGTGGCAGCGTGAATACGAAATTGTCTAAGGGACAGAAAGCAGAGAGTAGTGGTGAATAGTTGATTTTCAGGCTGGAGGGAAGTATACAGTGGTGTCACCCAGGGTTCGTTATTGGGACCACTGCTTTTTTTGCTACATATATTAATGACCTGGATTTGGGTATACAGGGCTTCATTTCAAAGTTTGCAGATGACACAAAACTCAGAAAAGCAGTCAACAGTGAGGAGGATGGTAGCAGACTTCAGGAGTACATGGACAGATTGGTGAAATGGGCAGACACGTGGCAAATGAAATTTAACGAAGAGAAGTGTGAAGTAATGCATTTGGAAGGAAGAATGAGGAGAGGCGATATAAACAAAATGTTACATTTTTAAAGTGGGTGCAAGAACACCGAGACCCTGGGGGTTTGCATACAGAAATCTTTGAAGGTAGTTAAGACACAGATCAGCCATGGCGATGAATGGTGAAACAGGCTCGAGAGACTGAATGGCCTACTCCTGTTCCTAAGGTGGGAGGACAAGTTGTTAAGGCTGCTTTTTAAAAAAAAAAATACGGGATCCTTGGCTTTATAAATAGAGGCATAGAGTACAAAAGCAAGGAAGTTGTGCTAAACCTTTATAAAACACCAGTTAATATCTCATTTGGAGTATTATGTCTAATTCTGGGCACCACACTTTGGGAAGGATATCAAGGCCTTGGAGTGGGTGCAGAGGAGATTTACTAGAATGGTACCAGGGACGAGGACTTCAATTACATGGAGAAACTAAAAAAGCTGGGATTGTTCTCCTTGGAGCAAAGAAGGTTAAGGGGAGATTTAATAGAAGTGTTCAAAATCATGAAAGGTTTTTAGAGAGTAAATAAGGAAAAACTGTTTCCAATGGCAGAAGGGTTGGTAACCAGAGGACACAGATTTAAAGAGCCAGAGATGAGATGAGGAAATGTTTTTTTACGCAGCGAGTTGTTATGATCTGGAATGCTCTGCCTGAAAGGGTAGTGGCAGCAGACTCAATTGTAACTTTCAAAAGGGAATTGGATATTTACTTGAAGGGGAGAAAATTGCAGGGCTATGGGGAAAGAGCCGGGGGAGTGCGACTAATTGTATAGCTCTTTCAAAGAGCTGACACAGGCACGATGGGCCAAATGGCCTGTGTGAGCTTCTATGATTCTGTGAACCATATGAACCAGCCACTACATTTCAAAACCAAAAAAATTAACCGTGTAAAACGCTATAAGACTTTGAAGCTACTCTCTAAATGCAAGTATATTATTGTCTAGCAAAAAACTGCAGATACTGTAAATCTAAAACAAAAGCAGAAAATGCGGGAAACACTCAGCAGATCCGTCAGAATCTGTGGAGAGAACAGAGGAGTTTTCTGCACAGTTGCTGTCTGATCTGAGTGTTTGTTTGTTATTGGCATTTTCTATTGTCCAGCAGTTGTGGTAAGTGTTCTTTGATTAGGTGGATGTTAAAGATCCTGCGTCCCAATCCTGGCCAACATTCCTCTCCCAACTAACACCACCAAAAATTCAACTGGTCATTCATCCAATCGCTGTTTGCTGTGGGATCTTGCTGTATGCAAAATGGCTACTGCATTTTTGCAATTGCTGCAACTAGATGTTAATATACTTTATACAGAACGCTTTGGGATGTTTACAGACAAGGTGATGCGCTACATAAATGCAAGCCTTGATTTCTTTTCCCCACTCTTTCCCGGGCTACAGGCTGTACACCCAGTGAAGAGAGTAGGTAAATGCCTTGTTTTTCACAACTCTGCCAGTGCTGCTGTGTGATGCAGGTCAGCAGCTGCCTTTGCCCTTGATTTAATTTTTAACTGCTGTCACCTGTCGCACATAGCTTCCAGCAGGGGTTACCGATTAGCTATAGAAACATAGAAGATAGGAGCAGGAGTAGGCCATTCGGTCCCTCGAGCCTGCTCCGCCATTCAATGCGATCATGGCTGATCATCCAAATTCAGTACCCTATCCCTGCTTTCTCCCCATATCCCTTGATCTCCTTAGCCTTAAGAAATATATCTAACTCCTTCTTGAATATATTTAATGAATTGGCCTCAACTGCCTTCTGTGGTAGAGAATGCCACAGGTTCACCACTCTCTGGGTGAAGAAATTCCTCCTCATCTCAGTCCTAAATGGCTTACCCCTTATCCTTAGACTGTGACCCCTGGTTCTGGACTCCCCCGCCATTGGGAACAGCCTTCCTGCATCTAGTCTGTCTAGTCCTGTTATAATTTTATAAGTTTCAATGAGATCCCCTCTCATTTTCTAAACTCTAGCGAATATAAACCTAATCGACCCATTCTCTCTTCATACGTCATTCCTGCCATCCCAGGTATCAGTCTGGTGAATCTTCGCTGCACTCCCTCCATGGCAAGAACATCCTTCCTCAGATAAGGCGACCAAAACTGCACACACTACTCAAGGTGTGATCCCACCAAGGCCCTGTAAAACTGCAGCAAGACATCCTTGCTCCTGTACTCGAATCCTTTCGCTATGAAGGCCAACATACCATTTGCCTTCTTAACCGCCTGCTGCACCTGCATGCTTACCTTCAGCGACTGGTGCACAAGGACACCCAGGTCTCGTTGCACTTCCCCTTTTCCCAATCTATTGCCGTTCAGATAATAATCTTCCTTCCTGTTTTTGCCACCAAAGTGGATAACCTCGCATTTATCCACATTATACTGCATCTGCCATGCATCTGCCCAATCACCCAACCTGTCCAAATCATACTGGAGTTTCTCTGCATCCTCCTCACAGCACACACACCCACCCAGCTTTGTGTCGTCTGCAAACTTGGAGATATTACATCTAGTTCCCTCGTCTAGATCATTAATATATATTGTGAATAACTGGGGTCCTAGCACCGATCCCTGCGGTACCCCACTAGTCACTACCTGCCACTCGGAAAAAGACCCGTTTATTCCAACTCTTTGCTTCCTGTCTGCCAACCAGTTTTCTATCCAAGTCAGTACCTTACCCCCAATCCCATGTGCGTTAACTTTGCACGCTAATCTCTTATGCGGGACCTTATCGAAAGCCTTCTGAAAGTCCAAATACACCACATCCACTGGTTCTCCCTTATCTATTCTACCAGTTACATCATCAAAAAATTCCAGTAGATTAGTCAAGCATGATTTACCTTTTGTAAATCCATGTTGACTTTGTCCGATCCTGTCACTGTTTTCCAAGTGCTCTGCTATTACATCTTTTATAATGGACTCTAGCATTTTCCCCACTACCGATGTCCGGCTTACCGGTCTATAATTCCCCATTTTCTCTCTACCACCTTTTTTAAATAGTGGGGTTACATTAGCTACCCTCCAATCCATGGGAACTGTTCCAGAGTCTATAGAATTTTGGAAGACGACCAGCAATGCATCTACTATTTCTAGGGCCACTTCCTTAAGTACCCTAGGATGTAGATTATCAGGCCCTGGGGATTTATCGGCCTTCAATCCCGTCAATTTCCCTCACACCATTTCCCTACAAATACTGATTTCATTCAGTTCCTCCCTCTCATTAGACCCTATGTTCCCGACATCTCTGGGAGTTTATTTGTGTCCTCCTTTGTGAAGACAGAACCAAAGTATGTATTTAATTGGTCTGCTATTTCTTTGTTCCCCATTATAAATTCCCCTGATTCTGACTGCAAGGGACCTACGCTTGACTTCACCAATCTTTTTCTCTTCACATATCTATAGAAGCTTTTACAGTCAGTTTTTACGTTCCCTGCAAGCTTACTCTCATACTCTATTTTCCCCCTCTTAATTAATCCCTTTGTCCTCCTTTGCTGAATCCTAAACTGCTCCCAATCCTCAGGTTTGCTGCTTTTTCTGGCCAATTTATATGTCCTCTCCTTGGATCTTATGCTATCCTTAATTTCCCTTGTTAGCCACGGTTGAGTCACCTTTTTTTGTTTTATTTTTATGCCAAACAGGGATGAACAAATTCTGTGGTTCATCCATGCGATCTTTAAATGTTTGCCATTGCCTATCCACCGTCAACCCTTTAAGTAACATTCCCCAATCCATCCTAGCCAACTCGCGCCTCATACCATCGTAGTTTCCTTTATTTAAATTCAGTACCCTAGTCTCTGAGTCAACTACTACTTCACTCTCCATCTTAATGAAGAATTCGATCATATTATGATCGCTCCTCCCCAAGGGGCCTCGCACAGCAAGATTGCTAATTAATCCTTTCTCATTACATAAGATGGCCTGATCTCTAGTTGGTTCCTCGACATATTGGTCCAGGAAACCATCCCGTATACACTCTAGGAATTCCTCTTCCACAGTATTGTTACTAATTTGGTTAGCCCAATCTGTATGTAGATTAAAGTCACCCATGATAACTGCTGTGCCCTTATTGCACGCATCTCTAATTTCCCGTTTAATGCCATCCCCAACCTCAGCATTACTGTTTGGGGATCTGTATACCACTCCCACTAACGTTTTCTGCCCCTTGGTATTTCTCAGCTCTACCCATACAGATTCCACATCATCAGAGCTAATATCCTTCCTTACTATTGTGTTAATCTCCTCTTTAACCAGCAATGCTACCCCACCTTCTTTTCCTTTTTGCCTGTCCTTCCTGAATATTGAATACCCCTGGATGTTGAATTCCCAGCCTTGGTCACCCTGGAGCCATGTCTCCGTAATCCCAATTATATCATATCTGTTTACATCTATTTGCGCAGCTAATTCATCCACCTTATTACGAATGCTCCTCGAATTAAGACACACAGCCTTCAGGCTTGTTTTTTTTTTAACACTCTTAGACCTTTTAGAATTATTGTTTACTGTGGCCATGTTTGATTTACATCCTTAATTTCTCTGACTTCCACTTTTGCTTTTCTCCTTCCTGTCTTTTGCTTCTATCCTTGCTTCCCTTTCCTCTGTCTCCCTGCACAGGTTCCCAACCCCCTGCCATTTTAGTTTAAACCCTCCCCAACAGCACTAGCAAACACTCCCACTAGGACATCAGTCCCGGTCCTGCCCAGGTGCAAACCGTCCAGTTTGTACTAGTCCCACCTCCCCCAGAACCGGTTCCAATGTCCCAGGAATTTGAATCCCTCCCCCTTGCCCCATTCCTCTAGCCACGTATTCATCTGAAATATCCTTCTATTTCTACTCTGACTAGTACGTGGCACTGGTAGCAATCCTGAGATTACTACCTTTTGAGGTCCTATTTTTTAATTTACCTCCTAACTCCCTATATTCAGCTTTTAGGACCTCATCCCATTTTTTACCTATATCGTTGGTACCTATATGCACCACGACAACTGGCTGTTCACCCTCCCCCTCCAGAATGCCCTGCAGCCGCTCCGAGACATAGATACATAGAACAGTACAGCACAGTACAGGCCCTTCGGCCCTCGATGTTGTGCCGAGCATTGTCCGAGACCAAGATCAAGCTATCACACTCCCTATCACTCTGGTGTGCTCCATGTGCTTATCCAATAACCGCTTGAAAGTTCCTAAAGTGTCCGACTCCACTATCACAGCAGGCAGTCCATTCCACACCCCAACCACTCTCTGAGTAAAGAATCTACCTCGGACATCCCTTCTATATCTCCCCCCATGCACCTTATAGTTATGCCCCCTTGTAACAGCTGCCTCTACCCGAGGAAATAGTCTCTGAACATCCACTCTATCTATCCCCCTCATCATCTTATAAACCTCTATTAAGTCGCCTCTCATCCTCCTCCGCTCTAAAGAGAAAAGCCCCAACTCCCTCAAGCTTTCCTCATAAGACCTCCCCCCCAAACCAGGCAGCATCCTGGTAAATCTCCTTTGCACTCTTTCCAATGCTTCCATGTCCTTCCTATAGTGAGGTGACCAGAACTGCACACAATATTCCAAATGTGGTCTCACCAAGGTCCTGTACAGTTGCAGCATAACCTCACGGTTCTTAAACTCAAACCCTCTGTTAATAAACGCCAACACACCATAGGCCTTCTTTACTCCTCTATCCACTTGAGTGGCAACCTTCAGAGATCTGTGGATATGAACCCCCAGATCCCTCTGCTCCTCCACATTCCTCAGAACCCTGCCGTTGACCCTGTAATCCTTATTCAAATTTGCCCTACCAAAATGAATCACCTCGCACTTATCAGGGTTAAATGCCATCTGCCATTTTTCGGCCCAGCTCTGCATCCTATCAATGTCTCTTTGCAGCCTACAACTGCCCTCCACCTCATCCACTACTCCACCAATCTTGGTGTCATCAGCAAATTTACTGATCCACCCTTCAGTCCCCTCCTCCAAGTCATTGATAAAAATCACAAACAGCAGAGGACCCAGCACCGACCCCTGTGGCACACCGCTGGTAACTGGTCTCCAGTCCGAAAATGTTCCATCCACCACCACCCTCTGCCTTCTATGAGATAGCCAGTTACTTATCCAATCGGCCAAATTTCCCTCTATCCCACAACTCCTTACTTTCTTCATGAGACGACCATGGGGAACCTTATCAAACGCCTTACTAAAATCCATGTATACGACATCAACTGCTCTACCTTCATCTACACACTTAGTTACCTCCTCAAAGAATTCAATCAAATTTGTTAGGCAAGACTTACCCTTCACGAATCCGTGTTGACTATCCCTGATTAAGTTGCCCCTTTCCAAATGGTCATAAATCCTATCCCTCAGGACCTTTTCCATTATCTTACCAACCACTGAAGTAAGACTAACCGGCCTATAATTACCAGGGTCATTCCTATTTCCTTTCTTGAAGAGAGGAACAACATTCGCCACTCTCCAGTCCTCTGGCACCATCCCCGTGGACAGTGAGGACCCAAAGATCAAAGCCAGAGGCTCTGCAATCTCCTCCCTTGCCTCCCAAAGAATCCTAGGATATATCCCATCTGGCCCAGGGGACTTATCGACCCTCAGGTTCTTCAAAATTGCTAAAACATCTTCCCTCAGAACATCTACCACCTCCAGCCTATCCACCTTTATCACACTCTCATCCTCAAGAACATGGCCCCTCTCCTCGGTGAACACTGACGAAAAGTATTCATTCATCACCTCTCCTATCTCTTCTGACTCCATGCACAAGTTCCCACTACTGTCCTTGACCGGCCCTACCCTCACCCTGGTCATTCTTTTATTTCTCACATAAGAGTAAAAAGCCTTGGGGTTTTTCTTGATCCGACCCGCCAAGGACTTCCCATGCCCCCTCCTAGCTCTCCTAAGCTCTTTTTTTAGCTCATTCCTTGCTACCTTGTACCCCTCAATCGACCCAACTGAACCTTGTTTTCTCATCCTTACATACGCTTCCTTTTTCCTCTTGACTAGACATTCAACCTCTTTTGTGAACCATGGTTCTCTCACTCGGCCATTTCCTCCCTGCCTGACAGGGACATACCTATCAAGGACACGCAGTAATTGCTCCATGAAAAAGCTCCACTTTTCGTTTGTGCCTTTCCCTGATAGTTTCTGTTCCCATCTTATACTCCCTAATTCTTGCCTAATCGCATCATAATTACCCCTCCCCCAATTATAAACCCTGCCCTGCCGTATGGCCCTATCCCTCTCCATTGCAATAGTGAAAGTTACCGAATTGTGGTCACTATCTCCAAAGTGCTCTCCCACATACAAATCAAACACTTGGCCCGGTTCATTACCCAGTACCAAATCCAACGTGGCCCCACCTCTTGTCGGCCTATCCACATATTGTGTCAGGAAACCCTCCTGCACACACTGTGCAAAAGCTATCCCATCTGAACTGTTTGACCTTGACCCTTGCACCAGGGAGGCAACATACCATCCTGGAGTCTCGTTTGCGGCCGCAGAAACGCCTATCTATTCCCCTTGCAATGGAATCCCCTATCACTATAGCTCTCCCGCTCTTTTTCCTCCCGTCCTGTGCAGCAGAACCACCCATAGTGCCAGGAAGTTGGTTGCTGCTGCTTTCCCCCCGCTAAGCCATCCTCCTCAACAATATCCAAAGCGGTATATCTGTTTGAGAGGGGGATGGCCACAGGGGACCCCTGCACTACTTGCCTGCGCCTACTACTCTGCCTGGCGGTCACCCATTCCCTTCCTGCCTGTGCAGCCTTTACCTGCGGTGTGACCAACTCATTAAACGTGATATCCACGACGTCCTCAACATTGCAAATGCTCCAGTATGTATCCATTCGCAGCTCCGGCGCCGCAGCTGCAGCTGGATACACTTCCCGCACACATGGTCGTCAGGAACACAGGAAGTGTCCCTGATTTCCCACATAGTGCAGGAGGAGCATGCCACGGGAACGAGCTGTGCTGCCATGACTTACCCTTTAATTAATTTAAATTAAATTAAATCAAATCAATACCACAAATTACACTACAATTAAATGATATAGTCAAGGGCCCTTGTTTACTAGCACTCCCCGCTACACAACAGAGATCTTAGAAACTATAACCACAAAGTTAAGACCTTCTAAACTTTATAAACTATTAACCTTAACTGTCAAACTATAGAGTAGTATAAATACTCACCTGGCCGTACTCACCCAATCAACTGCTTCCTCTTGCCCGCGTCACTTTTTGAATCGTGACGTGGCTCTGGAACGCTGCCGCTGGTCTGCGAGCTTGGTAAGCCTCTGAAAAAAGCCTGCGAAAGTGAGTTTAAATACTCACTGTGCCGTTGCTGTCTCCGCTCCCGACACCGGCCTCTGAAAAAAGCCCACGAAAGTGAGTTTAAATACTCACTGTACCGTCACTCTCTCCGCTCCCAACACCGGCCTCAACTAGAGGGTCCGGATTTAAGGTAATTAACTAGAGAACCAGAGGGAAGATGAGGAGAATTTCTTTTTTAAAACACGAGTTGGAATGCACTGCCTAATAGGGTGATGGAAGCAGATTCAATAGTAAATTACAAAAGGGAATTGGATATATACTTGAAAAGGAAAAATGTGCAGGGCTATGGGGAAAGAGCAGGGGAGTGGGACTAATTGGATAGCTCTTTCAAAGAGCTGGCACAGGCACGGGCACGATGGGCCAAATGGTCTCCTGTGCTGTATGATTCCATGATCAGTGGGTCACCTTGCTTGACTTAAACAAATTCCTTTTCTAACCACCTTGCAGCCTTTGCTGTACCCATCTGCCTTTGCAGGATCACTGATCCAGTGTTTCTATTTCATCTCCCTCTCTTCACAACCAGAAAGCAACCAAGGAACTTCCTAACACAATAGATATGTGGAGTTTATGGAATGCAAAGACGCACTAATGAATTGCTGATTAGTTAGTCTATAGGGAATCATTAAAGCTAACTCGTTAATATTTTAGAAACATAGAAACTAGGAGCAGGAGTAGGCCATTCGGCCCGTCGAGCCTGCTCCACCATTCAATACGATCATGGCTGATCATCCAAATCCAGTACCCTGTCCCTGCTTTCTCACACAGAATCCCCATCGAGCCTGCACCGACACATATCCCACCCTATCCCCGTAACCCCACGTATTTAATTCCCCCTAACATATCCCATCCTATCCCCGTAACCCCACATATTTAATCCCCCCCCTAACACTAAGGGTCAATTTATCATAGCCAAATCAACCTAACCCGCACATTTTTGGACTGTGGGAGGAAACCGGAGCACCCGGAGGAAACCCACGCAGACACGGGGAGAATGTGCAAACTCCACACAGACAGTCACCCGAGGCCAGATTCGAACCCGGGTCCCTGGCGCTGTGAGGCACCAGTGCTAACCACTATGCCACCGTGTTGCCCGTTTTAACCACTTATCAGTGCCTTTATTATATTTAAATCTTGTATAGAATATATTTTATTATAAAATCATTTATAAAGTAACTCTTTATTCAAATCCCTTCAATGGAAAAAATGGTCAAAAAAAATCTCTGTGACGAGGTGAAGCAAGGCATGATAAGGCACAATACGACGAAAGAGCTTCTTTTCTCCCCACCCACCAAAAGGGCATTGTGACCGATGGCAAACATTAATGGACCACCGTCAGCAGCATTGAATGACCCGATGGTGGAGTGTCCCCCTGAAGAGAGTAACTGGAAAAACTGGCTTCTGTATGTAGAACAAAAGATGCTTTTGTCGTCCAGTTTCCTTTAGAAATCTCCATTTAGCTCACTGTCAAACCAGACTGTCCATTCCCAACCTGGACAAGCAGCAATCCTGGAGGTACAAGATCATTTGTTTAAACTATACTAAAGGTGGCAAACACTAAAAATTACTCAAGACATTCCCTGCCCTCAATAACCTGTTGTCAACAGGGAGGCAGTGCAGGCAAGTGTAATATCTGGCCAAGTTCAGCTAACTCAGCGCAAACAAAGATCTTGCTGGTCTGTAGTGCTCAGTACCATGCCCAAGAGCAACTTGCATTGATATACTGTAGTTCCTTTGACTGCAGAAAAATGAACCAAAGTGTTTCCCAAAATGTTTAAGGAAAATGGACACTGAGCCAAAGAAGTAGAGATTAGGAGGGGTGACCAAAGCTGAGGTGGGCTTTAGGGAGAATCTTGAAGGAGAGGAGCCAGGTGGATGGCTTTGGGGAAGGAATTAGGCAACTCGACAAGCACTGCAGCTAACAGTGTGGTGAAAGAAGGATGACTCGTGTGAGGCAGAATTCAGAGGAAGAGAGTCTGGGTTGGTTGTAGGGCTGGAAGAAGTTACAAAGCTAGGGAAGACATTGGTGATGGGTGAGTGGCCCTTGATGTGAGATAGAATACAAGCAACGGAGCTTTGGACAAGTTGAGGTTTATGGAAGATGGGAGACTGGCCGTGTAAGCTTTGGAGTAATTGATGCATTTACCCACTAGATAGGAACTGCAGAGGCAAGGAACATTGGAGAATTTTGGAGGGTTTCCTTAAACGTAAAGTCTACTCTGATACAGTACTGGCCACTTAACTGAACTAGTTAGCTATCTAAACCACCTAGGCCCACCAAGCATAGCACATGCAAGCTTTGATGAAACATGATGTATGTTTGTTTTTGTTTTGAATTGATATAATTTAATAAACAAAACATTCCAATCATCCAAATTAATGATTTATCCAAACAGGACTATTTCCTAAACTGTTTAGATATATAGGGCTGGATTTTGATACTGGGGCGGGTTGGGGTCGTGTCATCCACTTTTCGTGTTATCCACCCAACTGCAATTGGATGTGGGAGATTGATGCAATTTTCACCTAATTGGGCAATTGAGTTCCAGCATGTGGGAACCCATGAACCAATTAGTGTTTTCAGTCTGAAAGTCGCCTTTGATGATGTCATCATTGCTGCTGCATTGAAGGTCTTCAAAGACTGCCTGGCCTTTGCTGTGAGAGGACCTGCAAAATGAGCAGCAACAGTCCTAAGTCTGCTCCCAGATATTTTTACACCACCACTCCCAGATATGTCTCCTCTCCATCCATATATACATCCACCCCCATAGCCAGCCAGCGTCAGCTATCCAAATGTGCTCCCGCCAGGTTTCACAATCGTGGTTCAGAACAGGCGTGCTTCACGTTGAACAAGGGTTAAAATCACAAAGGCCTTTCAAAATGGCATTATAGAGGCAATTTAGTGCTTGTTAAGGGCCTTAACAGCCTATCCCGCCTCTTAGAGGCGGGATGGAGTCGGGACCAACAGACACGATTTAATGAAAATTGCATGGAGGCGGACTTGTGCCCGCCCGCCAGTTTTCGCAATTTTAACCCCCCACAAGCCTCCAAACCCGCCTCCACGGGTCAATGAAAATCCAGCCCATAGCATCCAGCTGTGCTAAGTCAATAGTCAGGTTCAATTTGAGTTTGTGTAAATGGTTAAAATTGGAAGGGTTGGTTATTTCTGTTCATTAGATGGAAATATACTAAATGGCGGTCAATACTCTCTCTCTCTCTCTCTCTCTCTCTCTCTCTCTCTCTCTCAAATAGACAATGTCACTCCTGATGAACTGCGGGAAAAGTTGGTGAAGAAGATTAAACTAGTTTTGAGTTGTGGCTCTGATGAAGAATGCGCCATTTGCCTGGAATCGCTGACCTTTCCTGTAATTACACACTGTGCCCACGTTTACTGCAGACCGTGTATCTGCCAGGTTATTCGGAATGAGCAGGTCAGTGGATGACAGGAATGCGACGTTACACAAACTCTTCTGTAACTCGTGGGTTTTAGGAGATTTCTGTGATAGTTTGTGTTGACACTGGTGCCAGGAATTTCCTCGGGTTTCTCCTGATTTGCTGCTGTAACTTCAGCGGAAACCCCGTTCACGTGTATCCAGGGGTTTCTGCCAATATTCCGCTGAAGTTATGGCGGTCGATTGGGAGAATCCCCGAGGAAATTTCTGGTATGGTTATTTAAGGCTGCATTTTCAAAGTGTCGGTACAAAGTGGTTTTGCTTCATACAGATGCTAACTAAGTTGCAGTATATGCTCTCTTATTTATTCTTGGGATATTGGTAATGCTGACAAGACTGCATTTATTGTCCATCCTTAGTTGCCTTGAGGTGGGCCTTCTTGAAGCAGTTGTTACAATTGAGTAGTTTGCTAAGCCACTTCAGAGGACATTAAGCGTCAACTCTGTACTGTGGAACTGAAGTCATTTGTTGGCCTGATCGGGTGGGAGTGGCAGACCCCCTTCTCTGAAGGGCATTTGGTAACTAGTTGGGTTTTTACAACAATCTGCATCTTTTATTGTTCAGTTTTCCTGGTGCTAGCCCACAAATTACCACGAGAAACTGGCGAGTGGGTCAGTAACCAGAGGACACCGATTTAAGATAATTGGCAAAAGAACCAGAGGGGGAAAATGAGAATTTTTTTTTATTTACAGTGAGTTGTTGTGATCTGGAATGCATTGCCTGAAAGGGTGGTGGATGCAGATTCAGCAGTAACTTTCAAAAGGGAATTGGATGTATACTTGAAAAGGAAATATTTGCAGAGCTATGGGGAAAAGAGCAAAGGAGTGAGACTAATTGGATAGCTTTCAAAGAGCCGGCACAGGCACGATGGGCCGAATGGCCGCCTTCTGTACTGTAAGAATCTTATGATTTATTCAATACAGTTTCACTACTTGCCATGGTGGGCTTTGAATTCATGACCCCATATCCAGATCCTATAATCACTGGACTGTTGTACTTAAAAAAAATTTTTTTTTAAATAGTTAAATCTGCAACCAAGGCCCGACCTGACTCTGGAGCGAAGTGGAGTGGAATCCCCTATAGAAGGGAGCCTTGCTCCACTCGAGAGTCAGATTGCACCCTAATTCCAGATTTACACTACAACGTTTAACGCTGATACAAAGCAAAACTCCGCCACGTCAGCGCAATAGTTGTCTAAATGCAGCCCAGGAGTTACCCAGCCTGTGGTCTAAACACAAAACTAATGACTTGTCATTATAATTTAATAATTATTCGGGATAAAGTCTTAAATATTTATATAAATTTTTTTTTAAAAAGAGAGTGACTGAAGTTCCAAGATATTTTGTGATTAGTGTGACGACTGACGGAGAACAGTACTAATGATGGGGAGAAAAGGCACACGTGAAACGGTTGAGTTCACTGGAGCAAGTGTGCTGTACTGATCGATTGCAAACTGGGAACATTTTCAAAAATAAATCCCTTAAGATTTTTCTTCTATGATGCAGAATGATGAAAGTCTTAAAAGGTATTAACAAATACCTGCTGAAAAACTGCACAGGAGGCTACACGTGAGGCTGCTCCTACTTTGCTGCATGTGTTGGAAGGGTTCACCTGTGGGCTGTATGCTCACTGATGCATTTATATTATAGTGTTGATGCCGTAATATAAAAAGTGCCGATACCAGTGCCTCTGATGGCTTAGAAGCCCACCTCTGGGCATTGTGACCGATGGCAAACATTAATGGGCCACCGCCAGCAGCATTGAATGACCCAATAATTTGAGCCGTGACATTTAGAAAGAACTTTGTAAACACTTGGAGCATGCTGCGGTGACCCTCGCAGTATAAACAAGGTGAATTTCAGAGGACATGTAGTGTAGGCACGCTGCAAAGTGCTTTATCAATGTAAACACGGGAGCTTCAATTCTCGCAAGCTAGTTAAGTGTGTCTGATCAGTCGATGTGCCTCGTTACATTTTTCCTCTTTTTTCTTCCCAGCCCACTGCCAGGTGCCCCTTGTGCAGGACCGAGATCCGAGTAGAACAGCTGGTGGAGTGTCCCCCTGAAGAGACAGACTCTGTGGCACTTGACAAAACTCAGCAGGCCTGGGTCTCCAGTTCAAAGGTCAGTCAGAAGCTTTGAGTTCTTTTTTAAAAAAAAACTTATCCAACCATTTGTGGGGAGAAGTACTGATGTCGGGAAGGGGAGATTCTGTGAGATGGCATGGATGTCATCTGTGGAATGTCGGCCTGCAGACATTTGGGAAGACCAGCAGCTGCAACATTCGTGGCCTGTCTGCATGAGAGCTCATTTTTTATAAATTTGACAGTAAGTGGCAATTGAGTTGCCCAAATTTAACCTCCAAAATGACAAGACAGGCTGGATAACTCCTGGACAGGCAGGGCAATTTTTGTCACTCTTTTTTTAGTGGCAGAAGGGGGAGCGCAGTTGGGTGAGATTTTATCTAAGATATTGAGGGCAGGGACTGTCTTGAGTAATTTTTAGTGTTTGCCACCTTTAGTATAGTTTAAACAAATGATCTTGTACCTCCAGGATTGCTGCTTGTCCATGTTGGGACAGTCTGGTTTGACAGTGAGCTAAATGGAGATTTCTAAATGAAACTGGACGACAAAAGTATCTTTTGTTCTACATACAGAAGCCAGTTTTTCCAGTTACTCTCTTCAGGGGGACACTCCACCATCGGGTCATTCAATGCTGCTGACGGTGGTCCATTAATGTTTGCCATCGGTCACAATGCCCTTTTGGTGGGTGGGGAGAAAAGAAGCTCTTTTGTCGTATTGTGCCTCATCATGCCTTGCTTCACCTTGTCACAGATTTTTTTTGACCATTTTTTCCGTTGAAGGGATTTGAATAAAGAGTTACTTTATAAATGATTTTATAATAAAATATATTCTATACAAGGTTTAAATATAATAAAGGCACTGATAAGTGGTTAAAATATTAATGAGTTAGCTTTAATGATTCCCCATAGACTAACTAATCAGCAATTCATTAGTGCGTCTTTGCATTCCATAAACTCCACATATCTATTGTGTTAGGAAGTTCCTTGGTTGCTTTCTGGTTGTGAAGAGAGGGAGATGAAATAGAAACACTGGATCAGTGATCCTGCAAAAGCAGATGGGTACAGCAAAGGCTGCAAGAAGGTTAGAAAAGGAATTTGTTTAAGTCAAGCAAGGTGACCCACCATGCCCGTGCCGGCTCTTTGAAAGAGCTATCCAATTAGTCCCACTCCCCTGCTCTTTCCCCATAGCCCTGCAAATTTTTCCTTTTCAAGTATATATCCAATCCCCTTTTGTAATTTACTATTGAATCTGCTTCCATCACCCTATTAGGCAGTGCATTCCAACTCGCGTTATAAAAAAGAAATTCTCCTCATCTTCCCTCTGGTTCTCTAGTTAATTACCTTAAATCCGGACCCTCTGGTTACTGACCCCCCTGCCAGTGGAAATGATTTCTCCCTGTCTACTCTATCAAAACCCCTCATAATTTTGAACACCTCTATTAAATCTCCCCTTAACCTTCTCTGCTCTAAGGAGAACAATCCCAGTTTCTCTAGTCTCTCCACATAATGTGGGGAAGTGCAGCACGTGATTATGAGCAGACAAGTTGCATTGATTGAAATAAATGAATCCGATCGTAACTATTGCTGTGCATGTTACCTTATTGTGAAATAAAGTAACTTAAAAAGATTTGAATCTGGCCTTGTCTCACCAAGTGTTTGCTCAGTCTGCCTTCGAAGACGGGGAAGAAGCACATGTGAAAGTTGCAAATATCTAGTTCAGATTACAAGGGGATACTGTTATTACACCCCTTTTCTGCTATTGTACAGTTAGATATTGTGCACCGCTGTACCTGAGAGAATATCTAAGCCAAAACTCTGAATTTGTAACGACTGACAATTAATTACTTTGAAGTGCAGTGATTTATTATACAGCCAAAAATGGTTACCATTTTGTGAATGACATGATCCCACACACAGCATCAATCTGGAGATACTGATTAAAGTTTTTAGTGATTTTCATCAAGAAGGCAACCATGTGTATCTCAGTGAGTGCTATCTGGATGACTGTAGGTGGCTCATCCTGAGTACCGTGATGTGCTGTGTTTGCCCCATGCAGGCATCAATCCCATTCCTGTACCAGTTATTTCACTATCCCCATTTGTGAGGTTAGACTATCTAGACTTCACTTAGACATATAAGCTACTTCAATTTATCTCACTCCATAAGAAGAACACAACTCCCACAGGGTTGATTTTTCTCTACTGGTGTAAATTGGGTCTAAATGGTAAAGAACTGGTGCTGATCCTGCCAGAATGACCACTTGCTAATACCATCCAAATTTGTGGGTCAGGGCATTTGCATAATTATTCACAGATCCAGGTGCAAACTTTGACCGGTGTAGGGAGCATACCAATTGGTGGAGCGGAAAATTGCACCCAAGTAAAATTGAAAGGGATGGGGACAATTAAAAGAAAGTGCCGCAATAACGGGACATAATTCTGAAAGTCTGTAGAAAGGAATCTCTGCAAAACAGCTAATACTGACCTGTATAATTTTGCTGTGTACAATTGCAGGTAGATGCCCTGATGCATTCCTTGATTGAGCTTCGAAAGCAGGACCCCACCATCAAGAGTTTAGTAGTCTCTCAGTTCACAGCCTTTCTTACTCTTATAGAAACTCCTCTCCGGTAGGTATAGACCTCGTGCGTTTACTTTTTTTTCCTTCTTGAACTAGCAGCAGCCAGTGGGCGCATCAGTGTTTTTACAGTGTTGCGGCTAAGAAGCCGTGCACTGCTTAGCTATTCATGAACAGCGGGTGACCCAGTCTTAGTAAGTGCTTCTAAAAGTGTTGCAAGAAATATTACAAACTGCAGAAAAGGAAATTAAAACTGTTGACGAGCTGGTTATGGACAAGGAAGATCATTCAGCCCATCTAGAAATAAAAAGCCTCCACTTCCCCAGACTGAGGGTGGGAGGGTGGGATGGGTGTCTTCCCGACCCAGATGTCCATCCCTCATGTTGATCACTTTATGAAGAGCTTCTCGATCTATGGGTTCCACTTCTTAAACACATGCACACCACACCAAAAGCAACTGGAAAAAAAGAAGTAAATTCTCATTCTGCAGCCCAAGGCAGAGTTTGTCTGCTGCCTTTGGTCCAATTAAGTGGTCGTTGGGTGCTCTTTCAGGTAGACGTCCCGTGTATAATACAGGTTTGCCTCTCGTATGATGTTTCTGAGGACTTTAGCTGCTCTGAATATTGCAGCCTGAATTATTGTCACAGACGAGGTTGCAGAAATGGACTTCCTTTTAATTAAACATGAGATTTTACTGCTGTGTTTTATAAAAAAAAAAATCTCCAGATTAAGTTTTATTTTTGGCTTTGGCGAGGACGTGAAATGTTTGAAGCTGACACTGCGTTAACGTTACAGCATTGCCTCAGAAGACACAGAGACTCGTCTTACAACCATCCGAGGTCTCCTGAGGCAAAATCAGTCCCTGAAGTAAACCTGGGATGACAGCATTGGACATTGCAGGCTGCCATTTGGTTTGCCCAGAGCCAAGTTAGTTTTCAGCCTGTCTGAGGTCGCGATTGTGCTGGTTGAACAACTGCAAAGTCTGTTTGTGTTGCAGCCTGCAATCTGAACACCAGCTCACAATGAATAAAACCGATTTCAGAGTAGCATCTGACTTAACACACTTCAAGAATTCTTGCAGTGGAATTAGTTCCCCAATACAAGTGTTGTAGGAGTATTTGTGATCTTGCATTATTTGGCTGTCAGTGATTCTGGCAGACTTTATTGTGCTGAATGTGACCTGTTCATACCATGGGGCAGATTCAGCAACAACCGTGAACTGTAGAGTGCGAGATTCTCTTGCCGACAATCTCTCCTTGGTCGTGAATGTGAATAACACGATGCGTGTCTACTAATCTTACCCTCGTGCAGTTAGCGCAAAGTTTGCGACTTTCGGTCAGCCCATGCCCCTTCCCCAGTGTCAAGGGGAGAAGGCCCAATCGGGTAGCATTGCTTGGAATGCATTGTTGGGCTGTAACTGGGCCCACTGCGGTCAAACTCAAAAACGGTAGATCCAAAGTACATGCCATCATTTGGACGCCAGTGGCAGTTTGGGTATCGAGTGAAAACCCTGTTGTAGGGGCTTGTTGGAGTTGGGTTATTTATACTGCATTGCTGTTCTTGGGAAACGACCCTGTAGCACAAAGGGGTGTATAAATCGTTTGTTATAAATATTTTCTGTTTCTTTTTTTTTACCTGCTGCAGTTGTTGATGACGTTGTACCTTGTTTACGGATAGAATTGTATTTAATGAGGTCACGTTGGCGGCAGCTTGTTCACCAGGCTTCAGACTTGAGCCTTGGCCGGAGGTTGATGCACACCTCAAAAGGTGCCCTTTGTCTTCTTTGACCCGTGGCATAACCGAGTGGATTTGGGTTACGTGTGCGATTCTGCTTTTCTTTTGTTCTTGTAGACAAGAAGGCTTCGCCTTTAGCCGTCTGGATGGCTCGATGCCACAGAAGCGGCGGATAAATGCCATCGAGTCCTTCCAGAGCAGCACGCCGGGCTCCCCGACCATCATGCTGCTGTCGCTGAAAGCTGGCGGGGTTGGCTTGAATCTGACAGCGGCTTCTCGCGTGTTCCTCATGGACCCTGTGAGTAATGTGCCAGAAAACTTGACCTGTTTAGTGCTAAGAATTAGTATAGTCACCACCCGCAGCCCCCCCCCCGCCCCCAACCTCCTTTTTATGGTTTTGAAGAGCCAGAGTTTAATGTGTATACTTCTCTGCTCCTTTTATAAGCAAACATAAACCTTCATCCAAACCTACCTCGAGGAAAGATGCCAAGCCTTATTGCCACCTATCGGTTTCATCAATTAGGGAAATACTGTACTAAATATGGCTTACGTTGCTTTAAAAAAAAAAAAAATGAAAATGCCCATTTTCATCCGTGCTTCCGGAATACAAACCCTGCCGTCTTTCCATGACGGTATATAGCTGTTCCCCCAAGTGCAAAACCAAGGGCTTACATGGTGATAGCGATTGGGATCGTTGACTTGAGTTCCGAGGTAGATTTTTATCTGCAGTGCCGGGGCTCAACAGGTTGGCCTGGCCGAGCGCCATCACTCAAAATCGGACACGGGCTGCTCCGAGTGATCCATTAAAATTAACGGACAGAAAATTGTGAGCAGCTCGTGCCTGGATTCGGAATGAGGGCCCCTGCCCCACCAAGATCTTGCGGCTCAGCACTGAAGAGAAAAATCAGCCCCTGTTGTGTGTGTTCTGCTGCAGATGAGAATTCATTGTGGACCTCAGCAAGCTTATTGCCTCCACATCACAAGTCACAAAAGTAAGTGGGGCAAAATGGATGTATATAATAAATGTAAGGCTTTTGTGTCCATTTGACATTCCATCATTTTCTAGACCGCCCACTCGGGGAACCCCTCACTGAGATAAAAAGATTGCTGTGTGTAAAATCATTGCAAGAACTAGTGGTCCTACCTTTACCATGACTCAACCCATCAGCGCGCCAGACTAAAACAGGTGTAACTTCACATTAGACGTAGAGCAGTTATTAAATAAGGACATGGTAATGTTGAGGATTTGAAAAGACCATATTTATCCATCTGGCTCATCTTAAAGTACAAAAAATTCCATCTATGCTTTTATTTCTTGTATCTCTCATCACTTCTTCCACCCAAAAAAAAAACCCTTGGCTCCCTCTTGAATTTGCCTCCTATTGACCTCCATTGTCTCCTTGGGCAGTGCGTTCCGTGTATTCAGCACTTGGTGAGGCGGCGCAGGCAACCGAGTGAGAGGATTGAGGCTGGAGATATTCCAGATGTTCACTTGCCTGTCATTCCCGGCGACTGTGTTTTGGGCCTCCAGTCAAACAAAGTACTCTTAGGGATATGGGGTCAAAGAAACAGTCTGCCAGAAAAGAAGATGCATTGAGAGAAGAGAAAAATAGCCTGGATAACTTCCAGGAATGAAAGATGAAGAAATAAGAACAGAGAGTGTTGTCACCTAGGAAGCCAGTTACAAACGTATCAAAAAAAGGAGAGGAAAAAAGCCTGTCCTGGCATAATGTAAGTTACACACCCCATCTCCCGCCGCAGTCAAGCAATCTCCTGCGAGAGGCGAAACATTTTTAGGGGGGGAACAAATCTGGGAAATTCCTCCGGCCCCCCAAAGGTGATCAAGAAAACTCCAGGAGATGGTGACTAGTGACCCGTGACACATTCCCCAGTGACTCCCCTATCTTCTAGATGCACTTATGTAGGCCACTGGCAACAACTCATCCAGGTCCCATTTTAAGCGCTTGCAGCAAATCTGCACTCCTTGTATGTGCCGGCAACGTATTCCAGAGGTCATCGACTCTCAGCGAAAAGAAGTGCCTCCTACCACCTTAACCTAGTTCTATACTTTCGTAACTTATATTCGTGTGCCCGATCCTCCCTAACCTATCTAGCTCAAATAGCCTATTCACCTGGACTGAGTCTAATCCTTTCATTATTTTAAAGATCGCAATCATATCTCCTCGACATCTACACTTTTTCCAAAGTAAAAAGCTCCAGCTCTCCAAGTCTGCCTTGGTAACTAAAGGCCCTTAAACCAGGTATCAAACTAGTGGCCCTCATCTGAACCTTATTCAGAGCCTCCATATTCCCCCACCATATAAGGGAAACAGCTGGACGCCATGTTTTCGGTGCAGCCTGGCCAAGTATAAGGCAAGGATAGTACTTCATGTTTTGTATTTAATTGTCCTAGCAATACACCACAACATCCTAATCACTTTCACAATAGCCTTGTGACATTGAATCAGGCACTAAAACCCCAAGATCCTTCTCCTGCTTAACAGCCTTGAGCATGCAGCCCTGCATGGTGTATACATGCTTGGAGTTGCCCCAAATATTTCTCTCCGTTAAAAGACATCTGCGAAACAAGGGCCCATTCTCCCATTGCGCCTAGATCTGCCTACAGTCTTTATGTAATTTAACGTCCTAACTCCCACACGTGTCTTTGCCATCCGTAAAACTTGCTGTTGGTTCCCCTGATTCTTTCATCCAGATCATCAATGAAAGGTGGTGCTTGATGCTGTTTATCCTTATTGGTTAACAAGTCTCTGATTTCTATTCTGTGAACAAAATCACTGACATTATTTCAAAGATAGGGAAAACCGATGTAGTTTGCAGCCCCACTCACTCCGTACCCAAGTGTCTGGTTACAAAATGATATTGGAGTCAGTCAGATAGACAGGAAATCCTCTTCACGCAAAAAAAAAACTTTGGATAAAACTTGTAAAGCCGGGGGAAAGGCCTGTGTTCTGTAGCTCGGGCTTGTAATAGCGGTGTCACTCCAGCTGTACTGTAATTTGTCTTTGTATCCCAGGCCTGGAACCCTGCCGCTGAGGACCAGTGCTTTGACAGATGCCACAGGCTGGGTCAGACCAGGGATGTTGTTATCACCAAGGTAAGTTACTAGCACACCTCAGATAGGAAAATAAATATTGACAAAAGCCGCTTATTTTAACTGCCTAGTGTCGGACTGCACTCTACCAAAAACAGACATTGAGATCTACACTAGTGTCGACTGCACAATCCAGTCCTGTGGATCCTCATAGAATACATTTCATGTCTGTTTATCTCTCTCGTGCCATTTTTGTCTTTTTAAAGCACTCTGGGACGCCCTGAAGTTGTGAAAGGCGTTGTATAAATTCAAGCTCTCTTGTACATTCAGTCTGATTTTGTTCAAATCTTTTTTCGAGCTATTTGTCTTTGGTTTTTTAAAATGGCAGCTGATTGGCTGGCTCAGTAACCCATCCCCACAAATGCATTTTAAATTTTCTCTGAAAAATCCTTCAGCATTTACTCGTCCACCCGTTCCCTCTGGTCGGCCCACCCCGCTGTTTTATTTATCTCTCAAAATCTTTTCTGCCCCATTTTTATTTTTATAAAATCCATTTTCCACTGCTAATTGGAAGTCTCGGCGCTGAGAGACAGAAGAATAAGAGATATAATGAAAGAGAGAAAGAAAACCGCGAGGAGTAGGGAATGTAGGAGAGAGGCAAAGCGAGAGATAGTGTGAGACACAAAGAAAAAGAATATGACAAATGGAGAGTTGGTGACAATGAGAGAAAGTATTGAGCGGCACGTGGAGGTATAGAGGAAGACTAAGATTGCAAGACAAGAGCAGAGGGAGACGAAGAATCAGAAAATGGAGATGACAAAGAGACAATTTCTCCTTAGAGCAGAGAAGGCTAAGTGGAGATTTGATAAAGGTTTTAAAATCATTAAGGGTTTAGATAGGGTAAAAAAGGAAACTGTTTCCAATGGCTGAAGGGTCGATAACCAGAGGGCACAGATTTAATGTGATTGACAAAAGAACCAGAGCCAACATGAGGAAAAACCTTTTTACACGAGTGGTTAGGATTTGGAATGCACTCCCTGATAGGGTGGTGGATACAGAGTCAATAGTAACCTTCAAAAGGGAATTGGAGAAATACTTGAAGGAGAAAAAATTGCAGGGATATGGGGAAAGAGCTGGGGAGTGGGACTAACTGGATTGCTCTGCGAAAGAGTCGGTGTAGACTCGATGGGCCGAATGGCCTCCTGTGCTGTGCCATTCTATGATTTTTATATATTTTTTTTTAAACTGAGTAATGCATAAGAGACCAACTTTCTTCCAATCTATTTTTTTTCAAGTAAATAAAATACTTTGCACGTGAAGGACTCCCTTGTTTGAGTAGAGTTAGATTCAAGCTACATTACCTTTTTCTGGTTTATCTTTACCCAGACTGCCTTTTATATCTCGGGTCTTGAACTTGCGAATGTTTCACAGAAATGACTTGTCTATAAAAAATCAAGAGGAGAAAGTTAACAATTAAACATTTATCACAAACCAAACACGTACGTGCCTGATGTAGTAAACCACTCCCAAATCTAGCCAACATGCTAGGCCTGCCGCTTTGTCGCCAGGTTCATTTGTACTTGGCACAGTCACGCTCCTCCTTGGCGGCAAAACGTTTCAAATTTTCACGCAAGTCGTTCAGATTTTCCTGTGTATGGGTGCTGTTTCCTTATCAAAATAAATACAGCACCATAGCTGACTGCTTTGTGCGTGTCTGTGTGTGTGTGTGTCCTCTGATGAGCAAACTCTCCCAGTGACTTGTTCCAACATAAAAGGTGCCTTTTATATTGGAGAAGTGCAGTCGACTTATGGTTCTCCTGCCATCTGCAAGCACTCCTAAGTATCAAAGAGCAAACCTGCCAGGAGCCAACGGCATCTTAGACCCATGAAATTATGGATCAACGAGTCTGCCACCTTATGACCGCCTCTAAACCTCGTCACCTCATTCTCTCTTCCTTGAAGTCGCTCCGTAAAACCTACTTCTTTGACCAAGCTTTCGGTCGCCTGTCCTAATATGTGGCTTGGTGTCAAATTTTGTCTGATAACGCTCCTGTGAAGCTCCCTGGGATGTTTTGACTATGTTAAAGGCGCTATATAAATGTAAGTTGTTGTCATGTACTTTAAGCGCAGCGAGCAGGGCTACACTGCTCTACAGCCGGGTATCCATGTTGTGCAGTGACGCTCAGCAGGCTGGCAAAGAACTGCACCGAGCGACAACAAATCTGAAAGGGTGGGGGGGTGTGGAGGTGGGGGAGTAGAACAGTGCCAAAACCAGAAGATGCAAAAAAAAAAGGTGAATCTTTAAGCACCTGTAGATTTAACTACTCTCTCGCAGACTAACTGGGCGGGAGAGCAGATTAGTTATTTGATCTTGCGTGACATTCCCATGGCTTGGAGATTAAATTCTATATTCTGTTGAGGTTGAAGCTGCCACTTTGTGGTTTACAGCAGTTTTGTCAGCGTCCATTAAATCTTGCCTTGTGTGTGCGTTTGCAGTTCGTTGTGAAGAACTCGGTGGAGGAAAATATGATCAAGATTCAGAACAAGAAGCGAGAACTTGCTGCGGGGGCCTTCGGAGCCAAAAGACAGCGAGAGATAAAGCAGAGCCGGATTGAAGAGATCAAGATTCTGATCGACATGTAACTCTAATTTCTGCTGTTTAATCAATTGTTTTTTTTTTCCTTTTACCCCCCTCCCAGAAATCTGAGCCCTTGAAATTTAAAGCTTTTAGACTACAGAAGTTCTGTAATGGGGCAGAAAAATGAAACATAATTTGCAAGCTGAAAACAAATTCGTGTTAGAAGGTATCTTTAATGCGAAATGTTTGTTGAATTCCATCAAGCAGAATCTAGAAAGCAAATTGTCAGTGTAATATATGCGCCAGTTATTGTCTTCAGGTGTAGGGAATGCTGCAGTCAGAAGTGCCGTCCCTCAGATGAGATGTTAAAACGCAACTCAATTTGCTCGTTTCCAATGGTCAGGTAGACATTAAAGATCCCATGGTAATACTCGAAGAAAATCGGGGCGTTCTGCCAGTGTTCTGACTAATGTTTCTCCCTCAACCAACACCAGCAAAATCAGATTAGCTGGTTTTTCATCTCATTGTTATTTGTGGGGTGTTTCTGTGTGACTGCTGTGTTTGCCTGAATAACCATTGCTGTATTCCAGAATTCACTATGTGAAGGGGATTGAGATATTTTTGAGATGTGATGAGATCCTATGTAAAGGCAAGTTTTTTTTTTTTTTGTTTTTTTTTTAAATCATCCCTACTCTGTTCTACAATGCTAAGGACTTTTTAAATCTTAAACTTGATCATACTCGTCCAGTTTCATTGTTTAATTTTTTCTTTTATGAAGAATAGAGAATCATCGGAACTTGGTCTCCGCAAGGTCTCACTGCGCAGTCCTTGTGGAGACCCAGGTGCTGTCGTCTTATTGAGGACACCCTGCACTGTGGCACCACCACCATACTAAATACAAGTTGTTGTTGTTGTTGTTGTTGTTTAGATTAAGAACAGATCTAGCAACTCAAAACTGGGCATTCATGAGGCGTTGTTGTATTTCACCACAATCAATAGCCTCATGGCCCGGCATATCACTCACTGACTCCATTACCAAGCCAGATTACCAACCCTGGTTCGATCAGGAGTGCAGAAGAGCATGCCTGGAGCAGCATCAAGCTTACCTGAAAATGAGGTGCCAACCTGGTGAAGCTGCAGCGCAGGACTACATGCATGCTGAACAGTGGAAGCGGCATGGTATAGACAGAGCGAACCAACGGATCAGGTCAAAGCTCTGCAGTCCTGCCACATCTAGTCGGAAATGGTGGTGGACAATTAAGCAACTAACGGGGGGAGGAGGAGGCTCCATGAACATATTGGCAGAGTCCAGCACGCAAGTGTGAAAGATAAGGCTGACGTGTTCGCAACCATCTTCAGCCAGAAGTGCCGAGTGGATGATCCTTCTCTGCTTCCTCCTGAGGTTCCCACCATCACAGATGCCAGTCATCAGCCAATTTGATTCACTCCACATAATATCAAGAAACGGCTGAGTACAGCAAAGGCTACGGGCCCCGACAACATCCCAGTCGTATTGCTGAAGACCTGAACTAGACACGCCTTTAGCCAACCTCTTCCAGTACAGCTACAACAGTGGCATCTACCTGAAAATGTGGAAAATTGCCCAGGTATGTCTTGTTCACAAAAAGCAGGACAAATCCAACCTGGCCAATTACTATACTATCCAAAAACTCAACTGGACCAGCCACATAAATGCCATGGCTATTAGAACAGGTCAGAGGCTGGGTATTCTGCGACGAGTGGCTCACCTCCTGACTACCCAACATGCTACCAGCACCTACAAGGTACAAGTCAGGAGTATGATTGCATGCTTGCCACTTGCTTGGATGGGTGCAGTTGCATAAAACACTCCAGCTCGACACCATCCAGCACAAAATAATCCACTTGCTTGACTATCCACCAGCTTAAACATCCACTTACCGTAGCTGCAGTGTGTACTATCTACAGGATACACTGCAGCAAGTTGTCAAGGCTTCTCGGCAGCACCTCTCAAATCCACAACCTTCACCCCATAGAAGGACAAGGGCAGCAGGTGCATGGGATACAGTTGCCTCCAAGTGACACAGCCGTTCCTTCATCGTCACTGGGTCAAAATCCTGAAACTCCCTACTTAACACCATTGTTGGGAGTACCTTCACCAGATGGACTGCAGCGGTTCAAGAACAAGACTCAGCACACCTTCTCGAGGAAAACTAAGGATGGGCAATAAATGCTGACCCTGTCAGCAATCCACCTATCCCAAGAATGAAATTTAAAAAAAAATGAATAATGACAATGAGTCTACTATGAGGATGGCACAAACTACAGAATGATGCATCAAGCATACATTGGATCAGTAACATCCTTGGCTAGAGGCTGACCAATCGTACTCGGTAAGGTGGATGAAGAATACTAACGTGACCACTAGAATTAGGTCTGGCTGATGTGCCAAGTGCATTTGGTGAGCTCCCAAGAGTCTTGGTGCATTTTACTACCACTGGAAACCACTTCAGAGGTTAAAAAATACGTATGAAGCTATCTATATCATGCAGAAGGTTTGAACAGAGTAAAAGACCGTAACACTATCTGGAAGCTGTGAGAACAGCGTGAAGAGTTCATTCTTTAGTTCAAAGGTAGTGTTGCAATCGTGGTGCCTGAAGCATCGTGATCAGACAGCCCCTACCCACCAGCTGCCATGTAATCCCCCGGGAGAAGCAAAAAAAAACAGTAGTCATTGATTCTAAATTAGGAAAAGAAAATAGCTTGTGTGTGTCAATACTGGTCATGGGTTCAAGCCCGATCCATGACTTGAGAACATAATACAGGCTGACCGTGCAGTAGTATGCTACATTGTTGGAGCTACCGTCCTTCAGATGAGAGATTGTGTTCTCTGAATTAAAGCTCTATTTTGGTGTGTGTCACTTGCCTCTGCATCTGTTCAGGCTTCCCACCTCTTTTGTAATGGCTGTGGCGTGATACCAGAACAAGGCTTTGTATGGAAAGGGGTCTGGGAGAAAACTTTGTGTGGCATCAAACTCTCGAGCTGGTGCCCTTGCTGTTTTCAGTCTGTTTGGCTAACGGTCTATTCATTTGGTTTTGGGGGTTGATCCTACAACTTAAAGTTTTATCCACTCAAGCACAGATGGAACTACCTTAAAATATTGGTTGAAAGTAAATTTACTGGTTGACAATCTTTTTTAACTCCTATTCTTGGATCCTCCTCTATCTTCAACCTGAACTACAGCCTCACTGGAAACCTGCTCTAACTGCCATACCTTGATTGCCTGGGAAGTTTGATGGGGTACCTCACTTCTATATGATAGTGCCGTATAATTGAAGGCCATTAACAACAACATGAATTTATATAGCACCCTTAACGTAGTAAAACGTCCCAAGGCGCTTCACAGGAGTGTTATCAAACAAAATTTGACACCAAGCCACATAAAAAGATAACAGGACAGGTCAAAGAGGTAGGTTTTAAGGAGCAATTTTAAAGGAGCGAGAAAGGCAGACAGGTTTATGGTGGGAATTCCAGAACTTGGGGTCTAGGCAGCTGAAGGCACGGATGCTAATGCTGGAGCGATTAAAGTAGGATGTGCAAGAAGCCAGAATTAGAGGAGCGCAGTGTTCTCTGAGGTTAGAGATAGGGAGGGGGCAAGGCCATTGAGGGACTTGAACACTAGGACGAGAATTTTAAATTTGAGGTGTTGCTGAACCGGGAGCCACTGTTGGTCAGCAAGCACAGGGCTGATGGGTGAATGGGCCTTGGTGCGAGTTAGGATGAGCTCAAGTTTATGGAGGGTGGTAGATGGGCGGCCAGCCAGGAGAGCATTGGAATACAATAGCAAAATACTGCAGATGCTGGAAATCCAAAATAACAGAAAACGCTGGAAAAACTCAGCAGGCCAGGCAGCATCCGTGGAGAGAGAAACAGAGTTAACGTTTCAGGTCGAAGACCTTTTGTCAGAACTGGAAAAAAGCAGGAAATGGAATAGATTTTAAAGCAAGTTTAGGGGCTGGGAAAAGGGGGAGGGGATGAAAGAACAAAAGGGAAGGTCAGTGATAGGATAGAAAGCAGGAGAGATTGAGAGATATTCAAGGCAAGAGGAGGTGGTAATGGGACAGGTTCAGGAACAAAGGATGGCCGTAGATGAAGTGTGAATTGCGCTGGCAGAATGAAGGACAGCTGCCATGTGGGAAGGGAAGAAAAAAGGCCAAACAAAAAGTGGATAAAAATAGTTGAATAGCATTGGAATAGTTGAGTCTGGAGGTAAAAAAAAATTCATGGATGAGTGTTTCAGCAGCAGATGTGCTGAGGCAAGGGCGATGAGGGGGCGGTGTTATGGAGGTGGAAGTAGGCGGGCTTGACGGACGGCAGCCGAGCTTTCTTGTCCTAAAGACTCCCAGCAGGTATACAGTTTCTCTGTGCCGGCCTGCTTTTGGTACCATGGCAAAATAGCAATTCTTCACTGTGAGAGACATGGGCAATTGCCCCATGAGGGCATCACAGCACTTTCTGTCAGGGATCATGTGCTACTAAGTGGGTGTGAGAACCCTGGCTGATTTATTTATTTTTCCTTCTGTAGCCCAAGGGTGCGGAGGCCAGCTCAGTAGTGCCCTGGTTAAGAGCAGCTAAGCTAAGATTGATCCTGGACTTGCTGGTCTGCATAGGTCGCTGCTGCCTCAGGCTTTCACCCACTAGGCCAGTGGGGAATCATGAAGATGAAATGCTTACAAGTAGTAAATCAATATGGGTGGGGTGGGGTGGGGGGGAGGAATGGATTGCTTTTGGCAACAAAAATAAAAGATTGTACAGTGGCTGAAAGGTCGATAACGAGAGGTCACAGCTTTAAGGTGATTGGCAAAAGAACCAGAGGTGACATAAAGAAAAAGTTCTTTACACAACGAGGGGTTAGGATTTGGAATGCACTGCCTGATAAGGTGGTGGAAACAGATTCATTAGTAGCCTTCAAAAGAGAATTGGATAAATATTTGAAAGAGGAAAAAATTGCAGGGCTATGGGGAAAGTGCAGGGGAGTGGGACTAACTGGATTGCTCTGCAAAAGAGCTGGCGCAGACTCGATGGGCCGACTGGCCTCCTTCTGTGCTGTACTATTCTAGGATGCTCACTGTCGCTGAGTTTCAGATTGATCTGCAAAACATTCGAGCAGAAACAATCCCCCACACTCCCCACAATCAGTTTTTTTTGCCTAACTAAAATGCCACATTAAGAAGTGACGATGAAGTAAGCTTTTATTGGCTACAACTGTAGATTTTTGTTTTAAGTTACCGTTCTATTTTTGGTAATCTTTGGCGCCTAGTGTTGCTGCTCATCACAGGCCACTGCACAGATTCCAGCTAGCGTGCAGCAGTGTGGGGGACAGAACAGCAGATGTCACTTCATGCAATCCTGCAGTAAATTCGGAACAGCAAACCCCACTGATCGCTGCAGCCCTTCTACTAATCAACAGGACGTCGCACTGAGATTGTCGTCCTGCATTCCTGAAAATAGAGCCCAGTTTATGTTACGGGTATCGCTAACACTGGAGCCCCTTCTCCTGGCCGGGAATGTCACGTGAAGAGGGATTCTGCTGGTTATACAGACAACTGTCTAAATCTTAATTATGGCCAACCCTCTTAACAGAGCATGACTGCGCTCGGCATCTGCCATGCTAAATAAAACTTAATTCTCACACATGCTTTACAAGGGCCTGTTAGACCTATTATATCTACAGAAGATACAATCAAGGAAGCCCAAGGTTCTACTCAGCTTGTGCTGATGAGCTGGGTTACATTTGATGGTGGTGGTGGGGGAGAGAGGACGCTTTTTTGCTTTCTTGCAAGAGAGAGACCACTGGGGTAGTTGGGAAGGAAAATTTGACTTAATTGGTCGTAAAAGCTTTGGGAAGTCATGAAAGGCGCTATATAAATGCAAGTCTTTCATTAGTTAGAGACCCCTGGCAGAAGGACTCGTGTGAATGTCAGATGAGAATGGGACAGAGTTTTGGTGCGGTACCATCTCTCATTAGGAATAGCTAGTTATGTGCGGTAAAGGAGGGTGACCAGCAAGGCATCAACTCTTGAAGGAGGGGAGAAATGGTACAATAGAATCACATAAATGGAGGATACAGTGAGGAGGGGATCCCCTTTAGATATTATGGACGAATAAACTAGCTGAACAATACAAAAAGCAAGAAAGTCACCATAAAAGGAGTCAGTAATGCAGTTGTGTGTTGAATGCAAACCAATCATGTTATTGTAAGGGAGGAAGACTTATTTGGGGGAAAAAAAATTAGAGCAAAAGCTCGAACACATTTCAATTTATATCCCATCTCTGCGCACCACTGGGAAATGGGAATGAGAATGGGCATTGTGCTGTTACCAGCCTCCAGTCAAAGGGGACCATTGCCAGAGTCTTTCACTCTCCCAGACTTTGTGGCCAGTCTTTTTCCACACATGGTAGCTACAATAGAACTACTTACATCACCGTCTGTTGGCCAGTTGTACTATTTGTCACTTCTATTAAACATATAGAGAAACCCATCATATGCCGGTATCACTGGTTTACCGCGACTGGATAATTCAAGTTCCATTTTCATTCCGAGATTAGAGGACTTTTACTCGTATTTTGGGGATAAATTCATGCATTTGTAATTGGAGACAGTGCGTTATGGTGACTGACGTGGGATAAGTTTTCATGGAGCCGTGCCCACCAGTCGTTCATATTGAGGAATCGTCGGCACACTTAATGGGAAAAGAAATCATAGGGAGTGCGCCCGTGAACTCCTGATATGTGCGGCTGTGCAGGTGGATGTAAAAGACTATTCGAAGAAGAGCAGAGGAATTCTCCCAGTGTCCTGGCCAATATTTATCCCTCAATTTTGCTTGGCGGAAACCCTCACAAATCCATGGAGTGATCAAAGCAATTCTTATGCCGATACATTCTCAGACTTCCCATCTTCTTTGATGGAGGCAAGGATTTGACAACAGTATGTTTTCAAAAGAAATCAAAAACCTAATTACATGATGTGCAAAGTGTTTCTTCCATATTTATTCCAAAGTTACATGTGTTTTCCTACTGTCTTAAAAGCTGTAGTGCGGTCATGTCTGAATGATTAGATATTATGGCTATAAAAGACCAGCGGATAAAAATTTTCCCTTAGGACTTTCCACAACACTTTTAGCTGGTGAGTTGCACTGTCCAAACTATTACACAAGCAGGCACTAAGAACATTAGAAATACACTCCAGTTAGTATCATTTAATATGCTGGCAGCCTCAGCCTTGTCAGCTGATTGGGAATGGCATTCTCGCAGCTTCTCCCAATTCCATACATTGGTTGCTTTCCACCTCCCCCCATGGATGGTGACGATCACATTTCTCTCTCCAACAGGGGAAAAACAATGTATAACGTCTGACTGCCAGCAGGCCCTTCTCTATTACTACATAACGGCAATAGATGCCCTCGCTGAACATTTCTAGGAACAGTAGTCACATCAGAGGTGTTATATTTGGTAAGGTATCTGGGTGACTTGGCTAGCAAATCACAGTGGATACAAAGCAAAGTAAAAGACACCAGAGTGATTTACAGGACTCTGGCCCATTGAGTGCTTAAAACAGGTAGTTTATTCTGTCTGAAAGGCTAGGTTTTTAAACTCGCTCTGTTGTGATATATATTGGTAAAAAGAATTTTAAGATTGCACCCTTTATTATTCTAGTGGTGCAAACTTGACATGGAATTTCAAGACAGGTTCGTACCTGTAATTCCTAAAGCTAATGCGGAGATCTTGAGCTCATACAGGTTCCCACCTGGGCGGTAGGTAGAGGAAATTGAAATGTCACATCAACCTAGCTCATTTGCGTGCACCATGTACTAATGTACTATGTCAAGTTTGGTAGGAT
Organism: Squalus acanthias; assembly: GCA_030390025.1. Classification (NCBI taxonomy): domain Eukaryota; kingdom Metazoa; phylum Chordata; class Chondrichthyes; order Squaliformes; family Squalidae; genus Squalus; species Squalus acanthias. Next base: position 16,688,729 of record CM059429.1, read on the forward strand.
GCACTCTAAATTCCACACCTAAGTTTTGGGAATATGAAAGAAAACTGTCCCCAGTAGTTGCAGTATTCAAATCTTTTACGGACTTAGGCTTTATACAGTTAAGGGATTTTGGAAAAAATGTATAGGACAACAGCTTTGAGGCAACTGCAGCGATGGAAGAGACATGGTAGTTCAATTTAAGAGCAAGGGACATAGGTCAAGGATGTCAACACGTCAAGAAGAATGAAGGGTGAAGCCATCAAATGTAATGAATGGCAGTTATGGGTTGGAGTGAGAAACATGAAGCAACAATGTGTCCAATAATGCGATAGCAGGTGCCCTGTATGATTCAGGACTGAGGCCTGAAAGGTGCTTATGCCCTACCATGCGGCTGATGATGTGATATGGTGGGAGCCTTCACAGAAACTGCACAAGGTTCATTAAAGCCCCCAAGAAATATTCAAATTACAGAGCTTCCCTGTAATAGGATTGGAGAATCTGAACAGCAGTGAAGGGGTAGTCCATAGTAATAAGACTTTTTCCCCCCCCCTATGGTTGACATGACAAGGTACACGAAGGCCACCCAGCCTACCTTCTCTCATTGTTGGGCCTCCATAAAATAACAGTGCCGACCACCCCCTCCCACCCCAAAAAAGCCCATTGCTGTTTAGGCTAGTGTAGCACCCAAAATCCTACCCCGCAAACTCAGCACATTCGCATGGTGTCATGCACTTAACACTGGCAGCACCCAAAAAATAGTAAATGAGTTACCACATCATGTGAGAGGTGAGCACATTTGGACACAGATAGGTCCAGCGTCTGATCAGCAACACTTTCGCCTCCATGTCAAAGAAACATTTGAAAGAAACCATATTTTCATTATACCATCAAAGATCTTGCTGATCAAGATTTTATGATTCAAGCATTGCACTGTAAAAGGAATAAAAGTTGTTTGTACTCAGAACCAGCACTCTGAAAGAAGCTGAGAGAGTGGAATTATCATACAAAGAGTGGCTATGGTTGCATGTTGAGTAGGGAGTCATCAATAATATAGAGAAGGAACTGAAGGGGAGAGAGGACAAGAGCCCTGGAGAATACCTGAACGGTCACAAGAGCTCGACAATGAACCTTCTCCATTCCACCTACTCAAAAAGAGCTCTTTTCTCATTTGTAGTCTCACTTGAGGTTTCTTCTCTTTCAATCTCTTTCTGCCTCAACAATTCCCTACTTACAATGTTATCAGCATTTTCTCCAATTAAAAACATCTGCAGAAACCTCTTCAATGCCCTTTTGAATATGGGTGCTGTAAACTACATGCAATATTTGAAAATGTAAATTCGCCAGTAATCTATGCGAGGTAAAAGTAACTTTACTGCACTTACTAAAAAAAAGACTTGCATTTCTATAGCGCCTTTCATGACCTCAGGACGTCTCAAAGCACTTTACAGCCAATTAAATTACTTTTTGAAGTGTAGTCGCTGTTGTAATGTAGCCAATTTGCACACAGCAAGATCCAACAAACAGGAATGTGATAATGACCAGAGCATTTATTTTTTAGTGATGTTGGTTGAGGGATAAATATTGGCCATGCCACCAGAAAAAAGGCAAATACCCTTCAAGAGCTATCCTGGTAACTTCACGCTGACTGTTTGCTGTGTAGGTACAAGGGCCAGCTTGTATATTGTCTAGATTTCATCAGTTTTCAGAGAGATCTCATTCATTCTGCTACATTATTACGATATTAGCCATGTTAGTCCCTCAAATAAAACAGATTATGTGGTTATTGTGGGAGCTTGCTGTGTGCAAATTGGCTGCCGCATTTCCGACATTACAACAGTGACTACCCTTCAAAAAAAAGTACTTCATTGGCTGTAAAGCGCTTTGGGATGACCTGAGGTCATGAAAGGCACTACAGAAAAGCACATTTTTTTTTACTTCCATCTTCTTGTAGCTTTTAAGCATTGCTAGTAGGTAAAATGGCTGAGATTTTATGTAGTGCAGTTGGGTACTTGAGAGAATCAATCCCGTGGAAAGATATATTCATTGAAAAAAATTCTCAACAATTTCAAACCAGTAAGTTTATTTTGTGGGTAAAGTGCTATGATACACATAAGAATTGATGGTCAGCAGTTTAATCACAACACGAATGCCATAAAAGGTGGAGAAAGTCTTTAGTTCTACGTAACAATTTTGCACGGTACTGGTTACGTACAGTGCACAGAAATCCCATCCCTAGGTTTTGTTTCATGCCATTAAGACTCAAAAGATAGAAATTACTTTATTTTTGTCCAGTGGAAAAGGGGTACAGGTGTTTCCTTTGTAAAGCTGATGGGTGGGGGAAGAGGGGGGGGGGGGCGGGGGATAGTTATTGTCCTTCATGCAATATTGCAGATACTGTGAAGCTAATTCAAACATCTGTAAAATACTGCGAGCACTGTTAAATTCAGTGCCTATAATACGGTTTAAAAGTTTAATTAATTTTGTTTTACTAAGTTAAGCAAAAAGCAGTATCGTTCTGGAGGAGCATTACAGCAGTAGACAGTGTGTCGATGTGCAAAGTATCGAATACTGGGAAGAGATTTGCTTCAGGAGTTTGAAAGACGATGCTCTCGGGCTTTTGTCACATTCTCACTAACAGAGCTGCAACATTGAGGTGACAGCCAGATGGAGACACCCATTTCAAACCATGCCACTAACAGGATAAGTACAAACCAACCATGCACTGAACTCCAGCCTAGACGCTATAGACCTTCTGTATTCAGTTCTCACTGGGCAGCCACGGGGTGGGGGGGGGAGTTCAGTGACCCCCCTTTAGTTCAAGTAAGCATCCAGCTTCTTCTGGATGTTCTGGAAAGAATCTACTCCCATGAAATCAGCTTGACCCTGTTCCCACTTTTGCCGACGCTCCTCCGAAGAGACCACTGGGGCAGGTGGGGTGAATGAAAGCTGGGAAACAGCCTCACTCAATTTTTCCTCCTGTGAATTAAAAAAAAAAGTTAACCGCAAAAATTCAACCTGCTGAAAAGCCACCATTACATTGGAACAATTCTGTTACTTTAAAACAGCCGACTAACTGCCTTGTACTGAAATGCTGCATTATATAACATTAGGACCCACCAGATAAGTTATGCTTATCAGCAATGTAGCTTTGTACTGATCGTTAAGCTGTAAACAAAGCGTAAATAAAAAATCTCCCATGCACACGTCAGGCGCTGACCCATTTGCCTTTAACTAAGAGGTCATGTACTTCATTAGCACAGTCTTTTAACAGCATTTACGTCAATACTATTGAGTTAACAAGGACTTTCCCCAGATACAAGTGCACTTAAGTTAGTTAACCAAGCCAAAGTTGAATGAGAACCGATTGTAGGGACAGGGACCTTTGAAGTTTAGCATACCTTCCTACAGAATGACAAGCCACAAGTGAAAGCCAGTGCATAGACCAAGCATGACAGCTGAAAGGTTGCCAGACATATTTGTGAAGACAGAGAAAAAGAGTCAATGTGGGAACTTTCACATCAGTTTACTGCATGCAACAATGGCTTCTCATCTCGACCGCCTTCCAGAGGTCTGGCATTTCAGAGAGTTTAAAACCCAACATGGCAGCCAACGTTTAGCAGTCAACTCACAATCCTGAATTTTAATGACAATACAAGGACTGAGATTTGAGAGTCAGATTTGGCTTCGGGCCACATTTAAATGCCGCTAGCAAGCACCAAACGGGCACTCCCATTGTGGAGGAGGGTGGGAGATCGTCGCCTCTCACTAGGTCGGGTCTGGAGAAAGGGGCTGGAAGGCGATCCAGGGGGAGGTAGGGAACGCGATTCCGCCGGCAGCAGGTCAGAGGTCTTTTTGTAAGCACGAGAGGGGCACTCGTGCTTCTCCTGGGCCTACAAAAGATTAAAAATTTCTTTGGCCTTTCTTTTTGAGCGGCCCCCAGCAGCCCCTTTAAGGATCGCTGGTTAGGCTGCTCAAGGCCTGGTACAAACAGGCACAGCATGAGTGGCACAAGTTCCACCCATTTGTACCTGAATTTCAATCGAAGGCCTACAACCGGCAAAGGATCCAGAATTGCATTTTTAAGCACCCTTACACCTGCTTCAGGTGGCTGGGCTGCTTGCGCATTTACAGGCCCGCCTGAATACCGCATCAGGTGGGCTTTCAACTTCAAAGGGGTGACCAAAATTCCCCCCCCATCACCCCCCCTCAATTTTCAACTGCTGGCCGCCAGTTTTTCAGGTGCAAAACAGACGTCGGAGAGTTGAATTTCTCCCCAATGTGATTAGAGGGGGAAGAGGACAAAGAAGGTTGATCCACTTCAGCACCTTGCTTTATTAAGCAAGTCCCTTGGGCAAGCATGGTCAGATTGAGTCATGACTGCACCGCCCCTTTTTGTATCATTCATTTAACTGAAGTAGACACACATTACCTGCATGACACAGAGCAGAGATCAAGCAGCAGGCAGAAATTGGGCAGGCGATTTTGCTTGCACCATTGTCTTGAATGTTCAACAAGGTGAGAACTGAGTCCTAAATCATCACTTGTCCACTTCACAAGCCTACAATTAGTAAAACTGACCTCAAAGTATCCTTTCACCATTTAATTCCCACACCTTTTTGGGGTAATTCATTCAACTAGGGCATCAGCTTAACATCATAAAAGGACAAGTACGTGCATTCATTTAATTAATTTATTGGCATACCCAAAATCCACTTAAACAGGGAGCTATTTCTTCCAAAGAAAAAATCTACAAGTCACATTGTTAGATAGGGTCAATTTTTTTCTTAGCCGCATGTCTACATGTTAGTTGATCTCCAACATGTCAAAATGTCCCAAACATTTTGCCCATTAGTATTTCAGCATGCTTATGTCTACATTTATAGATGCAACCTACCTCTTGTTTGCCAGAACCAGTGTCCTTTGAGATACCGTGATCTGTAAGCATTGGCAAGACAGATGTCGTGAAGGTGTCCCACCACATATTGAGGAATTCAGGGTGCACAACGGATGAATAATCGTGACCATCTCTCATCACACATCTTGTCTTTGGGTCATAGGAGTAGTTCCATGGCTTGACCTTGCCAAGAAAGTGGACCACCTTGGCATCAGCACCATACCTATGATTCCGCATATTCAACACAAGGTATTAATGATCCCATCTAACTAATAATTAAAAAAAAAATCACACTTTGAAAATGAGCAGATCTCTTGTGTTAATGCTTATGGTAAAAATCGAAGAATATGCTTTTTGCAAGGACAGGAGCATTATATCATTTAAGCACAGCACAGTTAGGAGATTCTACCATGTAACACAGAATAAGGGCAGGAGACTATACCATGTAACACCGAATAAGGATAGGAGATTATACCATGTAATGCACACTAAGGATAGGACATTATACCATGTAATGTGCCATAAAGCTAGGAGATTATGCAATACAATGCACAGCAACGACAGGGCATCATACCATGTACCACAGAATAAAGATGTAGTTCTAGTAAGGTCCCACTGAGTTAAGGCCACCATTTTCAGTAAATATAGGCAGCTGGTCCCAACTCACCAACAGAAACCAGGTCCTAATGCCCGTTGTAAATGGGGGGGGGGGGGGGGGGGGGGGGAGATTGGTGTATAGAGGTCACTCATCCAAAACAAGGTCAAAAGTTCAAAGGTCCTAATATCACACTTTTTCCCTGCTAGTACTGGTTGTGGTTGTAGCCACCAGCACTTCTTCCATTGTGGAAATATTTATAGCCTCCCAGCATTGGAGACAAGAAAGCTCACAGCAACAACCTCAACATAGTCTCTTGGAAAATTTTAGTGGGGAATCACTTTTTTGGTAAAATATAATTTTAAAAACACAATTTTTGCCTCTTTGCTTGTTGTGGTATAGTGAAATCATAGCTTTTCATGTTACTAAAACAAAGCATTTCTATATATACTGTTTTATACTCATCCCAAGCTTCTGAGGTAATAATCCAAATCCATTTTTACCCTTAAATAAAAATGTTGCTTTTGGCTTAGAATAATGGATATCACTCTTGAATCTTATATCTGATTCTTGTACTTGTTTTATCTTGTCAATGTTTTGTCCTTGTCTTCATTAAATGGTCATTCTGTTAAGAAAAAAACATTTTTTACAGGCAACATGGTGGCATAGTGGTTAGCACTGTTGCCTCATAGCGCCAGGGACCCGGGTTCGAATCCGGCCTCGGGTGACTGTCTGTGTGGAGTTTGCCCATTCTCCCCGTGTCTGCGTGGGTTTCCTCCGGGTGCTCCGGTTTCCTCCCACAGTCCAAAGATGTGCGGGTTAGGTTGATTTGGCTATGATAAATTGACCCTTAGTGTTAGGGGGATTAAATACGTGGGGTTACGGGGATAGGGTGGGATATGTGTCGGTGCAGGCTCGATGGGCTGAAATGGCCTCTATCTGCATTGTGGGGATTCTGTGATAGGAGCAGCATTGCAACACCCCGGCTAATGTTAGTGAGCCAGTTTATCAAAGCTTCCGAATTAACCTTAACCACTAAAGAGAACTGCTCATTCTGGTAATGAGGTTTAAACCAGAACTACTGGAGTCAATTTTCTGAACTTTGCCCCAGGGGAAATGTCTATTTTCTGGGCACAAAGACCAAGACAAAGGTGACAGAGACATGTTATGTTGGGTCTCCAGGAATTCTAGGGCGTTCCCTAGCAGGGTAGACCAGGGTCTGCACTTACAATGGGGTTAGGCCCAACATAGAGTTGCTTATGAGGTGGGAGGGACTGTTCCCAGCCTCTCACCTGTTTTCCTGCAGTTGAGGCCAGAAAGCAGGCGCCAGGAAACCCCCCTCAAAATGGGAGGCTAGCGGCAAGACAAAGAAGATCCCCACAAGGTGAGTTTGACCATTTTTGTAACTGTTTCATTGGCTCTTTGGTCCTTCTGTTTGCTGTTCTCTAGCTGCAGTAGGCCTCTCAAGCTTGCAGCTGTGCTTCTGTTTCTTACCAGGTGTTAGGCCTGTGCTCCGGTTTCTTACTAGGGATTAGGCCAGTGCTGGGGTCCCCCTGGGGCACATTAATGGCCTGGAACAGGAAATATAGGCACTAGGCCAAGTGTACTTCAGGCGTACTGCTCCTGCCCAGCGCCGGAGTGGGGGGGGGGGGGTGACAGCTCAGAAGTTGGGGCAGGGTTCTATCAGGCCAGGCCTGAAAGTTGAAGGGAGGCCTTTGTTCAGTTTTATCCAGGCAGACTTCATTCATGGTTTGATCTTTAAACAACCCTGCTATTTTTAAACATGTTATCTCAGCAGATAACTGGCAGCTGTTCCCTTCAGCTTCAGCACCGGGTCACACTGGTACAGAATGGAATTTTCAGTCAGGCTCAGTCCAGTGCCGAATCTACAGGCCCTTAAGCCAGTGGCTCAAAAGGCTACAATGCAAGTTTGCCACTGGCAGGCTCCACAACCTGTGATGTTTTATCAGTGATCCCTACAATTACTGTTTCTCCAACCAAATAATTTTATTTTTTATTTTTTTAAACAGCACTTTCAAAACACATACTGCAGTCATATTGGAATATTAATCTTCATTTCATTATACTAGATGTGGGTGCTGAATTTAAAGCAGATTTTGCACTTTTGTCTTAAAATCTCCATTTCCATTCTCAAATCACTTAGTTACAAATCTTTCCCTATTTGAAACCGTTGTACCCGATAACCCATTTAAAAAAATGTTTTAATTCATTTTTATAGGATGTGGGCATCGCTGGCAGGGCCAGCATTTATTGCCATCCCTAATTGTCCTTGAGAAGGTGGTGGCGATCCGCCTTCTTGAACTGCTGCAGTCCGTGGGGTGAAGGTGCTCCCACAGTGCTGTTAGGTAGGGAGTTCCAGGATTTTGACCCAGCGACGATGAAGGATCAGCGATATACTTCCAAGTCAGGATGGTGTGTAACTTGGAGGTGGTGGTGCTCCCATGTGTCTGCTGCCCTTGTCCTTCTAGGTGGAAAAGGTCGCGGGTTTGGGAGGTGCTGCCGAAGAAGCCTTGGCGAGTTGCTGCAGTGCATCTTGTAGATGGTACACACTGCAGCCACGGTACGCCGGTGGTGGAGGGAGTGAATGTTTAAGGTGGTGGATGGGGTGCCAATCAAGCAGACTGCTTTGTCCTGGATGGTGTCGACCTTCTTGAGTGTTGTTGGAGCTGCACTCATCCAGGCAAGTGGAGAGAATTCCATCACACTCCTTAATTGTGCCTTGTAGATGGTAGAAAGGCTTTGGGGAGTCAGGAGGTGAGACACTCGCCGACGAATACCTAGCCTCTGACCTGCTCTTGTTGCCACAGTATTTATGTGGCTGGTCCAGTTAAGTTTCTGGTCAATGGTGACGACCAGAATGTTGATGGTGGGGGATTCGGCAATGGTAATGCCATTGAATGTCAAGGGGCGGTGGTTAGACTCTTGCTTGTTGGAGATAGAAATCGTGTTGTGCGAGGCCCCTTGGGGAGGAGCAATCATAATATGATCGAATTCTTCATTAAGATGGAGAGTTAAGTAGTAGTTGACTGAGATTGACTAGGGTACTGAATTTAAATAAAGGAAACTACGATGGTATGAGGCACGAGTTGGCTAGGATGGATTGGGGAATGTTACTTAAAGGGTTGATGGTGGATAGGCAATGGCAAACATTTAAAGATCGCATGGATGAACTACAGAATTTGTTCATCCCTGTTTGGCATACAAATAAAATAAAAAAGGTGACTCAACCGTGGCTAACAAGGGAAATTAGGGATAGCATAAGATCCAAGGAGAGGACATATAAATTGGCCAGAAAAAGCAGCAAACCTGGAGCATTGGGAGCAGTTTAGGATTCAGCAAAGGAGGACAAAGGGATTAATTAAGAGGGGGAAAATAGAGTATGAGAGTAAGCTTGCAGGGAACGTAAAAACTGACTGTAAAAGCTTCTATAGATATGTGAAGAGAAAAAGATTGGTGAAGTCAAGCGTAGGTCCCGTGCAGTCAGAATCTGGGGAATTTATAATGGAGAACAAAGAAATGGCAGACCAATTAAATACATACTTTGGTTCTGTCTTCACAAAGGAGGACACAAATAACCTCCCGGAGATGTCGGGGAACATAGGGTCTGATGAAAGGGAGGAACTGAATGAAATCAGTATTTGTAGGGAAATGGTGTTAGGGAAATTGACGGGATTGAAGGCCAATAAAGCCCCAGGGCCTGATAATCTACATCCTAGGGTACTTAAGGAAGTGGCCCTAGAAATAGTAGATGCATTGCTGGTCATCTTCCAACATTCTATGGACTCTGGAACAGTTCCCATGGATTGGAGGGTAGCTAATGTAACCCCACTATTTAAAAAAGGTGGTAGAGAGAAAACGGGGAATTATAGACCGGTAACCCTGACATTGGTAGTGGGGAAAATGCTAGAGTCCATTATAAGGATGTAATAGCAGAGCACTTGGAAAACAGTGACAGGATCAGACAAAGTCAACATGGATTTACAAAAGGTAAATCATGCTTGACTAATCTACTGGAATTTTTTGAGGATGTAACTGGTAGAATAGATAAGGGAGAACCAGTGGATGTGGTGTATTTGGACTTTCAGAAGGCTTTCGATAAGGTCCCGCATAAGAGATTAGCGTGCAAAGTTAAAGCACATGGGATTGGTGGTAAGGTACTGACTTGGATAGAAAACTGGTTGGCAGACAGGAAGCAAAGAGTTGGAATAAACGGGTCTTTTTCCGAGTGGCAGGCAGTGACTAGTGGGGTACCGCAGGGATCGGTGCTAGGACCCCAGTTATTCACAATATATATTAATGATCTAGACGAGTGAACTAGATATAATATCTCCAAGTTTGCAGACGACACAAAGCTGGGTGGGCGTGTGTGCTGAGGAGGATGCAGAGAAACTCCAGTATGATTTGGACAGGTTGGGTGATTGGGCAGATGCATGGCAGATGCAGTATAATGTGGATAAATGCGAGGTTATCCACTTTGGTGGCAAAAACAGGAAGGAAGATTATCTGAACGGCAAAAGGGGAAGTGCAACGAGACCTGGGTGTCCTTGTGCACCAGTCGCTGAAGGTAAGCATGCAGGTGCAGCAGGCGGTTAAGAAGGCAAAGGGTATGTTGGCCTTCATAGCGAGAGGATTAGAGTACAGGAGCAAGGATGTCTTGCTGCAGTTGTACAGGGCCTTGGTGAGACCACACCTTGAGTATTGTGTGCAGTTTTGGTCGCCTTATCTGAGGAAGGATGTTCTTGCCATGGAGGGAGTGCAGCGAAGATTCACCAGACTGATACCTGGGATGGCAGGAATGACGTATGAAGAGAGATTGGTTCAATTAGGCTTATATTCGCTAGAGTTTAGAAGAATGAGAGGGGATCTCATTGAAACTTATAAAATTCTAACAGGACTAGACAGACTAGATGCAGGAAGGCTGTTCCCGATGGCGGGGATTCCAGAACCAGGGGTCACAGTCTAAGGATAAGGGGTAAGCCATTTAGGACTGAGATGAGGAGGAATTTCTTCACCCAGAGAGTGGTGAACCTGTGGCATTCTCTACCACAGAAGGCAGTAGAGGCCAATTCATTAAATATATTCAAGAAGGAGTTAGATATATTTCTTAAGGCTAAAGGGATCAAGGGATATGGGGAGAAAGCAGGGACAGGGTACTGAATTTGGATGATCAGCTATGATCGCATTGAATGGCGGAGCAGGCTTGAGGGGCCGAATGGCCTACTCCTGCTCCTATCTTCTATGTTTCTATAGGTCATTGCCTGGCACTTCTGTGGCACGTATGTTACCTGCCACATCAGCCCAAGCCTGAACGTCGTTCAGGTCTTGTTGCATGCCGGCATGGACTGCCTCATTGGGCCAGAAATTCGGGTCTCCACGGGTGAGTACGCGCTGTGTACTCACCCGTAGACCCAACGAAACTGCCGGTTTCGCGCATGCACTGGAAACCGGAACTTCCGTTCCCTTGAAGGAAGGGGTTCGGAGGTCAAACGCATGCATCGGACTTCCGTTTTTTTTTTCAGGTTTCTGTGTGAGGGTAAGTCCCCAGCAGCTGCGCGGGGAAAAAGCAGGCGCAAGGCCTGCTTTTAACAAGGTAAGTGGTGAATTAAGTAAAATTTAAACATTTTTTCCACAGGTTTATCTTTAAATACTTTAAAGAAAGGTAAGTTTATTTTTGGCCCCGTTAAAAACTTTAATAACTTTTTTCAAAAATTTAAATGTTTGTTTAAAATAGTTAATTTATGTAATTTATAGTTATTTTAAAAATGTGATTTAAAAAAAAATTTGAAGTTTTAGTTAGGTTTTGGGGCCGATCTCTATTCATAGATTTGACAGGTCTTCCTGTCAAATCTATGAATGGAGATTCCCTGCTCCGATTGGCTCTCCATAGCTCACGTGATCCCAGGGGATGCTTCGAACTAACTGCGCCCCTGGGATACGCAAGCACTGCACACCGGCAGCTGGAGGAGGCCAAGGATCGGAATCCCACGCGGGCCCACAGCACAACGGCAGGCGCGCTAAGTAAGTGCAGGTTGGGGGCTTGCACCCGTGGGAAGCCTCCGACCCGAATTTCTGGCCCATTATCTGAGGAGTTGCGAATGGCACTGAACACTGTGCAGTCATCAGCGAACATCCCCATTTCTGACCTTATGTTGGAGGGATGGTCATTGATGAAGCAGCTGAAGATGGTTGGGCCTAGGACACTGCCTTGAGGAACTCCTGCAGTGATGTCCTGGGGCTGTGATGATTGACCTTCAATCACCACAACCATCTTCCTTTGTGCTAGGTATGACTCCAGCCAGTGGAGAGTTTTCCTCCCGATTCCCATTGACTTCAGTTTTATTAGGGCTCCATCATGCCACACTCGGTCAAATGCTGCCTTAATGTCGAGGGCAGTCACTCTCACCTCACCTCTGGAATCTGAGCATCAGTGAGCAGGTTATTGGTGAGTAAGTGTCGCTAGATAGCACTGTCGATGACACCTTCCATCACTTTGCTGAAGATTGAGAGTAGACTGATGGGGCGGTAATTGGCCGGATTGGATTTGTCCTGCTTTTTGTGGACAGGACATACCTGGGCAGTTTTCCATGTTGTCGGATAGATGCCAGTGTTGTAGCTGTACTGGAACAGCTTGGCTAGAGGCGCAGCTAGTTCTGGAGCACAAGTCTTCAGCACGACAGCCAGGATGTTGTCGGGGCCCATAGCCTTTGCTGTATCCAGTGCGCTCAGCCGTTTCTTGATATCATGTGGAGTGAATCAAATTGGCTGAAGACTGGCTTCTGTGATGGTGGGGACTTCAGGAGGAGGCCGATATGGATCATCCACTCGGCACTTCCGGCTGAAGATGGTTGCAAATGCTTCAGCCTTGTCTTTTGCACTCATGTGCTGGGCTCCACCATCATTGAGGGTGGGGATATTCATGGAGCCTCCTCCTCCCGTTAGTTGTTTAATGGTACACCACCATTCACGACTGGATGTGGCAGGACTGCAGAGCTTTGACCTAATCTGTTGATTGTGGGATCGCTTAGCCCTGTCTATAGCATGCTGCTTCCGCTTTTTAGCATGCATGTAGTCCTGTGTTGCAGCTTCCCCAGGTTGGCATCTCATTTTTAGGTACGCCTGGTGCTGCTCCTGGTATGCTCTTCTACACTCCTTATTGAACCAGGGTTGGTCCCCTGGCTTGATGGTAATGGTAGAGTGAGGGACATGCCGAGCCATGAGGTTACAGATTGTGGTGGAATACAATTCTGCTGCTGCTGATGGCCCACAGCGCCTCATGGATGCCCAGTTTTGAGCTGCTAGATCTGTTCTGAATCTGTCCCATTTAGCACGGTGGTAGGGCCACACAACACGATGGAGGGTGTCCTCAGTGTGAAGACGGGACTTTGTCTCCACAATGACTGTGCAGTGGTCACTGCTACCAATACTGTCATGGACAGATGCATCTACGACAGGTAGATTGGGGAGGACGAGGTCAAGTAGGTTTTTCACTTTACACTTGCAACTTGATGGCATGGGTTGTCAAAACAAACATGGACCCTGAATTTCCGATCGGAGACTTCCTGCGGGCGGATGCCTCCGATCAGCAAAAAATCTACGAACCTACCTGCTGGTCCCGGAGATACCGAGGCTTGCGATCCTGGAGACTCTCTTCTTCTAAATGCGCAAAGGCCCACATATCGCAGGGGCGCATGCGGTTCGCCAGTGCCCCTGGGATCACGTGGGCCAGCTCAACCAATGGAAGAAGGGAATCTCCCTTCATACTTTTGACAGTTCCGTACGCACAGAACTGTCAAAAGTATGAATGGGGATGACTACAAAAATGCATCAACACACGGAAATAAATAAAGAAAAACCATTACATATATAAAATTAATTAAAATGGCATTTAATTAAATATGTTAAACAAAACAAAAAAATTTAATATGTTTTAATGGGGCTTAATATTGGACAGGGTTTTTAATTTATAAAAGAGTGATAAAATCTTATTTTTCTATTTTTTAAAACTCTTATGCTGGTAAAAGCAGACCTTGCACCTGCTTTTACCAGGCGTAAGAATTCTACGGCCTTTCAGCGGGCGGAGGTTGAGCAAATAGCGCAACTCTCAACCCGCAGAGGCCCTTTTCTTGGGCATGCGTTGGATCCGTCAAGAGAATTCTTGACAGATCGCAAGTTCCGGGTTTCAGCGCATGCGCTTCACGTGCCTAAACCCGTAACTTGCGCGGCCCCTATGGGCACGTACACACCGCGTATGCACCCGTGGGGATCGGAAAATATGGGCCATGATGTCCAGCTGGCCTCCAACAAACCACATTAGGTGACACAAATATAAAACAAACAAACAAACAATCATTGCGGCCGTAATTGCTATTTGCAGAGACAAGTAATAAGATAGATTAGATTAGCTCCAATCACAATGTAGTGGAGCGGTTAGTTGTGCTAGATAGACTGACGCAATGGGCTGCCTCCTTCTGTGCCATAATTTCCATAATTTTAGTAACAGGGTAAAGAAGCAGGGATTCAGTCGGAACACCGAGGGTTCCATGGGTCAGATAGTTAGTAAAATGGTCCCTTTAGTAGTATTGTTGGATAAGGAGATGTACAAGTTTTCGCTCTGCGTAGCATTCTTGGACACGAGGCTAGCAGGACTAAAACAGCCGGCTTTCCTGGAAACACTTTAGTCCCTCAACTTTCCTGGATATATGGAAACTGCAGTGTAAGAGACACTTTACTTGTATGGAGGTCATACCAGTGTTCTGATCTTAGCTCAGAAACACTCGAGTATACTGTAAAACATTTATTAAAACATTAACTACATTTGATAATGGCTATGTTCTCGTCGCGGCCAGAGACATTGGATACCTTTAGAATCATCGAAATTTACGGCACAGAAGGAGGCCATTCGGCCCATCGTGTCTGCGCCGGCCAAAAAAGAGCTATCCAGCCTAATCACAGTTTCCAGCTCTTGGTCCGTCGCCCTGTAGATTACGGCACTTCAAGTGCATATCCGAGTACTTTTGAAATGCGATGAGGGTTTCTGCCTCTACCACCCTATCAGGCAGCAAGTTCCAGGTAGACGCACTGGCGGCAGGAATGCACGTCGGGAACATTTAAAGGCCAGTGAACAACAGATTTTGGAAGTGTAATAATCCAGCCAGGAGGTCAGTGGAGTACGTAGCTTAGATGGAACATTAAAAAAGAGGCAACAACTCTCACTTCAGAATCTGAACTGAAATTCTGAATTCTATGGGACCAGTCTAAATGCCATTATATTTAATGCTGGATACTGTAAACTAGCACAGTATCTTACCAGGAACTTGCATACACTTCCGAGGTTGTGGGTTCAAGTCCCACTCCAGAAACTTGAGCACAAAATCCAGGCTGACACTCCAGTGGAGTACTGAGGGAGTGTGGCACCATCAGAGGTGCTGTCTTTGGGATGAGACGTTAAAATCTGCCCTGTCAGGTGGAGGTTAGATCTCACGTCACTATTATGAAGAAGAGCAGGGGAGTTCTGCCCTGGTGTCCTGGCCAATATTTTTCCCTCAACCATGTCATATACTTGGATTTTCAAAAGGCCTTCGATAAAGGTACCACATGGTATAGAAAACAGAAAGCAGAGAGTAGGGGCAAAGGGTAGTTATTCAGATTGGAGGAAGATAGAAAGCAGTGTTCCACGAGGATCAGTGCTGGGACCACTGTTTTCATAATTTACGTTAGTTATTTATTCCTAAGTCCAAATCATTTATCAAAATTTACAGATCATACTAAACTTGGGAGGTATAGCTAAAACTGCAACATAATACAAGACATTAGAAAACTTGCAGACTGGAAAGTTAAGTGGCAAATGAACTTTACCAGATAAATGTGAGGTGATGCCCTTTGGTAGGAAAAACAGAAACATCACCTACACCTTGGAAAATATGAATGGGGTAGCAGAGCAAAGGGATCAAGGGATACAGGTGAACAAATCATTAAAAGCAGCATCGCAGGTCAGCAAAGCAATTAAAAATGCTAACAAAGCACTGGGATTTATTTCTAGGGGTATAGAACTCAGAAGTAGTGAATGTAAGCTTGTATAGGACCCTGGTCAAGCCACAGTTAGGCCGCGATTTTACTTACCTCGGTGGGTCCGTGGCGGGCGATGTCGGTGGCGGGTCCCGACCCCGGTGCTGGCTCCATCCCGCTGTGTAAAATGACTTTCCACTGATTGGGCTTGCTAAGCCCGCCCAGCACGTTACCCGGCCCAATTAGAGGAAGCGGGTCTGGTGATGTCATTTCATGACGAGTCATCAGCCAGTTTCCTTAAAGGGACCATGGCCACATTTGTCTTGACATTTGTGCTGTCAGTGTTCTACAGCACTGAGGTGTTGCAAATACTGACAATGACTGCACAAAGGCACAGGGCTGCACCCAGCCTCTCCCATGACTCCCTCCATATGCTTATGGAGGGAGTCACAGCACGCAGGGAGGTCCTCTTCCCTACTGATGGGCGGAAGAGACCTCCCCAGGAGATCAACACAGCCTGGATGCATATTGCAGAGGCGAGCACAAGCAAGGATGTGGTCAGGAGGACCTGGGTGCAGTGCCGCAAATGTTTCAATAATCTTAGTAGATCACGAAACGTTAGTACAAAGCCACACTCAACGTCATCCTTCTGTGCCTCTCATCACATCCCCATCACTCTGCCTTCCCTACCCTACTCCTGCACATCCTTACTCACACCAACTTACCTTGGACCTCCACCCATCCATCTCTATCTATATTATCACATCCCCATCTCACTAGCCACCCTAGTGCAATCATATCAACTAACAACACACAAGGGTAGGCACTTGGGTGTTTTAGCCAATGTTCATGTAAAGTTTGTGTTAATGTGCTGTCAAACATTGAAATCTTTATTTTCAACACTTTGTGTTCTTGGACAGATTTGTGTACACCTTTGGAAGTGGCTTAGTGAGTTGCAGTGAATGATGAGAAATAACGGTACCCCCGCAATGGTGATGAGTGTGAAAGGAATGGTTTGGGCATTGTAGGGATGCTTTATGGTGTTGGTGTGGGGTGGTGCCAACCTGGCACATCATGTGGCAGCCAGGGTGTACAGCATCAAGAGAAGTAAATCTGGCCATGGTGAGGTCATCCCTGGCCTCCCGGGCAGCAATGTGGTCAGGTGCTGATGCCCTGTGGTCGGGTGCTATGCTGCTGGTGTGCCTGGTGCTGCGGCTGATCGTGGTGGGATTCTGAGGACCAAGGAGAGAGAGTATAAAGGGCACCCATGTTGATGGAATAGATGGCAGGTGAAGTGGAGATGACAGAAGCATTGTGTCAATGGTGAGAGAGTTCTTCCAATGAGGTGAGAGTGGTTGGAGAGTGCGCAGAATGTGTGCTGGAAATGGAGTGAGAAAAAACTTCTGCCTGAGGAAAGTGAATATCAGTCAGGTGGGAGCTTTTACTGTACATTTGAAGCTATCAAGTAATCAGCTGGAGCAATGGCCACTGAAGTCACGCCTCAGCTTGACAGCCGTGGTCTCCAAACAGCATGGTTCCGACCCGCTGTCAAAAAAAAAAACACTTTCCCACCTGACCCACCACCGATCGCGCCCGCTGACCTCCTGGAAAATGCCATCTTTCGAGTACTGGGCACAGTTCTGGTCTCCATACTATAAAAAGGACATAGAAGCACTGGAGAAAGTGCAAAAAGAATTTACAAGGATGATACAGAACTGAGAGATTACAGCTATCGGGAAAGATTGAACAGGTTGAGGCTTTCTTCTTTAGAAAAGAGAAGACTTAGAGGAGACCTGATAGAGGTCTTTAAAATTATGAATGGGTTGGACAGGGCAGATGTGGAGAGAATATTTACATTTGTGGGAAAATCAAAAACTAGGGGCCATAAATACAAGACAGTTACTAATAAATCCATTAGGGAAATAAGGAGAAATTTCTTTACTCAGAGAGTGGAACCCTCCACCACAGGAAGTGGTTGAGGCAAATAGCTTAGATGCTTTCAAAAGGAAACTAGACGAGTACATGAGAGAAAACGGAATAGAAAGATATGCTGAAAGGTGGAGATGAGGTAGATGGAATGGGAGGAGACTCATGTGGAGTATAAACACCAGCACAGACTACTTGGGCTGAATGGCCTGTTCTGTGCTGTATATTCCATGCAATTTTACATAATTAACATCACGAAAACCACAATGATCTGGTCATTATCACATTGCTGTTTGCAGGAGCTTGCTGTGTGTGAATTGGCTGCCGCGTTTCCTACATTACAACAGTGACTACACTTCAAAAGTACTCCATTGGCTGTAAAGCGCTTTGGGACATCCTGAGGTCGTGAAAGGCGCTACATAAATGCAAATCTTTCTTTCTAAAGAAAAAAAACCTGCATCAGATATGACTGTGGTTTCTTTTAGGATTCTAAAAGGAACTAGATAATGTAGACCATGAGAAGAGGAGGGTGCTGGGGCTCAACAACCACCAGGTGCTCCCCACAAGAGGGGCACAATTCTGTTTGCAAGACCGAACCGACGCACTTCGTTTTTTTTTTTGAATAAAGTATCCTGTACATACTTACTGTTTGAAAGCGGGAAGGTAGGAATAGGCTGCGACACTGCTCAGATTGTAAATGAAGGGCAGGTGCTTATTGATGTCTGCTGTTGCCCAGTTGCTGAAGAAGCTGTTCAGTAAACCCTGGTCTCCACCTAAATTTAAAAAAAAAAAGACTTCAAAATGTTAAGATGCCAGACATCATTTGCCATTTTAACAACAACAATTTGCATTTATATAGCCCCTTTAACGTAGTAAAACGCCCCAAGGCGCTTCACAGGAGTGTTTATCAAACAAAATTGGACACTGAGCCACACAAGGCGATATTAGGACAGGTGACCAAAAGCTAGGTCAAAGAAGTAGGTTTTAAAGGAGGAGAGAGGGGTAGAGCGGCGGGGGGGCTTAGTCTGAGAATTCCAGAGCTTAGGGCCGAGGCAGCTGAAGGCACGGCCGCCGATGGTGGAACGATTAAAATCTGGGATGTGCAAGGGGTCAGAATTGGAGGAACGCAGAGATCCGGGAGGGTTGTCGGAGGTTACAGAGATAGGGAGTGGAGACGCCATGGAGGGATTTGAAAACAAAGATGAGAATTTTAAAATTGAGGAGTTGCCGATCACCAGTATAATCGAGCGTTAGAATTGATTCACAGACAACTGGCGGCCTCAGCTGTCATACACAGGTGGTGAGCTCAGCACTCTGCATTGAAGATACAAGCTGCCATGCCACGAAAAGAATTGCAAAAAAGAGGACACTAAATCCAGATATTAAAGTATTGCGGTGTAGGAGCTGCCAAAAGCTGCCCGACAGGAATGAGAGTAAGCCGTTCTAAACCAGCTCTTAAGCTGCAAAATGTATTTTGGTGACGGTTTGTTTACATTCTTTAAGGATTCCTCAATATTACACAAGTCACCAGAATGTTGAAAGTCCAACTCAAGATGAAGATTTAAGCGCTCATTTTCTGCATGACCGAGCGGAGTAGGTCCGTATGCCCGCAGCACGAACACGTGCAGCATATGGACCAAACAAGGTGGCTCCATTTTCCACCTTTTACTCCGTTGTAGAGGGAATTATCCAAGTTGTACTTAAGTCCAGATCACGCTAAGTATTTAACCTGTGACACTTGGGCTCAAATTCCTGCAGTGGATGTTGTTTTGCTTTCATCAGATCTGCTCCATATATGGCCAGGTTTCCCAGCTCAAAAAAAAATAGGCTTGCATTACAGTTTTCAAAACTCGCTGCACTTCCGCGTGTACAGACTTCACTTGGGCAAGAAACCTTTATGTCAGCTTTTAGTTACACACTTCAACCCTCATTACTTTCTTCCCCCCTCCCCTAATATTCTATATCAAAAAGGAATCCAAGCAACTTAATATGATTATGGGAATCTCGTTTACTGCAGAAGGACTTGTATTCAAAGCTCACAAGATATCCTGGACTGTTATAAGTTCTTTAGAATTGTTTTGTTTTTTAAGGATTAAGATGAGGGATGCCACTGCCTGG
This sequence comes from Squalus acanthias, assembly GCA_030390025.1. Classification (NCBI taxonomy): domain Eukaryota; kingdom Metazoa; phylum Chordata; class Chondrichthyes; order Squaliformes; family Squalidae; genus Squalus; species Squalus acanthias. The sequence goes on from CM059429.1 coordinate 16,708,267, forward strand.
AGTCCTGAATCCTTTCCATTTTGGTCACCCAGTTACAGCAACAAACACTCCAGTCATAACATAGAAGATAGAGAGTAAACCTGTCTGCTTATGACAGCTTGGATTAGTTGGTCGCGTTCTCGCCTCCGAGTCAGAAGATGGCGGGTTTCACAGCAACTAATCTAAAGCCGTTTATCGTGGGTTCCAGTCCCACTCCAGAGATTTGAGCACAAAATCTAGGCTGACACTCCAGTGCAGTACTGAGGGAGTGCTGCACTGTCGGAGGTACCATCTTTTGGATGAGACATTAAACCGAGGCCCTGTCTCCCCTTTCAGGTGGACGTAAAAGGTCCCACGTCCACTATTTTGAAGAAGAGCAGGTGAGTTCAACCAGGGTGTCCTGGTCAATATCTATCCCTCAATTAACATCACTAAAACAGATTATCTGGTCATTATCACATTGCTGTTTGTGGGAGCTTGCTGTGCGCAAATTGGCTGCCGTGTTTCCTGTACTACAACAGTGACTACACTCCAAAAAGTACTTTGTTGGCTGCAAAGCATTTTGGAACATCCTAAAAAGTGCTGTATAAATGCAAGTCTTTCTTTCTTTCTTTTATTTACTGCCATCAGCTCCCAATGAATGTGCAGTTCTTGCACAGCTGGCAACAACCCCAACAAAAACTTCCAGATTCGCCGAGACGGCCATTGGTAAGAAATGCTTCCTCCGCGCAGACTGCACCAGACCCCGGTGTTGGGAGCTACTATTAACTCAGTATGAAAGCCGCTTCAGCCGTCACTCTAGTGCAGTACTGAGGGAGCACTGCGCTGTTGGAGGTGCTATGCTTTAGATTAGGTGATCAACGAAGACTCTGAATGCATGGTTTTACGGTTCGGATGGATGCTCAGCATCCCATAGAGCAGGGGCCCAGTGTCCTAGCCAACAGTATTCCCTCAAACTGTGCCACCAAAATAAACAGGTTAGGAGGTCATTGAGCTCATGGCTGGCAGCTGCTGCATTTGCCTAAATAACAACAACAGTCCCTTCAAAGTAATTCACTGTGTGAAGTGCATTTCAGTGCGATAAAGGCGATATGAAAATGCAAGTATTATTAATTATTTCTTCTGCCTGAATGAGGTGAAGAGTAGTGGAAATCGGGAAAACTCTCCCCCCAAAAAGCTGTCGAGGCTGGGGGTCAATTCATAATTTGAAAACGGAGATTGATAAATTCTTAGGAAGGGTATTATGGGTTACAGAACCAAGGCGGGTAGATAGGGTTAAGATACAGATCAGCCACGATCTAATTGAATGGCGGAACAGGCTCGATGGGCAGAATGGCCTCCTCCCGTTCCCATGTTCCTCGGCTCCAACCCCATAAGGACACCTCCTATTGTACCAGTATGGATACATTTCCAGAGCCCACACGAGCCAGCCTTGTGGTCCAAGCAAGATTGTGGTCCATTTTTACAGAGGGTGATTTTCATCTTGACTATACCTCGGTCCGGTGGTAACCGCCCGCGTGGTGTCACTAGCGGGAGGCCCGATCGATTTTGGCAGTCAGGTCTCGGTAAAAAATTGGTGAATGGCCAGCACTAAATGAGCGCTGATAAACAGCTTGCCAATTGGGGGGGTTGCGGAGGAGGGGAGCCACAAGGGGGCTGGTAGCAGGCAGGAGGATTTATGTGGGGCCAGGAGGAGCACACAAAACAAAACTTAGCCAGGTTTTTCAGAGTAATAGAACTGGTCCATGGAGGGAGTGATTGGGAGAGGTGACCAAAAGCTTATTTGAAAGAAGGGTTTACATTTCTAATGTCCTACAAGCATCTACAATTTAAGTCTCAACCGGTTAACTCTACTTGTCCTGTACATCAACTGTCACGGTCTGGCCAATCTATATACAAAAGTATCAGCTTTCTTGGTAAAATGCCGCTATGTGCGGACCACACCGACAGCTCCTCCTGGTTCAGCTGGAGTTCTTTGCTTAGCTGCTGCAGAAAGAAAGGGGAAGAAAGGGGCAAGAATAAGGTTGACATCTCTCCAAGATTGTCCTGGAGCCTTCATGAATTGAAGATTAATCTCCAGGACACCGCCACAAGCAACCCTGGGAGAAAAATCATGGGGGTGGGGGGTTAAAAATAAATTGTGCGTTTCTTTCATTTCTTTTCAACGCTTTTGTTTATTAGTTGTAAAAATATTGGCGATGGGGGTGGGGGGGGAAGGCTGCTTGACTGGGCGGGGTGGTTGGCACTCATGTGATGGAACCTCCAACACTATGTTCAACCACAGTTGGCAACTCGTGGAAAGAGCATAAGGGCAGGTCACTGTTGTTGGTACATCAATGATGGAAAATTAAATGTGGAAATACTATGTTGCCATCACATCACCACAAGATAGTTCACCCATTTTGTGCAGGCTGGTCAGTAGAATATCATAACAATTTGCATTTATATAGCACCTTTAACGTAGTAAAATGTCCCAAAGTGCTTCATAGGAGTGTTGTCAAACAAAATTTGACACCGAGCCACATAGGGAGATATTAGGACAGATGACCTAAGCTTAGTCAAAAATGTAGGTTTTAAGGAACGTCTTAAAAAGGAGATGCGCGAGGTGGAGAGGTTTAGGGAGGGAGTTCCCTAGATTAGGGCCTAGGCAGCTGAAAGCACAGCCACCAATGGTTGCGCGATTAAAATCAGGGATGTGCAAGAGGCCAGAATTGGAAGGGCGCAGAGATCTTGGAGTGTTGTAGGGCTGGAGGAGGTTTCAGAGATAGGGAAGGGCGAGGCATGGAAGGATTTGAGAACAAGGATGAGAATTTTAAAATTGAGGCGTCGCCGGACCGGGAGCCAATGTAGGTCAGTGAGCACGAGGGCGATGGGTTAACGGGACTTGGTGCGAGACTGTTTCAGATCAACATTTGTTCAAAAGCAGTCTGTTTTGTCATCTGGTAGGAACTGGGATTTACCGGTGAAGGATAAAAGTATCTAACAATTTTAAACATTACTTCTTATAGTATGTGGTGAAATTATGGCTGCTGAGAAAAGTTGCAAAATGTCCTCCTTGCATCATATTTATTCACACAGGCGAAACACAGCAGTAATTCAAACTCACTTCCTCAGTATTTATTAAAACTGACAGCTCAATAAGCCAACGTTCAACTGTGACCCAGCTCACAGTGCGTGTAAAATTATGCAAGCATTTGCCACAATGATGTAACTTCAGTACCTGCACCTCTAATTAGCATTCTGCACTTCATGCTGCAACACTGGTCTGCGTGATATAGAACTATAGCAGCCATATAGGCAGTTCCCCACAGCGACGTACTGTTTTTGAAATTACGCCACACAGTTACAGAATCAAATAATGGGCCGTATTTTTGCGACCCCTACGGGTGTGTACGAGGCATGCGAAGCACATGTGCTAAAACCCGGAACTTGCGATCTGTACATACGGAACTCCCTTAAGTGTGAATGGGGATTCCTTTCTTTTATTGGTTGGGCCGACCCACGTGATCCCAGGGGCGCTTGCGAACCGCGTGCGCCCCTGCCCGGAGAGGCCCAGGATCGCACACCTTAGGGATTAGGCTGGAAAGCTCTTTTTTCGGCCGGCACAGACATGGTAGGTCGAATGGCCTCCTTCTGTGCCACAAATTTCTATGATTTTATGAAATAAGGTGCCCTCCCACTGACCTTGGATACTATTGGCCAGTCAGCGCTGGAGGGCACTGGGGACATGATCCCGGAGTAACTGTTGGGATTACATCCCAATATTTATGGCCCCCCCTCTTACTTCTCTCAAGATTCATGGACCCTTTACTTCCAAATCAGTAACGACAGGGCATAAACTCAGGATTAGTAGAAGCATAAAAGGGGAGGCTAGAATTATTTTTTTTCCCATCCAAAAGTATATGGATGCATTACCACAAGTGGCTATTGAAACCAAGTCAATCATATGCAAAGAAAAACATGAAAGGGTATGGGCACTAACCAGGTATTAGGGCTTAGAGTAGATAGCTCTGCATTGAGACCCAGCACTGGGTGAGACACAATTGGTCAAAGAGCCTCATTCTGTGCTGACTTTTTTGTGATCCTGATCTTAACTGTGCAAATGAGTTCAAGCAGGGTCAGATAAAATTGGTGTCCTTATTTATAAGTTAGCTAAATTTGATGAGCTACGAAGGGATGAAACATTATATATTATTGTAACTGCACTATTACAGCCTGGTCAGAGCACATCTGGAGTACTGTGTACAGTTCTGGGCACCGCACCTTGGAAGGATATATTGGCCTTGGAAGGATATATTGGCCTTGGAAGGAGTGCAGCACAGATTCACCAGAATATTACCAAGGGTTAGACTATGAGGAGAGATAAACTAGGCTTGTATTCCCTGGAATAGAGACAGTTTAAGGGGTGATTTGATTGAGATTTTTAAGGATTTTGAAAGGAATTCATAGAGAAACTTTTTCCACTGGTAGGAGAGTCTAGGACAGGAGACATAACCTTAAAATCAGAGCCAGGCCATTCAGGAGAGAAGTTAGGAAACACTTCTTCACGCAAAGGGTGGTAGAATTGTGGAACTCTCTCCCACAAAAAGTAGATGCATAGCTCAATTCATAATTTTAAATCTGAGCGATAGATTTTTGCTAGACAAGGATATTAAGGGATATGGAGCCAAGGATGGAGTTAAGATACAGATCAGCCACGATCTCATTGAATGGCAGAACAGGCTCAAGCGGCTGAATGGCCTCCTCCTGTTCCTTTATTGAACATGTGTAAAACTGGAGAAGATGTCAAAGAATTCTCAGTAACTCCATTAAATGTCACAAGCCCCATTTCGAGACAACTGATGTAAATCCCACAGGCTGATACTTCAACTTTGGACATCACATCACCCCACTCGAGTACCCGGGAACCAGCCTGTTCTCGTACTGTATGTTCTGGCTGTGTATAACAGGGTAAATTCACCAATATTGTGCTCAAAGCTAGCACAAGCTGAAGAATTAGTATTACAATGTCATAGCTCTGTCTCCAACCTGAGCTCCCTTCTAGTCTGGTTCTCTGATGGGAGCTCGGGATTAGTAATTTTACTCCGACATGAAAGGAAATAAAACTGCTGCTACCATGACTGTACCAGCTTTGACTATGTGGGAAGATTCACAATTCCCGCATGCATCTTCAGGGAGGAAATAGTTGTCCAAGATTTCAGGAATACTGCCTCAGTCTATCCAATTCCTTTCCCTGGGTTAAGGACCTATAGTAGCTGCCTGCCTATTTTAACACTTCCCATTACAGCACGGTACAGTTTTGCATTATATATCGTTCACCGCAATGAAAAATGGATTATATTTAATGAGCATCCTCTTTGTGTCTGTGTGAAGACAACTTTTACTCGATCACTTTGTATAATGGAAACAATTGATTTTGACTTGGATCTAGGGAACACAATCTTGAAATTTACTGACAACATAAAAGCAGAGGATTTGGCAAACAGCAAAGAGGATTCAGAAAGACAGACAGATAAGCAGAACGATCGTGCAAATTTATAAGGGTAAGTGTGAGGGAATACAATTTGGGAGGAAAAACCAGGAATGGGAATATAACTTCAATGAAAAGGTGCTGAAGAAGAGTGGATGAACTGCAAAAATCTAGGTGCTGAAAGTGTAAGTGCAGGTATATAAAGCCATAAAAAGCTCAAGAGCATGGAGTTAGAAATAGTGCACACAGTACAAAGAGAATGAATGATACATTAGTGCAAAACATTGGTTAGACCGCGGTGAGAGAGTACGGTGTGCAGTTTTGGGCACCCCATTATAGAAAAAGATATTAAAGCTTGAGAGAGCATACAGTGTAGATTCAGTGTACATGCCAGGGATGGGGACCTATAGTTAAGAGAGACTGGAGATACCGGGACTATTTCCACTGGAGCACAAAAGAGTAAGCCTATATTGGGTTGTTAAATAACAACAGAAAACGCTGGAAAAACTCAGCAGGCCAGGCAGCATCCGTGGAGAGAGAAACAGAGTTAACGTTTCAGGTCGAAGACGTTTCGTCAGACGAAAGGTCTTCGACCTGAAACGTTAACTCGGTTTCTCTCTCCACAGATGCTGCCTGGCCTGCTGAGTTTTTCCAGCGTTTTCTGTTGTTATTTCGGATTTCCAGCATCCGCAGTATTTTGCTATCGCATTGGGTTGTTAAATTATTGAATAGTTTTAATAGAGTGAAGAGTGACTATTTCCTCTGGTCATCAATTTAAAATTGTCACTAAGAGCGAGAAGAAGAAATTTCTTGACGCAGAGAGTTGTTAGAGCATTGAGTACTTTGGCACAGGGGATGACAGAGGCAGAAAGCATGGCATTGTTTGAGGGAAAATTGGATAAATATTTGAAGCAGACGATGACACAAGTCTATAAAGGAGAACGCAAGGCAGTGGGATTCGTTTTGGATTGCACCAACAAAGATCTGGCACAAACATGATGGGCCGAATAGCCTTCTGTGCTGTAAACTTCCATAGTTCTAAAAGGGATCACACAGTAGTTATCTCCTGTACTTGTGACTGCATTAGTGGTTATAGTTAGGGTTTCTGGCGGCCATATATTGCCACTTCAATTATTACTGTCAATTGTGACCAGACAAGTTGACCTCAATAAGGTTAATTCAGCATTTGACCTGCTGGGAATAGATTATAAATTTGGTTTAGTCCCAATTTATCGTACGCAAAACAGATAATCGGACCTAAAACTTCTAGATGGGGAAGTCAGAACCTGGAGGTATTGGAAACAAAATGAGATCAGAAACAGTCTGGGATGAACTGTGTTTTGGAAGAAAAAAAAACCAAACAAACAAAGTTTAGATTGTTACACTCGGATTAGCAGTAGTGGTGGGTTACTGATGCACAGAAACGGCTCAGGCTTTGGAGTTTATTTAAACCTAGAAAACACGGACGTTGGACTTACTTACTTACATACAATGCCTTTCAAATGCTCAGGACATCCCAAAGCATTTCACAGTCAATGAATTATTTTTTTGAAGTGTAGTCATTGTTGCTTTGTTGGCAAATGCTGCAATTTGCACACCAAGTTCCCACAAACAGCAGTGAGAAGAATGACCAGTTAATCTGTTTTTGGTGGCGTTGGTTGAGGGATGAATGTTGGCCAAGACAATAAGAGAACTCCCTGCTCTTCGCCAAAAAAAGTGCTACGGGATCTTTTACGCTCACCTGAACGGGCAGTGACTTACAGTCTGGTCACACATTGGTGTGCATGATGTTGCTGGAGGGAAAAGGGAGTTGCTTGACAGAAGAAGTGACAGGTTGAAACATGTCATTTTCAGAAGGAATCTAGTGCCCAATGAAGGAAGCCAAATGTGTTTAAACTCTAAATTGTTTAGTTTTCCTTCAGAGACGATGGGGGAGAAATTCCCCTCGAGCCCCATTTGGGGCGCCAAATCAGAAAAGCTGGGAAAGTTAGTGCCAGGCTCAAACCTCTTCCAGTCTCTCTGAAATTCCCATTTTTTGCTCCAACAGGGAAGTGGAACGTTAAATCAAGCGCTCCCCTTCCTTCTTAGAGCGCAAGAGGGGGGGAAATTCATGATCAGGGGCGATGTGCTCAGCAGCACCACAAGTGGCCAAGCGTGGCACTGCCGCATTGCAGGGGCTCTTCCCTGAATTAAAGGGAAGGGCCCCACGCTGTGAACTCTGCAATTTAAAAAACTTACCTGGACCACCGAGGAGCGGGGGGTGCCGCGCGATCAGCCCGACACTCAAGCAGAGTGCTATTTTTCTATGTTTTCTATCAAGGGGTATGGGGAGAGAGCGGGAATATGGTATTGAGATAGAGGATCAACCATGATCATACTGAATGGCGGAGCAGGCTCGAAGGGCCAAATGGCCTACTATTTTTTTTTCTATGTTTTCTGACCGATCGCGGCACGGACCCCGCGTCCGGAGGCGCATAAAAAAGGTTTTTTTAAAAAAAAAAAGACTTTTTTCCCCCCCAGGGTGGCTGGCCACCTCACCTTTAACCTCCGCCCCGCTAGCGGCCGGCCGCCCTGCTCACGGTCGCTGCTGCCGCCTGACGCGGCTGCAGGGGGCGAAGGGAAATGTGTGTGCCGGGGCGCTACCAGGGTGATGAGCCCGGAGATGATGTCACGATCTCCGGGCGCATGAGATTAGGGCGCAACCCGGTAGCGCTGCCGCTAACCTCCCGCGGAATTTGGCGGGAGGCGCAGTCAGCACCGCGCACGGGCGAAAAGGCCTTTGCGCCCCATGAGCGCCCCCCATGGGAGGCGCAAAGGAGGGGAATTTCTCCCCCGATGGGCCATAATTTGTATGCTTCGTACCTGTGATACATCAAGCTGGCTCATGGGGTGTGGAACAATCATTTCTTCAATCTTAATTAAATAGCTAGAAAATAACACTGCGCAGACAATAATTTGTGTTACTCGGACCACTTTAACGATAGAGCTGCCACTTAATTATAGCCCTTTCAGAGTGCAAGGCTTATTTCAAGTTGGGTCTTTATATTAGAGTTTAAGGTATGCCGTTTAATATCTCATCCAAAAGACAGCACCTGCGACAATGCAGCAGTCCCTCAGTAGTGAGCTGAAGTGTGATTATGTGCTCAAGTCTCTGAAGTGGGGCCAGAACCTTTGTAATCTTAGAATTATTGGCCCAAAAATTAGTGACGGAGCCTTCGTGCGGGGGTAAGGCTTCCCCGCGATATCTCACTGCGCACCGGCTTTTTCATTCCGAGCTCGCACGAACTTGATTTTCTAGACAGCAGCTGTGCTGGGCTTCCGTATCCCACAGGCGCAGTTAATTCGTGCGAGCTGTGGGATCACGTGATTCAGTTAGAGCCAATGGCAGCACACCATCTTTCATTCATAGTTTTCACATAAGTGCTGTGAAAGCTATGAATCTATACCCCCCGAAAAGAACAGCTAAACCTCAATTAAATTAAAAAAAAATCACATTAATAAAATAAGTATAGTTAAATAAATTAACCACTTTAAACAAAAAATTAAATTTTTGAAAAAATTTAAAATCTTTTTAAAAGTTATAAAAATAAACTTACCTTTCTTTAAAGTCTCTAAAAAAGATATACCTGTTGAAAAAAATTCAAAATACTTAATTAACTACTTACCTTGTTAAAAGAGGGCCTTACGCCTCCTTTCTTTGTGTAAAATCTTCCATGCTTACCTGCGCGTTCAAAGCACTAAGTGCACTGCGTGCGCGCAGCCTGTAGCGCGCACGCGGTTCACCTAGGAACCGCCCCCTTTTGAAATCACCAAGTGCCGGTTTTCAGCGCATGCAGAAAACCGGCAATTGGAGACAGAATACGCGAGAGTACACAGTGCGTACTCTCGCGTAGAGGCACTAACTTTTGGGCCATTGTAACCGCTGGGCAGAGGCAAGAGGACTTCTACATGATGAAAAAATACTTATTTATATTCTGCCTTATCACCTCTTTCAAATACAATGAATTGTTTTGAAGTTCAGTGTCTGTTGTTATGTAGGCAAATGTGGCAGAAAATATCAGCTATTTGAAACAGAAATAAAAAATTTAATTGGGCAGTTTCTAAGTGGTGGCCAATCTGCAATGCCAGTTTTACGTTCGCGGTGCAAGTTGAAAATCTACCCCAGTTAACCACAGTGTTAAGACTCCATCACTTGCCATTGCTGATCCAACTAGGCAGATGCTTTTGATTTTTTCTTTTTAAAACTCCGCAATCTGTGGATCTGCCAATAATTATTAGGTGCATCTGACCTCAAGCCGGAAAGGGCAAAACACAGATTGACCCGAGCTGACGCGTATCAAAAACACACACCACTAACCTTTTGACAACACAGCAAAAAGATTCATCTGAACAGCCCGAGGCAGGATGTCATTCCAATTAAAGAAGAATCAATGAGTGCAATGAGCAGAAAGAAATGAGTTTTAGCCCAGAGATTTCAGGCCTTATCTGACAGGCTGCACCGTCAACAAAAAGCTCGTTCCTAACCAAAGCATTAACTTTCTGGGAAGCTTATTTTGGCATCCGTTTTCAAGTCAATTTGCACATCATTTAAATGCCCAACCATGTACATTGCTGCATGGATCATTTCTGAAATAAGGAGCAAGTGCTTGAAGATAATATATCAGTAATCTCATTGTAAATTTAACGACTTTTGTCCATTATTTTAACAAAACCACTAGTTTGTTTATTTTATGTTTCCTTATTGGAAACAGTTTAACACCCGTTAAAATCGCTGACAGAGGAATATAGTTTCCCAGATCGTCAGTGACCTCATTTCCTCTAGGAGGTCTTCCCCCCCCCCCCCCTCCAACAGCTTTCAACCTCATTGCCCCGAACCCCTCTTCTACCTCCTTCCCAACAGGATTGCACTGGTAGATCCATTGTTTCAGCCTGTCCTTGCCCCATGGAACTTGCTTCTTCCTAGCTCAACTCTTATTTTTTCCTCCCCTTGTCCAGTCTCTTCCGACCTACATCCGCAACTCGACCGATGCCCTCCGCCACTTTTAACAGTTTCCTGGCCCTAACCATCTCTTTTTCCAACCGCTGACGTCCAGGCCCTCTACACCTTCATCCCCCACCAGGGTAGCCTGAGGGCGCGCCGCTTCCTCCTTGAAAGGAGGCCCAACCAGTTCCCATTCACCACCCTCTTCCTCCACCTGGCTGAACTTGTTCTAACATTGAACAACTTTTTCTTTGACTCCACTCACGTCCTCCAAATAAAAGGTGTTGCTATGGGATCCCATATGGGTCCCAGCTGGGATTATGCAGAACATTCTTTGTTCCAGCCCTACTCAGGTCCCCTCCCTCACCTCTTTTTCCGGCACAATGATGACTGTATCGGTGCCGCTTCCTACTCTTGCCCCAAACTGGAAAATTTCATCAACTTTGCTTCCAATTTCCACCCTTCCCTCGCCTTCACTGGCCCATCTCAGATTCTTCCCTTCCTCAATCTCTATCTCCATTTCAGGGGATAGGCCCTCAACCAATATCTTCTACAAGCCGAACAACTCCCATAGCTACCTTGATTACACTTCCTCCCACCTTGTTTCCTGTAAGGACTCTATTCCATTCTCCCAGTTTCTCCATCTCCGTCGCATCTGTTCAGATGATGCCATCCATACCTGTGTTTCCGATATGTCTTCCTTTTTACTCAACTGAGGATTCCTTCCCCCCCCCGTGGTGGACAGGGCCCTCGACTGTGTCGGTCGAATTTCCTGTACTTCTGCCCTCACACCTTCCCCTTCCTCCCAGGACCACACTAGGGTCCCCCTTGTCCTCACCTTCCACACCACCAGCCTCCACATCCAACAGATCATCCTCTGCCATCTCTAGCGTGATTCCAGCACCAAACACATCTTCCCCTCCCCTCCCAGCATTCCAAAGGGACCACTCCCTTCGTGCCACCCTGGTCCACTCTTCCATCACCCCCAATACCCCTTCCCCCTGTACCTTCCCGTGCAAGTGCAGGAGATGCAACACCTGCCCTTTCACCTCCTCCCTTCCCACTGCCTAGGGCCCCAAACACACCTTCCAGCTGAAACAACAATTTACTTGTACTTCTTGCAAGTTAGTATACTGTATTCGCTGCTCACGATGCGGTTTCTTCCACATCAGGGAGACCAAACGCAGATTGGGTGATCGCTTTGCTGAACACCTCGGTTCAGTCCGCAAGCGTGACCATGGGCTTCCGGTTGCTTGTCACTTTAATTCTACATCTCTAACTTCTTCCAGTTCTTGACGAAAGGCCATCGACCTGAAACGTTAACTCTTTCTTTCTCCACAGATGTTGCCTGACCTGCTGGGTATTTTCTGTTTTTAACATCAGATGAGGGCTGCTAATCTGGCCATCAGTAACTTCTAACACAGCATTTGTATATATTTTGCAACTACAGTGTTTACTTTTTGAATATCCTGATCAAATATTCTTTGGTGGTTATCATTTTTAAGCGTATAAAGTAAAATGTTTCTTTTAATAAAACTTCACTAGAAGAAGATGGCCAGACAAAGCCAGCTCCGTTTAAACATCCTAATGTTTGAGGATCCTATAAATTGCACTGTAGGTCGCACAGGCCCATCTTTTGAAGGCTGTGGGAATCTGATCAAAATGCAAGTACCTAGATCTGTAAACAACTTTGTTTCGTAGTTTTAAGAGACATCCTTGGCACACAGTTACGTGCGGCTCAAAGCCAACAATTCAGCATGTTCTGTTTAAACTGTATTATTAGAGAGGGAAGATACTTAGCGGTAAAAACAGATTAAAGGGGAAACATATTCTACTTAAATGGCACCAGCATTTCTAAAAAAAGGTACTAAAAGAGCAATATCTGATTTCTTACTGGTACCTCTCAGTCACTCCATCACGATGTGCTATGCTGGTTACAAGAAGCAGCTACTGTGCAGAGTTCTCCTTGTAGAACATTAAGACTTCATGAACAGGGAATACTTCCCACACCACCCAGGCTCCTGGGCTGCCTCTAAGCAGCAGTTCGAAGCATAAAAAGCAGCAACATAGGCAAATAAAGAGACATCATAAAGTATGCAAATAATTAAGTGGTAGACATTAGCATGGCATGATGTTGCTGGAGGGAAAAGGGTATTGCTTCACAGAAAAAACAGAAGCATACCATTTTCAGGTGTAACCTAGTGCTCAACAAGGGCAGCCAAGTGTGTTTAAACTTTAAATTGTTTAGTCTTGCTTCAGGTAAGATGGGTCCTAAATTGTATGCCTCATACCTTTGATACATCAAGCTGGCTCATGGAGAAGAGGAACCATCATTTATTCACTCTCAATTAAAATAGCTAGAAAATTGAACGCTGCGCAGACAATCACTTATGTCACTCGGACCACTTTAATTATAGAACTTCCACTTAATTATAGCCCTTTCGGAGTGCATGGCTTATTTCAAGTAGGGTCTTTGTGTAAAAGGTACACAGTAGCACAGAAAACAAATGATGCTTAGAATCCGCTTAACAGCCCTGCAGCAAGCAAATTAATCCATTCAATCAAGCTGTTCTTATTGAGCAATCACTGTAGATACTAAAATTTTATATTAATAGAACCACTGGCTCCAATTGGAATGCCTCTAGCATGCACCAAAATTACTGATCTTTCAAAAAAAAAGAAGAACTGCAGATAGCAAAAGCTGGCCAGCCAAATTCCAACGTTATTCCAAAAGTGCAGCTTTCTCCTTCAGTAGAACATTGTTGAAGATGACACATTCTGGCTCCCCCATCCCAATTAAGGGATTTTTTTCCCCCCCTACAAATTGTTTCAAACTATTTCTCTACCAGAGTGTTGATGGCCACAGACTCTGCCATTTCAGCAAGCACCAATTAAGAACAACATTTCAAATTCCTGGAGGCAGAAACAAAAGATTTTTGTCTACTGACACTGAAGCGTAGAATTATTAGACGCTAGATTCCACCGTTTCACAGATCTGTCAAAACCACAAAGTCTACTCTCGCTAGTGTACGGAGCTACGACGTAACCTTTTGACCACGGCATCTTCCTCCCTCTAAATACAGAAACTTCCTTCCATTCGCTACATTGCACCACTTTTCTCACGGTTTCATGTTTCATCTGGAGTCTGCTGCAATGCATTTCAATACAGGCTGCGAACTTGAAAGGTTATTGTGCGGGGCCGAGGGAAGATCCGGTGTCCAGTGGGTGGCTTAACGTGCTCCACCGTAGCTTGGCAAGGGCACAAGTTCATACCCGTGAATTCACAGATGCCACACCAGCATCTTGATGATGTTCCATGTTGTCAGGGAGGCGAGAGCAAATGGAGACTCAAGTGTAGCCTCAGCCTTGGACCAGTGAAATGGTGCAATGCTCAGTAAGGGAGAGGAGAAGGGGAAAATAATGGATAGGTAGCACAGTCCATGGCAGCCGCACCAGCATGCAATGTCATGAAATAATATGATGTCGATTAGCACCAGTATCTCTCATTCGGTGAACTTCGAAGTCTCAACCAAGGTGCAAATAGAGGCCAGCTCTTCCTTGCATAAACACTGAATTGATTTGGACATCCTGTTGACTCAAGAGAAGCAACTACAAAGCCTGTTCTATGCTACTGAATCATTAATGCAAGTGACAGTACTACTCAGTTTAAGAAGGATGTACAATTTCCGTGTACATTCATAACTGAAGTTACTTCATACCGAAGTTGCCTAATCTTCTGGGAGTTCTTTGTGTACCTTGTAATTACAGCAAGAGCTTCTCAACTGCCAACAGAAATGCTAGTCATGTAACAAGAGGGGTCATTTCAATATGGCTACTACATGGTGTTGGACATCGTGTAGAGTTAAAAGTTTAACAGTCGAACTTCGTTTTATCATGTAACAATAGGCTTTGAAGAATTGGGAGAAGAAGGCAGCGCTTGTCTTCTGATGTGTAACATGCTTGTGCAGAGAAATATATGACAGTAATTACATCAGCCATGAGTGATTAAAATGCAACTTCAGGGGCTAGGGTAATAAACATAGGTAAAGGTTTCCAGTACCTATAGTATGGAAAGAGAACAGTTAATAAAACTTATTCTTCAAAGATGTTAGTAACTGTTATGTCAGGAATTCTTGTTTAGGGGAAGTAGCTTTGGAGTAAATAACTACAACGGTTTACATGAATAGACTGTCTTCAAAGGATTTAGGAATAGATACGTCAGGGCAACACGGTGGCATAGTGGTTAGCACTGGTGCCTCACAGCGCCAGGGACCCGGGTTCGAATCTGGCCTCGGGTGACTGTCTGTGTGGAGTTTGCACATTCTCCCCGTGTCTGCGTGGGTTTCCTCCGGGTGCTCCGGTTTCCTCCCACAGTCCAAAAATGTGCGGGTTAGGTTGATTTGGCTATGATAAATTGACCCTTAGTGTTAGGGGGGGATTAAATATGTGGGGTTACGGGGATAGGATAGGAAGGGATACATTAGGGGGAATTAAATACGTGGGGTTACGGGGATAGGGTGGGATATGTGTCGGTGCAGGCTCGATGGGGATTCTGTGAGAAAGCAGGGACAGGGTACTGGATTTGGATGATCAGCCATGATCGTATTGAATGGTGGAGCAGGCTCGACGGGCCGAATGGCCTACTCCTGCTCCTAGTTTCTATGTTTCTATGAAGTCTTATCTGTGACACTGATGTCGGCAAAATATGGTGTATAAAGGAGCATGGTTTTCAGCATTTCTTTGAGGGCTCGAAAGATAGAACTTGAAGCCGAAAAGCCAGTCTCTGTATACAGTTAGGCTGATCACCTGTACTGTGGATCAATAAAGTCTGTTCCATATACTCCACTATGAGGTGTCTCGTGCTTACTCGAAATGTGTTGTTGTGAACCAGAAGAGGAAGGAGGTTGACTGCCAACATATGGCTCTGAAGGGCATTATTATATATAGAGGGAAACAAACCCACAATGTCAAAATTAGCAATGAACGGGACATCTTAGTAAGCCAACAAGAGCCATCTCATTGTTTATGCAGTACATATAATGGGGGTAATTGAGACTCTGGGCAATAGTGTAAAACAGACGATATTGGATGGGCTGCCCGTTATACACCGCTCCTGATTTTTCTTTCCAGTGAAGTTTCCAACTGCCGATCCGATATCACCCGTTTTACACCATCGGCTAAAGTTAAAATGACCCCAGTGTGTTTTTGCAAGGACACAGTTGTGACGTACTCCTCTACTACACGGTTTGCCTGGTACATCAATAGAATTTAGCCTCTTCAGACCTGCAATATAGGTAACCTGAAAGTTGGTGAAAAGTTGCAGAACTTTATGGTTCAATAAGTTAACTGCTAGGGAAAAAAAAGTGTTATTGTTTTTAGGGTTAAACAGGGTCACGCATCAGCGATAGTCTGCTCTCTAGATGGCATTTACGTGTACCTGAAACTGGTTCTGGATGGACTAGAATGGTTTAGATATTTCAAAAGGATAACAACTTCCCAAGTTTAATTCGCCTCTCTTGGGTAGTGCATCGATGCATTTGCACTTCACCCATCGAACCAATTCCAGAGTTTGGAGTGCACTCACGTTTCCAGCAATATCTTAGCATTGCGAGGTCATGATGCTTACACTCAAAACCCTTGTCAATTTAGGTCACCATTAAAAACATTTTTAACATCGTCTCCAGGAGAGGCAGCCAATTGGGGAACCATCTTGGACATGAGTTTTACTGCCCCTTGCCCTTTGGGAACTGAACTGCAGAGGACCACATTTACACCGAGATCTCCATTTCAGGTCTGAAACCACAAGGTGCTGGGGGAGGAAGGGTCCAGAGCCAGGTCTGGAGTTCATTTTGATCTTTCACCAACCCCCATTTAAGCATCATCTTTAGCATCGCTGCAAAGCTAAAGGAAGTGCGAATGCAACTGAATTTTTTTTTACGGTGGCCCGAGCAAAACTAGACATGTAGTACTGATCAGTGTTATTGCGAGATTTTATGTTTAATCAATGCTAATTTCAAATCTTTATTTTTCAGTAGGCTAGTTAAATACTTGGGGAATTTGGGCACCAATCTGTTAGAAGAACTTTCACTTTAGAACCTGGTTTAAATGTACTCCGCCTCATCAGATAACATCTCCTACTGTCGGCTAAGCATTGGTGGTGCTAGCAAGTCCGCCAAGTAAATTATATAATTTAAATTCTTTAAAAAAAAAAGTGTAGCTCTCCTATTACGCAGCCTGGGCAAACATTTGAATCCGGAAAGATCTACACGACTGCTATGTGCTTCTGTCCACTTAAAGCCTAACCCTAACCCTATTTCCTAGGCAGTGGCAAGCAGAATAGACTCACCACTGCCCCTCGAGCCTGCTCTGCCATTCAATAAGAATGCTCCGCCATTCACTAGGGGGGCATAGTCTCAGGATAAGGGGTAGGCCATTTAAGACAGAGATGAGGAGGAATTTCTTCACTCAGAGGGTTGTGAATCTTTGGAATTCTCTGCCCCAGAGGGCTGTGAATACAGAGTCTTTTGAGTATATTCAAGGCTGAGATAGATAGATTTTTAGATTCTAGGGGAAATCAAGGGATATGGAGATTGGGCAGGAAAGTGGAGTTGAGGTCGATGATCAGCCATGACCTTATTGAATGGCGGAGCAGGTTCAAGGGGGCCGTATGGCCAACTCCTGCTCTTATTTCTAATGCTACTGATTTAGAGGGAGGTGGGAACTGCTGTACTGTCATTCAGAGTCAGAAACAATATTCTCTGAAAGCAGAGTCTTGAAGGAACTTTCATTTAGGACCCGTCGAGAAGCACTGAGGAATCTAGAGTAAAAATACTTAATTGGAGGAAGGCCAATTTCAGTGGGATGAGAATGGATCTGGCCCAGGTAAATTGAAGTCAAAGATTGGCAGGCAAAACTGTAGTGGTGCAATGGGCTGCCTTTAAAGAGGAAATAGTTCGGGTACAGTCGAGGTACATTCCCACGAGGGGGAATGGTCGGGCAACCAAAGTCAGAGCTCCCAGGATGACGAAAGAGATAGAGAGTAAGATGAAGCAGAAAAAGGGGGCGTATAACAGATGTCAGGTCGGGAATACATCGGAGAATCAGGCTAAATAGAGAAAGTTCAGAGGAGAAGTGAAAAAGAAAAGAGGGGCAAAGAGAGGGTATGAGAATAGAAAGGCAGCCAACATAAAATGTAATCCAAAAGTCTTCTATAGGCATATAAATAGTAAAAGGGTAGTAAGAGGAGGGGTGGGGCCAATTAGGGACCAAAAAGGAGACCGAAGCATGGAGGCAGAGGACATGGCGGAGGTACTAAATGAGTACTTTGCATCTGTCTTCACCAAGGTAGATGCTGCTGCCATAGACATAGTGAAGGAGGAGGTAGTGGCGATACTGGATGGGATAAAAATTGATAAAGACGAGGTACTAGAAAGGCTGGCTGTACTTAAAGTTGCTAAGTCACCAGGACCGGATGGGATGCATCCTAGGATGCTGAGGGAAGTGAAGGGAGAAATCGCGGAGGTACTGGCCATAATCTTCCAATCCTCCTTAGAAATGGGGGTAGTGCCAGAGGACTGGAGAATTGCAAATGTTACACCCTTATTCAAAAAAGGGTGTAAAGATAAACCCAGCAACTATAGGCCAGTCAGTTTAACCTTGGTAGTGGGGAAGCTTTTAGAAACAATAATCAGGGACAAAATGAACAGTCACTTGGATAAGTGTGGATTAATTAAGGAAAGCCAGCACGGATTTGGTAAAGGCAAATCGTGTTTAACTAAATTGATGGAGTATTTTGATGGAATAAAAGGGACAGTAGCAGCAGGGATATGAAATTGGCTGAGTGACAGGAAACAGAGAGTAGTGGTGAACGGTTGTTTTTCGGACTGGTGTTTCCCAGGGGTCGCTATTAGGACCACTGCTTTTCTTGATATATATTAATGACTTAGACTTGGGTGTACAGGGCACAATTTCAAAATTTGCAGATGGCACAAAAGGAAGTATAGTAATCAGTGAGAAGGATAGTGATAGACTTCAAGAGGATACAGACAGGCTGGTAGAGTGAGCGGACACGTGGCAGATAAAATTTAATGCAGAAAAATGCGAAGTGATACATTTTGGTAGAATGAGGAGAGGAAATATAAACTAAAGGGTACAATCCTAAAGGGGGTGCATGAACAGAGAGACCTGAAGGTATATGTGCACAAATCGTTGAAGGTGGCAGGGCAGGTTGAGAAAGCAGTTAAAAAAGCATACGGGATCCTGGGCTTCATAAATAGAGGCACAGAGTACAAAAGCAAGGAAGTTATGATGAACCTTTAGAAAACACTGGTTCAGCCACAACTGGAGTATTGTATCCAATTCTGGGAAGGATGTGAAGGCCTTAGAGAGGGTGCAGAAAAGATTTACAAGACTGATTTGAGGGATCAGGGTTTTTACTTATGTGGATAGACTGGAGAAGCTGGGGCTGTTCTCCTCAGGGCAGAGAAGGTTGAGAGGAGATTTGATAGAGGTGTTCAAAATCATGAGGGGTCTGGACAGAGTAGATAGAGAGAAACCGTTCCCATTGGCAGAGGGGTCGAGAAGCAGAGGACACAGATTTAAGGTGATTGGCAAAAGAACAAAAGGCGATATAAGAAAAAAAAATTTTACTCAGCAAGTGGTTAGGATCTGGAATGCACTGCCTGAAAGGGTGGTGGAGGCAGACTCAATCACGGCTTTCAAAAGGGAGTTGGAGAAGTACCTGAAAGAAAAGAAACTGCAGGGCTACAGGGAAAGGCGGGGTAGTGGGACTAGCTGAATTGCTCTTGCAGAGTGTCGACACGGGCTCGACGGGCCGAATGGCCGCCTTCCGTGCTGTAACCATTCTATGAATTGAAGAGGGTGAAGAATTGTAAGAATCGTGAGGAATTTCTCTTCACCGCACCTTTGTCAGGGAAAAATAAGTCAACATCTTAGCTGAGATTCGTGCCCTTATGCTACTTGGCCGCTTTGCCCAGGCGTCAGAATCTCCAAGTTTGGTGGGCTGGTTCATTGCCATGATCCAGTCACACCCCTAACGCAGGCCTGCCTCCTGGAAGGAACTTGCACTGGGAAACAGGGATGGGAACAAGCAAGAGGCCTGCAACTGCAGGATTTGCTGCCAGCCTTAGGCCCTT
This sequence comes from Squalus acanthias, assembly GCA_030390025.1. Classification (NCBI taxonomy): domain Eukaryota; kingdom Metazoa; phylum Chordata; class Chondrichthyes; order Squaliformes; family Squalidae; genus Squalus; species Squalus acanthias. The sequence continues at coordinate 16,727,852 of CM059429.1, forward strand.
CTGACTGCTTTTAGCGAGCGCGCAAGAGGGGGCGTGGCCGAGAGGGGGGGGTGCCATCGAGAGGGGGCATGCGCGGGGGAGAGCGCGCGAGTGCGAGAGCCAGAGCATGCACAACAGAGCGAGAGCGCGTGAAACAGGAGTGAGAGAGAGCGCGAGCGTGACAGAGAGAGCGATATTACATCCATTGTATTAAGAGGCAATGAAATGCATTTTCATGTTCCTCAAACTTTAAACATTTGATCACTTACTAAGTCTTTATATATTAGACTACACTGTTATTGCCATTTGCACATTTCTTTCTATGAAGAGAGTTCATTGTAATCTAAAGGGATTTAGTCAACTTTCTTTATATAGCCATGGCTGGAGCAGGATAAGCCGAGAGCACTCACTGCCTTGATTCACAACTTTATTTATAGTTAGTCCTTACATAGCAGAGTTTACTCAGGTGCTTCCGGCATTTCCATCATCAAACCAATTGTGCCTGTGAGACCGTGTCAAAACACTTTATGAATAGACCTGGGAGCAAGTGCCACCACCATACCGTTTTGCCAATAGGTCAAGTTCACACTTGAAACAAGAGTGTTTATACACTGCAAGGAGTCTTCTCAAATGTTTAACACTTTGCAAGTCCAAATTTGAAATGAACTGGAAGTTATTACCACTAGCCATCTTCCTAATTAGGGTCAGGACTTTTAAACTATAGTCAACCGGTAAATACCTGGGTGAGGGGAGCAGAGCAGAGTTATACTGCCAACCGACCAGGAAAATAAACAGAACTTTGCATTTTTACATTAAAGAACCAGCAGAACGGTTGGCTCTCTGCCAACATCCAATGTGATTAGAAATGAAGTACAACTTAAGCTCACCACCATTTGACTGCCCGGGAACTTTTTAGGCTTTAAATATTACCAAAGTTTTGCTTTGTACCAGCTGCAGATATACTGCACCGAGTGCAATGTTAAAAATGGTCCCAAACCCACGACCTCCACCACCTAGAAGGGCAAGGGCAGCAGGTGCATGGGGGAACACCACCACCTCCAAGTTCCCCATCACGACTTGGAACATGTAGCGCTGTTCCTTCATGGTCGCTGGGTCAAAATCCTCCTGGAACTCCACCCCCATCCCTCCCCACTAACAGCACTGTGGGAGTACCTTCACCACACGGACTGCAGCGGTTCAAGGCGGCGGCTCACCACCACCTTCTCGAGGGCAACTAGGGATGGACAATAAATGCTGGCCTTGCCAGTGACGCCCACATCCCAAGAATGATTTTTTTTTTTTTAAAGTACTGTATGAGGTGGTGTCACACTACTTGCTTAAATTCAACTTGGGTGACTTCATACCTGAATTCCAGCACACAATTTGTACTAATGCACAGCCCAAGTGAAAACATGTAGAATGCTGGCCAATGAGATACATTAGTGTAAAAAGACTATTGGTTGCAATATCTAGTAAAGGGGTCAGAGATAACATACAAGGCTTTCTTTCCGGCAATGAAACATACCGTCAAAGCTGCCCTTTTCTGTAGAAAACTGTAAAAGTTCATTGTAGATGGCAATGGAAGGGTGGTAAACAAAAACTCCCGTATTGAAACAATCTGGCCAACCAGGATCCGGTGCGGCAGACAATTCTTCCCTTTCAAAGAGTTCGTCGATGTTGCATAATACCTGTTAGAGATCAGAAGCACTGGTTACAGGAAACATTCGTGGCCCATCTAAAACAAAACAGTGAAAATACTTGAAGGGGAAAAAGTTTGCAGAGCTATGGAGACTAGGCAGGGAGTGGGACTAATTGGAGAGCTCTTTCAAAGAGCCAGCACAGGCGTGATGGGCCGAATGGCCGCCTTCTGTGCTGTCTCTAGATGATGTTCAAGTACATAGAATCATAAAGTCAGTTGAGAATGGCAGCATTATAAACTGGTTCGTGCTTTCCTTTTAAACCCACTGTGGCAACTACTTACATACACTGCTGAAGAAAGGTAGAAGTGAGCTTACTGAAAAAAGGTACGCGAGTTAATGTACACTGACAGCACAAAGTGAACTGCAAACTGTGCCAATGTGCAACTCACATAGTGACTTGACATTTCAGGCACACCTGTTAAGGCTGTAAGTGGATAAAGTACAGTATTCAGCAAGTCACACCCTTTTTAGACTGAAATCATTAGGCTGCACCATCTATCTCATTGCTGTTTGTAGGACCCAAATTACAAGTGACTACACTTCAAAAGTACTTCATTGGCTGGAAAGCGCTTTGGGACATCTTGAGGCCACAAAAGGCGCTATATAAATGCAAGTTCTTTCTTTAGGCAGTTGATTATACAGCAGTCAGCCACTCAGAAGAGAAGCTCTAAAACATAACTGAAGACAAACTGGCTGTATCTTCAGACACAAGGAATAAGCAATTTTAGGGTTACTGTAGACACATGAATGGATGTAAGGAATTCTAATGTGCTGTTTAATGGAGCTGTTGGAAGACATTTGAAAGCAATGAGAATTAGTTCAATTGGAGGTGACTTTTTTGGCATACTGACAACAAGCAAATCTTCCCACCCCAATTATAGCATCAGCAAGTGGAACTCTACCCCATCATCTCTCATGCCTTTGGCATACAGTCAACCACATGTGACTAAATTACTGAAATTAACCCTTTGAGCAGACATACCCTTTCCTATTCTCAAAATTGGAATGAGTCAGAGAAGCTGCAGAATGCTAGAGCAATTATTTCTCGTTTGCTTGATCCAGTCCTTCAATTGCATTCCATAGCAATACAGACAAGCTCGATAGAATGTGCGATGGTTGAGGGATAGCTTGAGGGAATGTTCTAGGATCGGGCTGTATAATGGCAGTATCCAAGAGTATTTATTCCCAAAACTATATTTAGAAATGTTATCACATTATTACTGGTCTCCCAAATCAGTTGGAGACGGGAACACTGAAACTTGGTCAGTCACTTACGATACCAACATGTTTCTGTTCCACTCAGCACCTGATGGTAATGGGATCCTAGGCCGAAGAACAAATATATTGGGCTGGATATTAGCTGGGAGGTGGGGAGGGAACTGTTTTAAGGTCAGGAAACCCGGAAGTACAGGTTTCCCCCGAATGTTGGGACGTCTTTCTGTAGGTTTCCGATCGACAGGCTGACTGCTCGTCAGTCGGGAAAGCCTGCAACACAAGGCCGCAGCCGAGCTGGACTGAGAGCAGGAAGGTCTAGTGGGGGGCGGTGGGAGAGATTGTGTTGGGGGGTGGGTGGGGCCTGGAGGAAGCACTCCTGCTCCTCCTGACTCACAAGCAGTGCTGGAAAAGCAATTAACTCATGGATTCAGCCCTGGTCGCCTCCTTTCACCTGCTGGGTTTCCCCCGAGGTCTGGGAACCCGGCCGACTGTGGTTAAAAATAGATTGACTGTTAAAATGTAGGCACGCCGCCACATTAAAATATTTAAATAACCAACCCGCCCCCTGCGAGCGGATTGGTCGCCCACCCGCCCCTCGTCCCGCCTCCGTTAAAACCGGAAGTGGGCGGGTTGGGTTCCGGTTTCAGATTTGGAGCTCTTCAACCTCCCACCCGAACCAAACCCACCTGTTTTTGGGGGTTAAAATTCCCCCCGTTGTTTCTCTACAACACAGCTTTACAAAAAAGGTGGTGGCCTTGATTATGAGGGGAGAAAATGAACTCTAGAAAACCTTAGCTTCTTGATCAGATTCAAATAGAATTTCATTCAAAATATGATAGACATTCATTCCCACTTAAGATACAGCAAGTTACAGTTTCTAGGTACATTAGACATACTAACACAGAAAATCATGTTCTATAGGCAATTTTAATTATTGGCTTGTAAATTGTGTCTCGGCATTAAAAGTGCCAGGTCTACGGTCACTCTTAGCTCCCTTTCAAAATCTAAAATCTGTCCTTCATTCTGTCCCAATATGTAGAACTTTACATTGGTTAAAAGAAAACTTGCATTTATATAGCGCCTTTCACGACCACCAGACGTCCCAAAGCGCTTTACAGCCAATGAAGTACTTTTAAGTGTTGTCACTGTTGTAATGTAGGAAACGCAGCAGCCAATTTGCACACAGCAACCTCCCACAAACAGCAACGTGATAATGTCCTTTTGATTGTGTTGATTGAGAGATAAATATTGGCCAGGACACCGAGGATAACTCCCCTGCTCTTCTTCGAAATAGTGCCTTGGGATCTTTTACGTCCACCTGAGAGAGCAGACGGGGCTCTGTTTAATGTCTCATCCGAAAGATGGCACCTCCAACAGTACAGCACTCCCTCAGCACTGCACTGGAGTGTCAGCCTAGATTTGTGTGCTCAAGTCTCTGGAGTGGAGCTTGAACCCACAACCTTCTGACTCAGAGGCGAGATGTGCTACCCACTGAGCCACTGGCTGACATGGTAACATTGCAGCTCATTGTAAAGGCTGAACCTCAGTAGAGAGTTTTCCAATTTCTGATAAATAAATGATCAGAATACTTTATTTAGTATTAATTTAATTTGTCATTTCTCAGCTCAGTTGCATAAGGGATCTAAATCCTCCTGTAAAGCCTTAACCATATTCCCCTGTCCTTACTGTACTCCCTACTTTAGTATCATCAGCAAACTTAAGAAGCGGGTAATTAGTTTCTGTATGCAGGTCAGTTGTGTAGATAAGAAACAACAAGGGGACAAGCAGTGACTCATGGTACTCTGCATAGCACCCTCCCCTCATCGAACACAGTGGCCTCGATTTTAACCCCTCCCCTGGACAGGCAGGAGAGGGTCGGGGTGGGGGGTTTTAAAAAAGAGATAGATAGAGCATCCCGACCCCATTCCCGTCCATTTAAATTTATACAAACCCAAATCAAGCAAAAGGCAGGCACGGGGCTTGAGTAACAGTCAATGGTCTCGGCCCGATGACAAACTTAACAGAGTCAGGGGGAGTCCTGTGCGGTCATCTAATGGCAGCAGATCTGAGGCGGGAGGCACCAACTGACGAAGGCAAGTACTGAAGATCAATTCCGTTTAGCACTCCTTGGAAGCCTTCGCCCCCTCCCCGCCCAGGCCTGATTATGGTCCGATCACAGCCTGGAGCTTCTGCCTCCTCCGCCACCACCCCCCCCCCCCCCCACCCAGCCCTGATCGCAGCCTAGAGCTTCTGCCACCCCCCCAACCCCAAGACTGCCGGGGAACGTCTCGATGGGTCCCCAGTTGCAGCCTCCTGCGGCTGCTGAACATTCCAGCCGGCCAGGCAGTCAATCTAGCCGGCTAACAGGCGGGAGACTGCCAGAAAAATTCAAATGAGGCCCTACCGTTCTGATCGGCAGCGGGCAGGGCCTCCACGTCCCCGAACCTTGTCGGATTCTTTGCCCACTATTGGGCTTCCCGCACTCCCAGTTAATATGGGGGCCGGTGTTTCTCGAGCACTTTTCATTTCCTATTTTTTCCTTTTAATCCAGTTGTAAATTCGGCTTTGCATTCCCATGGATTTTTAGTTTAGTCTTTCAAAATGGGGCAGTCACATGCCTTCTGGCCGTCCAAATAAACCATATCCTAGGGCCTTCGACGATGTTTCATTTGTAACATCCTGAAAGAAACAGAGGTCAAGCAGGACCTTTGCTTCATAAATCCATAGTATTATTTATCAAGCTATTACTGTACAGCTACTCCTCCAACTTGTACTTAAATAGAATATCTAAATTTCAGGACAGGTCATAATTTGTTTCCTGGATTCAGTTTGCCATAGTAGACATGAAAAAACAAATCTGTCCAGAGCTATTATAAGGACTAATAGAGCTTAGTCATGTCATGTAACATGAGCAGCAAGGAGCAACGTCTGTATACTGTGCAAACTAAATTTGAATGCTTAGGCTGCTCTTGGCCGGCATTGGTGGCATTTTACAAAACTTAAGTCATCTACCCCAATATCTGGAAACCCATCACTTACCAACGTGTCTGCATCCATGAATATACATTTGGAATAGCGTGTGAGAGCCCAACAGTGTAGCTTCGTAAACGTCACACCGAGTTCAGGCCTCTTGATCATTGCTAAGTGAGCTGAATCCTTGCTGTCTAGCACGTCCACTAAAATAACCTCATCAAAGACTCTTTCCAGCACAGCCCTAGAGAAATAGGGACAGGTTTTAAAACAATAAAACACACATTTTGCATTTCAGATGTTTATGGGATTTCCAGAGGCAATTTGTATTGTACTCAACTCTAATGTGGTGCCGAATGAAATGCAATGTTTTCAATTAACCCCCCACCCCTGCAGGGTCCTTTGCTCCAAATACAGATATGCCAACCAATCTAGTAAAGTGCCAGAGAAGTATTTGTCCTCAAAAGTTTAGGAATCAGTTGCAATTTAACTTTCAAGTAATCCAGAGGAAAAAAATTGCATGTATACGTGGGTCGAAAGAAGGTTACGGAGTTACAGACCATTACCCTCATTAAGAGACTATCCTCCTCTGGGAATTCATCCATAATGAGTGTGTGATTTCTCCAGTCTGAAAACAGCTGCCATAAAGACATGGCTACTAGATTATAGTCGAAGCCTGTGGCTTTTCTAGTTGCGAGATAAGAGTTTCCATGTATTGGTACAGGTTTGTTAACCAATCTGGCTAGAGTCTCACATTTGAGGTTCTTGGGACTGCAGTGTGCTGATGGAACCACATGCCAATCTGCTAATGGCAGCATGGAACAGGAGTTGTGCTCCGACTTGGAGAAACTGTTGTTTTTAGCGGACTGTACCAGTCAAATCAGCTTACCCTGGAATAAAAGGGTCGCACTTTTAGAACTGAGATGAGGAGGAATTTCTTCTCTTAGAGGGTCGTAAGTCCATGGAGGCTGGGTCATTAAATACATTTAAGGTGGAGATACAGATTTTTGCAAGATAAGGGAGTGAAGGGTTATGGGGAGCGGGCAGGGAAGTGGCTTTGAGCCCAAGATCAGCCATGATCTTACTGAATGGCGGAGCAGGCTCAAGGGGCCAAGTGGCCTATTCCTGCTCCTATTTCTTATGCTCTTAATATATGTTCTTATTCTACTTCATCCATCAAACTTTCATAATGTAACAGCTTGTTTCATCATGGATAATGCCCAACCTCAGGCAAAGCCTTCAAGAAGAAACCTTCTGAAATGTCTCCAAACCCTATAATAATGAAGCAAAAATCCACAATATCACCCAAAAACTAATCAACTCTGAACAGTTGCACTGCACTGACAACACATCAATGGCCCAGCGGCAGAAGAACCAGACTGTAAATAATCGATCCTTAAAAATCTTTAATCCTTTCTGAATACTGTGTGGCACTTTTGCCTTTGGGTCAAGGCTATGGGCTGGAGTACTACACACCATGTGAGCACAATCTAGGCTGACTCTCTAGTACAACACTGAGGGAGTACTGCATTGACAGAGGCACTGTCCTTTGGATAAGGTACTAAATTGAAGAGCAGAGTTCTATTGATCAACAGCACCAATAAATAAAAAATGTATTCAGCCGATTGCTGTGGAGATTGTGCTGGTGCAGAAGGGTTGCCTATAATAAGGGTCAATGCACTCCACATGTAATTCATTATGTGAACACTGTGACACATTTCAACAATGTAATTTAGGGTGCTAAATAAATACAAGGATTTCTTCAATCAAATGCTAGCCAGCTCCTTTTCACAAACGGAGGCATTTTTACTCTTGCTTGAGGTTTGCTAACTTTGTATCCTGTAGTTCTGCAAGAACACCAAGTTAAGTAACCTTGCTTACACATAAATACTCATCAGGTTCAAGACCCGAGTCATATCCAATCTAATGAGTACACGCTCAGCTGTGTAACAATCTGCTCATAATTTAGAGCTTTGTTGCTCTTCTCTAAACCTTCTCTCCAGCACATTCATCTCTTTTAAAATATATCCATCTTTTCTTAAATAAAAAGACTCAGCAGGTCAGGCAGCATCTGTGGAGAGAGAAAGAGTTAACGCTTCAGGTCGATGACCCTCCGTCAGATCTTTTCTTAACCCACTGAACCAGTCTAGATTCTTCTGTCAGTTTTGGCAAAGATGATGGAGGCAAACGATTCAGTTCTGAAAGGAATTTAGCAGTACACCAGATGGGTAAGGCACGGGACCTTGATGATGGGAGTCCTCGGCTGTTGAAGGATGTCACAGGTAGCAGAGGCCATAACCACAATGGTTAACCCTCTTTAGATAAGGGACTGGAAGGTAGAAAATGCAACAGTTCGGTTTCAGGAGTGAGGAGAAGAATAAACTGTGTAACTACAGATCAGTTAGTCTAATGTCGGTTATGGGCAACCTCGCATCCAAATTCAACACCAAATTAGTGATCATTTAGAAATGCACAGATCAATCAAGGATAACCAGCAAGGATTTGTTAACAGCAAGTCATGTTTGACAAATTTAACAGTTTTGTTTTGAAGATGTGCTGATTGTATAGACAGAGAATACAACAGATGTAGTGAATATGAATTTTTAGATAGGTGTTCGATAAGGTGTAACAAGAGGATTACAACAGATCAGGTGTAATGGTAGAACAGGGAGCATGGATAGAAAACAAAGGGTTAGAGTTAGTGGGTGTTGCTCAGATTGGAGATGTGCTGTACCATAGATGGATAGCTGATTTGGACTTGGGCATAGGGAGCACATCATCAAAACTTGCTGACAACATAAAGTGGGAGTTTGACAGACAGTGAGGGGGACTTTAAAAGACTTGAGGAGAATACAGGTTAGCAGAATAAGTAGATAGGTAACAGATACATCATAATGTGGAGATGGGTGAGGAAAAATAAGGATTGGGAACATAAACTCAATGGAATGATATTGAAGAATGTGGATGAACAGACAGATCCCAGGAACTTAAATACAGAAATCCTTCAAAAGTGCAACTAGTGGTAGATAAATCTGTAAAAGATGACAAGTGGATTTTATTAATAAGAGTAAGAGTATAGAGTTCAAGAGCAAAAAGATGATGTAGGAAGGCAATGGTTAGGCCATAATTGGACAAGTGTTTGGATAACTCAGACCCATCGTTTAGCGAATGGGAGTATTTGGTAGAAAGATGTTAGTAATTTTAAAATGTCATGTTCCTCACTTAAAATCAACCCTCTTGGTACCAGTGCATCAGTAAGTAAGGTAAGTCACCCCTTGGGTTCAAATTAACAGATGTTTGTGCTGAGGAAATTCAACTTTTCGCCTTTTGACATCCAGTATCTCAGTACAGGTATAAAATAGGTTACGTGCAGGATATACAGCTCCTACTATCCTGTTCTAATGATGCATCTTAAATAAGATGCATAGAGCTTTTACATACTAGTGTGACTTGCAGTTTCTCCACCAACATGGCACCTGAATAAAAGTGCCAAATTATGCACAAGTTTATACTGGTTCAAGGCTACTCAAAACCAGTTTATTCACATTCTTTGGATGCTAGGATCATTGCAGTCCATGCTAGATTCTAAACTAGACCCTAGGCACAAGGAGAGTTCAAACCAACTGGACTACTTAGACCTTCACCATTTACTTTTGGATCTTGCTCCACAGTTTATATTTTGTCAGACAGACATTCAGGCTCATGAGAGATTGTGGCCATGTACTTAACGCACACAAAACAGGACAATATAATTGTTTGCTTGCCACAAATGGAGAAAACCATTTACAAGACTACAGTGGAGTGTTCTACTCGACTCATTAGGAATTCCATTAATGACCACAGAGAAGTAGGTAAAGTGGAGAGAGACAGAGAGAGAGAAAGAAAAAAAGTGTGTGTGTGTCAGGAGACCGGTTAAAATTGTGTTTGAGGCAAATGACTATAAATAATTGTGGGGAGCCGCAACACTCAACCAAGCTGCAGGGCCGATTGATCAATGAGGTTATCCACAAACAAATTTCTTTACAGCCTCAAAATTAAAAATATGAGATATATACTGTGCCAACTGTTCAGTGTTCCAAGTTAGTCGGGTCACATTGTGCCAAGATAGAGAACAGCCAAGTATAATCTTTTAATGAATAAGTACCTCATATTGTTCGATACTTGAGGAGAAACAAGAATCACCAGCTGTCTTGTAGTTTTGTGGTTTCGCAATGACGTTCCCAGTACCAAGGCACCTTTTCCATATAGGTCATTGGTTGCTAATGTTACAAAGGCTTGATCTACAAAAAGAAAAAAAAATCAAGTTCCAGTACAAGTTCAGATTTCAAGGTCAATATGTTGCTTTTTGGAGTAAATGTCTAGGTTAACGAGCCTTCAGGAAGCAAAGCACATCCTGGAGAATGAAAGCAGCAAGTCATCAGAAAGTGCTCGACAAAAAACAACACTGTGCACTCGTCACGCAAGTTTCAAGCCATTTCAGTTTGGATTGGACAAGTATGTTTCCTATTCAGTTTTCATCCATTCTAGGAAAGAAGTACATGAATAGATTTCAACCAGGCAGTGAGTAACACACTCATTTTGTCCACTTATAAAAACCTGGTGGTGACCCGCAGGAAACGGTCAATGTAATCGAATCACAGCTGATGTTAAAAATCTGAACAGCTGTAAGGATCAGCTACTGTGTTTAAATGCATTTTGTTTTAAGTTTGTAGCATTCATATAGTGCAGATTATTGCTGAGAGTGGGCAGATGCATCTCCTGTAAAAGGAAGCACAATCGAATGAAGATGGTTCCCAGTAATTCACTGAAAAAAGTTAGTGCAAATATCACTGTTCTTCTGGCCATCTTTCTCAACAAAGTCACCTGGATCTCTCTCCATTTTTTAGTGATCTACTGTTGGAAAGGCAAGTACCTTTCTCTAGCTGATAGACAATGAAATTGCACTTCCCCAATACCCATGCCTCAGCAGATGAAAGCACAAGCTAGATTTATCGGTTTGAGCTTAATTCTTCTCAAATCTTCTTAAGTGGAATCTTCTTAAGTAGAATTGTAACACTGGGGATGAGTTTTATCTGGACATAAGGATTACTGCCCGTCTGATGTTTTGAACATTCAAACTATTGGAGCTACCAATGACTTGGCTTAATGTTGAATAGTAACTTCCATTTTCTGATTTGGCAGGGTGTTTCAAAAAACACGACTACAGCCCATGATTAACACAATCACCACTTATGTAAAAGTCATGCAATCTTCCTAGTTTCCCAAGTTGTGAGCTTTACATAGAAGACATTCCACAGCAGCCCACTTTCCAAGCATTTTGTTAAATGTCAAACATTCCACCAGCAGAAAATTATTAAATGAAATCACAAGAATGCCATCGTGCAACCAGGCTCCAGTCGGTTTTTAAATAGGGCTGAAATATCGTATCCACGTTATGTCAGATAGACCAACTGCATTCTAAACTATGAGCCGTTTTGAACCTGTTACTAAATGAAAGAAAGAATGGACGAGTTTGAGATGAATTCGTCACTTTTACCCCCAAAATTAGAGAGGGTTGCAAAACTGAGAAGTACATTAAAAAAAAGTACTTGTCAAAATACCTATAACCATTTGGTAGTAATTTGGTGGGTATGCCTACAATACTAAAGGACTGGATAACTTGAAACTTTGAACCCAAGCTCCAATATTTATTCAGCCTCTCCATGACCTTGGCCAACATTCAGCGAGTAAGGACAGATACCATTTTAACCATCATGCTCATTACTGGCAGCCGAGAAAAAGAAAATGATATACGTTTAGTCATCATTAACTGAGTTCAGCACTACTTGGCTCTTAATACTGTAGTTTGATCCAAGTTCTTCCTCGTGAAAGATTGACTTTGTGTAAACTTTAGGCAGTTCACCAAGTTTCCATATATTTCCCACCCAGTGATTACAAGATGCAAGTAGTATATATACACACACACACATGTCGCAAAGTGCTTCACAGCCAATGAAGTACTTTTGAAGTGTAGTCACTATTGAACTGTAGAGAAATGTGGCAGCCAAGGTTCCACAAACAGCAATGTGATAAGTGAGCAGATAATCTGCTTCAGTGATCTGGATGAGGGATAAATGTTGGTCAAGATACCAGGAGAACTCCCCTGCTCTTCTTTGAATAATGCCATAGGATCATTTCTGCCTGAGAGGGCAGAAGGGGTTTCAGTTTAACGTCTCATCCAAAAGACAGCACCTCCTTCAGCACTGTGCAGGACGCCCTCACTACTGGAGTGTTAGCCTAGATTTTCACCATGGCAGTCTCAGATTGGGAAAGCTGGCAGCCATGGCTGCGTTAGTAGCACTCTCGCTTCTGAGTCAGAAGGTCGTAGGTTCAAGTCCCACTCCAGAGACTGGAGCACAAAAATCTAGGCCGACACTCCAGTGCAGTGCTGAGGGAGTGCTGCACTGTCGGAGGTGCCGGCTTTCGGTTGAGGCGTTAAACTGAGGCCTCGTCTGCTCTCTCAGGTGGACGTAAAAGATCCCATGGCACTATTTCGAAGAACAGGGTAGTTCTCCCTGGTGTCCTAGTCAATATTTATCACTCAACCGACATGACAAAAGGCCATTATCACATTGCTGTTTGTGGGAGCTTGCCATGCACAAACAGGCTACCACTTTGCCTACATTACAACAGTGACTTCACTGGATGTAAAGTGCTTTGGGACATCCTGAACGGCACTATATAAATGCAATTCTTGAAAAATGAAAAAAATTCTAATTTCCAGCCACTGTAAAGTCGTTTCCAGTAAAAATCCATATTAAAAACAAGCATCACATTTGCTTGTAGAGTAAACTAATGGTGCATTCGAACTGCTCGTTCAAGGGTGAAAGGCTCAAATATCATGGCAAGCAAGAGGTCTCTGGAAGAAATCTGGATTAAAATTAAAACTAGAGAAGTGTTATAAACTGTAATTTGAGTGTACAGATGTCAAACTTTAAGGAGCAGTTTGTAAGTATTCTTTCTATAGATATGCACAGCTGAGTGTCAGCTGGAACCAGCATCACAAAACCATAACGGAACTTCCGATCTTCCTTGCCCTACTCCTGACAGCAGTGGGTCACATTAGGATAGGGTTCAATAGGTGCCAACACCACGTTCTAGCACACTCAAGTGGTAACTCTTCGTGCAAAAGGAATGAGACCAAGTGTCAGCAGATCATTTGATGGGGGGAGGGGGGTGCAAGTGGGTGAAAAGGAGGGAGGCCTTACAGACCAACTAATTCCTAAACTCTCCCAACATCCATAAACAATCACTTTCCTGAAAACATTACTGGATAGCAATCAGTAGTAGGTACTCTGGCGTATTTCCCAACCCAGGGACACCAAAAGCAATTAAAGCACCTCTGCCGTGATTTGTTCATGGGATGCGGGAGACACTAGCATGTATATTGTCACTAGCATATGTATTGCCCGACCCTAGTTGCCCTCACAACTGAATTGCTTACCAGGTCCTTCAGAGAGCATGAAGAGTCGATCACAGGGTGAACTAGAGTCACATGTAGGCTAGACCATGAACAACAACTTGCATTTATATAGCGCCAACATCCCAAAGTGCTTCACAAAACATAATTTGGCACCGAGCCACGCAAGGAGATATTAGGTCAGGTGACAAAAAGCTTGGTTAAAGAGGTAGGTTTTTAAGGAGAGTCTTAAAAAGGAGGAGAGAAGGTAGAGAGGTTTAGGGAGGGAATCCCAGAGCTTAGGGTCCAGGCAGCTAAAGACACCAATGGTGGCACGATGAAACTCAAGGATGCGCGTGAGGCCAGAATTGGAGAAGCGCAAAGATCTGAGGGTTGCCGGAGATTACAGGAGAGGCCATGGAGGGATTTGAAAACAAGGATGAGAATTTCTAAAATTGAGGTGTTGCTGGACCGGGAGCCAATGTAGGTCAGCAAGCACAAAGGTGATGGTGAATGGGACTTGGTGTGAGTTAAGGGTGGCAGGTTCCCTTCCCTGAAGGAAATTAGTGAATCATCTACTTTTACAACAATTGTCAGCTTTCGTGGCCATTTTTTCTAGCCCTACCCCACAAGTGACCAGTTTTATTACATTCAGTTCACATGGTGGGATTGGGATTCACAACCATTGGGTTGTTAGTTCAGTACAGTTACCACTATTAATGACCTAACTCAACATAGGAACATTCAGCCCCTCAAACCTATTCCGCATTCAATTAGATCATGACTGTTTGTCCCTCAACTCCCATTTACTTGTCTTTGATCAATATCCCTTGATACCCAACAAAAATATAAAATCGATTTCAGTCCTGAAATTTTCAATTGACCCATCATCCACAGGCTAGACAGATAGTGGATGCATTGGTTGTCATTTTCCAAAATTCCATAGATTCTAGAACGGTTCCCACAGATTGAAATGCAACCCCACTATTTAAGAAGAGAGAGAGAGAGAGAGAGAGAGCCGGACATCAGTAGTAGGGGAAATGCTAGAATGTATTATTAAGGACATGGTAACAGGGCACTGAGAAAATAATAGGATTGGGCAGAGTGAACACGGATTTATGAAAGGGAAATCATGTATGACAAATCTGTTAGAGTTTTTTGACGTTGTAACTAGCACAATAGATAAGGGGGAACCAGTGGATGTGGTGTATTTGGATTTTCAGAAGGCATTCAATAAAGTGCCACACAAGAGGTTATTAAACAAAATTAGGGCTCATGGGATTGGGGGGTAATATACTAGCATGGATTGAGAATTGGTTAACGGACAGAAGAGAGAGAGTAGGAATAAACGGGTCATTTTCAGGTTGGCAGGCTGTAATTAGTGGGGTACCGCAAGGATCAGTGCTTGGGCCTCAGCTATTCACAATCTATATCAATGATTTGGATGAGGGGACCAAATGTAATATATCCAAGTTTGCTGATGATACAAAGTTGGGTGGAATGTAAGTTGTGAGGAGGATGCAAAGAGGCTTCAAGGGGATATAGACAAGCTAAGTGAGTGGGCAAGAACGTGGCAAATGGAATACAATGTGGAGGAATGTGAAGTTATCCACTTTGGTAGGAAAAATAGAAAAGCAGAGTATTTTTAAAATGGTGAGAGATTGGGAAATGTTGGTGTTCAGAGGGACCTGGGTGTCCTTGTACACGAATCACTGAAAGTTAACATACAGGTACAGCAAGCAATTGGGAAAGCAAATGGTATGTTGGCCTTTATTACAAGAGGATTTGAGTACAAGAGTAAAGATGAATATTGTAATTATACAGGGCCCTGGTGAGACCACACCTGGAGTATTGTGTATAGTTTTGGTCTCCTTACCCAAGGAAGGATATACTTGCCATAGAGGGAGTGCAATGAAGGTTCACTCAACTGATTCCTGGGATGGGGGTGGGGGGATTGTCCTATGAAGAGAGATTGAGTAGACTAGGCCTATATTCTCTAGAGTTTAGAAGAATGAGAGGTGATCTCATTGAAACATACAAAATTCTTACAGGGCAGATGCAGGGAGGATGTTTCCCTTGGCTGGGGAGTCTAGAACCAGGGGTCACAGCCTCAGAATAAGGGGTCAGCCATTTAGGACGGAGTTGAGGAGAAATTTCTTCACTCACTCAGAGGGTGGTGAATCTTTGTAATTCTCTACACCAGAGGGCTGTGGAGGCTCAGTCGCTGAGTATATTCAAGACAGAGATTGATAGACTTTTGGATATTAAGGGAATCAAGGGATATGGGATTAGTGCAGGAAAGTGGAGTTGAGGTAGAAGATCAGCCATGATCTTATTAAATGGCAGAGCAGGCTCGAGGGGCCAAATGGCCTACTCCTGCTCCTATTTCTTATGTCCTTATGTCCCTTATATGGGTGGGTGGTGAAAGAGAAAAAATGTCCACTACCCTTAGGGGTGAAAAAGTCCTCCCTGATTTCACTTCTAAATGGCCTAGCGCTAATTTTAAGATTATGCCCCCTTGTTCTGGATTCCTCCACCAGTGGAAATAGTTTCTCTGTATCTACCCTATCGAATCCCTCAATCATTTTAAATAGCTTGATTGGATCACCCCTTAACCTCCTTAACTCAAGGGAATACAAGCCAAGTTTATGCAACCTATCCTCATAATTTAACCCTTTAAGCCCTGGTACCATTCTGGTGATTTTGCGCTGTACCGCTTCCAAGGTCAATTTCCTGAGGTTCAGTGTCCAAAACGGAATGCAGTACACCAGATGGGGTCTGACCAAGGCTCCTTAACAATGGAAGCACCACTTCCTCGGTTTTGCATTCCAATCCTCTCGAGATAAAGCTCAAGGACTTAAACTTGGAACTTCATCTGTATGATGTGGCACCACATCAGGTCATGTATTTACCCACTAAAATAGCTTTAAAGGTCAAGTGGCAACACAAAGCATTTTGCTGGAGTTACAGTGTTAATGTATCCATACATTTGGGCTACAGCCACACAATTCAGCAATGACCAGGTATCAACTTTGTTCTAATTCATTAACCCCTGGCGGGCTATGGACAAACTATTTAATTCAGCACAGCGAGGTTGCCACGCCAGTACAGTATCACAGTTGGCACAACTCAGCCTGGAGTAGTGCTCTTAGTTTCAAGTGCAAGAGAGAGTTAAACCGAACGTGACCGGGTGAATCTTCAGAACTCTAGGCCTCAATTGACAGCTTTAAAAAAAAAAACTTTTGAAACTGATCCTCAGTCACACTTAATAATGAAGCTACTCCTAATGTACTATAATATTCGGGTTTTGCTGCAGCATCACAGTGTGGGCAGTGTGTCCTTTCTTACCCTGTGCAAGTGACCATGATTCATGCGAGAGTCTTGATGGCGAGTGATGGCAGGCAGTTCAACAATGGGAAAGGTAGAAGCAAGCATCACCGTTGAGTGCGAGAGTGGGCAAGGATTATAATGTTCATTTATCATAGTACAAGAACAAAAAAAGGTTCCCCCCACTCCCCCAGAGAGGTTCCCAATTCCCTGGACCTGCTAGTAATCTCAAGGGTCAAGATGTATTCTGAACTAAACTGTGATAAACTAATTCAGTCCCAAAACAGAGCTGCTCTGATTGATACTTGCTGGATCATCTCATTGAACAGAGCCATAGATTAAAAAAGGTTTCAAACTTTGATATTGTGTCAGTGCCCCCTCCAAGTGGAGGTGGTGCTAGGAGCGCTACAATTAGCCTGAGCAACTCCAGATTCCAATCCAGCAATCCTGCCAAGGTGCAGGTTTTTTCTTTTCTTATTAATTCATGGGGTGTGGCCGTCGCTGGCAAGGCCGGCATTTATTGCCATCCCTAATTGCCCTCGAGAAGGTGGTGGTGAGCTGCCTTCTTGAACCGCTGCAGTCCGTGTGGTGAAGGTACTCCCACAGTGCTGTTAGGGAGGGCGTTCCAGGATTTTGAACCAGCGACAATGAAGGATCGGCGATATACTTCCAAGTCAGGATGGTGTGTGACTTGGAGGTGGTGGTGTTCCCATGCGCCTGCTGCCCTTGTCCTTCTAGGTGGAAGAGGTCGTGGGTTTGGGAGGTGCTGCCGAAGAAGCCTTGGTGAGTTGCTGCAGTGCATCTTGTAGATGGTACACACTGCAGCCACGGTACGCCGGTGGTGGAGGGAGTGAATGTTTAAGGTGGTCGATGGGGTGCCAATCAAGTGGGCTGCTTTGTCCTGGATGGTGTCGAGCTTCTTGAGTGTTGTTGGAGCTGCACTCATCCAGGCAAGTGGAGAGTATTCCATCACACTCCTTACTTGTGCCTTGTAGATGGCGGAAAGGGTTTGGGGAGTCAGGAGGGGAGATACTCGCCGCAGAATACCTAGCCTCTGACCTGCTCTTATTGCCACAGTATTTATGTGGCTGGTCCAGTTCAGTTTCTGGTCAATGGTGACCCTCAGGATGTTGTTGGTGGGGGATTTGGCAATGGTAATGCCGTTGAAGGTCAAGGGGCGGTGGTTAGACTTTCGCTTGTTGGAGATAGTCATTGCCTGACACTGGTGTGGCACGAATGTTACCTGCCACGTATCAGCCTAAGCCTGAATGTCATCCAGGTCTTGTTGCATGCGGGCATGGACTGCTTCATTATCTAAGGAGTTGAGAATGGCACTGAACACTGTGCAGTCATCAGCGAAGATTCCCATTTCTGACTTTATGTTGGAGGGAAGGTCATTGATGAAGCAGCTGAAGATGGTTGGGCCTAGGACACTACCCTGAGGAACTCCTGCAGCGATGTCCTGGGGCTGAGATGATTGTCCTTCAATCACCACAACCATCTTCCTTTGTGCTAGGTATGAGTTTCCCCCCCCCCCCCGATTCCCACTGACTTCAGTTTTACTAGGGCTCCTTGATGCCACACTCGGTCAAATGCTGCCTTGATGTCAAGGGCGTTCACTCTCACCTCGCCTCTGGAATTCAGCTCCTGTGTCCATGTTTGGACCAAGGCTGTAATGAGGTCTGGAGCAGAGTGATCCTGGCGGAATCTAAACTGGGCATAGTGAGCAGGTTATTGGTGAGTAAGTGCCGCTTGATAGCACTGTCGATGACACCTTCCATCACTTTGCTAATGATTGAGAGTAGACTGATGGGGCTGTAATTGCCGGATTGGATTTATCCTATTTTTGTGGACAGCACATACCTGGGCTGTTTTCCACATTGTCGGATAGATACCAGTGTTGTAGCTGCACTGGAACAGCTTGGCTAGAGGCGCGGCTGGTTCTGGAGCACAAGTCTTCACCAAGACAGCCGGGATGTTTTCGGGGCCCACAGCCTTTGCTGTATGCAGTGCGCTCAGCCGTTTCTTGATATCATGTGGAGTGAATCGAATTGGCTGAAGACTGGCTTCTGTGATGGTGGGGACTTCAGGAGGAGGCCGATATGGATCATCCACTCGGCACTTCTGGCTGAAGATGGTTGCAAATGCTTCAGCCTTGTCTTTTGCACTCACGTGCTGGGCTCCACCATAATTGAGGATGGGGATATTCATGGAGCCTCCTCCTCCCGTTAGTTGTTTAATGGTCCACCACCATTCACGACTGGATGTGGCAGGACTGCAGAGCTTGGATTTGATCCGTTGATTGTGGGATCGCTTAGCCCTGTCTATAGCATGCTGCTTCTGAGCATGCACATAGTCCTGTGTTGCAGCTTCCCCAGGTTGGCACCTCATTTTTAGGTACGCCTGGTGCTGCTCCTGGCATGCTCTTCTACACTCATTGAATGCAGGGTTGGTCCCCTGGTTTGATGGTAATGGTAGAGTGAGGGATATGCTGGGCCATGAGGTTACAGATTGTGGTGGAACACAATTCTCTTGTTGCTGATGGCTACAGCACCTCATGGATGCCCAGTTTTGAGCTGCTAGATCTGTTCTGAATCTATCCCATTTAGCACAGTGGTAGTGCCACACAGCCGATGGAGGGTGTCCTCAGTGTGAAGACAGGACTTCGTCTCCACAAGGACTGTGCAGTGGTCACTGCTACTAATGCAGTTATGGACAGATGCATCTGCGACAGGTAGATTGATGAGGACGAGGTCAAGTAGGTTTTTCCCCTCGTGTTGGTTCTCACCACCTGTCACAGGCCCAGACTGGCAGCTATGTCCTTCAGGACTGGACAAAATTGAGAGGTCGCACAACACCAGGTTATAGTCCAACAGTTTTATTTGAAATCACAAGCTTTCGGAACTATCGCTCCTTCCTCAGGTGAAGTAAATTGGATACAGAATCGTCAGAGCATATATAGATGGAAAAAAAAGCATGTGTACTTTACAATTGCAGACCAATAAATTAAATCATCCTGACTATCTGCCGAGGTGTGATAAAGTTAATTAAGTCAGCCAGGAAGGTACCACATCAAAAGACATAGCAAGATACAACTGAGACAATGAGGTGAAGTCGCAGGGGTTCTAACGTGTCAAAAGCTGCCGTCTGTATGTAAAACGAAAAGCTTTAAAAAAAAAAAAAATTTACTTTTTTACTGGGAAAATTTTTACTTTTTTACTGGGAATCACATCTGTGAACAAGCTAACGACGACTCGAGTCCGGATCACGTCATGTATCGTGACATAAACCCAAGATCCCGATTGAGACCGTCTTCATGAGTGCAGAACTTGGCTATCAGTTTCTGCTCGATGATTTTGCGTTGTCGTGTGTTTCTAAGGTTGCCTTGGAGAACGCTTACCCGCAGATCCGAGGCTGAATGTCCTTGACTGCTGAAGTGTTCCCCGACTGGGAGGTAACAATCCTGCCTGGCGATTGTTGCGCGGTGCTCGTTCATACGTTGTCTCAGTGTCTGCATGGTCTCGCCGATGTACCATGCCGCGGTGCATTCTTTCCTGCAACGTATGAGGTAGACAACGTTGGCCGAGTCACATGAGTATGTACCATGTACCTGGTGGGTAGTGTCCTCACGTGTGATGGTGGTTTCTGTGTTGATGATCTGGCATGTCTTGCAGAGTTTGCCATGGCAGGGTTGTGTGGTGTCGTGGTCGCTGTTATCCTGAAAGCTGGGTAATTTGCTGCGAACGATGGTACTTCTGAGGTTAGGCGGCTGTTTGAAGGCAAGTAGTGGAGGCGTGGGGATGGCCTTAGCGAGGTGTTTGTCGTCATCGATGACATGTTGAAGGCTGCGAAGAACATGTCGTAGTTTCTCCGCTCCGGGGAAGTACTGGACGACGTAGGGTACCCTGTTGGTTGTGTCCCGTGTTTGCCTTCTGAGGAGGTCTATGCGATTTTTCGCTGTGGCCCGTCGGAACTGTCGATCGATGAGTCGAGCGTCATATCCCGTTCTTACGAGGGCGTTTTTCAGCGTCCGTAGGTGTCCATCGCGTTCCTCCTCGTCTGAGCAGATCCTGTGTATTCGCAGGGCTTGTCCATAGGGGATGGCTTCTTTAACATGGTTAGGGTGGAAGCTGGAGAAGTGGAGCATCGTGAGGTTGTCCGTGGGCTTGCGGTAGAGTGAAGTGCTGAGGTGTCCGTCTTTGATGGAGATTCGTGTGTCCAGGAATGAGACCGATTCTGAGGAGTAGTCCATGGTGAGTTTGATGGTGGGATGGAACTTGTTTATGTTATCGTGTAGTCTTTTCAGTGATCCTTCGCCATGGGTCCAAAGGAAGAAAATGTCGTCGATGTATCTGGTGTACAGGACTGGGCCAGCTCGGTCAGTAGTGGCGCTACCGAGCCACTCTTGGTGTTGGACATTGAAGCCCCCCACCCAGAGTACATTCTGTGCCCTTGCTACTCTCAGTGCTTCTTCCAAGTGGTGTTCAACATGGAGGAGTACTGATTCATCAGCTGAGGGAGGGCGGTAGGTGGTAATCAGCAGGAGGTTTCCTTGCCTATACTTGACCTGAAGCCATGAGACTTCATGGGGTCCGGAGTCAATGTTGAGGGCTCCCAGGGCCACTCCTTCCCGACTGTATACCACTGTGCCGCCACCCCTGGTGGGTCTGTCCTGCCGGTGGGACAGGACATATCCAGGGATGGTGATGGAGGAGTTTGGGACATTGGCTGAAAGATATGATTCTGTGAGTATGACTGTGTCAGGCAGTTGCTTGACTAGTCTGTAGGACAGCTCTCCCAATTTTGGCACAAGTCCCCAGATGTTGGTGAGGGGGACTTTGCAGGGTCGACTGGGCTGTGTGTGCCGTTGTCGTGTCCGTAGGCGGTGCAGAGGTCGATGCCGAGTGATCCGTCCGGTTTTATTATTTCTTGTAGCAGTTTGTTACAACTGAGTGGCTTGCTAGGCCATTTCAGAGGGCAATTAAGAGTCAACCACATTGCTGTGGGTCTGGAGTCACATATAGGCCAGACCGGGTAAGGACGGCAGATTTCCTTCCCTAAAAAGGACATTAGTGAACATGTGTGGACATTGTATCTGGCCGTCACCCACCATCAAAACTCACAAATCTCATGGCCACTTGTGCAAGGCAAGAAGAGGCACGTTGCACACCCAGGACTGTCAGCTCAAAAGTCAACCCCTTCAGGAGAGGAGTGAAGAAAATTCTTAAGAATCAAAAACGCCCCTAAACACAGAACACTCAATCCAACTGAAAATTCTAATGACCAAAAGTCACCTACAATCCAGTCATTATGGCATCTGGTCAAGTGGAAAGCAGAAACAGTAACATGTTGCTAGCATCTTCATTTCTGGCTTTAGGTAAACATTACTACTGACAGTCCACTTGAAGTATCTCAATTCATTTTTATAAAGCATGAAATTCCCACTTTGCTGTTACTTACGTCGCTTAATTCAAATTACCAAGCTGAAATGGTCATAGCAGAACAGTGTACACAACTGAGATCTACCATTCACCAACGTAATGGGAGGCTCCAGTAACGGAGATGATGTCCTGGAGAGATTCCATGACCTTAAGTTCTAAAAGGCAACACTGCGCTCTACAGAGTGGCTACATACAAGCTGTAGATATACTTTCTTTAATTCATTCATTCATGGGATGAGGGCGTCGCTGGCAAGGCCAGCATTTATTGTCCATCCCTAGTTGCCCTCGAGAAGGTGGTGGTGAGCTGCGTTCTTGAACCGCTGCAGTCCATGTGGTGAAGGTACTCTCAGTGCTGTTAGGGAGGGAGCTTCAGGATTTTGACCCAGTGACGATGAAGGATCGGCGATATATTTCCAAGTCAGGATGGTGTGTGACTTGGAGGGGAACTTGGAGGTAGTGGTGTTCCCATGCGCCTGCTGCCCTTGTCCTTCTCGGTGGTAGAGGTCGTGGGTGTGAGAGGTGCTGCCGAAGAAGCCTTGGCGAGTTGCTGCAGTGTATCTTGTAGCTGGTACGCCGGTGGTGGAGGGAGTGAATGTTTAAGGTGGTGGATGGGGTGCCAATCAAGTGGGCTACCTTGTCCTGGATAGTGTCGAGCTTCCCGAGTGTTGTTGGAGCTGCACTCATCCAGGCAAGTGGAGAGTATTCCATCACACTCCTGACTTGTGCCTTGTAGATGGTAGAATGGCTTTGGGGAGTCAGGAGGTGAGACACTCACCACAGAATACCTAGCCTCTGACCCTGCTCTTGTTGCCACAGTCTTTATGTGGCTGGTCCAGTTAAGTTTCTGGTCAAGGATGTTGTTGGTGGGGGAATTCGGTGATGGCAGTGCCGTTGAATGTCAAGTGGCAGTGGTTAGGCTCTCGCTTGTTGGAAATAGTAATTGCCTGGCACTTGTGTGGCACGAATGTTACCTGCCACGTATCAGCCCAAGCCTGAATGTCGTCCAGGTCTTGTTGCATGCAGGCATGGACTGCTTCATTATCTGAGGAGTTGCGAATGGCGCTGAACACTGTGCAGTCATCATCGAACATCCCCATTTCTGACCTTATGTTGCAGGGAAGGTCATTGATGAAGCAGCCGAAGATGGTTGGGCCTAGGACACTGCCCTGAGGAACTCCTGCAGCGATGTCCTGGGGCTGAGATGATTGACCTTCAACCACCACAACCATTTTCCTTTGTGTTCGGTATGACTCCAGCCAGTGGAGAGTTTCCCCCCACCTCCCCCAATTCCCATTGACTTCAGTTTTACGAGGGCTCCTTGATGCCACACTCGGTCAAATGCTGCCTTGATGTCAAGGGCAGTCACTCTCCCCTCACCTCCGGAATTCAGCTCCTTTGTCCATGTTTGGACCAAGGCTGTAATGAGGTCTGTAGCCGAGTGGTCCTGGTGGAACCCAAACTGGGCATCATACTGTAAGTATAGACATCAATGTCTTATCCATATCTGAACATTAGACTAGGACTAGGCAAAGGTTACTTGGAAACTAGCTGGCTGAACACCTCCCATCTTACATCATTGATTGTGACACCATTATCATCTAGAAAAGTAGACTCATTAGGAGTAAAAACACATGACTAGCCACTTTGATAGCTTCCTACACTATACACCCTGATCTCTGACCAAGACAAGAAGCAAGCCCAGCTCCTGGTATTCTGCCAATTCCTCTGTGACCAAGGATGGAGCCAGAGGGTCTGTGTGTCCCTAAACTGTGGCCTAGACAGATCGGGCAAGTGGATGTAAAAATCTAGACCCTCTTCACCCAGTCATCTGGGGCCCCTGCAGCTGGTACGGAGAAATGGCTCTCAATGAAATTGTAAAGAGATGACCAAAGTCAGCAGGAATGTCACATGATCACACCACAAGTTATTTTGCACTGCAGAAAATCAATGCGGCTATAGCCTTTCATCCTCAGTTTGTAAACAATTGTATCCATTCAGCCAAAGGCAAGGTTTCCACACAGGACAAAGGCTCAAATTGATAACATGGAAGTACAGCAGGCAGGCACAAGCCATGGCCCATACAACTCGATATAAAACACTCCAGCTCTTGTAAGAATTTGTCGCTCATCAGAATGGACAGACTCAATACTTGCGTAAATCAACATTATAAAGCACCATATAGTCCAACTCCGAAACCACAGGACACAGCAAGCAGAGTCCCACAAGTACATACCTAGAGTACTGACTAAACATACTGTGCATGTCATGTAGGTAAAGAAAAAGGGGCAACACTGAAACTCAAGTTATCTGCATTTAAAAAAATGGAATAAACAAAACCTGTTAGCACCATCAAGCCCATTCCATTCATAAATCAAGGAACAAAAACAGTAGGCCAAGGATGAGAACATACATTACAACAGTAACTACACTTCAAAAAGTTCTTCATTAGCTGCAAAGCGCTTTGGGACGTCTGGTGGTCGCGAAAGGCGTTAAATAAATGCAAATCTTTCTTTTCTTCTACCATTCAAAGATTATCCTTCAGGTTCCCTGCATCAAGTACTCTACCCAACTTATGAGAAAGGGTACTGCAAGTCTTGCTGCCTCTCACCCCATTTATAAACTTATCTTTAAAAGATTCCATCCATCCTGTTCCTAATCAGATAACCATCCAACTTTTACTTTATTTTTTTTTTTTTAAAAGGTGTTAAATCGACAGCTACCTTTACTGGGCATCTTTCATTCATAAACAAGAGCATGCAATGGAAGTGAGGATTTACACAATCCTGGATTGATACAATGTTTTATTTTCCATTGTAACATTACATCACTTTTGTTCAGCAAAACAATATGCTGAATGAAGTTAAATCGGAGAGAGAATGAACGGTTGCTGGTTCTGTTGAACATTTATACCTGAACGGATGACTGGTGTGTATTTACAGCAATATTTAAAATTTTCAGTGTTTATGTTTTCCCCCCTTCTCAACATTGTTCAGCAGTTCTTTATCCAGCTAAGTTATTCTAAAAAAAATACTTGCATCTGTGAATGTCCATCTGATGTATTTGACGCAACATCCCTTCAACCAACCAAAAGTGTGTAACTAGGGACCAATCAGATTCCCCAGAACACTTTAGTGTACTTCTGATGTTATTTTCGTGACAACAATTACATTCTACCCCCGAAAAATTCTGTGCCAACATAGTTCTTCACCCAGCCCACTACACACCCCTAAAAAAAAGTCAAAGGAATAATAAAATTGACATCCCATCAAATTGCTCCAACAAATTCCCCAACTTCTCCCCACATACTGCCTCAACATCAACCACTGCCTGATATCCCACCAGGCCTCAACATCAATCGCAACCCTGGCTACATCCACCCCCACAATCAATCAGACAGCAGCAGGCCCACTCACAGCCCTGACCCCCACAGTTCCCCCACCACCAAGTGAAGACCTACTGTAATGAACATATGCACAGCAGGCCAAAAGGACCACCTAGGGATTCTCCCTCCTCAACACCCTGCCAGCTCTGGGCACCGCACCTGCGGAAGGATATATTGGCCTTGGAGGGGGGGGGGTGCAGCCCGGATTCACCTGAATTATACCGGGGGGCTAACTTATGAGGACAGGTTGCATAGACTAGGCCTGTACTCCCTCAAACATGGAAGTTTAAAGGGGTGATCAAATTAAGGCGTTTAAGATGATCCAAGAATTTGATTGGGTAGAGGGGAGGGCGTGTCCAGAACAAGGGGCATAACTTTAAAATTAGAGCCATTCAGGGGTGATGTCAGAAGGCACTTCATACAAAGGGTAGTGTAAATCTGGAATTCTCTCTCTCAAAAAGCTGTTGAGGCTGTGGGGAGGGGGGGGGGGGGCGGGAGGGGGGTCAATTGAAAATGTCAAAACCGAGATTGATAGATTTTTGTTAGGCAAGGGTTACAGAACCAAGGCGGGCAGATGGAGTTAAAATATAGATCAGCCACAATCTAAATGAATGGCGGAACAGGCTCGAGGGGTAGAATGGCCTACTCCTATTATGATGTTTCTTTCACCCAATCTCTCCCAGATTCCATGCCCCAGCTGAACTGAGCTAAAAGTTCAGCTCAAAGTCTGCTTTTTAAAAAACACACAAAAAGGTAAATGCTCCTTCAGGGGGCCCACCTCCTCCCTCCAGGAGGCAATCTTAAACACTACTGCCTGCCAATGATTGGCAGACTTTCCACCACAGCCTGGAGCCCACTGCTTGGACTCTTTCAGTGCTGCACTGCTTCCCTTCTGCATGCAATCATCTAGGAACAGGAGGAGGAGGAGGAGGAGGAGGAGGCCATTCAGCCCCTCGCGCCTGTTCCACCATTCAATGAGATCATGGCTGATCTGTACCTTAACTCCATCTACCCACCTTGGTTCCATAACCCTCAATACCCTTACCTAACAAAAATCTCAAAAGGGGTGGGGTGGGGTGGGGGTGAACTATGGGCAGCATCAGAAGAAAGAACAAAAAAAGTGAGGAGAAAAAAACTTGGGCAAGATGCTAGAAAAGCAAGCAGAGAAAAGGAAATAAAATTGTGCCCTTCACATGGCAAGTGTGAGGCTCCTGGATTCCTCACCTAACCCCCCTCTTCAGTAATCCTGTGTGGATTCTACCGCCTTTAACCACACCCACCCCCCATTTTGATCCATGAGGAATGACACTTGCACCTTTAACAAAATAATAAAAATCAAAAATAAAAGTGCTTCGCTTAGGAGAAAAAAAACCACGCAGGCATTGAGCGAAGGTAGGAAAGGGTTAAGGATCAAAAGGGAGAGCAAAGTAGTCGACTTTGACAAGGCTACTGAAGGAAGGGGGAGGCAGGGAGGTTTAAAGAGCGTTTCATAGAGTGGGAGCATGAGACAGCTGAAGGCTCTGCCTCCAAGGGGGAAGGAATGCAGAAGAAGCCTACCTCAAAAGGGGAGAAGGGCAGGTGTTAAAACACAAGGCTGCAAGAGCAGGGAGAAGGAGGGCCAAGTCCACAGAGGGATTTGTAAATGAAAACAAGGACTCTGAAATCAATGTATTGGGGCATGGGGGAGACAATGAAACCAGCAAGGATGAGGATAATAGGGAAGCAGAACAAATATAGCGAGATAGAATGCAGGTTTGAACGAGACACATTTTAAAGTGCAGAATTGGAGGCCGACAAGGAGAATGAACCAGTCTATGTTTAACAAAATGTATGGACAATGATTTCAACAGCAGTCGAAGTATACAGTGTTTTAAATCTAGAGGCGGGCAACATTGATAAGTCAAATAGATCATAAAAGCCAACATCAAGGAAGAGGACGTCAACCTTATCATCACTGGTCAACCTGATGCTACTTTTGACTCATTGATAACTTTTCATTGATAACTTTGGTAATGAAAGCAGCAAACCCGCTGCTCAAGGTGAACAGCGCCATCTACTGGCTAGCTCTAGAAATGGAGAGAATTTCGAAATTGCAAGTCAGGGGAAATAAAACAGAACATACGTGAGCTAAAGTTTTGTTACAAGGTTATTTTTTTAAAATGACCTCAACACATTTTTGAACTATGTAAACGCCGCTTTACTCCTGGATTGATAATCAGTACAACTAATATTTGTAACTTGACAAATGGAATTAAAAGAAAACGGGTAAAACGTGTTGTGGCCTTAATGCAAAGTTGAGCGGAAAGTAAAGCTGAGTTTGGGATCCTGCACAGCACGGGAGGCGGATTAGGGCAAAAAAAGATCGTGCAGTCCTTAAAAAATCATTTAAAAATGATCAAAAAGGACAAAAAAAGTAATCACTCAGATGCAGATCATGCAGTCTTAAAATCATTATATATATTTTTTTAAATGACAGGCACGGTCCCTGCTGTCAGTTGTGAGCCAGAACTGGTACATTTCAGGTTGACCCAGGTCAATTTCAACCGGAAGAAGAGAAAGCGGAAAGAGAATTCGGTTTAAAGGGAAGAAGCAAAAAAAAACCAGGAGAGTAAATTACATATATATATATTAAAAAAAAAGTAACAGCAAAGGATAAATTGCAGCTTGATCCAAGGGGCCAGCACCAGCGAGAGAGCGAGCGAGCAATACAGAGAGCAAACCCAGGAGCTGGTGTCCTTCCAACCCAGGGAGACCTTTTGCACCAAAGCAGGACTCAGCACGTAGTCCCGGGACACGCTCCACTGACTGCCATCGGCCGCTTCCACCTATATATATACACACACACACACAGTTTAAAAAAAACACCCTCCAAACTATCTGCAGATTAAAATCGAGCAAGAATCCAAGCCCGTGTCAAGGAGCCCCGGAAATAAAGCGGCGAAGAGTCATGTCAGCAGCACTCACCCGACATGTCGACGCGATACAATTACAATCCGATCCGTCCCGGCTCCAGGAGCGAGTGCTGCAAGCTAGCGGGGCTCGGGCTGTGGGGCTGTCTGCATCGGGCGGAGGGAAGCAAAGCGCTGCGTCTCTCCGCTGGCACCGGGCACGCACTTCCCTTGCCTGAGCCGCCCAGTCTCTTCTATATACGGCGGCAGCGACACGTGATAGCGGCAGGCGCCAGCCCTCCACACCGCCAGTGGACATGTGTGTGTGTTTAGGGGAAAGTGAACTGTCATGTTAGAGTGTGTGCAGGGTTGTACATGTGTGATGTGCCAGTGTTCATTTCTGTATGATGTTTGTGTGTGTGTTACTGTTGTGTATCCGTGTGTGTACATGTTTGTATTTGCGTTTATGCATGTATGTGTTTGTCATTTTATGATTTTGTTTGTACATGTGTGTCTCTATACATGCACGTATGTCATTTTGTGTTTGTACATGTGTCACTATAATTGCATGTGTCAATTTATGTATGTGTTTGTACATGTGTGTCTCTGTATACATGCATGTAAGTGTGTGTCATTTTATGTATGTGTGTTTGTACATGTGCGTCTCTATACATGCATGTATGTGTGTCATTTTATATATGTTTGTACATGTTCAGCTCCATTCACAACTCCTCAGATAATGAAGCAGTCCATGCCCACATACAACAAGACCTGGACGACGTTCAGGCTTGGGCTGATAAGTGGCAGGTAACATTCACGCCACAGAAGTGCCAGGCAATGACTATCTCCAACAAGCGAGAGCCTAACCACCTCCCCTTGACATTCAATGGCATTACTATTGCCGAATCCTCCACTATCAACATCCTGGGGGGTCACCATTAACCAGAAACTTAACTGGACCAGCCACATAAATACTGTGGCAACAAGAGCAGGTCAGAGGCTGGGTATTCTGTGGCAAGTGTCTCACCTCCTGACTCCCCAGAGCCTTTCCACCATCTACAAGGCACAAGTAAAGAGTGTGATGGAATACTCTCCACTTGCCTGGATGAGTGCAGCTCCAACAACACTCAAGAAGCTCGACACCATCCAGGACAAAGCAGCCCGCTTGATTGGCACCCCATCCACCACCTTAAACATTCACTCCCTCCACCACTGGCGCACCGTGGCTGCAGAGTGTACCATCTACAAGATGCACTGCAGCAACTCACCAAGGCTTCTTCGGCAGCACCTCCCAAACCCGCGACCTCTTCCACCTAGAAGGACAAGGGCAGCAGGCGCATGGGAACACCACCACCTGCAAGTTCCCCTCCAAGTCACACACCATCCTGACTTAGAAGTATATCGCCGATCCTTCATCGTCGCTGGGTCAAAATCCGGGAACTCCCTCCCTAACAGCACTGTGGGAGTACCATCACCACATGGACTGCAGCGGTTCAAGAAGGCGGCTCACCACCACCTTCTCAAGGGCAACTAGGGACGGGCAATAAATGCTGGCCTTGCCAGCGACGCCCAGATCCCATAAGCGAATAAAAAAAAGTGTGTCTGTATACATGCATGTAAGTGTGTGTCATTTTATGTATGTGTGTTTGTACATGTGTGTCTCTGTATACATGCATGTATGTGTGTCATTTTATGTATTTGTATGTATGTGATGTTTGTGAATGCACAGGTGTACGTGTTTGTATGTAATGTTTGCATATGTGTAAGCAATCATATATGCGATGTTTGTCCATATATGTTATGCTTATGTATTTGTGTATCCATATGAGTGATGTTTGTATATCCATTGTGTGCCGTCTTTATATATGGGTCTGTGCTGTGTGCATTGTTTTTGAATAAGTGTCAGCTTGGCGCACTCTCACCATATGACTCACAAAGTTGTGGGTTTAAGCCCCACTTCAGCAACTTGAGCACATAGGCTGACACTTCTGTGCAGTACTGAGGGAGTGCTGCACTGTCAGAGGTACTTTCTTTAAAATGAGGCATTAAACTGAGGCCCCTTAAAGAAGAGCAGGGAGTTCTGGTGTCCTGGCCAACCTCAATCAATGTCATTTTACTTATTGCTGTTTGTGGGATCTTGCTGTGAAAATTGGCTGCCACGTTTCCCTACATCACAACAGTAAATGCACTTCAAAAGTACTTCATTGGCTGTGAAGCACTTTGGGACATTCTGAGGTTGTGAAAGATGCGTTATAATTGCAAGTTCATATTTTCAATTGAACGTGTGGGACTGAGTGTTAAATATTGGGTAGCCCAAAACAATTCTCTTCGGTCCCTGCCACAAACTCTGTTCCCTAGCCATCGACTCCATACCCCTCCCTGGCCACTGTCTAAGGCTGAACCAGACTGTTTGCAACCACGGCTTCCTTTTTGACCCTGAGCTGAGCTTCCGGCCCCATATCCCCTCCATCACCAAGACCGCCTACTTCCAACTCCGTAACATCGCCCGTCTCCGCCCCTGCCTCAACCCTTCTGCTGCTGGAACCCTCATCCATGCCTTTGTTACCTTGACTATCCCAATGCTCTCCTGGCTGGGCTCCTATCTACCACCCTCTGGAAACTTGAGCTCATCCAAAACTCTGCTGCCTGTATCCTAACTCGCACCAAGTCCCATTCGCCCATCACCCCTGTGCTCACTGACTTACATTGGCAATGCCTCGATTTAAAAATTCTCAAACTTGTGTTCAAATCGCTCCATGGCCACGTCCCTCTCTATTTCTGTAGCCTCCTCCAGCCCTACAACTCTCTGAGATGCAAAGACTGGTGTAACAGCCTTAAAGTAACTTTTGTGGGTGCTGAAAACGAAGAGTCCGACACCATCTTGTTCCCCTTTTGCTCGTGACAAGCAAGTGAATCAAATATCTAATTTCACTCTTTCAATAATGTTGCAATTCTTATAACAACCTCCCCACGTATTGTTAGCTGTGAGGGGCTATACTGCAGATGTCCCTGGAGCTGCCACTCATTTCAAGGCTAGCTGCGTGCTTTTGGTGCTGTGTTGTATAGCCCCACACATGCGGGGTGTGGAATCTCCCATTCTTGCTGCCATGTGTTAAAAGCGCCTAGGCAAGTCCCCCAATGACTCCAACAATCTCTTGAGCTCCAAGTCATCCTTCTTTTAAAGGCTGGTCCCCAAAGTCAGGATCTGTGTCCGTCTCAGGTATGGATAGCGGTGACCTTACTCTCTGGCCAGGTGTCTCCTGGTCCACCTTTACCATCTCCTGCTCAGTTGTGATCCATTGATCAGCCAATGTGCTGCCTTCAAACTATCTCTAAATCCCGCTGGGTGGATGGATCTGTGCTGGTAATGGTCCAAGTGAAACTGAATGTCGTGGTTCCAGGAAAGTCCAGGTGTGAGGGCCCTGTGACAGCTTCTTCTGCCATACCTGCAGATATAAATGGAGGAAAAGTTTTAGGAACATCACAACAAAATGTGATCAAAATGAGTTCCCCAATAGCTTAGTTGCTAAATACCCTGCTCAGTGTTGTACTGAAATATACAGACCAGAACAGTCCTAGGTTTGATCTCCAATCTGGGCTGAGTTATCAGTTGGGGTGCTAAACTCAGCCTGAGGGTTCCTGGGCTAAGGAGAGGGAAGGTTAGCCAAGGTCCAATTCCTAACAGACCCTACTGGAAAGAGTGCATGTGTGGATATTGGCTGCGGACTGGACTGGGCTTATCTGTGATGCCCCTATGGTGAAATTGTCTATCTACTCTCATTGTCTATGCTCACCCACGAATAATGGCTCCTGGTTTACAGCATTGGAGGGCTGTCATCAACCAGGGAACCATACCCCAAATTGAATCAGCACCTCGAGAGGAGGGGAATAAAGGGGAAAAAATGGGGGGGGGAGCCTTATTTATAAACTGTCGGGTCAAACATTGCTAGCTCTACACAACCCACTTCTGGCTGGCTCCACTTTGATTCTGGGGTGACCATATTCTGAATGTCTCAGTTGGCAAGGACAAGGTATAACACAAATTGAGTGTTCTTGGGTGATACGTTTATAACCTTTGCACTAGTTACTCATCAGTATCAGTCAGTTAGACAATAAAGAATTGTGCCATTAGCTGCAAGTAAGATAAGGCTTCAGTCATATGTAAACAGTTACAAGGGCAAATGAAAATAAAAATAAGTCACCTGCCGGATTTATCAGCTGGCAATTGGGTCAGAATATAAACTAGCCAAGACCCTTAGGAAAAGGAGGTGAACGCAAGAGAATTCTCAGTGGGATCAGAGTGGGAGGAGATTTGGATGTTGTACATTCCATGCTGGTCTGGAGCAGGATATAGGAGATGCAGCTGGTACTAGTGCACAAATCCGACTACAAATCAAGCAGGCTTCCTGGGATGGACCCTGCAAGATCTATGAGATGGTGGAAAGGATGTCGAGAGGCAAGTCCACGTCTTTGCAATGCCTTTGAGCGTATGATCTAATCCTACCTCTTTGGAGGGAGGGGGTGGGGGAGTCTACTGAGCTTTGCAATGGATACTGTGAATGGATGTTGCAAGTGAGCCTGGCATACTGTCTCCAGTGCCTTCCATTGAAGACATGATGGAATCATAGACTCTTAGGGCTGGATTTTCTCAATGGGGAGCTTTTGGAGGCGGGACTCCCACGTGTCGGGTTTTAGTCCCGCCTCCATCGACTTGTGGCCAATCCACACTATTTTCCCTGGATTGACCTTGTTAAGCCCGCCCAGCGGGTTTAGCAGGCCAATTAAGGGAAAGCCGGTTACAGGTGACGTCAGCGAGTGACGTTTCATCTGTCAAGAGCTTTTGACAGATGAAATGTCAGCGTTTGACGGCGCTGTGAAGCTGTCAAACACGGACAATCTGTCCTCTAAGTTGAGTCCTTCCACTCAGGCTCAGTTAGAGAGCTCTCCTGAGCAGAAAGCAGAAGGCTGCAGCTTTTGACAGTTCAGCGGCCATTCTGCTTTCTGTGCCGGTGAGCTGAGGGACTCCGAGACCTGAAGGGATGAAGCCTGCAGGAAGAAGTAAAGGTAAGTAAAACTTATTAAAACATTTTACACTCACCTCACACACTTACCTCTGCACACATGCACCCATCACTCACCTGCACACCGGACATCTCGGCCCCTCCGACCCCCGCTGACCCACGGCTCGCATCGCTGACCCTGGCGTGGTTCAGAGCCGTCGGGAAGCCCACACTTCAGGGCTGAAAATAGAGATTCTCCAAAAAGCTGTTAACAGGCAGCTAATTGGCACTAATCCCCTTCCTGCCTCGAGGAGACGGGACCCGGCGCGGGTTGGGTACCCGCCTCCTGGGAAGAAGGCACGGAGGCGGGTTGGGGGCGGGATGGGTACCCGTCCCCAGATTCTGCCATTTTCCCGACAGTCCCGCCTCCAAACCCGCATCCCCAGGGCTGGCAAAATCGCCCCCATGCCTCTATTTATGAAATTGAGAGGTCGCACAACACCAGGTTATAGTCCAACAGTTTTATTTGAAATCACAAGCTTTCGGAGCTTACTACTCCTTCGTCGGGTGAAGTAAAAAGATACAGAATCTGTATCTTTTTACTTCACCCGACGAAGGAGTAGTAAGCTCCGAAAGCTTGTGATTTCAAATAAAACTGTTGGACTATAACCTGGTGTTGTGCGACCTCTCAATTTTGTCCACCCCAGTCCAACACCGGCATCTCCGCATCATGTCTATTTATGAAGCCCAGGATCCTGTATGCTTTTTTAACCGCTTTCTCAATCTGCCCTGCCACCTTCAACGATTTGTGCACATATACCCCCAGTACTCACTTTAGAATTGTACCCTTTAGTTTATATTGCCTCTCCTCGTTCTTCCTACCAAAATGTATCACTTCGCACTTTTCTGCATTAAATTTCATCTGCCACGTGTCCGCCCATTCCACCAGCCTGTCTATATCTTCTTGAAGTCCATCACTATCCTCCTCACTGTTCACTATACTTCCAAGTTTTGTGTCATCTGCAAATTTTGAAATTGTGCCATGTACACCCAAGTCTAAGTCATTAATGTATATCAAGAAAAGCAGTGGTCCTAGTACCGACCCCTGGGAAACTCCACTGTATACCTTTCTCCAGTCTGAAAAACAACCGTTCACCACTACTCTCTGTTTCCTGTCACTTAGCCAATTTCGTATCCATGCTGCCACTATCCCTTTTATTCCATGATCTTCAACTTTGCTGGCAAGCCTATTATGTGGCACTTTATCAAACGCCTTTTGGAAATCCATGTACACCACGTTAACCGCATTGCCCTCATCAACCCTCTCTGTTACCTCATCAAAAAACTCAATCAAGTTAGTTAAACACGATTTGCCTTTAACAAATCCGTGCTGGCTTTCCTTAATTAATCCACACTTGTCCAAGTGACTGTTAATTTTGTCTTGGATTATCGTTTCTAAAAGCTTCCCCACTACCGAGGTTAAACTGACTGGCCTGTAGTTGCTGGGTTTATCCTTACACCCTTTTTTGAACAAGGGTGTAAGGTGTAAAGATAAACCCAACAATTTAGACCTTAGGAGGGGCATTTTTAAAATTTCTTTATGGGATGTGGGCGTCGCTGGCAAGGCCAGCATTTATTGCCCATCCCTATTTGCCCTTGAGAAGGTGGTGGTGAGCCGCCTTCTTGAACTGCTGCAGTCCGTGTGGTGAAGGTGCTCCCACAGCGCTGTTAGGGAGGGAGTTCCAGGATTTTGACCCAGCGACGATGAAGGATCGGCGATATACTTCCAAGTCAGGATAGTCTGTGACTTGGAGGAGAACTTGGAGGTGGTGGTGTTCCCATGCACCTGCTGCCTTTGTCCTTCTAGGTGGTAGAGGTCGCGGGTTTGGGAGGTGCTGCCGAAGAAACCTTGGTGAGTTGCTGCAGTGCATCTTGCAGATTGTACACACTGCAGTCACGGTACGCCGGTGGTGGAGGGAGTGAATATTTAAGGTGGTGGATGGGGTGCCAATCAAGCGGGCTGCTTTGTCCTGGATGGTGTTGAGCTTCTTGAGTGTTGTTGGAGCTGCGCTCATCCAGGCAAGTGGAGAGTATTCCATCACATTCCTTACTTGTGCCTTGTAGATGGTGGAAAGGCTTTGGGGAGTCAGTAGGTGAGACACTCACCACAGAATACCTCGCCTCTATCATGCTCTTGTTGTCACAGTATTTATGTGGCTGGTCCAGTTAAGTTTCTGGTCAATGGTGACCCCCAGGATGTTGATGGTGGGGTATTCGGCGATGGTAATACCGTTGAATGTCAAGGGGAGGTGGTTAGACTCTCACTTGTTAGAGATGATCATTGCCTGGCACTTCTGTGGCGCGAATGTTACCTGCCACTTATCAGCCCAAGCCTGAACGTCATCCAGGTCTTGTTGCATGAGGGCATGGACTGCTTCATTATCTGAGGAGTTGTGAATGGTGCTGAACACTGTGCTGTCATCAGCGAACATCCCCATTTCTGACCTTACGTTGGAGGGAAGGTCATTGATGAAGCAGCTGAAGATGATTGGGCCTAGGACACTACCCTGAGGAACTCCTGCAACGATGTCCTGGGACTGTGATGATTGACCTTCAACCACCACAACCATCTTCCTTTGTGCTAGGTATGACTCCAGCCAGTGGAGCGTTTTCCCCCCGATTCCCATTGACTTCAGTTTTACTAGGGCTCCTTGATGCCACACTCGGTCAAATGCTGCCTTGATGTCCAGGGCAGTCACTCTCACCTCACCTGTGGAATTCAGCTCCTTTGTCCATGTTTGAACCAAGGCTGTAATCAGGTCGGGAGCTGAGTGGTCTTGGTGGAACCCAAACTGGGCATCAGTGAGCAGGTTATAGCTGGGTCTGACCACTAGATGTGTAGCTTAATAATGTGGCTGAACAAGGAATTCCATTTGTTTAAACAGTGGCTTAGTTTGAGCTGGGCTGCGGTGATAATGGAAAAAAATAGCAAAGGTTGAGAATTGATTCATTTCTTGGGCTATGGGACTTGGGCCAGAGTATTTTTAGCAGCACTGTCACAGCACTAGAGGTGAAAGAGCCTAATAGACATTGTTCTATGCCTATTGATTTTTGCTCAATATTGTTGTAGTATTATTCCATTTAGTGGTGCGAGAGAATTATTAGTGACACACTGTAATGGAAGAAAGTTACACGTGGGCCTTCACTGGGGCTATACGCCTTGGCAATTGAAATTGGGCTGTGTGATATCAGTAACACTATTTAAAGAAAGGCGTTAAGTTGTATAAAATAAATGTTTTGATTTTTTTTGTTAAAACAGTGGAGGTTGGAATTTCATCTGTACATGTTAGTGTGTTTGTTACTAATCTCGAACAGCACAATTTTAATCTATTGTTGAACTGATATGTGATTTCACTATAACATTGACTGAAATAAAAATATTCACTCCATCACCTCTCAACAGATAACATGTAATTTAATACCTTTTCATATTTTCATTTGTAAGGTAAGCCATCTAATGGAATGTTCAATATAGTGATGCTTATTAATTAATTCTCCAATGCAACAACCATCTAATTTCTGTTAAATAAAGATATTTGATGAGTTTTGAATTCAAGAACTCATCAAACTACAGAGAATGTCAGTGTTTGACAGCTTCACAGAGCTGTCAAACGATGACAATTTATCTGTCAAAAATATTTTGACGGATGAAACGTCATACGCTGACGTTCTCTGTAACCGGCTTTCCCTTAATTGGCCTGCTAAGCCCACTGGGCGGGCTTAACAAGATCAATCAAAGGAAAATAGCGTGGGTTGGCCAGAAGTTGATGGAGGCGGGACTGAAACCCGACAAGTGGGAGTCCCGCCTCCAAAAGCTCCCCATTGGCAAAATCCAGCCCGACTTCAAAATGTTGTGTCGGAGAAATGCCATAAAAATTGTCTTAAATGTGTGTTCAAAATGTAGTCAGTGCTCAGACTGAATGCTAGGAAAGGAAAGGACTAATAGTAATTAAACCACGAAGGATAATACAAACAAAACATTCCTTACCAGGGACAGAAGATAAGCCTTCAAGACCATGGTCAGGAGATGGCTCATTAAAGGGGACGTGCCTTGTCCTGCATTGTCCAGACCTGAGTGAGGCCCTTTGTTAGGAAGTAAACAAGTGGCCTGTCATGTCTAGGTGCCAAAAATCGAAGATGTATTGACCGTAATGTCGTGCACCAATTCAACTGCTAGGAAGAAAATGAAATCCTTGATAATTTGGAAATATTTTCACCCCTGTGGCTTTGAGACAATTTTTGAACCAAACAGAATTGTTGAATGCTTTACAAACAGTAAGCTTGGATAACCATTGGCTGCAAAGTTTCAAGAGAGAAATGTCCACTGCTAGCTAATAGGTGATCATATTGCTGGGCGATGCTGCCAGTCATAAGGACATCACACTCACCACATGCCCACTTATACTTTCCGTTCCCCAATAGTAAAGCCTCTGGATTCTGGGGTCATTTGCAACTCTAAACCATTGGGTCACAAGCAATAAGTAGTGAGATGTGCAGAAGAAAATCACCCACTTATCTTGGATGTGAAATAAACTTTGTTTTGCAACCCCACCACATGGAATGAGGTGAAGGCAGAAATACTTGCCGACTGCTGGGGTCGCACCAGAATCCAACGTCTGACACCTTCTCCAGATGAACTGCACGTCATCAACCATCAAATGGCAGACAAGGCCAAAGACATTCACAATCAAGTGGCAGATCTAATTTTTTCTTTTGACGGTGCCATGTCTGCACAAGTTCTATTCACCCACACCAACCGAGGAGCCACTGGCAGACAACCAGATCGTACGTCCTTGTTTTCAAATCCCTCCATGGCCTCGCCCTCTCCCTATCTCTGTAACCTCCTCCAGCCCCCCCCCCCGCCCCGAGATCTCCTCCAATTCTGGCATCTGGCGCATCCCTGATTTTCATTGCTCCACCATTGGCGGCTGTGCTTTCAGCTGCCTCGGCCCTAAGCTCCCTAAACCTCTCCGCCTTTCTACCTCTCTCTCCTCCATTAAGACGCTTCTTAAAACCTACCTCTTTGACCAAGCTTCTGGTCACCTGTTCTAGTATCTCCTCATGTGGCTCGGTGTCAAACTTTGTCTGATTTACGCTCCTGTGACACGCCTTGGGACGTTTTACTACGTTAACGGTGCTAAATAAATGCAAGTTGTTGTTGTTGTCTTGTGCGTCAGCCCAAGGCCTATGCAACCATGTGACAATGGTGTTGAAGATGGTGATGATAATAGTACTGAGCCGCTGGTGGTGTCTGCAGCTGATGCCAAGGAAGCTTCATTAACCATGGAGCACTTAGCAGTGCAACGTCTGGAAGTATTTTTCACATTGGAGGATGCAGACATCATCACAATTCTCCAGGAGAAATGTTGCTGGGCGATGTAGACTCACCATAGGCAGAAAAGAATCCCAAACATCTTCATGAAGCTTGAATAGCAGCGTTCAAAGTTACAGATATCGTGTACTACATAGGAACATAGGAAGAACATAGAATTTCTGAGGGGGAGAGGTTAGCAGAGGTGACTGAAGAGTGGGTCAAAGAAGATGGGTTTTGAGAAGGTTTTTAAAAGAGGACAGAGAAATAGAGGGGTTTAAGGAAGGAGTTGAAGAGTAGGCCGAGGTGACTGAATGCTCTATAACTGACGGTGGGGCTTGGAGAAGGAGGGATGCACAGGAATCGAGAGTTGGGGGACTGGACGGTGCGGGAAGGGATGTATGGTTGAAAGAGGTAGTAGAAGTAGGGAGATGTGAGGCTTTTGAAGGCCAAGATTTTAAATTGTATGCTGTTGGGGATAGGAAGTCAGCAAGGATAGGTGTAATAGGCAAGCGGGACTTGGTATGGGACATGATGCAGGCAGATGCATTTTGGCCAAGTTGGAGTTTATGGAAGATGGGTAAAGGAAGGCCAACAAAGGGAGGAAAGGTTTAATCGAGGCTGGAAGTGACAAAAGTACGGATAAAAGTTTCAGTGGTGGGAGCACTGAGGTAGGAGCATTGTTGCAGGGGTGGAAGTGAGCAGTGCTGGTGAGAGAGAGGATGTGGCCTGTGAAACTCAGCTCAGGGTCAAACATGGCGCTGAAATTGTGCACCATTTTGTTCTGCTTGTGTGAGTGGCCAGGGAGGGTAATGGTATTCGTGGTAATGAAGCAGAATTGTGGCGGCTGCTAAATCAATAGCTCTTGACTTCCTGATGTTATATAAGATACAAAATTCTGAGGGGGCTTGACAGGGTAGATGCTGAGAGGTTGTTTCCCTTGGCTGGAGAGTCTAGAACTAGGGGGTACAGTCTCAGGATAAGGGGTCGGCCATTTAAGACTGAGATGAGGAGAAATTTCTTCACTCAGAGCGTAGTGAGTCTTTGGAATTCTCTACCCCAGATGGCTGTGGATGTTCAGTCATTGAATACATTCAAGGCTGAGATTTTTGGACTCTCAGGGAATCAAGGGATATGGGCTTCGGGCAGGAAAGTGGATTTGAGGTAGAAGATCAGCCATGATCTTATTGAATGGCAGAGCAGGCTCGAGGGGCCTGTATGGCCTACTCCTGCTTATATTTCTTATGATCTTATGTTCTTATGTGACTCATCCAGGATTTGGTGTCTTAGAGGGCAACCCAACCGAACCCAAGAGGTCGTGGAGTCTACAATTTTCATGTTGCAGTACATTACTGCTAATATTATTGGAAATATTCCATAACTATTGTATAGCTTTAAATGTCTAAGGGTTTACTGTAAATGTTCTTTTCAATATTTTTATAAAGTTCTTCAATACAACACGTTAGTGTTCTAGTTATTTAAAATTCAGTGTTTATCTTGAATTCAAGTAACTCTGCATATTTTCAGACAACAGGAAGTTAGGTTTACTTTTAAACCTGCACTGTGATCCTTGAATAAAATACGTGCACTGCTGGTGCTGCCCAGACCCTGATTTTAACTGGGGCTCTGTTTTCGACAAGTAAGTTTTGATGTCAGCTCAAAACTCACCCACTCCAGCAAAAGTAAGGCCCGGGTTTATTTTAACTCCCGGGACCTATTTAAGGGCCACCGGCCGATTTCCCGCCCGCTAACCCGGAATATTACTCTAAATTCTCTCTCTCTTAGGCAGTCCCTCGGAAGTTGAGGTAGAAGATCAGGGTGACTTGCTTCCACGCTAAAAATGAGTTCTCAGGAAACTGATGAGTCCAATGCGGGACCTACAGTCTCTGTCACAGGTGGGGCAGACGGTGGTTGAAGGGGCGGGTGGGTGGGGTGCTTGGGTTGACGTGCGCTCCTTCCGCTGTTTGCGCTTGGCTTCCGCTTGCTCCCGGCGAAGAGACTCGAGGTGTTCAGTGCCTTCCCGGATGCTTCTCTTCCACTTTCGCAGTCTTGGGCCAGGGATTCCCAGGTGTCGGAGGGGATGTTGAACTTTTTCAAGGAGGCTTTGAAGGTGTCCTTGAAGCGTTTCCTCTACCCACCTGGGGCTCTCCTGTCGGAGCTCTGAGTAGAGCGCTTGTTTTGGGAGTCTCGTATCGGGCATGCGGACAATGTGGCCCGTCCATAGGAGCTGATCGAGCATCACTGGTGTAGAACAAGGGGACCCAGGATCAAAATAGAGCAGGGTAATTTTAGGAGTGATATCAGGAATTTCTTCCTCACACAAAGAGTGATCAACATGTTGAACAAACTTCTAGATAGAACAGTGGAGGCAAGAACCCTGGAATCACTTAAGAAAGAATCAGATCCTGCACTGGGGCGAGGTTAGGATCCCTCTGAATGGATGAATCAAGATGGGCTGAATGGCCTTCTTCCCCTATATTAATTTTGTGACCTTGTGCGGGTGTCCTGTCTTCTTAAGCATCAAAGCTACTGTTCAATGCCTTCCAGCAGAGGGAACCAAAGAGACAGAATGTAGAATAGGAGCTACGTGGTCATAGTATATCACCTCAAAGCTTTTTACCTGATCCTGACCTGTGTCTGATACAGTTCTACTGCTGTCTTGTAGAAAGGACACTCACTAAGAAAGGACACTCACTAAGAAAGGACCTTCACACTAAGCAACAGAAGCCGGATTCCCTTCAGCCCCACAGTGGAGCACTGCTGCACCCTACAGGGAAAGATTAAAATTTACATGAGCTGCTAGGAGATTGCAGGCAGATCCTTTACTGTTCCTCTGATCTGAAGGGACTGGACAGCAACCTCCAACAGCCCGTTTCCTTGGATGCACTTTTTTTCTGTTGTCACTGACTCCGGTAAATAATATGAACATAGGAATTGCTAGATGATGAAAGACCAAGGCCCATCTAGTTTGCCTTCTACTATCCTGGTAGTCACATGATACAATGATAATTAAGGTTGTTGACTAATCATAGCAATCAATCTCTATCAATTAGTCTGCAACAGACTCAGACATGAGGCAAAGAAAACCCCAGTGTTGGAGAGCTTTGGGAACCATCGGTCCAAAGTCACATGTTCCTCCCAAGCGTGCTACGCTTACCACACGACATGTCTCAAATTATTCAGATACTATATCCCAAAATATTATTTTCTGAAAGAAAACAATCTAATTTGCATTTGAATTAATCAATACTAACTACTTCCACCGTCTCCTCAGGGAGTCAGTTCCGTAGATTCATCTTCAGCTGCTTCATCAATGACCTTCCCTCCATCATAAGGTCAGAAGTGGGGATGTTCGCTGGTGACTGCACAGTGTTCAGTTCCAATCGCAACACCTCAGAAAATGAAGCAGTCCATGCCCGCATGCAGCAAGGCCTGGACAACATTCAGGCTTGGTCTGATAAGTGGCAAGTAACATTCGTACCACACAAGTGCCAAGCAATGACTATCTTCATCAAGAGAGAGTCTAGCCACCTACCTTTGACATTCAACGGGATTACCATCACCAAATCCCCCACCATCAACATCTTGGGGGTCACCATTGACCAGAAACTTAATTGGACTAACCACATAAATACTGTGGCCACAAGAGCAGGTCAGAAGCTGGGTATTGTGCAGTGAGTGACTCACCTCCTGACTCCTCAAAGCCTCTCCACCACCTACAAGGTACAAGTTAGGAGTGTGATACTCTCCACTTGCCTGGATGAGTGCAGCTCCGAAAACACTCAAGAAGCTCGACACCATCCAGGACAAAGCAGCCCGCTTGATTGGCACCCCATCCACCACCTTAAACATTCACTCCCTCCACCACCAGCACACCATGGCTGCAGTGTGTACCATCTACAAGACGCCAAGGCTTCTTCGCCAGCACCTCCCAAACCCGCGACCTCTACCACCTAGAAGGACAAGGGCAGCAGGTGCATGGGAACACCACCACCTCCAAGTTCCCCTCCAAGTCACACACCATCCTGACTTGGAAATATATCACTGTTCCTTCATCGTCGCTGGGTCAAAATCCTGGAACTCCCTCCCTAACAGCACTGTGGGGGTACCTTCACCACACGGATTGCAGCGGTTCAAGAAGGTGACTCATCGCCACCTTCTCAAGGGCAACTAGGGATGGGCAATAAATTCTGGCCTTGCCTCAAACGCCCTCAAAAAAAATTGACCACTCGCTCACTGTAATGTTGTTTCCGCAGGGAAATGCTATGATGTTAATCGTGTGTCATTTACAATACACCGCCTGCTTGAGGCAGTTGCTTCGTGCCCACGCTAAGAATCTCCTAGCAAATGCGCCACTAGCACAAAGGCGGAGGAGACCCAGTACTATGAACCTCTGCTCCAATTTCCTCTGCCTCATGCCTAGGAACCTGGCGCAAACAGGGCATTAGGCAGAGGATAATGGGCTCCTTAACATCAATGAAGAGCTCAGAGGACAATCAACTCTTTGCTGACATTAATCAGATTAAAAATTAATTAAAAAAAGTTCACATTGCCCTGGATGCAGTTACA
The DNA here is from genome assembly GCA_030390025.1 of Squalus acanthias. Taxonomy (NCBI): domain Eukaryota; kingdom Metazoa; phylum Chordata; class Chondrichthyes; order Squaliformes; family Squalidae; genus Squalus; species Squalus acanthias. The sequence continues at coordinate 16,771,132 of CM059429.1, forward strand.
TTTTAGCTAGCGTAAGACTGCCGCGGTGTCAGATACTTTACTGAGGTGGTCCCACACCATTTTCCAAATTTAAAGAAAGAAAAACCTGCATTTATATAGCACCTTTCACAACCTCAGGACGTCCCAAAGTGCTTTACAGTCAACAAAGTACTTTTTTTTGAAGTGTAGTCACTGTTGTAATATAGGTAACACAGCAGCAATTTACACACAGCACGATCCCACAAACAGCAATGAGATAACGACCAGATCATTGTTTTTTTAGTGATGTTGGTTGAGGGATAAATATTGACCAGGACACTAGGTAGAACTCACCTGCTCTCCTTCAAATAGTGTCATGTGATCTTCTACATCCACTTGAGAGAGCAGACAGGACCTCGGTTTAACGTCTCATCCGAAAGACGGCACCTCCAAGAGTGCGGCATTCCCTCAGTACTGCACTGGAATGACAAGCGAAATTTTGTGCTTCAGGTACCTGGAGTAGGACTTGACCCCATGACCTTCTGGTGATAGTGCTGCCAACTGAGCCACGGATGACACCGTCAGGACTGTGGTGAGATTGTGCGAGTCTGGGGACCAGCAGCTGTAGAGTGCAAGGTGCAACCAGCAAGACTCCTCCTCTGGAATCTATTCGGGACCGTTTACTAGAACAATGGAGCTGAAGGTGCTGAAAATCTGCGCAGAAATCCCAGCAAATTATGGCGTGAGTGAATTACATGCCTTAATTTGTTAGGACTTCTGCTCCGCTCCAGCATTGCCACACAGCTAGAAGGACATTATAATAGCTCCGCCTTCATTAAAATCAATGGCGATCATGAATTTGCTGCATTTAAGCCATTCTTCACTCCACTGCCACTTCGACTGAAAGTAATGGTGCTGGAGACCAGACAGCGGCCTGATATATGGACTTGTATCTGAGGAAACAGGTTGTATCGAAAGAGAAAACAAAACAAGTAAATTGAGTTCAACAATTTCAGATCATAATCTCTGCCCCTATCCTTTTTTTTCCATTTTTTTTTTCTCTTTCCCACATGGCAGCCGTCTTTCATTCTGCCAGTGCCATTTACACTTTATCTAGAGCCATCTTTTGTTTCTTAACTTGTCCCATTACCATCTCCTTTTGCTTTGCACCATCTCTTTATCTCCCTTAATGTCTCTTCATCTCTCCTGCCTTCCATCCTATCACAGACCTTCCCTTTTGTTCTTTCCTCCCCTCCCTCCTTTCCCTGCCCCCTGCACTTGCTTAAAAACCTGTTCCATCTCCAGCTTTTTCCAGTTCTGACGAAGGGTCATCGACCTGAAACGTTAACTCTCTTTCTCTCTCCACAGATGCTGCCTGACCTGCTGAGTATCTCCAGCATTTTCTGTTTTTATTTTAAGTAAATTGATGTACTGGTAACAAAATGGTTCCAATATTAACAATGTGAAAATGGCGAAAGTGTGAATTAAAGCCAATTAATACGAGAGAACGTGAATTCTAATGGGACAAGGCTGCTGTCATGAGCAAGTGTGAGTCCCAAGGCGATGCACAGAGGCTTTACAAATCTCAATTGTAACTTCATTTGTTAGTTGCCTTGACTGCAAATACCCGCACCATATAGCGATGGCCGTTTACCTTGAGACAGGATGAGAGCTGCCTGCTTAAATTCGCAATATCTGGTGTCGGTGTATGTAGAAAATCATGATCTCTCCGTGCTTTACATGTTCAACTAGTCAGTGACCATCTCAGGTGACGTGAGCTGGCATTAAAACGTCGGGTACTTTGCAATTTAAAAAAATCAGTCAGTACAGTAAAATCTTCGTAGTACAACATGACAGCACAAAGTAGACTTTTAATTGTTTTGTATAATTCTGCTGATTGTTGTTAAATAAAACAAAAAAGGGGATTGGTCCACAAACCAATAAAGGGGATTGGTCCATAAACCAATAAAGGGGATTGGTCCACAAACCAATAAAGGGGATTGGTCCACAAACCAATAAAGGGGATTGGTCCACAAACCAATAAAGGGGATTGGTCCATAAACCAAAAAAAGGGATTGGTCCACAAACCAATAAAGGGGATTGGTCCATAAACCAATAAAGGGGATTGGTCCACAAACCAATAAAGGGGATTGGTCCATAAACCAATAAAGGGGATTGGTCCATAAACCAAAAAAAGGGATTGGTCCATAAACCAATAAAGGGGATTGGTCCATAAACCAATAAAGGGGATTGGTCCATAAACCAATAAAGGGGATTGGTCCACAAACCAATAAAGGGGATTGGTCCATAAACCAATAAAGGGGATTGGTCCATAAACCAATAAAGGGGATTGGTCCACAAACCAAAAAAAGGGATTGGTCCATAAACCAATAAAGGGGATTGGTCCACAAACCAATAAAGGGGATTGGTCCACAAACCAATAAAGGGGATTGGTCCATAAACCAATAAAGGTAATGTTTCGACTGCTCCTTCATCCTCTGGTTCCGAGTCACTTTGGTGGCGGGATCAATACATTGGCCATTGGCCTCGCCACTTCTGATTCGCTGCTATGCCATTGACTTAGTGGATAAAAAATCAGAGGAGTGTAAAACCAGCAGTCGTTCGGCAATCGCCTGTTTGTCAGCAAAATTTCCTCCTTTTGCATGAGAAAGAATTTCCTGACGTCACTCCCAAGATGACCCTTCTCTAGTTTGAACGTTATGCCTCTTTGTCCTACATCCACAGTTTAATTTATAGTAATATTCCGGATAAACTTTATTGTTTTAGCAATCTTATATCCTTTTATAAGATCAACTCTTCAACTGCCTCCTTTCCAGTCTGAAAAGCCCAAATAGCTGATTTTAACTTTCGGCAGTGGTTGAAAACTGGTGGGGGCACATCAGATCTCAAGCCTTTGATACACCTGAAGAAACTGACCTTCGACTTAGTTGGCTGCAACTCCATGATTCCCACTGGAGAGGGGCACGCCAGTGGCGCACTTGTCTCTGCTTCTGGCTATAAAGATCCCTGTTGCAGTGGCTTTAACGGGAAAACATAGAGGTGTTTTGGAGATGCTCTTGCATGACCTGTCATGGTTTCAAAAGCCAAAAGACGTTAGTTCACTACTTTAGACACAGTTCCTCTAATTGCGGGTGCTGCGGAATGTGGAATTTCTGCTCTGTCCCTGACATTGCGCACTTTTCTTTCATGACCTGGCCCACAAATCATGCTCCATTATCACTACCTTGATCTCCTCACCTTGAAAGAATTTGTTCCACAAGTACTTCCGCAGTAGTGAGCGTGCTGGTGTCGCTATAAGCTGATAAAAAAACTAATATAGCATGTCTTTTTATTCAGCAATTCAATGTGGCAAATAGAAGTAAGGGATTAATTACTTGTTCACTGTGGGTAAAAAAAACCCTTGGGGTCGGGGAGGAGTCAGGCTGCACAATAGCAGTTTCAGATGTGCTGCTAAATCATTAAAAAAAAGTGCTTTGAAAGGAACCTCTTTGTGCATTATAACAGTAATATAATGTAAATTACAGTCAAAATAAATCCGTACCAGGCATCTTTAAATAAAAAAATATAAAGCCAAACACTTTTATGAAAGCACTAAGATTGTCCTTAAATCTTTCATATTCTGAGGGCACAATCTTAAATTGAAATGAACATACTTTTAACAACCACATTCACGCTCTCATCGCAACTCCAGGTACCTTAATCACACTCAAAAAGTCAAGTCTTGCTCACATCCACCTTAAAACATTGATTCCTTGTCATGGGTTGATTAACTCAAAAGTGCCAATTTTTATGTAACAATCCCAAGTTGCGAGCTAGAGATTGTTCACACAATTTACACAAATAGTTTTCTAAAGTGGTCACAAATAGAAAAGTAATATTCATAATTTGATCATTTGGTCAGACACTCGGCCTGTAAATTTCAGTTTTCAAACCCCAAACCAGAAGAACTCAATATCACAAAAACAATATATTTGTAGCACATACCGAGAAAACAATTAAGAAACATAAGACAGCATCTGAAAATGCTGGAAACACTCAGCAGGTCGACCCTCGACCCAAAACGTTGACTCTGTTTCTCTCTCCTCGATGCTGTTTGACCTGCTGAGTGTTTCCAGCACTTTCTGTTGTTATTTCAGATTTCCAGCATCCGCAGTATTTTGTATAAGACAGCATCTACTCATAGAAAAATGCTGATCAAAATGCTTATATTACTCCTAATAGCAACGACAGGGACTACAGAGGGTTAAACTGCTTTTAGTTCTGTGACACACTGCAGCATGAAACAGCAGAAAGTAACGCACACATTTAAAGAGACAGTACATGAAACACAAAAGAAAGTCTGCTAGTCTTTTACTTCAATCCTGTTTTCTCACAACAGTTTTAATCTCTGATAGTTGCAGTGGGCTTTCCAATTGCTTTCTGTTCCTAAATCTGCTCTTAATTTTCATGTAGCTAACAAAGGAATTTTTATATAACTGCTTTACAGCCTTTGTTTGCTGTGAATGGGCTAATACAAACTCCTCAACCTCCTGCACAATTTCTTGACTCCCTCTCTGCTGTACAAAGGAAGGGATGCAATGGCATGGCGTACACAAGGAAGGGCGCGTCAGAGGTCCCAGTAAATTTATTGGTAGCTGAACCATTACAAGTGCCTCTCTCACTCTTGCAACTCACAGACCATCTTTACACCTCTCACATTGTCCCTTTTCATTCTCAGTTTTGAGACGGTCCCTTTCTACAGAAACTTTAAATGCCTCTGAACAAGCTACTGCTGCTTGTTGCTCAACTATTTTATCTTTAAATTGTTGGATTTCCTTCTCCAGTGCTTCTATTTCTTACAGTTTCTGTTTATTTTCGTTTTCCTTTAACTTATTCATTAAACATTTAACTCCGTGTGGCCTCAGTCCTGCCCTTCTGGGAAACATCCTTCAACTGCCAACTCTTTCTTAAAGCCTTTATTTGTTGCAGACAGGGTTATGACTACAGTAAACAATCCTTATCTTATGGCAGGCATGGTCCCATCTTGAAATAACAACAGAAGATGCTGGAAGCACTCAGCAGGCCAGGCAGCATCCATGGTGAGAGAAACAGAGTTAATGTTTCAGGTCTGGGACCCTTCATCAGAACTGGAAAAGGTTAGAGATGTAACAGATTTTAAACAGGTGCAGAGGCAGGGAGAGGGGGAAAGGGAAGGGAGGAAGGAACTGAAGGGTAGGAGGCAGGAGAGATCAAATGTTGAAAATGGGGATGGCAGAATCATAAACAGTCTGAAAAATGGGGGCAGGGGTTATAGTCTGAAATTGTTGAACTCAATGTCGAGTCCAGAAGGCTGTAAAGTGCCTCATCGAAAGGTGAGGTGCTGTTCCTCGAGCTTACGTTGAGCTTCATTGGAACAGTGTAATAGGCCGAGGACAGAGAGATCAGAGTGGGAGTGGAGCGGAGAATTAAAGTGACAGGCGACTGGAAGCTCGGGTTACCCTTACGGACTGAACGGAGGTGTTCCGCAAAGCGGTCACCCAATCTGCGTTTGGTCTCCCCAATGTAGAGGAGACCGCATCGTGAGCAGCGAATACAGTATACTAAATTGCAAGAAGTACAAGTAAATCGCTGTTTCACCTGGAAGGGGTGTTTGGGGCCCTGGACAGTTGTTTGGATTCACTCAAAAAGTCCTTCTCAAGTATTTCCCCCAATAACTCTCTCATGGGGGTCCACCACCATGCCTTGCAAAATACTGGGCTACGTACTCCTCTAATTTACTCATTGTTCAAATATCCAAGGAACTAGTTTATCGCTTCTACTGTCTTATCAAATCAGAGCTGGCCAACCCCTGATTCAATGTTCAAACAACTACTAGTCTGAGCTCCTGGCTGACTCGCCAAGCTGTTGGATAATTCCTTTACCTATTAAACAGTTTTGTACAACTAGAGACAGTAATATGTTTGATAATTCACTTAATTTATTATTGTCAAAACATTCATCTTAAACACCCCAAACACCCACACAGAGTAATGCACATTAGCCCCAAACCCAAACTTACATGCATGGATATTAATGAGGACCCATAAAGATGCCTTCTCCAAACCTGTTCACGCCACAGGGTCTCAAATTCAGCAAAGGTCTTTCTTTCTTTCCTAACTCAGTAAGAACTTGGCATCTCTTTATACCATTTTATTTTATGGTCTTCTTCCTGTCAGCCATGGCTCAATGGGTAGTACTCTCACCCGAGTCAGAAAGTTGTGGGTTCATAGTCCCACTCCAGAGACTTGCGCACAAAAATATAGACTGACACTCCAGTGCAGTGCTGAGGGAATGCTGCACTGTCGGAGGTGCCGTCTTTTGGATGAGACGTTAAACCGAGGCCCCGTCTGCTCTCTCAGGTGGATGTAAAAGATCCCACGGCACTATTTCGAAGAAGAGCAGGGGAGCTATCCTCAGTGTTCTGGCCAATATTTATCCCTCAATCAACATAACAAAAATGGATTATCTGGTCATTATCACATTGCTGTTTGTGGGAGCTTGCTCTGCGCACTTGGCTGCCGTGTTTCCTACATTACAACAGTGACTACACTTCAAAAGTACTTCATTGGCTGTAAAGCGCTTTGGGATGTCCTGAGGTTGTGAAAGGTTCTATATAAATGCAAGTCTTTCTTTCTTTTTGTTGGATGCAGCCCTATCTAATGCTTTATGACCACCCAGTTGCTCAAACTGATTTGCCAATCAGAGATGAGGCCCCATGTCTTTTTACACCATACCGTTACTTCCTATCATTGCTTTTCCCCGAGCCATAGCTTTGTTTTAACCAACCTTTGATGCATGCTTTATAGCAGCATGTTGCCTTTTATATTGTTATGATCTCCTGCCATTGCACTACACCTTGCTGCAATGAAAAGCCTGTGTTTTAAAAGCTTATGTGTTATCAGCATCATTGAGGGGACAAGACAAATTTTTTGAGAACACGATTTAAACCAATTCTGTCTAAAGTACTGTTTTGTATTTGTTAGAAATAAAAGTAATGTAAAAACATATCAATATTCCTACAATCCCCTCTCACCCTCTATCTCCCTAAGGCCAAGAGAATTCCCAAGGGAAGGCCTATGCTAGCCATAGGGTACTGGTCCTTATTTTAGGCAGACTATCTTGAATGGTAGGGGAAATCAACAAGATCCAATCCAAACAGAATCGGAGACACCCAAAGTGCAATGTCAAAGTAGGCAAAAAAGCCCTAAAAGCAAGCAGTCATGAATCACAGCAAAGGCCAGCCAGGACAGCTCGAACAGATTGCTGCTGGCTGTATGCCTGAAGAATTTTATCTTCTTCCAGTTCTTAAAGGTGTACAGTGCTGCCATTGTACCAAAGACGCAACACATCGGATTTCCAGCAGTTGCCAAGACACTCCCTCCCCAACACGTGCCACCATCCATGGACCTAAAGGTATTATTGAGGCTAGAGCCACGGAGCAGGCTCCTGCACCCCCAGTGCTGCCCTGATGGAAACCCCAAGGTAGTGCGTTTAAAAAGCAAATTGGTCACCAGGCCTCTGGCCTTGGGTTTTCCTGGTCTGCTGTACCCAGTCCTTCTGCTGCCGGTCAAAAGTAACGGAATTCCAGCCCCTTAGTTACAAGGTGAAGTGTTACACATGAAAATATCAAGTTCAAGAGATCCCAGACAGCCTGCAGATTAAATCCACCTTTTTAAGGTTACTTGAGTGCGGACTGTCCTGTAGGCTGTTATACCAGCGTCCTGACACCAGTGAGTGTTTTAAACTGCTTTAATAGTGCTGCGCTGGTGCCACTGGCTCCTGGTGGTGAGTCTCACGCTAATAGCCTACATCCTGGCATCAGTGCTGTGATGCACCTGTCCATGACCTTTGACACTGACCCTGCCAAAGTTTGTGGAGTCAGTGGGAGGCCTCTTAATTTAAATACCCTGGGCAGACATCTGTGTTCTCCAGAGAAAGATGAAAGAACTTGCATTTATACAGCGCCTTTCACAACCGCGGGACGTCCCAAAGCACTTTACAGCCAATTAATTACTTTAGAACTGTAGTCACGGTTGTAATGTTGGAATCGCAGCAGTCAATTTGCGCACAGCAAGGTCCCACAAACAGGAATGTGATAATGACCAGATAATCTGTTTTTAATGATGTCAGTTGAGGGATAAATATTGGCCGGGACACTGGGGATAACTCCCCTGCTCTTCTTCAAATAGTGCCATGGGATCTTTTACATCCACCTGAGAGGGCAGACGGGGCCTCGGCCTCCACCTCGACCTCTGACAGTGCAGCACTCCCTCAAGTCTCTGGAGTGCAACTGGAACATAAGAACATAGAAATAGGAGCAGGAATAGGCCACTTGGCCCCTCGAACCTGCTCCGCCATTCAATAAGATCATGGCTGATCTTGGGCTCAAAGCCACTTCCCCGCCCGCTCCCCATAACCCTTCACTCCCTTATCTTGCAAAAATCTGTCTATCTCCACCTTAAATGTATTTAATGACCCAGCCTCCATGGCTCTCTGGGGCAGAGAATTCCACAAATTTATGACCCTCTGAGAGAAGAAGTTCCTCCTCATCTCAGTTCTAAAAGGGCGACCCTTTATTCTGAGACTGTGCCCCTGAGTTCTAGATATCCCCATTAGGGGAAACATCCTCTCTGCATCTACCCTGTCGAGCCCCCTCAGTATCTTATATGTTTCGATAAGATCACCTCTCATTCTTCTAAATTCCAATGAGTATAGGCCCAACCTGCTCAACCTTTCTTCATAAGTCAATCCCCTCATCTCTGAAATTAACCTAGTGAATCGTCTCTGAACTGCCTCCAATGGAAGTATATCCTTCTTTAAATAAGGAGACCAAAACTGTATGCAGTACTCAAGGTGTGGTCTCACCAATACCTTGTACAGTTGTAGCAGGACTTCCCTGCTTTTATACTCCAACCCCCTTGAAATAAAGGCCAACATTCCATTTGCCTTTTTGATTACTTGCTGTACCTGCATGCTAACTTTTTGTGTTTCATGCACAAGGACCCCCAGGTCCCTCTGAACTGTAGCATTTTGTAATCTCTCTCCATTTAAATAATAGTTTGCTTTTTTATTTTTCCTGCCAAAGTGGATAACCTCGCACTTTCCCACATTATACTCCATCTGCCAAATGTTTGCCCACTCACCTAGCCTGTCTATATCCCTTTGCAGATTCTTTGAGTCCTCTGCACAACTTGCTTTCCCACCCATCTTTGTATCATCTGCAAACTTGACTACATTACACTCGGTCCCTTCATCCAAGTTATTAATGTAGATTGTAAATAGTTGGGGCCCCAGCACCGATCCTTGTGGCACCCCACTAGTTACCATTTGCCAACCAGAAAATGACTCATTTATCCCGACTCTCCACGACCTTGGGACACAGAGGCGTGAGTGCTACTAACTAAGCCACGGCTAACAACAAAGCCAACATGCCATATTGGTTAATAGTCTTCCTGGCCGATGCCTGCGGGGGACCACCATGTCGGGAGGCAGCGTTACTGACACAGCATTAAAGCACAACGTAAATGCACCTTAACTGTCTGTGGAGCCGGTAGTATAACTCAGTGCTACCGGATTACCTCACTCAGTTACCAGTGCCCAGTGCCTGAGGTAGAGAGGGGCCATCAGCTTCCATAGTGGTCAGTACTTTCTGAATTGCTTTAGAAATAGAAACCGGTTAAGCAAAGCCATGATCTTAAAATTCTCATCCTTGTTTTCAAATCCCTCCATGGCCTCGCCCCTCCCTATCTCTGTAACCTCCTCCAGCCCCACAACCCGCCAAGGTTTTTAAAAATTCATTCGTGGGATGTGGACATCACCGGCAAGGTTAATTGCCCTTGAGAAGGTGGTGGTGAGCTGCCATTTCAGAGGGCAGTTAAGAGTCAACCACATTGTCGTGGGTCTGAAGTCACATATCGGTCAGACCAGGTAAGGACAGCAGATTTCCTTCCCTAAAGGACAGTAGAGAACCACATGGGTTTTTAACGACATGGTCACCATTACTGACACTAGCTTTTTATTCCAGATTTATTTAATTATTTGAATTTAAATTCTCCAGCTGCCGTGGTGGGATCTGAACTCAAGGCTCTGGATCATTAGTCCAGGCCTACTGAATTACTAGTCTAGTAACATAACCACTATATTGCCATACCCCTTATCTGTTCCCCTCTAATTCTGGCCTCTTGCGCATCCCCGATTTTAATCACTCCACCATTGGTGGCCGTGCCTTCAGTTGCCAAGGCCCTAAGCTCTGGAATTCCCTCCCAAAACCTCTCCGCCTCTCTACCTCTCTTTCCTCCTTTAAGACGCTCCTTAAAACCTACCTCTTTGAGCAAGCTTTTGGTCACCTGCCCTGTATCTCCTTATGTGGCTTATTGTTTTATAACGCTCCTGTGAAGCACCTTGGGACGTTTTACTATGTTAGAGGTGCTATATAAATACAAGTTGCTGTTGTTATTGTTGTGCAGTGAATCGAAATAGAAAAATGATAGCCCAGCGAGGACAGGTATGTCTTGGCCACATCTAATTAAGGAAGGAGCTGTAGGCGGTGAACAGATAGTTTACCACATGAAAGCTTGTCCGCACCTGTGGCAATATCAGAAAGCATATGAGTGTTGCCCAATACATGAGTATGCAATTTTTAAGTTTAAATGAGGCGTGTTATGCTGCAGGCACCAGCCGATAGTTTGGTCCGGATACTGTAACGGGTATAAATGTGTCTGACCCGACCCGGTGACTCTTTCAATCCCAAATAAACGATGGAAGAACTTCTGTTTCTGGGTTTTGTTGCAGCTGTTGCGGCCGCAGGTCCCGTTGGGCGATACCCCGGGTGAGAAATGTCCCTGGATGTGCCGTGAAAGCGACGGAGGCGGGAAATTCTGCCGCACATACTAAATCTGACATTTATACTTTTTTGTTGAAAGGGATAAAGTTTTGCGTCTGAAACCTGAAAATGAACAGCACCTGCAGTTTATCAGGAACGTGGCCCGCACTGTGGAGGTATGATTTCCTGTTGCTAGTTAACGCACTGATTTAAGTTCGATTAAATGAAACTATTAATTGTGTTATTGATGTGCACGCAGATTGATTTTTGGCAGCCACATTCTGTCGAGCTGGTGACTACCAACAGGAGTGTGGATTTCAGGATTGGTGCTGATTGGGCTTCGGATGTTCAGACTGGGCTGGAGGAGATTGGATTGAAATATGAGTCAGTTTCAGATCCTGTATTAACATTCACCAAACATTATAATCATATCATTTGTACCTTTTTTATAAAAGAAGAAAATAATTTTTTATTTTGCGCAGGGTATTAACTGAGAACCTGCAGATCTTAATCGAGAACCAGTTTGACCGAAAGGAGCCACGAGCTGTCAGCTACGATTATGAAAGTTATCATAACTGGGATCAGGTAAAATTAAAAAATGTGTTTGTAACTTTTTTTTTAAAACGTGCACAGTCGGGTGTTAGAACTTTGCCAGTCATAGGGACATAGGAGCAGGAGTAGGCCATTCAGCCCCTTAAGCCTGTTCTGCCATGCGATTAGATCTGTATCATAACTCCATCTACCCGCCTTGGTTCCTGTCTTAGTGCAAACCTGCCCAGTCTGTTCTCGTTCACCTTCTCCAGCTGCCCGACAGCAGAAATTAACTGCCAGGAATGAAATGGACGCTAGGTACGACCGTAATCTGTTAATATAGTTTACATTCCCGGCTGTTTCAGCTCATGTTGATAATCACAATAATAAGTTTGCTCTTGGAATAAACCAAGAAAATCTATCCAGCCATATCAATCCGACCTGACTCTAGTGTTGAATGTATACATGAACTATGCCTTACATAAGTCACTGCACTTTTGTATGAAGTGCTCTGAGATCTTTCCCACAGACCTAATAATGATGACGTTAATAAAAAAGAAAGACTAGAATTTATAACATGGCCTCAGGATGTCACAAAGCACTTTGTGTATTAAGCACTTTTGAAGTGTAGTCATTGTAATGTAGGAAATGCAGCAGCCAATTTGCACACAGCAAGCTCCCACAAACAGCAATGAAATAAATGAGCAGATCATCCATTTTAGGTGTTGGTGGACGGATAAATGTTAACCAAAACACCGGGAGAACTCCCCTGCTCTTCTTCGAATTGAAACACGGCATCTTTTATGTCCACCTGAGAGGGCAGATGGGGCCTTCAGTTTAACATCTCATTCAAAAGACATCTCCCACAGTGCAGCACTCCCTCAGTGCAGCACGGGAGTGTCAGCCTGGATTACGTGCTAGAGTCGCTGGTGTCGGACTTGAATCCACAACCTTCTGACGCAGAGGCAAGAATGCTACCCACTGAGCCACAGCTGACACCTTCTGAAGAGCTGCCCATGGCACATCACGGATAAGATAAACTGATCTAAACCGGGAAGGGAGAGATTAGAAGTAGTGGCTGAAAGCTTGGTCGAAGAGACAATGTTGAGAAGGATTTTACATGAGATGAGAGAGGTGGCGAGGTTTAGCGAGGGAATTGCAGAGTAGGACCCTGCTGACTGAAGGTTCTGCCACCAATGGTGGGGAGAAGGCATGGGAGAAAACATTCAAATGGCCAGAGTCCAAGGAAGGGCGTTTTCGGCAGAGGATGTGGGTCTGGAGGAGATTTCAGAGATAGGGTGGGGTGGGCCATGGAGGGATTTAACGAAAAGGATGAAGATTCTAAATTGAATATGTTGGTTGATGGGGAGATAAGGTACATCAATCAGTACGGGAGTAATGGGCTTAATGGATAGAATGTGTTCACAAGTTTTCTTTTTACCAGCAATGGTGATACATCCAAAATAATAAAAATAAATCCAGTGACTGTTAAGGTTTGATAATCAATTGTAGATTGAATCCTGGACTGCTAACATCGCTGATGAAAACCCAAGCCTCATTTCTCGGTTCGAAATTGGAAGGAGCTACGAGGGACGAGGCATCTATCTCCTCCGGGTAAGATTACTTGTGCTATATTTCATTATCGTTGTGATAGTTTCTGATCTCTTCGTCCCACCCTGTTGATTTGTGCCAGGAGACTCATGTTTTACGAAAGCTTGATAAGGTTTAGCAGTTACACTGATAATGCAGCCTAACAGTATGATGGTGTCCGCCAATCTCTTCTTAAAGGTCGGCAAGAAAACAGGTTCTGAGAAACCTGCCATCTTCATGGACTGTGGAATCCATGCCAGGGAGTGGATTTCTCCAGCATTTTGCCAGTGGTTCGTGAAAGAGGTTAGTAGTGAAACCTCACCTATTTCAGTTATGGGATTTACTTACAGATACTTTCTTACAGAGATCGAGAAACATACCCAGGTAACATTTAATAAAATGGCTTATACATTCCACAGGCTATTAGAACTTATGGAACGGGTTCTACCCTGAACACTCTTGTCAATGAGCTGGATTTTCTGCTTGTTCCTGTTATAAATGTAGATGGTTATGTCTATAGTTGGACCAAGGTAAGTAGCAGATGCTTTGTGTAAAGTATTTTGTAGTTAACTGTTTCAGCTGGGTTGGACTGCCTTCGCCTAATTCCATTCCTATCTACAAAAGCAAAATACTGCGCATACGGGAAATCTGAAATAAAAACAGGAAATACTGGAAATACTCAGCAGGTCAGGCAGCATCTGTGGAGAGAGAAACAGAGTTAACGTTTCAGGTCGATGACCTTTCCACTATCCAATCGTAGCCAGAGAATCTCCTGCAATGGCTTCTCTTCCCACTGCCACACCATTACCTATGGAGCCTCCCAATGATCTAACCTTGGCCTCCTCCTATTTCTCATCTACCCCTCGGCGACATCATCCGAAAACACAACATCAGATTACACATATATGCTGATGACACCCAGTTCTACCTCCCCACCACCTCTCTCGAATCCTCCACTGCCTCTGATTTTGTCTCGCTGCTTGTCCAACATCCAGTATTGGATGAGCAGAAGCTGTTCCTCAAATTAAGTATTGGGAAGACCAAAGCTATTGTCTTTGGTCCCCACCACAAACTCTGTTCCCTAGCCACTGACGCTGTCCCCCTCCCTGGCCACTGTCTGAGGCTGAACTGGGCTGTTCGTAAACTTGCCGTCCTGTTTGACCCTGAGCTGAGCTTCCGACCCCATATCCTCTCTGTCACCAAGACTGCCTACTCCCACCTCCGTAACATCGCCCGCCTCCACCCCTGCCTCAGCTGATTTGCTGCTGAAACCCTCATTCATGCCTTCCGCCCTCCCTAAACTGGTCCAGCTAGTTTTGTAACTTTTAGCTGATGTTGCAATAATAAAGCTGTGGAAAAATCAGTCATTTGTTACAATTGGGCTTGTTACCAACATCCAACGGTGTTGTACAGAATTTTTTTACAGTTAAAATGATACACAGAAGCAAAACGAAAGCGGAGTTACCAAACAGCACAGAAACCAAGCCTGTACTACATTCAGCTGGGTTGACTTTTTTTATAAATGAATCTATAGTTCTTACAGCTTTTCTTAGTAACTTCTTAGAAAGTCACATTCTCTGGTGACATATATTTCATGGGAAAAAACTACCTCTTTGACCAAGCTTTTAGTCACCTGTCCTAATAGCTCCTTCTTTAGCTCGGTGTCAATTTTCATCTGCTTAGGTTCCTTAGACCATTTTACTACATTAAAGGCACTATATAAATGCAAGTTGTTGTTAAAATTATTTGTTTTTGCTCCACATGAGACTCCTCCCACCCTACTTCATCTAAACTTCTAGCATATCCTTCTATTCCTTTCTCTCTCATGTGTTTATCTAGCTTCACCTTAACTGCATCTATCCAAATATATATTACTATTTTCCAACTGATCTAACATCTCATTGGCCCGTAATTTCCGATAGGAGGCTTCCTGCGTGCGGATGCCTCCTATCGGGAAAAAAATCTACGCTCTTACCTGAGGGCTTCCGAGGTCCGGACACCTCCGCTCCTGGGCCTCTCCACAGTCGAAATGCGCAGGGCCCACGTATCCTGGGGGTGCAGGCAGTTCGCAAGCGTCCCTGGGATCACGTGGGCCAGGCCAGCCATTGAAAGAAGGGAATCTCCCTTCATACTTTTGACAGATAGACCTGTCAAATATATGAATGGAGATCACCCCAAAAACACAGTCAAACATTAAATACATTTTTAAAAAACCATCACGTTTTTAAAATGAGTTAAAATTACATTAAATTAAATATTTTAAAACAAAAATTTAACTTTTTGAAAAAAAAATTAAAGTTTTTTTACGGGGCTAAAAATAAACTTATCTTTTTTAAAAATATTTAAAAATTATAAATGAGTGAACATTTTTTATTTTTTTAACTTTTTTCAACTCTTATGAGTAAGGCCTGCTTTTTACCAGGCGTAAGATTTCTAAGGGTTTTCTGCGGGCGGAGGTTCTCCAGAAAGCGGAACTATCTGCCGGCAGAGGCCCTTCTCCATGCCTGAAACCGGCATTTCCGATGTCCCTACGGATGTGTACACAGCTCGTACACACCCGTAGGCATCGGAAAATACGGTCCATAATTTCCTGTCCATTTGCCTCACTTTCCCTTCTCCTCTCCTAAAGCAGTTGACTGCTAGCTGGGTTACGAGTCCGCAGGGGCTGGTGGATCTTCAGTTCCACAGTCACAAATAATGGGACACAGTTAATGGAATAGAAATACTGTTCAGGTCTCTTTGGGTGAAGGGGCTCCTCAGGCCAATTTTGCAGATAGCCAGTTTCCAACCTCCCTAATGAACAGCGTCCCGCCAGGGGACAAGGATCTAGCTCTGGGACTTCAGTTCTCTTCATATGAAAAACATGGGCCGGGAACTTCTACGGGGCTTCTGCTCCCCCGTCGTAACTCACCACAAAATACTCAGCCTCTGATCCCGCTCTTGTTGCCGCAGTCTTTATGTGGCTGGCCCAGTTAAGTTTCTGGTCAATGGTGACCCCCAGGATGCTGATGGTGGGGGATTCGACAATGGTAATACCATTGAATGTCAAGGGGAGGTGGCTAGACTCTCTCTTGTTGGAGATGGTCATTGCCTGGCACTTGTGTGGTACGAATGTTACCTGCCGCTTATCAGCCCAAGCCTGAATGTTGTCCAGGTCTTGTTGCATTATCTGAGGAGTTGCGAATGGACCTGAACACTGTGCAGTCATCAGCGAACATCCCCATTTCTGACCTTATGTTGGCGGGAAGGTCATTGATGAAGCAGCTGAAGCTGGTTGGGCCTAGGACACTGCCCTGAGGAACTCCTGCAGTGATGTCCTGAGGCTGAGATGATTGGTCTCCAACAACCACAACCATCTTCCTTTGTGCTAGGTATGACTCCAGCCAGTGGAGAGTTTTCCCCCTGATTTCCATTGACTTCAATTTTACTAGGGCTCCTTAATGCCACCCTCGGTCAAATGCTGCCTTGATGTCAAGTGCTGTCACTCTCACCTCACCTCTGGAATTTCAGCTCTTTTGCCAATGTTTGGACCAAGGCTGTAATGAGGTCTGGTGCTGAGTGGTCCTGGCAGAACCCAAACTGGGCATCCGTGAACAGGTTATTGGTGCCGCTTGATAGCACTGTCGACGACACCTTCCATCACTTTGCTGATAATTGAGGGTAGACTGATGGGGCGGTAATTGGCCGATTGGATTTGTCTTGCTTTTTGTGGACAGGACATACCTGGGCAGTTTTCCACATTGTCGGGTAGATGCCAGTGTTATAGCTGTACTGGAACAGCTTGGCTAGAGGCACGGCTAGTCCTGGAGCACAAGTCATCAGCACGATAGCTGGGATGATGTCGGGGACAATAGCCTTTGCTGTATCCAGTGCGCTCAGCCATTTCTTGAGATCACGCAGAGTGAATCGAATTGGCTAAAGACTGGCTTGTGTGATTTTGGGGACCTCAGGAGGAGGTCGGGCTGGATCATCCGCTCGGCACTTCTGGCTGAAGATGGTTGCAAACGCTTCAGCCTTGTATTTTGCACTCACGTGCTGGGCTCCACCATTATTGAGGATGGGGATGTTCCTGGAGCCTCCTCCTCCCGTTAGTTGATTAATGGTCCACCACCATTCATGACTGGATGTGGCAGGACTGCAGAACTTTGATCTGATCTGTTGGTTGTGAGATCGCTTAGCTCTGTCTGTAACATGCTACTGATCCTGTTTAGCATGCATGTAGTCCTGTGTTGTAGCTTCACCAAGTTGGCACTTCATTTTTAGGTATGCCTGATGCTGTTCCTGCATGCTCTTCTACACTCCTTATTGAACCAGGGTTGGTCCCCTGGCTTTATGGTAATGGCAGAGTGAGGAATATGTCGGGCCATGAAGTTACAGATTGTGGTGGAATACCTCAGAGTGCCTCATGGATGCCCAGTTTTGAGCTGCTAGATCTGTTCTGAATCTGTCCCATTTAGCACTGTGGTAGTTCCACACAACATGATGGAGGGTGTGCTCAGTGTGAAGACGGGACTTTGTCTCCACAAGGACTGTGCGGTGGTCACTCCTACCAATACTGTCATGGACAGATGCATCTGTGACAGGTGGATTGGTGAGGATGAGGTCAAGTAGGTTTTTCCTTCGTGGCCCGTTCGCTCAGTATTGGTGCTACCGAGCCACTCTTTGAAGTACCCCACCCAGCGTACATACTGTGCCCTTGCTACCCTCAGTGCTTCTTCCAAGTGGTGTTTAACATGGAGGAGTATTGATTCATTAGCTGAGGGAGGGCGGTAGGTGGTAATCAGCAGGTATCCTGGCCCATGTTTGACCTGATGCCAGAAGACTTCATGGGGTCCGGAGTCAATGTTGAGGACTCCCAGGGCCACTCCCTCCCACTGTGCCACCACCCCTGGTGGGTCTGTCCTGCCGGTGAGACAGGTCATACCCAGGGATGGTGATGGAGGAGTCTGGAATGTTGGCTGACTGGTATGATTCTGTAAGTATGACTATGTCAGGCTAGTCTGTGGGGCAGCTCTCCCAATTTTGGCACAAGTCCCCAGATGTTAGCGAGGAGGACTTTGCAGGGTCGACTGGGCTGGGTGTGTTTTTGTCGTGTCTGAATCCGGTGCCAAGGTTGATGCCGGGTGATCCATCCGGTTTTATTCTTATTGTTTTTCGTAGCGGTTTGTGTTACAACTGATGGCTTGCTAGGCCATTTCAGAGGGCAGTTGAGAGTCAACCATGTAAGGATGGCAGATTTCCTTCCCTAAAGGACATTAGGGAACCAGATGGGTTTTTACAACAATCTGGTAGTTTCATGGTGACCATTACTGATGCTAGTTTTTTATTCCAGATTTATTTAATTAACTGAATTTAAATTCCCCAGCTGCCGTGGTGGGATTTGAACTCACGTCTCCAGATCATTAGTCCAGGCCTCTGGGTTACTAGTCCAGTAAAATAACCACTATGCTGCCGTTCCCCTATTCAGTGAGTGGTATGACTATAAAATGCACAAGCAGCAAAAGTATGAGTGGATTATACTGCCTGCGTGATAATTTGGATACTTTCATATTCACTGTTCCCTTCTTGTTAGCTGATTACTTAAACTACAACAGGTAGTTACCAACACCTTCAACTCCTTTTTTCAAAAGCCTTCTTATCATAGTATGATACAGCACAGAAATAGGCTGTGCGGCTAATCGTGCCTGTGCAAGCTCACTCGTAGAACTGTCCAAGTAGTCCTGCTCCCCTACTCTTTCCCCATAGCCCTGTCATTTTTTCCCTGATACAACAACCGCGACATGCATTTATATAGCATTTTTAACACTCTAAAAACGTCCCAAGGCGCTTCACAGGAGCGTTATAAGACAAAATTTGACACCGAGCCACATAAAGGAGATATTCGGGCAGATGACCAAAAGCTTGGTCAAAGAGATAGGTTTTAAGGAGCGTCTTAAAGGAGGAGAGAGAGGCAGAGAGGCGGACAGGTTTCGGGAGGGAATTCCAGAGTTCAGTACACATTTCTCCAGGGATGGGATGGCAAATGATGGTGCCAAGTAACAGGCCAAGAAAACAAGGTGATATTTGCAGCACCATCCAATCATAATTACTGCTGTGGGGTAAAATGTCAGACTGGATTTAAATATATAAAGACGTGCTCATATAACACAATGTACTGTGAGGGTTTTATGCATCTATGTGCTTGTTCACTGTGTCTATCTACAGAATCGTTTTTGGAGGAAGACGCGCTCCAAGAATCCTGGCTCTGACTGTGTGGGCACTGATCCAAACCGAAACTTCGATGCCAAGTGGTGCTGTAAGTTTCCGCATTTTAACAAACGATCTTCTGCATGTGAGGCAGTGTGTTATTCAAATAAATAAAATATTTTTGCGCCCATCAAAATGAATGTTGTCTGGCATTGAGGAATTAGAACACATTTCTTTTCACTTCCCCCAGTGTTGGTACCAAAGGCCCCAATTTTAACTCCAGGCGGGTTTTGGGTGGGCGAGTTGAAAACTTTGGAGCTCAGGCCCGGGCTATTTTAACTCCTGAGCCTCACTTCTCCCGGAATGTGTAGGAAGTCGGCAGGAAGTAACTGCCGGCCTATGGAAAATCGGATGTTTCACGGCCGCCCGCCAATGCACGGTAGGTGGCGGGATCAAGTTCTGGAGCTGTCTCGTATGGGTCTCACAGTCGGGAGGACGGGGAGGAGTCCGGGGCAGGGGAGTTCTAAGGCTCCTCCGAGCCCTACAAAGGAATGAAAAATGCTTACCTTTTTCAGTCTCTTCTAGGGCTGATCCTCTTCTAAGTTGGCCTGTTGGGAAAACCAGAGTGGCTTGCCTCGCTCAGGCCTGAGTTAAAATTGCAGTCAAGTCTCAATGATGTCATCGGGATGCGACATGCATATGTAGAGAAGGACCCCGTTGGCTTTGGGCAGATGACCTTGCCGCCTGCTCAGGAGAGCCGTATAAAATCATAGCGGGCGAGATCCTGGTGGCCCCAGGGCGGATAAGTAACTTGGGGCATTTTAACTGATTACCCACCAGATGAATAGAGTTCAAATCATCCCCAAAGACTCACAGATGTGGTATAACACAGCTAGGTGCAAGTTGATACTCTCTCTCTACTCTGCTCCATCAATTTGTTTCAGCCCTAAACTCAGAAGAGCTTTCCCTCCAGCACCAGTAATACATTTTTCCATTTCCCACACCAACCATCCTTGGTCTTGTCTGTGACATTGCCAATCGGTGCTGCATTATGGGCGGTTCAATGCTATAGGTCCATCTCTGCGAGGAGATCGATTAAGACTGTCCAAACTTATTTTACTTAGGACCTTTACAGCCAACAGACACAGGAAACTTTTAGTGGATCAGTCTGGGCTGGAGTTGAACCCAAATCTCCTGTTGTCTAACCCCTCATGCAGTGTGTTTTAAAACAACTTGAAAATAAATGTACAACTTCAAAAATGTCCAGATTAAAAGTGTTTTATAAAGTACATTCGGACTTATCCCAACTGGCTTAAAATTTCCGTAATTCTCTCTCCATTGGCAGTAGCGTGGCAGAGGGAGAGAAGGCTGCTACAAGGCCCTCTCCTTCCATCTGGTATATTTGGAGCCACTCCCGGCACTGCTCTGGACCCACTGCCATGGTTCATGTGACGGTCCCTGGGAGCTGTGGGAACAGGGGTAGACAGGAGGGCAATGGGCCGGGTACCCAGAACGTATACACCCCCACCCCCTCCCCCCACCCCACAGCTGGCATTTGCATCCGTCAGGTGAGGAGGGAGCAGCCTGCGACATTCCCAACATTGGGGGGAAGGGGGGGGGGGGGTGGTGGGAGGGGTAGCGTGATAAGGGAAGAAGATCCAGCCCTTTATCTGTGACCCACAGCTTATTGAAGAAGTAGATAATGTTAACAAGTAGGAGTCAATTGTAACTGTTTAATACCTGTCTAACCTGCAGCCATTGGTGCCTCAACGAACCCATGTGCTGAGATTTACTGTGGACCACATGTAGAATCTGAGAAGGAAGTCAAGGCTGTTGCAGACTTCATCCGTAACCACAGTTCAATCATCAAGGCTTATCTCACGATGCATTCATACTCTCAGCTATGTTTGTTCCCATACTCCTACACCTATTCATGGGCAGTTAACCATGTAGAACTGGTAGGTGACTGCGTCGCAGAAATTAAAGGTGTTTATATAAATCACTTGTTTCTTATAGAAAGGGACCTGGTTCCTTGCTGCTGATGATGCAACCGTGTACAGGATACAATGTGGATATAACTTGGAGCGTCCTATTACTATGTCGTGGCCACTGCTTCATTTATGATCCATTATTGATTTCAAAATTCTCATCCTTGTTTTCAAATCCCTCCATGGCCTCGCCCCCTCCCTATCTCTGTAATCTCCTCCAGCCCCACAACCCCCCGAGATATCTGCGCTCCTCTAATTCGGCCCTCTTGAACATCCCTGATTATAATCACTCATGATGCGGAGATGCCGGTGTTGGACTGGGGTGGACAAAATTGAGAGGTCGCACAACACCAGGTTATAGTCCAACAGTTTTATTTGAAATCACAAGCTTTCGGAGCTATCGCTCCTTCCTCAGGTGAAGTGAGGCACAGAATGGCACAGAAGGGGGCCATTCAGCACATCGTGCTTGTGCCTGCTTTCTGACAGAACTACCAATTAGTCCCACTCCCATAGCCCTGCAAATTTTTCCTTTTCAAGTATTTATCCAATTCCCTTTTGAAAGTTACTACTAATTCTGCTTCCACCGCCCTTTCAGGTAGTGTTTTCCAGATCACAACAACTCGCTGAGTAAAAAAAATTCTCCTCATCTCTCCCCTGGCTTTTTTGCCAATTGTCTTAAATCTGTGTCCTCTGGTTACCAATCCTCCTGCCAGTGGTAACAGTTTCTTCCTATCTACTCTATCAAAACCCCTCATAATTTTGAACATTTCTATTAAATCTCTCCTTAACCTTTGCTCTAAGAACAATCCCAGCTTCTCCAGACTCTCCACATAACTGAATTCCCTCATCCCTGGTACAATTCTGGTAAATCTCCTCTTCACCCTCTCCAAGGCCTTGGCATCCTTTCTAAAGTGCGGTGCCCAGAATTGGACACAATACTCTAGTTGAGGTCTAACCAGTGATTTATAAAGGTTTACCATAACTTCCTTGCTTTTGTACTCTATGCCCCTATTTATAAAGCGAAGGATCCCGTATGTTTTTTTAAAAAAGCTTTATCAACTTGTCCTGCCATCTTCAAAGATTTGCGTACTTGAATCCCCAGGTCTCTCTATTCCTGCGGCCCTTATACCATTTCATTTATATTGCCTCTTCTCATTTTTCCTTCTAAAATGCATCACTTCACGCTTCTCTGGACTAAATTTAATCTACCATGTGTCTGCATATCAGGAGTAACTGAGTTATTCAATGAATGTATTTCACTTTATTGAGATTGTGGAGAAACAGAGCAATATATATGACTACAATTCAAAATCTATTTGCCCCAGAGTTGAGGTCTTTGACCCAATTTACTGCAGCACTGGCAAGGGGCGGGGATGCAGCTGTAGGCTTCTCCTCCTGAAGCCGACCACTATCCCGCCCGATTTTGAGTAGTATGGTGGAGGAAAGTCCAGCTTGTTGGAACTTAGAAACAGGGGCTTCTTCCTCAATGTCTTGCGTTTTGCTTTTTATTATATTTAGTAATCGGGTTTGTTATTCGGTGATTTTATTTCAGAATGGCTTAGCTCGGAATGCGGTTAAGGCCTTGACAAGTCTTTATGGAACTCGCTATGCCTACGGTCCCGGAGGAAGTACATTATGTAAGTATCCTGCTTAATGGTTCTAGGCCAAGCCCGCATTATCTTTAACGGAGTGAATATTGACACCTCCGCCAGGCCGATGACGCGCATGCGCGTGATGTCACTCAAGCCCGGTCCGAGTGTTAGTGCTATGCTGTGTTGAAGCGTTTTACATTGTTGAGTTCTGCACTTAGCCACGTAGAGAACATGGCATCAAATTACATATTACACTTCTTCATTAATTGTACTGCCGCTGTAACTAAATACAGCCAAGTGTTGGGATCATTATTGTCCTCCCAGCTCCTGGTGGTGCAATTACAAATCTTGTCAATTACACCAGGTGGTGTCACCAAACGCAGCCTACCTTTAAACGATAAGGGGCGGTGCTGAGCCTTATCGCTTGGGAGCTCGAGCTTACTGTGCCACAGGTTGGTAGGACAGCTGCTCACCATTGTGGTTCTCTGCATGCTAAGCTCCTGATCTCAGCTTTGTGTCACCAAAGAGATGCACTGTGTGGAGGTGAGGCACGCCTTCTCAGCCGGGGACTGTGGGCTGGTAGGGAAGCCAGAGTAAGATCTAGATGACCACAGCTGGAGAAACAGGAAGGAGGATTACATCTTCCAAGCGTAAGCTGGCATGACTTGAGCAGCTCAGCTCTGATACTTGGAATGCTATAGCCCCCTCGAAACCCATGGCTGAACATGGAGGCTGCAATCTGATTCATTTCAGTGATTCACAAAAGCACCAACTGGATCCGAAAGCACACCTGAGTGCCAGCTACAATTGCTCACAGTCCGGAGGAAAGCCTGCAACTCACTGACGACACCTATACATGCCAACTGTGAGCTTTTCTAGTCTCAACTATTCCAGTGCTCTGCTGGCCGGCCTCCCGTCTTCCACTCTCCATAAATCTAAGCTCATCTGAAACTCTGCGAGCCCCTATCCTAACTCATTCCCTGTCCCGTTCATTCACCACCTCTGTGCTCGCTGACCTACATTGGCTCCCGGTCCCTGAATGCCTTCATTTTAGAATTCTCATCCTCGTGTTCAAATCCCCCCCAAACACTGGACGCATGGGCATTCAGAGGTCGATAGATGTGGCCTCGGGGCATAAAGAGAAGAGGGGCCTGTACAAGATATTTCAAGGGAAGCCTCTTTACCCAGGGCGTGGTTAGAATGTGATACTTGCTACCACAGGGAGTAGTTGAGGCCAATAGCAGAGATGCCTTTCAGGGGAAGCTAGATAAGCACAAGGGCGAAAGGAATAGAAGGATAAGTAGATAGGGTGAGATGAAGTAGGGTGGGAAGAGGCTCGTGTGGAGCATAAACACCAGCACAGACCAGTTGGGCTGAATGGCCTGTTTCTCTGCTTTAAGTTCTATGTAAAAAAAAAAACATGGCTGCACACAGGGCCCATCATTTTGTTGAAAACATTTTTTTCTTTACTGACTGCCTGCTCCTCCCAGGCCTGAAGGCCTCCTGAGACCTGCCACAGCAAGTCACTATCCCTGGACTGGTGTGACTCCTCGGCCTCTGCCAGGAGCCCACCTCCCAGACATAACTAGCCTTAGGGGCCTGAAATACGACCAGGTTCAGAGGTCACCTCTGGGCCGGGCAGAAATCCTGCTCAACAGGGGAAGCATCTCAATCATGGTGGGAGAGGGCGGAAAGCCCAGTCTCATACGATACATTCGATAAAATGGCCTCAGTGATGTTGACATTTTTTTCCCATTAGATCCTGCTGCTGGTGGTTCAGATGACTGGGCCTATGATCTTGGCATCAAGTATTCATTTACCTTTGAACTCCGTGACACTGGCAGATACGGCTTCCTGTTGCCTGAGTCCCAGATCAGGCCAACGTGTGAAGAAACCATGTTGGCGATCAACTATATCGCCACTTACGTTCTCAACCATCTGTATTAACCCACTGGGTGAAGGGACAATATTATAGATGTCTGTTGCCTGACATTAAAGTTTAAGGTTTAGATTTGAAATCTTCTTTGGTTTTTCAGATGGAAGGGTTTAACGTTTTTTTTAAAGTATAATGCACCAGCACAATAAATGTACAGCAGGAATACCCTAAATAGGATAATATTTGTCTTGGAATACACATCAACAACGACTGGTTGAATTGACAAAGCCCTTGTTATACTCATAGAATCATACAGCACAGAAGGAGGCCATTCGGCCCATTGTGTCTGTGACGGCTCTTTGGAAGAGCTATCCAATTAGTCCAACTCCCCTCCTCTTTCCCCATAGCCTTGCAAACTTTTCCTTTTCAAGTATTTATCCAATTCCCTTTTGTAAGTTACTATTGAATCTGCTTCCACCGCCCTTTCAGGAAGTGCATTCCAGATCATAACAACTCGCTGGGTAAAGACATTTCTCCTCAAATCTGTGTCCTCCGGTTACCAACCCTCCTGCCAATGGAAACAGTTTCTCCCTATCTCAAAACCCTAGGATTGAACATACGAACATACGAATTAGGAGCAGGAGTAGGCCACTCGGCCCCTCGAGCCTGCTCCGCCATTCAATAAGATCATGGCTGATCCGATTACTCCACATTCCCGCCTACCCCCGATAACTTTTCACCCCCTTGCTTACCAAGAATCTATCTACCTCTGCCTTAAAAATATTCAAAGACTCTGCTTCCACCGCCCTCTGAGGAAGAGAGTTCCAAAGACTCACGACCCTCTGTGAGAAAAAATTTCTCCTCATCTCTGTCTTAAATGGGCGACCCCTTATTTTTAAACAGTGACCCCTAGTTCTAGATTCCCCCACAAGAGGAAACATCCTCTCCACATGCACCCTGTCCAGACCCCTCAGGATCTTATATGTTTCAATCAAGTCACCTCTTACTCTTCTAAACTCCAGTGGATACAAGCCTAGCCTGTCCAACCTTTCCTCATAAGACAACCCGCCCATTCCAGATATTAGTCTAGTAAACCTTCTCTGAACTGCTTCCAACGTATTTACATCCTTCCTTAAATAAGGAGACCAATACTGTACACAGTACTCCAGATGTGGTCTCACCAATGCCCTATATAACTGAAGCATAACCTCTCTACTTTTGTATTCAATTCCCCTCGCTATAAACGATAACATTCTATTAGCTTTCCTAATTACTTGCTGTACCTGCATAGTAACCTTTTGCGATTCATGCACTAGGACACCAAGATCCCTCTGCATCTCAGAGCTCTGCAACCTCTCACCATTTAGATAATATGCTTTTTTATTCTTCCTGCCAAAATGGACAACTTCACATTTTCCCACATTATACTCCATTTGCCAGATCTTTGCCCACTCACTTAACCTATCTATATCCCTTTGTGCCTCCTTATGTCCTCTTCACAAGTTACTTTCCTACCTATCTTTGTATCATCAGCAAATTTAGCAACCATACCTTCGGTCCCTTCATCCAAGTCATTTATATAAATTGTAAAAAGTTGAGGCCCCAGCACTGATCCCTGTGGCACACCACTCATTACATCTTGCCAATCAGAAAATGACCCATTTATGCCTACTCTCTGTTTCCTGTTAGCTAGCCAATTTTCTATCCATGCCAATATGTTACCCCTTACAGCATGAGCTTTTATTTTCCGCAATAACCTTTGATGTGGCACCTTATCAAATGCCTTCTGGAAATCTAAGTACAGTACATCCACTGGTTCCCCTTTATCCACAGCACATGTTACTTCCTCAAAGAACTCCAATAAATTGGTTAAACATAATTTCCCTTGCACAAAACCATGTTGACTCTGCCTGATTACTTTGAACTTTTCTAAGTGCCCTGCTAGAACATCTTTAATAATAGCTTCTAACATCTTCCCTATGACAGATGTTAAGCTAACTGGCCTGTAGTTTCCTGCTTTCTGTCTCCCTCCCTTTTTGAATAAAGGAGTTACATTCGCTATTTTCCAATCTAATGGAACCTTCCCCGAATCTAGGGAATTTTGGAAAATTAAAACCAACGCATCAACTATCTCACTAGCCACTTCTTTTAAGACCCTAGGATGAAGTCCATCAGGACCCGGGGCTTTGTCAGCCCGCAGTTCCAACAATTTACTCAGTACCACTTCCCTGGTGATTATAATTTTCTTGAGTTCCTCCCTTCCATTTCCTGATTTACAGCTATTTCTGGGATGTTACTTGTATCCTCTATAGTGAAGACCAATGCAAAATACCTGTTCAATTCAACTGCCATCTCCTTATTTTCCATTATTAATTCCCCAGACTCACTTTTTATAGGACCAACACTCACTTTGTTAACTTTTCTTTTTAAAATATCTATAGAAACTCTTACTATCTGTTTTTATATTTCTAGCTAGCTATCTCTCGTACTCTAATTTTTCTCTCCTTATTAATCTTTTAGTCATTCTTTGCTGTTTTTTATATTCTGTCCAATCTTCTGACCTGCCACCCATCTTTGCGCAATTATATGCTTTTTCTTTAAGTTTAGTACTATCTTTAACTTTTTTAGTTAACCACGGATTAAGGGTCCTTCCCTTGGAATTTTTCTTTCTTGTTGGAATGTATATATTCTGTGTATTTTGAAATATCCCCTTAAATGTCTGCCACTGCAACTCTATTGACCTATCCCTTAACCTAATTTGCCAGTTCACTTTAGCTAGCTCTGCTTTCATGCCCTCATAATTGCCCTTATTTAAGTTTAAAACACTAGTCTTGGACCCACTCTTCTCTCTCTCAAACTGAATGTAAAATTCAATCATATTATGATCGCTGCTACCTCGGGGTGCCTTCCCTATGAGGTCATTAATTAATCCTATCTCGTTGCACAATACCAGGTCTAGTACAGCCTGCTCTCTGGTTGGCTGCAGAACGTGCTGTTGTAAGAAACTATCCCGAAAACATTCCATGAACTCCTCATCTATGCTACCTTTGCCCATCTGATTTTTCCAGTCTATATGCAGATTAAAATCCCCCATGATTATTGCCGTACCCTTCTGACAAGCTCCCATTATTTCTTTCTTTATACTCCATCCTACCATGTGGTTACTGTTAGGGGGCCTGTACACCACTCCCACAAGTGACTTCTTGCCTTTATTATTTCTCATCTCTACCCAAACCGTTTCTACATCCTGGTTTCCTGAACTTAGGTCATCCCTCTCTATTGTGCTAAGACCATCATTAATTAACAGAGCCACCCCTCCACCTTTTCCCACCTTCCTGTCCTTCCTAAATGTCATGTACCCTTCAATATTCAGGTCCCAATCTATGTCATCCTGCAGCCACATTTCTGTAATGGCTATCAGATCATATTTATTTATTTCTATTAGCGCTATCAGTTCATCTGTTTTGTTTCGAATACTACGTGCATTCAGATGCAGAGCCTTTAGTTTTGTCCTTTTATTATTTTTGTAACCTCTAACCTTATCTGTTGATTTACTCTTAGATTTGTACTCTCTATCCCTTCCTGTCTCGGTCTGTTTATCATTTCCCTTATTAATACCTTTCTCTATTGCCTTGTCTCTAATCTTTGAACTACCATATCTTCCCAAATTTGATCCCATGCCCCCAATATTTAGTTTAAAGCCCTCTCTAATTATATGACTCGCCAGAACACTGGTCCCAGCACTGGTTCAGGTGAGGTCCGTCCCAACGATACAGATCCTACTTTCCCCAGTACTGGTGCCAGTGCCCCAGGAATTGAAGCCCATTTCTCCCACACCAGTCTTTGAGCCGTGCATTAATCTCTCTAATTTTATTTACCCTATGCCAATTTGCTCGTGGCTCAGGTAATAATGCAAACATTATTACCCTTGAGGTTCTGCTTTTTAATTTAGCCCCTAGCTGCTCATACTCTCTCAGCAGAACCTCTTTCCTAGGTCTTCCTATGTCGTTGGTACCTACATGGACCACGACCACTGGCTCCTCCCCCTCCCACTGCAAGTTCCTCTCCAGCCCAGAGCAGATGTCCTGAACACAGCCGTCTGGACTATTGCTCTTGGCCGCAGAGAACTGTATCTATCCCCCTGACTATGCTGTCCCCTATTACTACTACATTCCTATTAACTCCCCCCGCTTGACTGGCTTCCTTACCTCGGTGCCATGATCAGTTTGCTCATCCACCCTGCAGCCACCGCTTTCATCCATACAGGCCGCAAGAACCTCAAACCTGTTGGACAATTGCAAAGGCTGAGGCTCCTCCACCACAGAGGCGGCGGACCTGGGTGGAGCAACAGCGGCGAGGCGGCGGCGGTAAAAGGCGGCAGCGACCAGGTAGGCCCACAGAGGCGGCGGACCTGGGTGGAGCAACAGCGGCGAGGCGGCGGCGGTAAAAGGCGGCAGCGACCAGGTAGGCCCACAGAGGCGGCGGACCTGGGTGGAGCAACAGCGGCGAGGCGGCGATGGTAAAAGGCGGCAGCGACCAGGTAGGCCCACAGAGGCGGCGGACCTGGGTGGAGCAACTGCGGCGAGGCGGCGACGGTAAAAGGCGGCAGCGACCAGGTAGGCCCACAGAGGCGACGGACCTGGGTGGAGCAACAGCGGCGAGGCGGCGGCGGTAAAAGGCGGCAGCGACCAGGTAGGCTTTCACCAAGCCGAGAGCAGGAGAGAGGTAAAAAATAATCGAAGTGTGACGTCACCAGAAAGCAGGTAAATGATTGGTTGGTGAGTATTTCTCTTTTTTTTATACAAAACTTCAATTCCATAGTTTATAGTTTCTCGGGTATCTGTGGTGTAGCGGAGACTGCTGGCATAAATTAACTGAAGGGTAAATAATAATTTTTTAATTAATTACATAGAATGGGAGAGCAGGTGATGTGTTACTGCTGCAATATGTGGGAGCTGGTGGACACCATTGATGTTCACGGTGAACACATTTGCAGTAAGTGTTGGCTGCTCGAGGAACTCCGGCTCCGTGTTGATGAGCTGGAGTCCGAGCTTCAAACACTGCGACACATCAGGGAGGGGGAGAGTTACCTGGACTCCGTGTTTCAGGAGGTAGTCACACCAATTAGAGTAACTAATTCAGAAGTAGCCCGTGGTCAGGGACAGGAAGGTGTGACTACGAGTGAGGCAGGTACAGGGATCCAGGAGGTAGTGTTGGAGGAGCCGCAGCCCTTGCTCTTGTCCAACAGGTTCGAGGCTCTTACTCCCTGTGTGGATAGGAGCGGGGACTGCAGGGAGGATGAGCAACCTGGCCACAGCACCGTGGTAAGGGGGGCCATTCAAGTGGGGGGAGTAAAAAGAAATGTTGTAGTGGTAGGGGATAGTATCATTAGGGGGATAGATAGGGTTCTTTGCAGCCAAGAGCGAGAGTCCCGAAGGCTGTGTTGCCTGCCCGGTGCCAGGGTTAAGGACATCTCCTCTGGGCTGGAGAGAAACTTGGAGTGGGAGGGGGAGGATCCAGTTGTCGTGGTCCATGTTGGTACCAATGACATAGATAGAACAAGGAAAGAGGTTCTGCTGAGGGAGTTTGAGCAGCTAGGGGCCAAATTAAAAAGCAGAACCTCGAGGGTAATAATCTCTGGATTACTACCTGAGCCACGAGCAAATTTGGCTAGGGTAAATAAAATCAGGGAGTTGAATGCGTGGCTCAAAGACTGGTGTGGGAAAAATGGGTTTTGCTTCTTGGGACACTGGCACCAGTACTGGGGCAGGAGAGAGCTGTTCCGTTGGGACGGACTTCACTTGGCCAGTGCTGGGACTAGTGTCCTGGCGAATCGAATAACTAGGGCTGTGGAGAGGGCTTTAAACTAATTAGTGGGGGGGAGGTTTCAAGAGAGCAAAAAATAAAAATGACAACAGAGAGGGTCATAGACATAGGTAGCAGTAGGGGAATCACAAATCAGAGCGTGACAGGAAGGGACAGAGTGTGTGGAGTAAAAGGTAAAGTGGCAAAAAGTGAAAAAGCAGGAACTAAGTGCCACAAAGCATATTTGAAAGTTCTCTATCTGAATGCACGTAGCATTCGTAACAAAATAGACGAGTTAATGGCACAAATAACTACATATGGTTATGATATTGTGGCCATTACAGAAACATGGCTGCAGGGTGACAATGCCTGGGAATTAAACATACCAGGTTATTTAACGATCAGGAAGGACAGGCAGGAAGGAAGGGGAGGTGGGGTGGCTATGTTAATAAAGGAAGGAATCACTGTAATACAGAGTAATGATATTGGGTCAAAAAATCATGATAATGAAACAGTTTGGGTGGAGATAAGGAATAATAAAGGGAAAAAAACACTAGTGGGCGTAGTCTATAGGCCTCCGAACAGTTGCAACTCTGTTGGACGGAGTATCAATCAGGAAATAGTTGAGGCATGTAATAAGGGAACATCTTTAATTATGGGGGATTTTAACTATCATATTAATTGGACAAATCAAATGGGGCAGGGCTGCCTTGAGGATGAGTTCATTGAGTGTATTAGGGATGGGTTTCTTGAGCAGTATGTAACTGAACCGACCAGGGGGCAAGCAACCTTAGATCTGGTCCTGTGTAACGAGACAGGATTAATTAAAAATGTCCTAGTAAAGGATCCCCTTGGAATGAGTGACCATAACATGGTTGAATTCCATATTCAATTAGAGGGTGAGAAGGTTGGATCTCAAACAAGCGTGCTAAGCTTGAATAAAGGAGACTATGAAGGTATGCGAGCGGAATTGAGTAGAGTGGATTGGGAAAATAGATTAAAGGGTAAGACGACACATGATCAGTGGTGTACATTCAAGGAGTTATTTTACAACTTCCAAAAAATATATATTCCACTGAAAAGAAAAGGGTGTAAAAGAAAGGACAGTCATCTGTGGCTAAGTAAAGAAATTAAGGATAGTATTCGACTAAAAACAAGGGCATATAAGGTAGTGAAATCTAGTGGGAGGACAGAGGATTGGGAAAACTTTAAAAGGCAGCAAAAAATAACAAAAAGATTGATTAAGAAAGGGAAGATAGATTATGAAAGTAAATTAGCAAAAAATATAAAAACAGATAGTAAGAGTTTTTATAGTTATATAAAAAGAAAAAGGGTGGCTAAAGTAAATGTTGGTCCCTTAGAGGATGAGACCGGGAAATTAATGGTGGGAAATATGGAGATGGCAAAAACACTGAATGAATATTTTGTATCAGTCTTTACAGTAGAGGACACTAAGAATATCCCAACACTGGACAAACAGGGGGCTATAGGGGGAGAGGAGCTAAACACGATCAAAATCACTAAGGAAGTGGTACTCGGTAAAATAATGGGACTCAAGGCGGATAAATCACCTGGACCTGATGGCTTACATCCTAGAGTCTTGAAGGAAGTGGCGGTAGGGATTGTAGATGCATTGGTAATAATTTTTCAAAACTCCCTGGATTCCGCTAAGGTCCCGGCAGACTGGAAAACTGCTAATGTAACACCCTTATTTAAAAAGGGCAGTAGACAGAAGGCTGGTAACTATAGACCGGTTAGCCTAACATCTGTGGTAGGTAAAATTTTGGAGTCCATTATTAAGGAAACAGTAACAGGACATTTGGATAATCATAATTTAATAGGACAAAGTCAGCATGGTTTTACGAAGGGGAAGTCATGTTTGACAAATTTGCTGGAGTTCTTTGAGGAAGTAACATATAGAGTGGATAAAGGGGAACCAGTGGACGTAGTGTATTTAGACTTCCAAAAGGCATTTGACAAGGTGCCACACAAAAGATTATTGCTTAAGGTAAAAAATCACGGGATTGGGGGTAATATTCTGGCATGGATAGAGGATTGGCTATCTAACAGAAAGCAAAGAGTTGGGATAAATGGTTCATTCTCAGACTGGCAATCAGTAACTAGTGGTGTTCCACAGGGGTCAGTGCTGGGTCCCCAACTCTTTACAATCTATATTAACGATTTGGAGGAAGGGACCAAGTGTAACATATCAAAATTTGCAGATGATACTAAGATGGGAGGGAAAGTAGTGAGTGAGGAGGACATAAAAAACCTGCAAGGGGACATAGACAGGCTAAGTAAGTGGGCAGAGATTTGGCAGATGGAATACAACACTGGAAAGTGTGAGGTGATGCACTTTGGCAGGAAAAATCCTAGAGCAATTTATTATCTTAATGGCAAGAAACTGGAGAGTACTGAAGTGCAAAGGGATCTGGGGGTCCTGGTGCACGAAACTCAAAAGGTTAGTATGCAGGTGTAGCAAGTGATTAAGAAGGCAAATGGAATGTTGGCTTTCATTGCTAGGGGGATAGAATATAAAAATAGGGAGGTATTGCTTCAGTTGTACAAGGTATTGGTGAGACCGCACCTGGAATACTGCATACAGTTTTGGTGTCCTTACTTAAGGAAAGACATCCTTGCTCTCGAGGCAGTGCAAAAAAGGTTCACTCGGTTAATCCCGGGGATGAGGGAGTGGTCATATGAGGAGAGGTTGGGTAGATTGGGACTCTACTCATTGGAGTTCAGAAGAATGAGAGGCGATCTTATTGAAACATATAAGATTGTGAAGGGGTTGGATCGGGTGGATGCGGGGAGGATGTTCCCGATGACGGGTGAGACTAGAACTAGGGGACATAGTCTTAGAATAAGGGGCTGCTCTTTCAAAACTGAGATGAGGAGGAACTACTTCACTCAGAGGGTGTTAGGTCCATGGAATATGCTGCCACAAAAAGCTGTAGAAGCTACATCATTAAATAAATTTAAAACAGAAATAGACAGTTTCCTAGAAGTAAAGGGCATTAAGGGTTACGGGGAGCGGGCAGGAATTTGGACATGAGTCTAGGTTCGGATCGGTCATGGCCCTGTGGGTAGTGGAGCGGGCCCAGGGACCGTGTAGCCTGATTCTGCTCCTATTTCGTGTGTGCAATTCTGTTAGATGCAGGAGATGGTTCTGTGATAGATAGTAGATTGGCGGTTAGGATCAGATCAGCCATGATCTTATTGAATGGCGGAGCAGGCTCGAGGGGCCGATTGGCCTACTCCTGCTCCTATTTCTTATGTTCTTATGTTCTTATGTTCCCCATACCTGCCTCACTCACAGTTACATCCTCCTGTCCCTGACCACTGACCAAATCAGAAGACCCTATCCTAAGGGGTGTGACTGCCTCCTGGAATAAAGTGTCCAGGTAACTTTCCCCCTCCCTGGTGCATCGCAGTGTCCACAGCTCGGCCTCCAGCTCATCAACTCTGAGCCAAAGCTCCTCAAGCCGCAGACACTTGCCGCAGACACTTGCCGCAGACGTGTTCATCCTGGATCTCACTAGCGTCCAGGAGCTCCCATATACTGCAATCGCAACACATCACCAGCCCTGCCATCTTCATTGAGTCTTAATTAATTAATTTTTATTAATTAATAAACCCTACTACACCTAATAAGATTTATTACTGCTAGTAAACTAGTACTAACGAAACCTTACAATTACTAATAAATTTCCTGGGCTTTAAAAGATAAGGGAAGTGAGCAAAATACTCACCAACCAATCACTTACCCTTTTCCCTGTGATGTCACCTTTTATTTTTCTCCAAATGCGGTTGGGGGGTGTCACAGAGCCGAACTCCCGCTGGTTCTCTGTCCCCTCTTGTGCAGTTTTTTTTAACTCCTGCTCTCCTGGAAGCTGACAAAGATAGAAAAAGAAAGGAACACCTCCCTCCCCAAACTCCCTCACTCACCAAACTCGCAGCTTTACACTCTGTTCCGAGCTGCACTCCATGTAGTAGGCTTGTTATACAAATAATAGCACACAATAACAAAATTGTGCTGCTATCTGGCTGCTGTGCCTCCAAGAGACTCATGGCTGATCACTGGAGTAGCCTTGGCTCCATGACATTGACTGGGACTAATACAATATCCCAGAATACAGTGCATGTTATGACACCAATATATTGTGACACACTTTGAAACTGCTCTTTATTGTTAGTAGTGTGCCCTTGATTGATAAGCAGATTGAACAATGGGTAAAACAGATTTCACATGCTGTACGTTCTCTTGTCCTCCAAAACACAGGGCATATGTGCTAAAGTATATGCAATACTTGATGCAGGGCAGGGCAGGGCAGGGGTAGAAATTTGTTTTGGGCCGTAGTAGAAAACAAATGGTATTGCATTGGCCGCCCGTTATACTCCACGTCCGATTATCAGTTCCATTGATATCAATGGAACTGAATATCAAGCGGGGCCTATAACGATAACTATGTTACCTGTGCGATACCGCCCTATTTGTGATAGTGCCCAAGGTGATTTTCTACCCACCCATCCCCGTGTCCAAGGGGAGCATAACATGGATAGCACGAAGGAGGGCAAATTGTTTAATGCACCTCAGTTACGTCAGCCTCGAAATACAACACAGGTAGAGTGCATTAAATCCCAGGATCACACCAGCATTCAATTGCTTAAAGCCAGTCAGTGCAGATCCAGGACTGCAGTGTCAAGCAAGGTTCACTGAGGACACGAGGAACTGGAATAACCGTCAGCCAGATCCGAAAAAAAGCTGGAAGCCATAGTTTTAATTATGGCCTTTATAAGAAAATAAGAACATAAGAAATATAACTCTTCAGCTGGATTATATTTATCTAAATTTCACTCTCCAAGTGTACATTATTTCTCCGGGATGGCTATTGTCCATTTTTTCACAGCATCACAGTCGTTTGTTAGGAAGTATATATGTATGTTTATTGCAAGAAGAAAATTGTTATTTTAAAACATATTGGGTTAGATTTTCATCTTTTGCACTGCTGCATATTAGAGGATGTGGTACTGGATTAACAATCCAGAGGTTATGGCCTGGATTTCCCTCTGAATTACCAACCAGTTTGGGGAGGATTTGAGGCGGTAAACAGGGTAAAACGTATTCTTAATTACTATGTCCTCATTCCACTGCGAAAAATCTGCATCTAAATCATCCTGCCAAAAAGAGTGCCAGTACCCTTTAAGGTCTGGTGTAGGCCTGGACTCTCTTATGTAAATAGAGCTAAACCCCCGATAAATTTTGCAGCCAATGCGCTGGATTTTGATACTGGGGCGGGTTGGGGTCGTGTTATCCACCCGACTGCAATTGG
Organism: Squalus acanthias; assembly: GCA_030390025.1. Lineage (NCBI taxonomy): Eukaryota > Metazoa > Chordata > Chondrichthyes > Squaliformes > Squalidae > Squalus > Squalus acanthias. The sequence goes on from CM059429.1 coordinate 16,806,852, forward strand.
ATGTGGGAGATTGATGCAATTTTCACCTAATTGGGCAATTGAGTTCCAGCATGTGGGAACCCATGAACCAATTAGTGGTTTCAGTCTGAAAGTCGCCTCTGATGATGTCATCATTGATGCTGCATTGAAGGTCAGAGACTGCCTGGCCTTTGCTGTGAGAGGACCTGGATGCAAAATGAGCAGCAGCTCTAAGTCTGGGGAGAGAGAGAGAGAGAGAGAGGCTCCACCACTCCCAGATGCCAGCCACCCACTCATACTCAGCGCAGCCACTGATATTCAGCTATCCACATGTGCTCCCGCCAGGTTTCACAATCGTGTTTCAGAACAGGCGTGCTTCACGTAGAACAAGGGTTAAAATCACAAAGGCCTTTCAAAATGGCATTATAGAGCCAATTTAGTGCTTGTTAAGGGCCTTAACAGCCTATCCCGTCTCTTAAAGGCAGGACGAGCAGACACGATTTCATCAAAATTGCGTGGAGGCGGGTTTGTGCCCGCCCGCCACTTTTTGCAATTTTAACCCCCCACACGCCTCCAAACCCACCTCCACGGGTCAATGAAAATCCAGCCCAATGTGTTTACAGCTAATCTCTCGGACTCATTTTCCCCAGCCTACATCCCAATCCTCTGCCAAATAATTAGCGCCTCTGTATAAGTGCAGGTAGGGGCTGCCAGAAGGTATCCCTGAGGGGGGATACCACATTGAAGAGGCCATTTGATGTGCAGCTGCTGAAAGCTGATGATACTTTGCCTGCAAATTGATCTCTTTAGTACTTTGGAGCTTTGATCAGGAGTTTTGCTGTTAGTTTTACTCAGCTCTGCTCAAAGTCCTGGAACATGGATTTTTCAATGGGAGTACCTCAATTCTTATGCTATGAAGAGGAGGAGGATGAGGTCATGGAAGAAGCTAGATTAGAGGCTCTTACAATCAGGAATCACGGAAGGTATTTTATCCCTACGCTCTCATACCCACTCACCAGGGTCTACAGACCAGAAAGATATTACTTAGACTTTTCTGACAGTCAGTGCCTCAGGAGGCTGCTCTTTCCCCCAGAGGTTAGTCGGGAAATATGCCAACTATCGACTGGACACCAGCTGCCCACTTCCATCAGGGGAACAGCATTGTCTATACCAGTCAATCCTAACAATGCATTCAATATCTTTGTGTCTGGATCCTTCCTGGCAGCAGCATATGTCCTCTGCCACATTAGTTAGACAGCTGTTTATTACTGAATCAAAGAGTTGCTCTATTCGGGAGGGCTGCCCAATTTGTATCCTTCCCAATGCTTTTTGGAGAGCTGGCCACTTCTACAGAGTTCTCACAGGTGCAAGGAGCCATTGTCAGAACGCATGTAGTACTCAAAGCACCCTACAACAGCCTCCTTGATTTTATGAATAGGAAAGGCTTTCATTCTATTAATGTTCAGCTAGCGTACAACGCCAATGACCTTATCCTGCATGTCGATGTCAGCTACCCCAGAAGCAGCCACAGCACTTTCGTCATGTGACAATCCAGCATGTCAGCCCTGATGACTTGTAGCCATGTATCCGGATGGTTGGTTGGTGATCAGGGCTATCCCCTGCAGTCATGGCTAATGACTCCAGCAAGGCTTCGACTGACAGAGAGGCACAACAGCATGAGCAGGGTGCACAGGAAGAAAAGGATGTGAGACAGGACAGCCAGCAGCCAGAGAAAGGAGGATACAATAGTGATTCATTCACAAAAAACAGAGTCATCTCCCACCTGCCTATTTGTGCCCCCACTTCCACAACGTTCATCACAGTTTAAGATTTCTGCCAAGTTCTTTCATAAGACAGAAGTCTACACCCCTGCCAACCTCTTAAAGCATAGACAGAAATGAACTCAAGCCTTGTACATAAGCTGTTTACTTCAGAGAACAACATATTGGCCCAAAAATTAGTCTTAGTACGCGAGAGTACGCACTGTGTACTCTCGCGTATTCTGTCTCCAATTGCCGGTTTTCTGCATGCACTGCGCATGCGCTGAAAACCGGCACTTGGTGAACTCAAAAGGGGGCGGTTCCTAAGTGAACCGCGTGCGCGCTACAGGCTGCGCGCACGCAGTGCACTTAGTGCTTTGAACGCGCAGGAAAGCATGGAAGATTTTGCACATAAAGAAAGGAGGCGTAAGACCCTCTTTTAACAAGGTAAGTAGTTAATTAAGTATTATTTTAAATTTTTTTCAACAGGTTTATCTTTTTTAGAGACTTTAAAGAAAGGTAAGTTTATTTTTATAACTTTTAAAAAGATTTTAAATTTTTTCAAAAATTTAATTTTTTGTTTAAAGTGGTTAATTTATTTAACTATACTTATTTTATTAATGTGATGGTTTTTTAAAAAAATTTAATTGAGGTTTAGCTGTTCTTTTGGGGGGGGTATAGATTCATAGCTTTCACAGTCCTTGCTGTCAAAACTATGAATGAAAGATGGTGTGCTGCCATTGGCTCTAACTGAATCACGTGATCCCACAGCTCGCACGAATTAACTGCGTCTGTGGAATACGCACACACTGCACAGCTGCAGCCTTGAAACTAAAGTTCGTGTGAGCTCGGAAGGAAAAGGTAGGCGCGCAGTGAGATATCGCGGGGAAGCCTTACCTCCGCAGGAAGGCTCCGTCTTTAATTTCTGGGCCATTGTCCAATTCTCCAAAAGTGCCAACAATTCTAACCACCCTAACCACAACTAATTCTCAAGATCATGGTTACCCTTTGTACCTGCTAACTTACTTTCTTGTGCTCCGAGTCTATTACTCATATGAGGTGCTCCCTCAATGAGATGAGATTGAGAGTTGGGCAGCTGGGGTGGTCCCCCTTGAGCCTTATAGGCTTTAGGTGACTCTTCTCAGGGAAGTTTCAGTCCCAGAATGACTAGCTTCTGGCAGCCTTTCTCTTGCTGTGGCAAGGGATGCTGGGCCCATTTCTGAAACTCCCTCATGTGTGGGAATTGGAAGGCAGCAGGCTTTAATGTCACTGTTCGGAGAGACAGTGAAAACTGCGCCCACTCCTTGCAGTCCAGTGATGCGGGGCACAGGCTCAGAAGAGCTATTGGCCGGTGTCAGTACACGCCAAATAGTCTCAAACAGGTCTTGGAAGCCCTGTAAAAGCATTCAGTTCAAAACATCTGTTAGCGGCCAGTCCGGAAGCTATTAGTTTATCTTAGAAGCTGTTCCTGGCATCTTGATACTGCAGTAATTTTCCAGACTGCCACAGGCTCCAGGCAATTCTGCCGGTCGTGAGAAACTCCTTGTAATGTGTTGCAGATGCGGAGAGTGGACTCCTCCCATTTCTCCATCAGTTCAACCATATGCATGGCAACCATCTCTTCTGCCTCCAAATGAGATTGGTGATCCCTAATCATAGCTCTTATAGACTGGGCCCCTGAGATCTGGATCCCCAGGCTCCTCAGCCAAGCATGGTCATTTCTTCACGCTCCATGACCGAATAGCGCTCTCCCTCTCTTAGTAACATAGGAACAGGAGAAGGCCATTCAGCTCCTCAAGCCTGTTCCGCCATTCAATTAGATCATGGCAGATCTGTATCTTAATTCCATTTACCCGCCTTGGTTCCGTAACCCTTAGTGCCCTTGCCTACCAAAAATCGACCAATCTCAGTTTTGAAATGTTTAATTGACCCCCAGCCTCAACAGGCTTTTAAGGGAGAGAGTTCCAGATTTCCACTACCTTTTATGCAAAGAATTGTTTCCTGACATCACCCCTGAATGACCTAGCTTTAATTTAAAGGTTGTGCCCCCTTGTTCTGGACTCCCCCCACCAGAGGAAATAGTTTCTCTCTCTCTATGCTATCAAATCCTTTAATCATTTTAAGCACCTCAATTACATCACCCCTCAATCTTCTGAAGGAGTACGAGTCTATGCAACCTGTCCTCATAATTTAACCCTTTTGTGAACGCGATTAATCCTCTTGAACAATGGGTTAACCAGGGGGATATGGTGGTGAGTATTCCCCAGATGTAGTATTATAACTTTCACTGCTTAAAAGGAAATCTCAAAGGTATTAATTGGAAGGTACAAGAGGCACCACCCAACCCTCTTGATTCATATCAGTACCTGGGCTCCTGATGAAAGGCAACTTTAGCCTGGGCATAGTCCTTTGAGACCACACTGAGAAGAACAGAGATAGGTTGTTCTTTTTTTGTCTTTAATGACAGCAAAGTCCAAATGCAGATTAAGTTTGTGGTACATAAGATGTATTTTCTTCATGGTCCAGACCTTTCAAGTGTGCAACAGAAGTGCTTTTATTTGGCCTGTGTGAGAGATTCCAATAAAAAAACCCTCTCAATTCTATTAGTATTTGTCCGAGTCCTTTCTTTTGGAAGGGATAACACCATAGGGATAATTTTCAAATTCACCACCTGGGCAGTGACCTGAGGGAATGGATTGTTCGCCGGTTATAGAAGTCGCCCGATTTTAGTACCATTGAATCAATGCAACACAAATCAAATGGGTTCGATAAAGGGCAGGCGGTCCACTGCCTCAGGTCACTGCCCAGGTGGCAAAGTTGAAAATTAACCCCTACCCCATCTTGGGTCTCGAAAACCATCATTATGACACATGAATCAATTTTGCCAACGAACTAGAGCTTAGAAACACTTTGTGGGGGGATTTTGACTTTGTGTGAATGGAAATAAAAATCGGGAGAGGTGTACGATGGGTGTCTGATCCCATAGCGTCCATTTTACACTATCCCCCAGTCAAAATTAACCCCTCTGTGCTCATATGACATTGCCCTGTCCAATATTTCATTGGAAGAATTAGCCTATTTATTTTAATCATATTGCCCCTTCCATAAAATAGTGGACCGGGGAAAGCTATTTGATGAGTGCGTTAAATCTTCGTCCACCAGCAGTCATTTCTAGGCTGACATGGGCTAAGTGGAAGGGTCCATTTGCAACGTGTAAGCCCAGATCTGAATATTTCTGGGTCAGCACTCGTACAGCGATAAGACTTCACATTATTGTGTTTAAGGAGATGAAAGAACCCTTTCATTTGTGCGGGTGTGTTCAGAATAACACCAAGTTCAGGCTGGCCGAAAGTTGCTTTCGTCTTTTTGTACTGGGGATATTTCTTCGTCCGCTGCAAAATGCCTCATGAAATATAATTATTTGAACAAAAAAAAAACTAAACAAACAATGGAAACAGCAATACAGATCAACAGTGCCTGGGGAACGGTTCAACATTAAATGTGGGTCAGCTTGGTGAAAGACGTGTAACAATGGCACTCTTGTTCAGTAATTTTATTTTAGCACAACACTTACATTATAAAGCCTTTCACAATGTACAAGGCAACAAAATCATTCTTAATTAAAACATTTTTTAGCAACAATGAAAGCGAACAATGGGCCAGATAATATGATCTTTGGCAGATGCAGCACTGATGTGCATTGGGTGCCAGCTCCTTGCGTTGTGGGGTCCTGAAACCCGAGAGCTGCTCGGAGGCCTGCGTACAGGTGTGTTGTAACCCGACTGGATAGCACTCATGGTGCTGAGCGCCTGTGCACTAGTTATGTGTAAGGGGGCTGAAAACTAACAAATTTGTATCAAAAGTCTTTGGGAGTGTAAAGTTAACGGGCGCGATCTTGCCAGCCCTGGGGAGGCGGGGTTGGAGGCGGGACTGCCGGGAAAATGGCAGAATCTGGGGGCGGGTGCCCATCCCGCCTCCGTGCCATCTTCCCAGGAGGCGAATAGCCAACCCGCGCCGGGTCCCGTCTCCTGGAGGTGGGAAGGCGATTACAGCCACTTAACTTTCTGTTAACAGGTGGTTAACAGGCAGTTAAGAGGATTATCCCCATATTTCCAGCAGAGGCGCGGGCTTCCCGACGTCGGGAAACCCCGCCAGGGTCACCGAGGCAAGTAGTGGGTCTGCGGGGGTCAGAGGGGTCCAAAAGTGCACAGTGGAGGTGAGTGATGGGTGCAAGTGTGGAGAGGTAAGTATGTGAGGTGAGTGAAAAGTGATAGAAAAAGTTTCCTTACCTTTGTTTCTTCCTGCAGGCTTCAACAGTTGGGGATGCAGAGAGTCTCGCATCTCACTGGCAGAGATGACAGATGGCTGCTGCATTCTCCGATGCAACAACCATCTAATTTCTGCTCACAAAAGAGGTTTGATGAGTCTTGAATACAAGAACTCATCAAACAACAGAGAATTTCACTGTTTGACAGCTTCACAGAGCTGTCAAACGATGACAATTCATCTGTCAAAAATTTTTGACAGATGAAACATCATACGCTGACGTTCTCTGTAACCGGCTTCCCCTTAATTGGCCTGCTAAGCCCGCTGGGCGGGCTTAACAAGGTCAATCAAAGGAAAATAGTGTGGGTTGGCCACAAGTCGATGGAGGCAGGACTAAAACCCGACAAGCAGCAGTCCTGCCTCCAACGCGCCCCCATTGACAAATTCACCTCCTAAGTGCCAGGCTTGGACTGCAAGGTGGAACCTTCACTTCTGCTGGTATACCTTCTTTCGCCTGGAATAACAGCACCCCCAGCAGATCCCAAACTAGGGACAGGGGAACACTAGGCTTGGGAGTCCCCTACCTCTGGCCACTGGTGAACAAAATTCTGTCCAAAACCAGGCCCCCGGGGAACTGCCAGAGAAGGCCAGGACCCAGCGTCTCCAGGTCCTACTCTAATTCCTGGGCCTTCCTAAACACCACTATCTAACTTACGGTGAGAGTGCGCTGCAAATCCTGCAGAAATCCGGGGCTGATATTTTGGCCCAGAGCTATGACCCTATGAGCTGAACTTGGTTTGTGCAATCTGTGTATATAGAAACATAGTGCACAGAAGAAGGCCATTCAACCCATTGAGCCTGTGCCAGCTCTCTGAAAGAGCTACCAATTAATCTCACTCCCCTGCTTTTTCCCCATGGCACTAAACATTTTTTTTTTCCTTTTCAAATAGAGATCTAATTCCCTTTCGAAAGTTACTATTCAATCTGCTTCCATCAACCGGACTTGCGTTAAGTACCATTCTGTCAGCTATGGGAGGAATGCTTTTCTTTAGCTTCTAGCAGTTCCTGCTCAGTTCTATTTCAAATTATTTGACGCTACAGGAATAATTTGAATAACTATCCAGGTGAAGTTTTTTTCAACAGCGTGTGTATGTGTGTATGTGTACATCTATGGGAAAAAGATGACAGTGCACTGCTAACAAACCTGTTGTCGCTTTTGTTTTGTATTTTATAACGCAGACATATTTCCATATGCTAATATGAATTCAATTTTCAAAAACAAGTTGGCTTTTGAAGCTATCTGAAGCACACCAATGTTTTGTTGACATGGAAAAGCAAATATCGGGATTGCTAACACCTGTGAGACAGACAGAGGGGGTGAAATTCAACTTAAGCGGGGGTGCTAGCGAATCGGTCACCTGTTAGGTACTCCACCACACCCCATTTTCCTTTCATTGACTATGCTACCATCAATTTGCACCCCTGCTGAAGTTGAATTTTTCCCCCAGAGAAATAGAAAGGGAGAAAAATAGACAGAGTCTTTCTGCCTTCTAATTTGATTTCTGTTTTTTTTTTAAAGTTGAAATTTGAAAGCGAGGCAAACCTCTGAGGGAAATGGATAGGAAGGGAGGTTAGAAGGGAGGTGGGGAGGATGGAAACAGGCAATGGGTTAGGAGGCATCCAGCCTCTCACCACCCAGCTTCGTGGATGGAAGGCTGGTTGACTGACAGAGAAGCGAGGGGAACAGAGGATAGACGAATTGAGCAGAGAGTATGAAGGCAAAGAGTTAGGGACAGTGATGGGAGTGAAGGGGTGCTAAGAATGGGAGGGGTTAGTTGGAGAGTGAAGGGTCGGAGATGCAATGGGAGCAAGGGATGGGGAGGGTGAAGCGTGAGTAATTGGTGGAGGGAATGGAAAGGGTGCCTCAGAGGGTTATATTTTTCCTGCAACCCTCGCCACAGCCTACGGTCGTTGGTAGCTCCTTTTCCCACCACACCACCCCATGCCACCTGTCACCTCGCACCTGAAAGGAAAGAAGCAAAGAAAAAGGCATAGATAGAAGCAGAAGAGGACAGAGAGAAGAAGCAGAAAGAAGAGTAATGGAGAGAGAAGTTGAAGAGAAGAGAACAGAAGACAGAAATAGAAGTGGAGAGACAGAAAGAGAAACAGGAACACAAAGACAACAGAGGCAGATAGGAGAGAGGCCATATTCACTGACTTATCATGTGCAACATGATGGGAGATTGACTAGTTAATTTCAAAATACCTTAACTCTTTCCCCTCCATGCACACAAATATTTAGCTATAAATTCTAAACCTTAAATTCAGCCTACATACATTTGCCGTATTTTCTGGGTAATCGTCAAATGTTTTCCTTTCACCCAGTGGGTTAATACGGATTGTTGAGAACGTAAGTGGCGATAGAGTTGATCGCCAACATGGTTTCTTCACACGTTGGCCTGATCTGGGACTCAGGCAACAGGAAGCCGTATGTGCCAGTGTCACGGAGTTCAAAGGTGAAAGGATACTTAATACCCAGATCATAGGCCCAGTCATCTGAACCACCAGCTGAAGGATCTAGAAATAAAAAAAAAGAATAGGCTAAAACTTACGACCTTTTACAGAATATGACTTCTGGAATATACAATATGTAGTGGTGACATATGGAAAGGTCTTCTAGGCCTGGACTTTCCAATTCTGTTCTTGCCAGCCCCTGATCTCCTGTTCATTAAAGTGAATGGTTGTAAAGCAAAGCACAAGCCTGTCCTCACTTGCCACCTTCACGTATAACTACCAGAGGTCACCGGACATTGATCAGGAGCAAAAACCATGGTGGACTTTCTCCTCCCTAAAGCAGGGTCGACGAGGTCAAATGTAGCTTCCTTACCATTGCTGTGTCTGGCATCACCTATCTCAGCACGGTCTGGTGATCAAACCTAGCACGTTTCCTGATCAGTGTGGCTAAGCTACTCATTGGCTTAATCACGTGAGCCATCGGGAGAGCTGTTTAGAACTGGTGTTAGATGACATGGGAAAATCTTAGTTGAGAAAATGAGACGTTGACCTGCTCCTGGTTCTCTACCAGTGCTAATGGCTACAAGGAGATGAACGAGATCAGAATGAGGTGACTCTCCATTCTTTGACATAGACAATGGGGAGAATTATGGGCCAGAAATTCGGCTCTTGTCGGGTGAGTACGCGCTGTGTACTCACCCGTAAGGCCACCTGAAGTGCCGGTTTCCTGCATGCACTGCGCATGCGTGGGAAACCGGAACTTCCGTTCCCCTGAAGGAAGGGGTTCAGAAGTCGAACACGTGCGCGGGAGAGGCTGCGCGCACGCAGCGAACTTCGGGTTTTTTTTCAGGTTTCTCCGGGAGGGTAAGTATGGAGAAGCTGCACTTTTAAAAAGGAGGCGCAAGGCCTGTTTTTAACAAGGTAAGTGGTTAATTAATTACAATTTAAAAACATTTTCAACAGGTTTATCGTTTTTAGATACTTTAAAGAAAGGTAAGTTTATTTTTTGCACCATTAAAAAGTATAATTAATTTTTTCAAAAATTTAAATTTTTGTTTAAAGTAGTTAATTTATGTAACTTATAGTTATTTTAAAAATGTGATGTTTTTGAAAAAAATTATTTGAAGTTTAAGTGTGGTTTTGGGGCCGATCTCTATTCATAGATTTGACAGGTCTTCCTGTCAAATCTATGAATGAAAATGCCCTGTTAGGATTGGCTCTCCATGGCCCACGTGATCCCAGGGTACGCTTCGAACTAACTGTGCCCCTGGGATACGCAAGCACTGCGCGCCGGCAGCTGGAGGAGGCCCAGGACCCGAAGTCCTCGTGGACCCAAAGCACAACAGCAGGCGTGTTAGGCAACTATAAACCCATATCCCACCACCCTGTGACTGCATCAGAGTTACACATCGGTACATCACAGCGCCATCCCAGATTGACTGAGTTTGTTTCTAAATATAGTGCAGTTTTACACACACACATTAAACAGAATGATTAACAAGGCTTACATATTGTGATTGCTCCAGGCCCATACAAATATTGAGTTCCATAAAGACTGCTCAAGGCTTTAACCGCATTCCTAGCCATGGCATTCTGGTAAAAAAAAAATCACAGAACAAAAAGCACAATTACTAGTAAAATATGATACAGAAAATCTGACTTTGTTGCATTTTGATTCTTCATCACCAATGTTAAGAAAAGTTCTTACATTGAATTACATAGAAAGTACAGCACAGAAACAGGCCATTTGGCCCAACTGGTCCATGCCAGTGTTTATGCTCCACACGAGCCTCCTCCCACCCCTCTTCATCTAGCCCTATCAGCAAAACCTTCTATTTCTTTCTCTCTCGTGTGTTTATCTAGCTTTCCCTTAAATGCATCGATGCTATTCGCCTCAACTACTCCCTGTGGTAGCGAGTTCCACATTCTCACCACTCTTTGGATAAAGAGGTTTCTCCTGAATTCCCAATTGGATTTATTAATGACTATTTTCTATTTATGGCCCCTAGTTTTGGTATTTGGTGTTGAATCCTGAGGATCATATATGTGTATGTTGGTATGGGGGTGGTGGGTGCTGGTGGGGGCATGGGACAGGGGACGTAACTCTCCTAACGACTGTGCTGGGAAGAGATGTTAAAAACAGCCCAAAATACCCTGAGGCAGGAAGGTTTTGTGGGCTGTTAAACATTCCCTGGTAGTTACACATGGTTTCACTTTGGGAGTGACAGCATGTAATTAAGATCTAACCAGCAATGTTATTCTCATTCGCTATCTAATAAAGCTGTTGTGGCTAGGAACAAAGTTGAGGATTATCTATTTGAAAATAACCCAGTAATTGACAGCCAATCCAGTTTTAGAAGGGGCAGGTCCTGCCCGACCAACCCCTCTTCTTTTCTGAGAATCATAGAATCATAGAATGGTTACAGCACGGAAGAAGGCCATTCGGCCCGTCGAGCCCGTGCCAGCTTTCCGCAAGAGCACCTCAGCTAGTCCCACTCCCCCGCCCTTTCCCCCGTAGCCCTGCAAAATTTTTTCTTTCAGGTACTTATCCAATTCCCTTTTGAAAGCCATGATTGAGTCTGCCTCCACCACCCTTTCAGGCAGTGCATTCCAGATCCTAACCACTCGCTGCGTAAAAAAGTTTTTCCTCATGTCGCCTTTGGTTCTTTTGCCAATCACCTTAAATCTGTGTCCTCTGGTCCTCGACCCCGATGCCAATGGGAACAGTTTCTCTCCATCTACTCTGTCCAAACCCCTCATGATTTAGAACACCTCTATCAAGTCTCCTCTCAATCTTTTCTGCTCTAAGGAGAACAACCTCAGCTTCTCCAGTCTATCCACGTAACTGAAGTTCCTCATCCCTGGAATCATTCTTGTAAATCTTTTCTGCACCCTCTCTAAGGCCTTCACATCCTTCCTAAAGTGACACCCAGAGAAAGTGACATTAACAGTGAACGCTTGAAAGCCCTATGAGATAGTTCATCCAGATTACCACTGAAGTCCCACATGAAAGGTGCTACACAAGTTTAGAGATAAAGCTTGGAGAGGGATAAGGTATTGGCTGAGTAGAGACAACAGATGTTAGATAAGGGAGCGATGCTGAGTGATGTAGAGCAGCAATTAAGAAAGCAAATGGAATGCTGAGGTATATCAACCCATCAGTCGATATTTAAATCAGAGACTGCCATGGTGAAAATCTAGGCTGACACTCCAGTGCAGTACTGAGGGAGTCCTGCGCAATACTGAGGGAGTGCTGCACTGTCAGAGGTGCCGTCTTTTGGACGAGACGTTAAACTGAGGCCCCGTCTGCCCTCTCAGGTGGATGTAAAAGATCCCATGGCACTATTTCGAAGATGAGCGGGGGAGTTATCCCCAGTGTCCTGGCCAATATTTATCCCTCAACCAACATGAGTAAAACAGATTATCTAGTCATTATCACATTGCTGTTTGTGGGGCCTTGTTGTGCCCCAGTTGGCTGCCACATTTCCTACGTTGCAACAGTGACTACACTGCAAAAGGACTTCATTGGCTGTAAAGCGCTTTGAGACGTCCTGAGGTCGTGAAAGGCGCTATAGAAATGCAAATCAATCTTTTTTTTAGTACCCTGAGCATTCTACAGCTTGAATATTACAGCAAGGCACATGGGGAACATTCAATGGTGCAGAGAAAGGTCACAAAGTTGATCTCAGAACTGAGTTAGTAAAACTTGAGCACTTCAGCCTTGAAAGGAAGTGAATTAGATGGACCTTATAGAGGTACATAAGATACTAATTAGAATAGAAAGGGTCAGTCCTGAGCACTATTTCAACTTAAACCATGACTGCAGGACAAGAGGAATCAGGTAGAACTTAGCAAGTGCAGGAATGATGTCAGGAAGAACTTCTTCACACAAAGTCACAACCTGGATACTTTTACCCTGAACGTCATTTCACAGATAGTCACTTGTTAAATGATTGGGAGATAAAGATAATGCAAGGAGTAAAGTTCATTTACTAGTAATAGATGGAATAGTGAATGGGAAACTCTGGAACCTTTCAAGAGGCAATTAGATACGAAGATGTGGGCTTTTATGAAAGGATAAATGAGGTGGTCAAATGGCTTTTCTTACTGTACTTAATCTTTCTGATCTTTGTAAAGGTCAGTGTCAGTGCCGAGAACGACAGTGTTTTCTCAAAAGTACACCGTAATTTTCAGCCCTGAAGTGAATGGATTTTACACCTTACACTGTCTCCATCTCTCACTCATTTAATTAGCGAGCATCTGTGAAACGAGGCTTAGAGTAAAAGTATGCAGGTTGTAACAGATTATAAAGTGAAAGTAATACAATTCATCAGCCTAGAAATAAATGTTGGGGATACAAAAAATGCCTGCGGTTAGACAGCAGTAATAGCAGTAGTGTGTAGCAGTGCACACCTAACACCTAACTATTGTGCTCTGCCACATTACTTCGGGAAGAAATGGCTTGTTGCCGCTATATCACGGAAGATGTGAATTTCGCTTATTAATATAATTGTGGCCAGTTTAATGGGGTTTTTCCCATTTCCAAAGGCTCCCACATCATTCCTATTGCACATCTTAATTTAGTGTTGCAGTACGGCTGAAAGCTGATAGGTGATCTGCTACATAGCTAAGCTGGAGCCTACAACATTTTGTCTACAAAGCATACTGGTTATCCAGTAGCTCTAGCACTGGCTAAGGAGGACCAGCAATAGTAGGGTGGCGGCCCATGGTGTCAGGAGGTTCGGTAGGCATATTGCTAGATTCTGATGGTATGCAACACACTGGATCTTCCATCCCAGATACCCGAGAACGACTGATGAACACTGCCTTAGGAAACTGTGACAGAGCTGCGTCATCTCCTCGAGAAGATCTCCAGAGACAATCAAATATTTATACAGCACTGCTAATAGCTGTCAACAACAACAACTTGCATTTATATCGTGCCTTTAACATAATAAACTGTCCCAAGGCATTTCACAGGAGTCTTAACAAACAAAATTTAACATCGAACCACATAGGGAGATACTAGGACAGGTGACCAAAAGCTTAGTCAATGAGGTAGGTTTTAAGGAGTGTCTTAAAGAGGAGAGAGAGAGAGGTAGAGAGGCAGAGAGGTTTAGGGAGGGAATTCCAGAGCTTAGGGCCCAGGCAGCTGAAAGCACGGCCGCTAATGGTGGAGCGATTAAAATCGGGGATACGCAAGAGGCCAGAATTGGAGGAGCGCAGAGATCTCGGAGGGGTTTCGGGCTGGAGGAGGTTACAGAGATAGGGAGTGGTGAGGGCATGGAGGGATTTGAAAACAAGGATGAGAATTTTAAAATCGGGGCGTTGCTGGACCGGGAGCCAATGTAGGTCAGCGAGCCCTGGGGCGGTGGGTGAACGGGACTTGGTGCGGATCAGGATACGGGCAGCAGTGCTTTGAATGTCAAAGTGCACATAACCCTCACTTTATTATCCGTCAGCCTTGTTTCAGCCTGGCACTGGTGACACCTGCAGTTTCAGCCAGTTTGCTGTCCACCAATGTATCAAGGAGGCCACAGATGCATCACATAGCATGGCCAACAACTTCATTACTTTTACTCCTAATCAGGAAAAACAAAAATGATCCCTGCTGGCTGGGAAGGGGGAGAAAAATGTACTAAGGCACTGGCAGGGGCATGGAGCCAGCTATAGACTTCCGTGCCTTGTTTTGTTTCTGTTTCAGCTACTTTTTGGTTGGTGTAGCGGAGGAAACTCCACCTCTATGATTCTTATGTGTGTTAATGCATACACCTGGTGTTGATGCTATATTTTAACTTGTTAAGCTACCGTTAATGTGCAACGTGCAATCTTCCCCACGTTGCACTAATTTCTCCCAACTAAATCTTGTGAGAAAACACCAGAGGGAGCCAGAGAGCCTCAGTGCTGAGTAGGACAGGGCAGGAGATATTGGCCCGTGTTTTCCGATGCCTACGGGTGTGTACGGGCTGTGTACACACCCGTAGGGACCTCGCAAGTGCCGGTTTCAGGCATGCCCAGCGCATGCGCTGAAAACTGGCATTTCCGATCTCTTGACAGATATCGGACGCCTGCCCTGGAGAAGGGCCTCTGCGGGTGGAGAGTTCCGCTTTCTGCAGAACCTCCGCCCGCTGAAAATCCTTAGAAATCTTACGCCTGGTAAAAATAGGCGTACGGCCTGCTTTTACCAGCATAAGAGTTGAAAATAAGTTTAAAAAAAAAATTTTTTTCACTCATTTATATTTTTTAAATACTTTTAAAAAAGGTAAGTTTATTTTTAGCCCCGTAAAAATCTTTAATTATTTTTTTCAAAAAGTTAAATTTGTTTAAAATATTTAATTTAATGTAATTTTAACTCATTTTAAAAACGTGATGGTTTTAAAAAAAAAATTATTTAATGTTTTAGTGTCTTCTTGGGGTGATCTCCATTCATACTTTTGACGGGTCTATCTGTCAAAAGTATGAAGGGAGATTCCCTTCTCCTATTGGCTGGCCTGGCCCACAGGGTCCCAGGGACGCTTGCGAACTGCCTGCGCCCCTGGGATATGCGGGCCCTGCGCATTTCGAGTTGGAGAGGCCCAGGAACGGAAGTGTCCTGACCTTGGGAGCCCTCAGGTAAGAGTGTAGATTATTTTCCGATAGGAGGCATCCACACGCAGGAAGCCTCCTATCGGAAATTACGGGCCATTGACTATAAAATGAATTTGGTTATGGGATGTTTATGCATGAGGAAATCAGATATAGTAGATGAGGGAAAGATACAAAGAAATTGTCTGTTGATCCAAAAACTAAAGGAAAGGGTAATGGCCTTAGGGAGGAGGGTGGAAGAATTTGTGGAAGCAGATAAACAGGAGAGGATCATCAAGTGTAAACAGATAGTACTACACCATAGGTCAGTGAACAGACTAACAGTGGACCTTGGCAATGAGTCATCAGAGATTGGGGATGGTGACCGAAACAACCGGGTACAAGGTTGCCAAGAAAAGGAGATGAGCGCTGAGGGAAACTGGATGGATTAAAGCAGGAAACGTGGGCTGACCGTCCATGAAAGGAAGTGGCTGACTACTAGTAAAAGCCACACTGGGGACTGATGTTGGGAATTTTTTTTAACGAAAATGTGGAATGGATTTCTGTCAAAAATGATTTTCCTTTGATTGGGCTTGCTAAACCCGCCCAGCGCATTTGCCGGCCAATTGAAGGAAGTGGGTCTGATGACATCATTTGATGACGCGTCATCAGCCGGTTTCCTTAAAGAGACCATGCGCAAATTTAGTTTGACAGTTGTGCTGTCACTGACAAGCACGGCACAGAGGTGCACGGCTGCACCCAGGCTCTCCTATAACTCCCTACCTATGCCTATGGAGGGAGTCACAGCATGCAGGGAGGCCCTCTTCCCTTCCAATGGGTGGAAAAGACCTCCGCAGGAGATCAACACAGCCTGGTTACACATTGCACAGGAGGCCACAAGCAGGGATGTCATCAGGAGGACCAGGCTGCAGTGGCGCAAACCTTTCAACGTCATGAAACGTTACTTAATCCTGCCATGGTGACTAGCATGCTTTTGAGGAGGGGGGTGAAGGGCAGAGTGTGAAGGGGTGTAGGGCAGAGGGGGGCGAAGGGCAGAGTGTGAAGGGGTGTAGGGCAGAGGGGGACGAAGGGCAGAGTGTGAAGGGGTGTAGGGCAGAGGGGGGCGAAGGGCAGAGTGAAGGGGTGTAGGGCAGAGGGGGGCGAAGGGCAGAGTGAAGGGGTGTAGGGCAGAGGGGGGCGAAGGGCAGAGTGTGAAGGGGTGTAGGGCAGAGGGGGGCAAAAAAGAAAAAAAAAAGAAAAAAAAAAAGTGGGCAACACGGTGGCATAGTGGTTAGCACTGGTGCCTCACAGCGCCAGAGACCCGGGTTCGAATCTGACCTCGGGTGACTGTCTGTGTGGAGTTTGCACATTCTCCCCGTGTCTGCGTGGGTTTCCTCCGGGTGCTCCGGTTTCTTCCCACAGTCCAAAAATGTGCGGGTTAGGTTGATTTGGCTATGATAAATTGACCCTTAGTGTTAGGGGGGGATTAAATATGTAGGGTTATGGGGATAGGATGGCTTCTCTTGGCGGTGGAAATGGAGTGGTGGTTTGAGGCCACCTGCCTATTCCTGTACTTCTGTATGCCTGCAGATATTGGAGGCCGAGCGTTGAATGTGGTCGCTGATCTCTGTGCGCTGAGACTGCTGCACCACTTGGAGGCCTCCGAACCCTTAATTGATGGGTGTTTCAAAACACAACAAAAATAGTCTTTATTGTGTCTTGAATATGGATCTCAAAGCCTTTACATCACCAATGGGTGCAGTTCTGAGAGATTGCCAGCTGTGCTTAATGCCTGTGTGCCTGAGGTCTCTCCTGAACATGGCACTGATCCTGTATGTTGCTCAAAGGTAGTCTGCACAGAGGGTGTTCGCTGCATGGCACTGCCCAACTGGGTGGTAGAATCTGCAACTCGATCCTGGCCAGCTTGAGCAATGAGGCAAGTGAATTACTCGTGGTCCTCCCTTTCATGGCTGGACCTGTGATGTTGGAGTCATGAAGCAACTCAGCAGAGCCTGTGACCGTACTGTACCTCCGCACAGCAATCGTCAGCTCTCCTTCATCCAGTGATCTGCCCTTCCTCACCAATGATCAGTAATTCACCATGTGTTGCCTTGTCAAACTCACTGGGGTGTCCCCTGCTTCAAGTGCATGAGTCGCGCAGAGTGCGGAGGTCTACATGATCATCCCCCGGGCTACTACCTCCTGGGCTTGTAGCCCTTCTGTTAAAGAGAATTCCACCCGGATGTGCCATTGTTAGGAATATTGTTGCAATGACACCACCTACTGGAGCTCAAACACTGCTTTGAACCTGATGAAAATGATCATTGCACAAACCAGGGACATTTTCCCCTGCACAAACTTCCGCTTCCCCCAACCAGGTACAGCCTCCCAGCCTACGAGAACCACAATAGCTTATGGATGTCAAGGAGGTTTACATGTTACACACAGCCACCTGCCCTGATATGGTGATGCCTGTTGAAGGCTTTTGTCTTCTGCAAAGGAAACGCATTATTTGAGATATAATTGTCCAGAGGGGAATAAAGATGGCACAACAGTGTACTTATTCCCAGCTCTAGTAGAATTAAAAGTCATACCTTGCCAGCTGAAGATAGAAAATCATGGTGCATACATATCCTTTGTAACAGACTTTACAATTTCATTTCACAAAGTTCACAGAGGACACCCTCCCCATGGTATCCTAGAAACATAGAAACATAGAAAAATAGGAGCAGGAGTAGGCCATTCGGCCCTACGAGCCTGCTCCGCCATTCAATATGATCATGGCTGATCGTCTATCTCAATACCATATTCCCGCTCTCTCCCCATACCCCTTGATGCCTTTTGTGTCCAGAAATCTATCTATCTCCTTCTTAAATATATTCAGTGACTTGGCCTCCACAGCCTTCTGTGGTAGAGAATTCCACAGGTTCACCACCCTCTGAGTGAAGAAATTTCTCCTCATCTCAGTCCTAAATGTCCTACCCCGTATCCTGAGACTTTCACCCCTCGTTCTAGATCCCCCAGCCAGGGGAAACATCCTCCCTGCATCCAGTCTGTCTAGCCCTGTCAGAATTTTATACATTTCAATGAGATCCCCTCTCATTCTTCTAAACTCTAGTGAATACAGACCTAGTCGACCCAATCTCTCCTCATACGACAGTCCTGCCATCCCAGGAATCAGTCTGGTGAACCTTTGCTGCACTCCCTCTATGGCAAGTATACCCTTTCTTAGGTAAGGAGACCAAAACTGCACACAGTACTCCAGGTGTGGTCTCACCAAGGCCCTGTATAACTGTAGTAAGACATCCTTGCTCCTGTACTCAAATCCTCTTGCAATAAAGGCCAACATACCATTTGCCTTCCTAACTGCTTGCTGCACCTGTATGTTTGCTTTCAGTGACTGGTGTACAAGGACTCCCAGGTCCCTTTGTACATCAACATTTCCCAATCTATCACCATTTAAATAATACTCTACCTTTCTGTTTTTCCTACCGAAGTGGATAACTTCACATTTATCCACGTTATACTGCATCTGCCATGTATTTGCCCACTCACTCAACTTGTCTAAATCGCCTTGAAGCCTCTTTGCATCTTCCTCACAACTCACAATCCCACCTAGTTTTGTGTCATCAGCAAACTTGGAAATATTACATTTGGTTCCCTCATCCAAATCATTGATATATATTGTGAATAGCTGGGGCCCAAGCACTAATCCCTGCGGTACCCCACTAGTCACCGCCTGCCACCCCGAAAAAGACCCATTTATTCCTACTCTCTGTTTCCTGTCTGTTAACCAATTTTCAATCCATGCCAGTATATTACCCCCAATCCCATGTGCTTTAATTTTGCACACTAACCTCTTATGTGGGACTTTGTCATAGGCCTTCTGAAAATCCAAATACACCACATCCACTGGTTCTCCCTTATCTATTCTACCAGTTACATCCTCAAAAAACTCCAGTCGGTTTGTCAAACATGATTTCCCTTTCATAAATCCATGTTGACTTTGTCTAATCCCGTTGATATTTTCTAAGTGTCCTGTTATCACATCCTTTATGATAGACTCTAACATTTTCCCTACTACAGATGTTAGGCTAACCGGTCTGTAGTTCCCTGTTTTCTCTCTCTCCTTTTTTAAATAGTGGGGTTACATTTGCCACCCTCCAATCTGCAGGAACTGTTCCATAATCTATAGAATTTTGGAAGATGATAACCAATGCATCAACTATTTCCATGGCTACCTCTTTTAGTACTCTGGGATGCAGATTATCAGGCCCTGGGGATTTATCAGCTTTCAGTCCCATTAATTTCTCCAGCACTATTTTTTTTACTAATACTAATTTCCTTTAATTCCTCCTTCTCACTAGACCCTTGGTTCCCTAGCATTTCTGGGAAGTTATTTGTGTCCTCTTCCGTGAAGACGGAACCAAAGTATTTGTTTAATTGCTCAGCCATTTCCTTGTTCCCCATTCCTGTACTATGTTGCATTGTAAACCTACTATAATAATCTCATGGTAACTGAAACATGTTGCGTAAATATCTTTCATTCATTAATAAATGATATATGTCACATACCAGTTCCTTGTAGTTGGACGGCAATGAATAGGTGTAGGAGTAGGGGAAAAGACACATCTGAGAGTATGAGTGGATAGTGATATAAGCCTTAATCGCATAATATTTACGGATGATGTTTGCAACAGCCTTGACTTCCTTCTCAGATTCCACATGTGGTCCACAGTAAGTATCATCGCACGGGTTCGTTGAGGCACCAATGGCTGCATGTAATAAAGAAAGAACTTGCATTTATATAGCGCCTTTCATGACCTCAGGACGTCTCAAAGCGCTTTACAACCAATGAAGAACTTTTGAAGCGTAGTCACTGTTGTAATGTAGGAAACGCGACAGCCAATTTTCCACACATCAAGATCTCACAAACAGCAATGAAATAAGTGATCAGATCATCTGTTTTAGGTATTGGTTGAGGGATAAATGTTGGCCAGGACACTGGGGAGAACTCCCCTGCTCTTCTTCGAATAGTGCCGTGGGATCTCTTTGCGCCCACCTGAGCGAGCCCATGTCCTGCTGCTCAGTGGCAGTATCGTCACTCCCACTGAGCATTTCTCCCCTGTGCTCGTTAAATGGCGGCTGTAATTCCCCGCGCGGCCCATTCCCGGCCCTCAATGCTGCTCTGGAGATTGCACGCTGTGGCCTGTCCTCGGCTGCTGTTGGTCCCACTCCCATAATCTGGCACTTTTGGCGGCCTGCTCTCGGCTGCTGATTCCAACCCCAAGGTCTTTCCTCCCTTGTCTCAGCAGAAGGTGGTGCTGCCCACGCAGGTTGTTATTCCCACCATCTGTATTGTTTTTTAATGTAAACCTTCATGTCTCCACAAATGATGTGGTCAGTGCCAGAGGGCAGAATTTTAATGATGATTTTTAATAAAGCAGCCAGATATTCTAGTGCTCACCTACAATTACCAGTTTTTTGTTGAGGGGGGAGGGAGAGGGAAAGGAAGGGAAGAGAAAATTCCTCCACGCTGTCTTTCTTACTCAACCCCCTCTGCATTCCTCTCTCCGCCATCTGCAACCTCTCTCTGTTGCCTACTCAGCCTCTCTGTGTCCTCCTCTCCCTCACCCTCCTCTACATCCCTTCTCCACTCTCTATTTTCCTCTTCCTCACTTTCCCCTCGTCTTCCCCTCCTTTTCCTCTCCTCCTCCTCCCCTCCTCACCCATTCTCTCCCCTTCTCCCTGTCCCCTCTCCCTCTCCCTCACCCTCATCTACATCCCTTCTTTCCTCTCTCTATTTTTCTCTCCCCCACTTTCCCTTGCCCTCCCCTCCTCTTCCTCTCCTCCTCTGCCCCTCCTTCTCAGACCCTCACCCATTCCCTCCAATTCCCCCTGTCTCCTCCCCTCTCCTTTTTCTCTCCTTCCCCCTCCTTCCTTTCTCCCCTTCACGATCCCTTCCCCCCCATTTTCCTCCTCTTTCCCCCTTCCCTTCCCTCCCCTCTGCTTCTCCCTGCCCCTTTCCTGGTGCCCCCTCCCCTCTCTAAACAACATTACAAACAGGAAGCAAGATTTATGGACGGGAAATGCACTCCCTACACAAGAATTTAAACAATGTTTATTCAATGCTTATGATGCCATTCATTTATTTCCGCCTTTTTTAGAAGACACACACCGTCCCGCACACTTCTATTAAAATGCGGAAACTTACAGCACCACTTGGCATCGAAGTTTCGGTTTGGATCAGTGCCCACACAGTCAGAGCCAAGATTCTTGGAGCGCGTCTTCCTCCAAAAACGATCCTGTAAGTAGACACAGCAAATAAATAAATGTGTAAGATCCTTACTGCCATCGTGTCAGATGAACACATCTTTATCTAGCCAAATGATAGCAAAAACATGCTCAAAATACACAGCAGTGACATCTGATGAAAGAAAAGACAGGTTCAAGTTTTGTGTGTAGGCTCTTCATCAGAATTGGAAATGGGAAGGTAAGCAAGCCAGTTTTCATTCATCAGACGACAACTGAAATATGAATCGGTCTTTTCTTTTTTCTCCCCAGATGTTGTCAGACCTGCTCTCTATTTCCTGCATTTTCTGCTTTTCCAGAATTTACAGTTCTTTTTTTTAAACAAAGTGCTATCTCCTTCGGATGGGATGTTAAAGGGAGCTCCTGTCTGCCTGCTCTGGTGGTTTTAGGTGGACATTAAAGATCTCGCGGCACTTTTCAAAGATGAGCAAGGAGTTCTTGGCCAACATTCCACCCTCAGCCAACACCATCAAAACCAAAACCAGAACGACAGATCAACTGGCCATTCAGTTCATCGCTGATTATGGGATGTTGCTGTGTGTCCACCTACACGGCAACAGCGATTGCACCTCAACATGTATAACTGTACGTGAAATGCTTTGGGATGTTTCTGAGAGATGCGATAAGGCACGTTGGGAGCGATAGGCCTGCGCGCGCTCTCGTGATTTCCCAAGATGCTCCCCCTGGAAGGGTAGTGGATCGTAAATTATATCTTTCCTCCTTCAAGTATATTCTGACAATTTACGCCAGTGAAGTGATTCGAACTATCGGGTCGATTCCCCGGTTGGCTGCTTCCAGCTAGGAGCTGAACATACAGGGACCTCTGACGGGGAAATCCTGGGCTCGCAGCCTGTGAGTTGCTCTCCTTTGAAATGAATGGCACATTCGGGACCATGATGCAGCGCTGCCTGTGAGCACTGCTTCTATCAGGGAATCAGCCCTTGTAATAAATACAAGGCAGATATTATGAAGAACTTTTTACTCAGGCAGTGGTAAATGTTTGGAGTAATCTGTCAGATAGGATAGAGACCAAAACACTGGGGAGATTCAAAATACAACTGGGTGCTGTAATGGGAGACTTACTGCACTAAAGGGATGTGCTCTAATGGGTGTCATTTGTGATTGATAGAAAGAACTTGCTTTTATATAGCACCTTTCATGTCCTCAGGACATCCCAAAGTGCTTCACAGCCAATGAATTACTTTTGAAGTGTAGTCACTGTTGAAATGTAGGCTAACATGGCAACCAATGTGCGCACAGCAAGCTCCCATAAACTGTAATGAGATAATTGACCAGATAATCTGTTTTAGCAATGTTGGTTGAGGAATAAATGTTGGCCAGTACACTGGGAGAGCTCCCCTGCTTTCTCAGTACTGCACTGAAGCGTCAGCCTAAATGATGTGCTCAAGCATCTAGAGTGGGGCTTGAACACATGACTTTCTGACTCAGAGGTACGAGTGCTACCACTGAGCCAAGGCTGACATGCTCTTAATTGCTAATTTCCTTACTCTTTTCTCAAGGATTTTTACCCAGACCAACTCATCCTCCAAAGTAACGTCGATCCTTTTGATAACTTTCCATCCCTCCCTTATCTGCAATGCTACCCTAATCCAATTCCTTTCTTCTTTGAACAATTTTAACCTGGTTGCACGAGATTCGGTCTATTCTTCCGTTGAGCTATATCTACCTTCTTATTCAACATATAACCAAATCAACTCTGGCACTTTGACACTGAACTTCCAGGGGTTCCGCGCTGCTGGCACAAAGCTGCCCTAGTCCGAAGCCGGAAACACTGTCCCAAATCTTAGGGATGAGATCATTTGCCGAACTGGGCTGAATGCACTGCCCTTGCAAGGGTCTGCCCTGATAGGCTCCGCTGGGAGCAAAGAGATTGGCTGAAAAAAAATCTAAACAAAATGATCTTTACTCCAGGATCAATCGCCTTACTTAAATAAAGGTTTGGGACCTTTTGAAAGGTCTCAACAGGATACGTGCCAGCACCTAGGTCTACTGAGAGTGTAATTGTGGAACTCCTGGGGAAGCATGGGAACTCCTCCAGACACGTCCCCTTGACATGAGTAGGAGGAGCTTGACGATCTGCATGTGACTCCATCCACCCCCACCAAAATTTAAAGGGCCACAGCAAATGGGGCAGAATCCTAATGTTAACTAGAGTTTAGAAGAATGCGAGGTAATCTCATTGAAATATATAACATTCTTAGAGGGCTTGACAGGGTAGATGCTGAGAGGCTGTTTCCCCTGGCTGGGGATTCTAGGACCAGGGGTCACAGTCTCAGGATAAGGGATCGTCCATTTAGGACTGAGATGAGGAGAAATTTCTTCACTCAGAGGGTTGTGAATCTTTGGAATCCTCTACCCCAGAGGGCTGTGGATGCTCAGTCGGAGTATATTCAAGACTGAGAGCGATAGTAATTTGGGCACCAAGGGAATCAAGGAATATGGGGATAGGGCGGGAAAGTGGGACTGATGTAGAAGATCGGCTATGATCTTAGTGAATAGCGGAGCAGGCTCAAGGGCCCGTATGACCTACTCCTGCTCCTATTTCTTATGTTCTTATGTAACTGGGTTCTGCACCAAATTCCTGGCCCCTCCGGATTGAATTTAGGGTTGCCGCCCTCTCTGGCCCCAGGAATTTCAGGGCCTTTGTTTCTCAATCCTGGCAGGACTATAACCCTAACTACTGTCTTGAGAATTACTCTGGGTCATCCATAGAGGTTCTGACACTTACTGTGGTCCAAGTATAGGCGTAACCATCTACATTGATAACGGGAACGACCAGGAAATCCAGTTTATCGAAAAGGTTGGTAATAGTAGAATTACATCCGTAAGTTCTAACAGCCTGTGGAAAGCATAAATTTATTACATAGTATGTTTCTCGATCTCTGTAAGAAAGTATCTGTAAGTAAATCCCACAACTGAAATAGATGAGGTTTCACTACTAACCTCTTTCACGAACCACTGGCAAAATGCTGGAGAAATCCACTCCCTGGCATGGATTCCACAGTCCATGAAGATGGCAGGTTTCTCAGAACCTGTTCTCTTGCCGACCTTTAAGAAGAGATTGGCGGACACCATCATACTGTTAGGCTGTATTATCAGTGTAACTGCTAAACCTTATCAAGCTTTCGCTAAACATGAGTCTCCTGGCACAAATCAACATGGTGGGACGGAGAGATCAGAAACTAGCACAACGATAATGAAATATAGCACAAGTAATCTTACCCGGAGGAGATAGATGCTTCGTCCCTCGTAGCTCCTTCCAATTTTGAACCGAGAAATGAGGCTTGGGTTTTCATCAGCGATGTTAGCAGTCCAGGATTCAATCTACAATTGAAAAACTGGCTATGAGCACATCTCCAGCATTAACAAACTTGCAATTTCTAATAGCTTTTATTACTTTTTAGGTATACTTTCCACTTTCAATAGCATTTTTTAAAATCATGGTCTTTCAATATGGTAAAATCCAACTGTATATGTAATACTTATAATAAATATGATGCTGTAATTTGATAACTTGGGTGTTAGCAGTTCCTGTTTTTGGTACTTAAAAATTGCTTCAAAAGTTAATCTGATTAAAGTTATGATGTT
Organism: Squalus acanthias; assembly: GCA_030390025.1. NCBI lineage: Eukaryota > Metazoa > Chordata > Chondrichthyes > Squaliformes > Squalidae > Squalus > Squalus acanthias. Next base: position 16,831,835 of record CM059429.1, read on the forward strand.
ACACAGTGAGTTGTTGTGATCTGGAATGCACTGCCTGAAAGGGTGGTGGAAGCAGATTCAATAGTAACTTTCAAAAGAGAATTGGATAAACACTTGAAAATTTGCAGGGCTATGGGGAAAGAGCAGGGGAGTGGGACTAATTGGAGAGCTCTTTCAAAGAGCCGACAGTCATGATGGGCCTGAATGGCCTCCTACTGAGCTGTATCATTCTATGATTCTAACCACGGCGAGCCTCGCATTACTGGATGCTAATTGGCTGAAAAGCAAACAGCATTTTGAGTTGGTTTTTTTCCGGCCAGTTAAAAGATAAGGGGGGTTAGATTTTGGTCTGGGCCCAGACTCGGCACTGTGGAGCCAGCGTGCACTCGAACCAAGCAGCTGGAGGATCAGCAGGAATAGGAACTCGGGCCTCATCAACTTATTCGGGATGAGCTGCTGCCACCTGCTGCAGCTCCACGGGCAGCTCGCTCCACGAGAAAAATCAACATCGGGCCAAGTGGCCTTGGAGGCAGCGGCCCTCGGGTACGTTCCGGGAAGGGGGGGGGGGGGGATTTGTGCAGGCAACGGGCGGGGCCCAATCGCCAGGACTGTGGACTCGGGGAGAGCCCTGCTGCTCCTCTTGGCTCCTCGGAAAGTTTAAATAAAAATGAAAATCAAACTTACCTTTAGCTGTAGAATCCTGAGTGGGGCAGGCCCGACAACTGCCCCCCTGCCCCGCTCATTGGTAACTCATTTTATACAAGAGTCCTTCAATGGCGTTAGGCCTCTAATTAACATAATCAAGGGTGTAGGCTTCGCAAAATCCCCCAGAAACTTGTATAGAACCCTAAAGGGGGTGAGTTTTGGATCTGAACACGAATTTGGAATGATGGGACCTAAATGAAGGAATTTGAGGTCAAAACCTCAGTTTTGGACTTTAAGGATCAGGGGAAGAAAACCCTGAGGAAAAAGACTTTGGATAAGACACCTTTTTTAAAAAGGGCCATTGGGTAAACCTGCAGTCACAGAAACACAGGCTGCAGGAAAGGGTGTGGTGAGGCAGTGGACAGCTTTTGGGTATTGGGACCGAGCCAAGCTGTCTGGGAGATGTTTGCACTGCAATCCAACCAAGGAGGAAGAGCCTCACCCAAAACCTCACAAACACATCCAAAAATGAATAATCCAAGACCCTTTTGAAATCCTCAGGCCCAAACAGAATTCCTAACAATAAAACATCCAGCACACAGCTTCACAGCCCATCATCCCATCAAAAACCAATTAGCCAAGTATCTACAGGAACAGACTTAACGAGCCCGCCAAAACCTAAAACAAAGGGGGCAAGATTTGGCGCGTAGATAAAGGCTCTGTCTAAATGGGAGACATCGGAAGCCATCAGGACAAGTTAACATAAAGTTAAAGTCATCAGACTTAACGAGCCCGCCAAAACCTAAGACAATAGAATAAACAGGCCTCAACTGGAACCTAAATCACTTCAACACGAAACCGATTTAGTAAAGCGGTTTTGGCGCGAAAACCACAATAGGCCTGGACAGTATAATTGAGGGCCTAATCCCCCAAGAAGCAGCGAGTTGCACAGACGGGTGAGCCACACGAGCAGGAGGAGAGACCAGCAGCGAGGCCACGAGGCAGGCAGACCCGAGGCGAGATCGGAGGCAGGACAGACAAGGCCAGGCAAGGGCTAGAACTGGGACCACGAGCTGGGAGCGAGTCGGCATCGCTCAACATACGGTCCAGCTCTAGCAGACACTAGCCAAGGCCACTGGAAGCTGGGAGCGAGTCTGCATCGCTCAACACACGGCCCAGCTCCAGGAGGTACCACCCCGACAGGCCTCCAATGCAATGAACCAACAATAAGAGCCGCCAAGGGCTCCACGAGGCAAACCGACACTTGAAAGTACCGTGGAAACTAAGGCCCCACGCAGCAACCAACCACCAGGCAACCACGACCAAAACCAGCCAACCAGGGGAAACCCGAAGAAACGCCAACCCTACAACAACTCCTGGCTTACCCCTGGGTAAGACTTGCATGCAAAAACTCTAAACCTGCAGCTAGAAACAAAGAAATCGGGTACTCACCTGATAGAATCCAAAACGCACCTTACCGCATCAGCGGACAGACCCAAACTGACCTGGAGTGCAGCTGGAGTCTTCCACCACGTCCAGGGTACGGCAGGCCCCAACAACCAAAAACCTCAGTGAACCGCGAAATCGCGAAATACCTCAACTGTCAAGAACTGTCAATTGGTGAGCATTATTCCTGGTCCTCTGGAATTAAACCTAGCTAGGTAGTGTGATTGGGAGGGATAAGGGTTTTTGTAGATTGTAATTCTCCCTTCACTGTACCGTGTGTTCCCCAACCTGTGTTTAAGCATTAAGTGTGTTTTAAGTTTGTTACCTTTTTCTTTAATAAAAGTCAAAATTCTTTTATCAAAACCTGTTGTCTACTGCACCTTTGTTCACAACCCCCAAATAAGTCCAAGGTCTAGAACCAGGGGCGTGGGAGCGATTGGAAGTGCTCACTGAGTCAGAGGTGAACCTGACCCCCACACACCACCCACTACAAGGGGCCTAATGCCTGTTTCAGGCAGCTTCCCGGGACGCCTAAAAAAAAGAGCACCACGAATTTAGCATTGGGTCCATCACTGTATAAAATTATGAGGGGCCTAGATAGAGTGGATAGGAAGGACCTATTTCCTTTAGCAGAAGGGTCAATAACCAGGGGCCATAGATTTAAAGTAATTGGTTGGAAATTTAATGGGGATTTGAGGAGAAATCTTTTCACCCAGAGAGTGGTTGGGGGTCTGGAACTCATTACCTGAAAGGGTGGTAGAGGCAGAAACCCTCATCACATTTAAAAAGTACTTGGATGTGCACTTGAAGTGCCGTAACCTACAAGGCTGTGGACCAAGAGCTGGAAAGTGGAATTAGGGTGGATAGCTCTTGGTTGGCGGGCACGGACAAGATGGGCCGAATGGCCTCCTTCTGTGCTGTAAATTTCTATGATTCTTTGATTCTATGACATGCACAGTTTGGACGCAGGCCATCCCACTGCTAAATTGGTATGCTTTGCGCCAGTTTTAAGTCCGGAAAAAAACGGGTGCAACTTTTGCCAATTTCTAGCCCAAGAATTCCTCTGGGTGCTATGGTTTATCAAAGTTTGTGCAAATGTCCTCGGTTTGATAGCAAAATTGTAAGCGCATTCTGAAAGAAGGTATTGGCAGTTTCACTAGAAGAGAGAAAATCTTCAAAAATACATTTATAATATCGCCATGCACAGCGACCAGAGGAATTCTTACCCCCGAATATCAACTTTTCACAGAATCACAGAATCCCCACAGTGCAGATAGAGGCCATTTCAGCCCATCGAGCCTGCACCGACACATATCCCACCCTATCCCCGTAACCCCACGTATTTAATCCCCCTAACACTAAGGGTCAATTTATCATCGCCAAATTAACCTAACCTGCACATCTTTGGACTGTGGGAGGAAACCAGAGCACCCGGAGGAAACCTACGCAGACACGGGGAGAATGTGCAAACTCCACACAGACAGTCACCCGAGGCCGGATTCGAACCCAGGTCCCTGGCGCTGTGAGGCAACAGTGCTAACCACTATGCCACCGTGTTGCCAGTTTTACAGTGTGCATCCCACCTTCAGAACGATTGCACGATTGGTGAACCTGTTTTACTGTGAGTCACAATCATATTTTTACCTCATCCCACCGATGATACTTTTCATAGTTGTAGCCCGTTGAACGCATCTCCTTTTGGTCAAGTTGCTTCTCCATCAGGGTCTGCACGCTCTCAATTAACACGCTGTGCAAAATAAGATTCATTTTAAAATGATAAATGTGGATTGTAAAGACTGGGGGGGGGGGGGCGGGGGGTGGGTGGTTAGAGTTTCTGCTAGGTGTGCAATTCGCCCGAAATCGGCCACACCAGCGCAAAAGATCGAGGAATTTCAAGCGCAAATTACGTCCAGCGCAAATCGAGTCTCCGCCATCTTTTGCACTGGTTGAGAAAACATTGGGGGAAACATTCGGTGGCGCCCCCTTTGGGGCGCTAACGTCGCCTGGGACGCAACTTTTAGCGCCCCGAAAAAGTTAGCACCCCTGTGCCGTAAATTTAGTAGTAGCACCCCAAGCAGGAGGCGGGGCGCTACTGCAAAGCACTCCCCCTCCTTCTTGGGGCGCTACCAGTGAATTTCGCGACGCTACGTGCGGCAGTGCCACGCGCGGCGGCACGTAGCAGATAGCACATTGCAGGCCTCCTCCCCTGATTAAAGGGGAGTGGCCTAGAGCTGCGCGCACCGGGACCCTGCTGGAGCACCGGGGAGCGGTGTGCCAGGGAGAATAGCCCGGCACTCAAGAGGAGTGCCAGGCTGAACGGTCGCGGCCGGCACCCCGCATACGGAGGTAAGAAGGAGCAGTTGCTGGCAGCCAGCCAAAAGAAAAATGGCCGCCCGGCACATGCCCTTTAATTTGTGCCACCGCTGTTGCCAAAACGCCCCCTGAACCGGTCGGGGCGCTGTGCACGGCGATGATGTCATCACCGGCGGCGCATACCACGGGGCGCTACCGGCTACCGCCGCCGCTAACCTCCCGCTGAATTTCGCAGGAGGCGTTAGTGGCGCTGCGCCCGGGCGTTAGGGGCTTTGCGCCCGGTTAGCGCCCCCCAGAGGTGCTAATGGGAGGCGCAAAGCAACCAAATTTCCCCCCCCTTGTGTCGAAGCCGGCCCCGCCCACAAAACTGGCCACGCCCCCAGATCGAATTAATCAGCAGGCCGAGTTTTACGCCTGTTTGCGGGCCTTCCAGGAGCTGCTTAAAATTAAGCAGTATTTTTTAGGCGCATGGACACTAATAGGCACCTTTTAAAAGTTTTACATTTTTATTACACCAATGAAACGAGTAAATGGTTCAGTATAGTGTTTTTTTTTAAGTTATTTAAAATCGGGTTACTCACATAGAAACTAGGAGCAGGAGTAGGCCATTCGGCCCGTCAAGCCTGCTCCACCATTCAATATGATCATGGCTGATCATCCAAATCCAGTACCCTGTCCCTGCTTTCCCACACAGAATCCCCATCGAGCCTGCACCGACACATATCCCACCCTATCCCCGTAACCCCACGTATTTAATTCCCCCTAACATATCCCATCCTATCCCCCCCTAATACTAAGGGTCAATTTATCATAGCCAAATCAACCTAACCCGCACATTTTTGGACTGTGGGAGGAAACCGGAGCACCCGGAGGAAACCCCACGCAGACACGGGGAGAATGTGCAAACTCCACACAGACAGTCACCGAGGCCGGATTCGAACCCTGGTCCCTGGCGCTGTGAGGCACCAGTGCTAACCACTATGCCACCGTGCATGTGGTGGACCAGACACTCTGATTAAAAACGCTTATCTTTTTGTGATAAACTGCACCAGGTTACCACTCTTAAATATATCAGGAATATTTTTTAATGCAAAAAAAAATAAACAATTACGTTCTAAAACGCTTCCCAATTGTGCTTGACCATGGAAGATTTTATGTTCAGTGGAGTTTGAGTGGAAACTTGAGCAAAAAATTCAATTCAGAAAACTAGCACAATTTTGAGCGCAATTTGCACCCGGATTGCCGATTGCGCCCAAAGCGGAAACTCTACCCCACATTTCTGCTCTGTGAATGTTAATACAGGATCTGAAACTAACTCATATTTCAATCCAATCTCCTCCAGCCCAGTCTGAACATCTGAAGCCCAATCAGCACCGATCCTGAAATCCACACTCCTGTTGGTGGTCACCAGCTCGACAGAATGTGGCTGCCAAAAATCAATCTGCGTGCACATCAATAACACAATTAATAGTTTCATTTAATCGAACTTAATTAAATATCAGTGCGTTAGCTAACAACAGGAAATCATACCTTCACAGTGCGGGTCACGTTCCTGATAAACTGCAGGTGCTGTTCATTTTCAGGTTTCAGACGCAAAACTTTATCCCTTTCAACAAAAATTTAATATTTTAGCATGTGCGGCAGAATATTCCCCCGGTGTTTTCGCATTACGTTCAACAACAACTTGCATTTATATAGCGCCCTTGACCTAGTAAAACGACGCAAGGCGCTTCACGGGAGCGTTATCAGACAAAAATTGACACCAAGCCCAAGTAGGAGACAGGACAGGTGAGGTAGGTTTTAAGGAGCGTCTTAAAGGAGGGGACGAGAGGTGGAGCGGCAGAGAGGTTTAGGGAGGGAATTCCAGAGCTGTGGGCCTAGACGGCTGAAGGCACGGCCGCCAATGGTGGGGAATATATTTAAGAAGGAGATAGATAGATTTCTAGACACAAAAGGCATCAAGAGGTATGGGGAGAGAGCAGGAATATGGTATTGAGATAAAGGATCAGCCATGATCATATTGAATGGCGGAGCAGGCTCGAAGGGCCGAATGGCCTACTCCTGCTCCTATTTTTCTATGTTTCAATGAAAAAATCGGGGATGCACAAGAGGCCAGAATTGAAGCAGCGCGGAGATCTCGGAGGGTTGTCGGGCTGGAGGAGGTTACAGAGATAGGGAGGGGCGAGGCCATGGAATGATTTGAACACGAGGATAAGAATTTTATAAATTTAGGGACATTCCTTACCCGGCGTATTGACCAACAGGAGCTCCAACCTGAAACAGCTGCAACAAAACCCAGAAACAAAAGTCCTTCCATCGTTTTCCCGGGATTGTAAGAGACACCCGGTCGGGTCAGGCACATTTATATCTGGTACAGTATCCGGAACAAATACACGACCAGTGTCTGCAACGTAACACGCCTCCTTTCTGGTTTAAACATGAAATTTGCTATCTCATATCTTTGGCAACATTCATATACTTTCCAATACTGGTACTTCTGAAGGGGAACTTCCCTCTGGTTCATTATCTGAATAGTGAAGTTCTCATCAATACATCATTAAATATAGCCACGAACATCCTGTACCTTAACAGCATAATATGCTGGTCTGTCATATTTTTCCTTATGAAAAATTACTTTTCATTTGCACCACTTGCTCTAGTACCCTGGGGCTTCTTGCTCTAAGAGATCTTACACCGCTACAGAAAGTTTTGTACAAGAATATTAATTTGGTGCCAATTAGGGACAAACTATGGGCAATGTGTGCTGTGGACTTGTGCCCACAGGTTGAACGCAACTCATTTCATTTTTTGCATCGTTCAACCCTTCTGTTTAAACCCAGGTGAAAGTGGAATGCTTTAACTGTCTACATTACCTAGGCACCTCTTTACCTATATCTATTTGTTCAAGTTAGCATAACAGTAAGAGCTGTAGCTCTATCTCCCATTTTCTGTCTTCAGTGGCAGTTGTCTTAGTAGCTAGTACAATTGCTATATTTCTATATCATTGATCTCCATTCACTAACTGCTAGATCAGTCAGTTTGTAGTAATATTGCTTTGTGTATATCTCCTCATTCAGTGGCACCAGTTGACTGAGTTGGTAATGCCACTGTTTTTTGAATTCAATCACGGGATGTGGGCATCGCTGACAAGGCCGGGATTTATTGCCCATTCCTAATTGCCCTCGAGAAAGTAGTGGTGAGCCGCCTTCTTGAAGCGCTGCAGTCCGTGTGGTGTGTCGTAGTGGCTTGCTAGGCCATTTCAGAGGACAGTTAAGAGTCAACCACATTGTTATCTATAGCTCTCAATCTCTTGTACCAGTAGAGCCAGTTGGGCCAGTTGGTAATGCTAATAGGATCTCTCTAACTCTCTAGGGGGTACGGTAGCATAGTGGTTATGTCACTGGGGTAATAATCCAGAAGCCTGGACTAATGATCCACAGACATGAGTTCATAATGCCACGCTGGCAGCTGGGGAATTTGAATTCAGTTAATTAAATAAACCTGGTAATAAAAAGCTAGTATCAGTAATGGTGACCATGAAACTACTGCATGGTTGTAAAAACCCATCTGGTTCACTAATGTCCTTTAGGGAAGGAAATTCTGCCATCCTTACCTGGTCTGGCCTATATGTGACTCTTAACTGCCCTCTGGAATGGCGGCTCGCCACCACCTTCTCAAGGGTATTAGGGATGGGCAATAAATGCTGGCCTTGCCAGCGACGCCCACATCCTGTGAATGAAAAAAGCAATTCTGCAGTGCCAGTTGGTACCACTCTTGACTTTGATACAGAAAGTTGTGGATCACACATCACTATCGGGGATTTGAGCTCATACTATTGATGCGTGAAGTGTTAAGGAGAAACTGTGTTGTTGCTGGAGCCTTTCTTTAGATGAGATGTGAACTTGAGCTTCTGACTAGTAATGCTTACGGTACAGTTCATAACCCTCATGTCCTGGTCAGTAATCGCTCTGGAAAAACGTTCCAACAGCTTGATTTACCCAGGAGCCCATGGCAAGAAAAAGTGCAACCTCATGGGTGGCCTTAATCAAACAAGTTCAAATAAATGCATATTTCAATGTGTGGTCTGCTATTGCCCATTAGCTGTGCAGTAACATCACCTCATGAGCTGGACTCCACATGGGCTATTAAAGACTGGAAAGTATGTTCAAGCAGCACATTGTATATTTGACATTGAGGACTGGCACAGATCCAAGTTGTTAAGCTGGAAGAGTCAGGAGGAAGAGGCTATTTGCGATATGAGAGTTCAATATCTGGTGGCGAAGAATATGGCCTTTGGCAAACTTCCATACAAAAGAATATGCTAACAAAAGATAACTTTGACGCTATTGTTATGTATTCCGTTAAAAATGCTAAATTTAAAAGTGTTTTATAAACCAAGCGCACATATTCATCTTCTCAGCATGTCTGTTAATCCCTTTTATCTCCAGAAGGGAAAGAAAGACTTGAATTTGTATAGTACCTTTCACAACCTCAGGACATCCCAAAGTGCTTCACAGCCAATGAAATGCCTTTTGAAGTGTAGTCACTGTTGAACGCAGCAGCCAATTCGCCCACAGCAAGGTCCCTGCAAACAGCAATGTGATAATGACCACATAATCTGTTGGTTGAGGGATAAGTATTGGCCTGGCCACCGGGGAGAAATCCACTGCTCTTTTTCGAAATAGTGCAATGGGATCTTTTACGTCCACCTGGGAGGACAGACGGAATCTCAGGTTTAACGTCTCACACCGAAACACGGCACCCCCGACAGCGCAGCACTCAGTACTGTACTGCACTAGAGTAACGCATCTAAGGGTGTGTCACACTACATTTTGAAGTTATAGGGTAAATCTGGAGTCAGGACCTTGCCTGGAAGGGTAATCTCACACCGCTTCAGCTTGATACTGCATGAGTGTTTTAAAAGTCCTTAGAATGCAAAGGATGGGAAAAGACCACCAGGCTATCAAGCTTGCTCCATATAATAGACAGTGTCACCTCACACGTTATCCTCCCACTCCTGAGTAATTCTGTCTCCTGAGAAAGGGGGGAAAAAAACAGGGGATAAAAATAACAACCTGTGACAATTTGAAGAAAAATGACAGAAGTTCCTCTCTGACACCCTAAGCAAGCTCCAGGAGACTGCAGTTGCCCACAACACATCACAATCTAATCTAACTAATTACTCCGCCCCCTCTCCCCACTAAAACGGCCAATGTCCTTTTCTCTCAGAAACTTGCCAATTTCTCTTTTAAAGGCCTGTAGTGACCTCATACTCACCACATTGCAGAAGTTAAGGCAAAGACTCTCTGAAAGAAAGACTTGCATTTATATAGCGCCTTTCACGATCACCGGACATCCAAAGCGCTTTACAGCCAATGAAGTACTTTTTGAAGTGTAGTCACTGTTGTAACTCTGAGGTTACACTCCGCAGAAATAAGTATTTCCTGGCAAGTAACCTAATTCTTTAGCTTCGGGCTTTATAGGAAAAACCTCTATTCCTACCATCCCCGTGCATTTCAAATAACTTAATCTAAATAGACTCACCACCACCTCCTCAAGGGCAATTAGGGATGGGCAATAAATGCCGGCCTTGCCAGCGACGCCCACATCCCATGAATGAATTAAAAAGAAATCTTTATGCCAGAAGACATTATTTTGCATGAGACATCAGCACCTTCAAAGTCTTCCCTTCATGTCATGACAGTGTTTTCATTTTGCTGAGGCTATACTATATACTAATGGGGTGATTCCGTGCTACCAGAGAGGAGCTTGCTCATAGGGATTCACTACCAGAGTACCAGAGCCTCGGTGCTGTAGCCAGTCCCCTAAGTTGCACTGTCTGAGTGTAGCTTCCTTGCTGGGAGCACAAGATCGCAAAAATACCTCATATAGATGACGGAATGGTTACAAGGTTTGAATTAATCTTAGGGGTTGAACTATCTCTGATGAACCACGAAGGCTTCACACTTATGGTTCATGTAGGATTTACTATCGATAAATTAGCAATACTGTATTTGGGAAGAGGGCCTAGCAAATGTGGAGGCTTTACTTGTGGAAAATATTTTATAGAAAGAATGAACTTGCATTTATATAGCGCCTTTAACGACCTCAGGATATCCCATAGTGCTTTATAGCCAATGAAGTACTTTTTGAAGTGTAGTCACTGTTGTAATGTAGGAAACATGGTAGGCAATTTGCGCACAGCAAGCTCCCACAAACAGCAATGTGATAATGACCAAACAACTTTTTTCGTGATGTTGGGGTTGAGGGATAAATATTGGCCAGGACACCGGGGAGAACGCACTGTTCTTCTTTAAAATAGTGCCATGGGATCTTTTACATCCATCTGAGAAGGCAAACAGGGCCTCTGTTTAACATCTCATCTGAAAGACAGCACCTCTGATAGTACAGCACTCCCTCAGTACTGCACTGAAGTGTCAGCCTATATTTTTGTGCTTCAAGTCCCATGGAGTGAGACTTGAACCCCCAACCTTCATGAACTCAGAGGTAAGTGTGCTACCAACTGAGCCACAGCTGACACTAATGACCTCAAAGCTCACATGCACTGTTCTTTATTTGTGGCATGTCTGTTATCACTTTTCATTGAGTCCTTACTGTGGAGGTTGGAACCTCCGTGGTGCTGCCACCCTGTGCTATTGCACTTTGCACCGGCTCTGTTGGCTTTCACTGGACTGAGGCACAGGAGTCTGAGCAGAGAGCGGGACTAGCAGAATACAGACAGGTACCCAAGGCAGAAACAAGCGGGGCCTACAGCCTGCAGGCTGAGACCTGGGAACACGTCATAAAGGAATTGGCCCCTACTAATCTTGCATTGAAAATATTAACATCGCCTCTCACAACTTCCCTGATCTGTAATATTAATTTTTTTGTGTACAGCACACTGATACAGTTTGGACTTTTCCCCATTACTTTTATTTGTGAAAATGGATTCACCACAGTTTCCGTAAGTAGATTGAGGTCTCCTGGAACTGTTTTCATGCTCTGCAGTATTTGGTTTAGCCTAGTGAAGGTCTAGCAATTAGCCCTGAGCACAGTAAACTGCTTACGACAGAATTAGAAGGATGCTCAGAACCTTCTGCACAACAGGGAATAACACACTATTGTATTACTTTACACGGATTAAGCTACTGCTTCGGTTTTATTTAGAAATACAATGACAGACAGAAGCAGAAAATGATACAAGAAGAATACTGGGGGGCGATTTTATCCCTGCCCGCCCGGCGGAAACTGGGCAGGAGGGCAGTGAAATAGTCCAGGTCACTTACCCGCCCTGTAGCCGGCTAAAGCTGACTGGTTAGTATTTTAACCTGTTCAGCTAAACAGGCACCAAGGGCACCTGCCCAAAGCCGGCGGGGTCCTTTGCGCCGCGCATGTTGCGCCCCCATGAGGTCATCGGGACCCGACTGCAGTTTTTACTGGGCCTCAATGAGCGGGAAGCAGCAGTGAGTTTCCCGGCGGGCCGAGCCAGCGAGGAGAGGCCCACAAAAAGGTAAGTTATTCAATATTTTAAATGTTTTCCATTGTGTGGCCAGGAGGAGCTGGTGTGCTCCTCTGGGCCTCCCGAGGAAAGCTTACGCCTCTCCTGGCGTAATCTCGCCCCCCCCCCCCCCCCATCCCCCATCGTGTTCCCCTCCCTGGGGACGTACCGGCGGCCGATGCTGCCCTTTGTCGTGGTGAGCGGCCTCTGGGCTGTGTGAATTTCTGCCGCTCCCCGCTGACTTCCCTCCCAGAACGGATGGGGAGTGGGCTGGCAGGATTTAAATTTGGCCTGGGAGTTAGAATACTCCGGGCTTCTTTTTTGCTGCAGTGAGTGAGATAAGAAAGAAGGAAAGACAGAAGGAAAGAAAGAAGGAAAGGGAGAGAGAGAGAGAGAGAGAGAAAGAAGAGAGTGAGAGAAAGAAAGAAAGAAAGAGAGAAAGGAAGAAAGAAAGAGAGAGAGAGAGAGAGAAAGAAAGAGAAAGAGAAAGAAAGAGAGAAAGGAAGAAAGAGAGAGAGAGAGAGAAAGAAAGAGAAAGAGAAAGAAAGAGAGAAAGAAAGAAAGGGAGAGAGAGAGAGAGAGAAAGAGAGAGAGAGAGAAAGAAGAGAGAGAGAGAGAGAGAGAAAGAAAGAAAGAGGGAAAGAAAGAGAGAAAGGAAGAGGGAAAGAAAGAGACAAAGAGAGAAAGTGAGAAAGAAAGAAAACTTGCATTTATAAAGCGCCTTTCATGACTTTAGGATGTGCCAAAGAGCTTTACAGCCAACTTTTGAAGTGTAGTCACTGTTGTAATTTAGGAACACGAATGGACTGACACCAAAACTCATTCGCTGAAAACTGGCAAACAGTTAAAATCGGGGCCCCTTATATAAAAGATTTTGGATTCAGTCCATGAGGAGCTAATATATCATTTTTAGAAAGCTGTCTTTTTACAGCTTCATAGAATGTAATAGTTCATTTCAATGAAGCAACTGAGTCTTATCTATTCCTGGTACACAGTCCCCAATCTCGAAACGTCTTTTTCGAGGTAAGATGCTCTACGTAGATTTCTTAAACTTCCAGAACTCACAGATCCTGCCTGAACTAAAGACCAGCTGCTAGAACTGGAATATTTAGAACCTCTTTGATGTGAAGCCATTTTTTTTGGAAGCAGCCAAGGAACAAAACGTTAGCAGTCTCCACACCTTGGCAGACAATGAGATAATGGGCTACGACAGTTGTGTCTCTTTGGGCAGTTGAAGTCAAGTTGAAAAGATACGGTGATAAAGGCAAAGTAAAACAGCTTTTATCGGTGTACCACGTGAAAAAGTAGTTTTTAATGCTTCCCTTCTCCTGTCCTTAAGGGAATAAGGATTCCCCCAATGTAATGACATTGTAAATGCATTTGTGGAGATTTTCTTCAGTTCAGTATTTCTAATGAAATCATAAAAAGCTTCCAAAGAATCATAAAATCATACAGCACAGAAGGAGGCCATTTAGCCCATGGTGCCTGTGTCGGCTCTTTGAAAGAGCTCTCCAATTAGTCCCACTCCCCTGCTCTTTCCCCATAGCCCTGCAAATTTTTCCTCTTCAAGTATTTATCCAGTTCCCTTTTGAAAGTTACTATTGAATCTGCTTCCACCGCCCTTTCAGGCAGCGCATTCCAGATCATAACAACTCACTGCGTTAAAAAAAATCTTCTCATCTCTCTCCTGGTTCTTTCGCCAATTACCTTAAATCTGTGTCCTCAGGTTACCGAGCCTTCTGCCAGTGGAAACAGTTTCTCTCTATTTACAATATCAAAACCCCTCATAATTTTGAACACCTCTATTAAATATCCCTTAACCTTCTCTGCTCTAAGGAGAACAATCCCAGCTTCTCTAGTCTCTCCACATAACTGAAGTCTGTCATCCCTGGTGTGTGATTTCACTAGAAGTACTGACCAACTCGGAGTTATGTGCATCTCTCCTCTCTCCATCATCCGTGGCAGAACCTTCAGCCAACTTAGCCCTGGAACCTTCTCCCTAAACCCCTCCACTTTGCTACCCGTCTCCCCACCTGACTCCTCAAAAACCTGTCTCTTTGGTTACCTCCCATAACTCTTCAAGTTATTGCTTCCACTCTCCCTCCCTTTTGCTTCTCCTTTGTGAAGGACCTGAGGACATTTACTACATTAAAAGTGCTGTGGTGTGAATTTTGCAAGACGCCCGTACTGATGGGGAGGTCTTGCACACAGCTGGTGGGGACTGCAAGATCACTGATTTTCTTGACATTGATTTTGTGAGCTCTGAGGCCTGACTGTGAGGCTACGTTAGTGGCCGAGAGTTTTGCGAATGTTATCCTTCCGTAAATGTAAATTGTTGTTGACCACAACAACAATAACTTGCATTTATATAGCGCCTTTAATGTAGCAAAAACGTCCCACGGTGTTTTACAGGAGCGTTATCAGACAAAATTTGACACTGAGCCACATAAAGAGATAGTAGGACAGGTGACCAAAACCTTGGTCAAAAAGATAGGTTTTCAGGAGCAACTTAAAGGAGGAAAGAGAGGTAGAGAGGCAGAAAGGTTTAGGGAGGGAATTCCAGAGCTTAGGGCCTAGGCAGCTGAAGGCACGGCCACCAATGGTGGGGCGAAGTGGATGCGCAAGAGGCCAGAATTGGAGGAGCGCAGATATCTCGGCGGGGTTGTAGGGCTGGAGGAGGTTACAGGGATAGGGAGGGGCGAGGCCATGGAGGGAACACAAGGATGCAAATTTTAAAATTGTGGCTTTGCTGGACTGGGAGCCAATGTAGGTCAGCGAGCACAGGATTAACATGATAACACATGTACACAGAGAACTTTTAAAATTAAATGTATTTTCTGTATTTGTTGTGACCAAGCCAGAGCAGTGCTTCACACCGACAACAACACTGAGCTTTCTCAGCAGAGAGAGAAGCAGATGACTGATGTAGACTAAGGATATTAGGCTAGAAATGGCTGCTGGTGATAACAGTGGACAAATAGTAAACATTCATCCGTCCGCTATTTTAACCAACATGCCTTAAAACAAAAACAAAATACTGCAGATGCTGGAAATCTGAAATAAAAACAGAAAATGCTGGAAACACTCAGTAGGTCAGGCAGCATCTGTGGAGAGTGAAACAGAGTTAATGTTTCAGGTCGATGACCTTTCTTAAAGCAGGTTCTTTGCTTGTTTGCTTTGCAGACACCAAAAAAAAAAATGATAGAGGAAGCTTGGGCACAATACTATTCTGAATGGGCCTGGGGCGGAGACGGGGTGCGGGGTGGGGCGGGAGGCAAGGGAATAGGATGAGCATGTGGCGGATCGCCACCTAAACGGGCGCAATCCACTTTTCCGTCCGTGGACAATAAATCGGGCACCTTGCCTTTAAGGCGCATGCTGCCTTTAAGGCATGAAAAACGGAGTGGGCGTCGCCCTCAGTGTGAACTTAAAAAGAGCGGGCGTCGCCCTCAACCAGTAGGGTTTTGCAGAGAGAAGTTGTAGCAGCCATTTTGCCAAGGAGTATGTGATTAAAAGCCATGTGCTCCACATATTGACTCGGCCTCAATTCGTGCTTCGCGGCAGCCACAATAAGCACCCAATTTTTTCTCTACATTGCAACTGTGTTTTTTTAGATGCTGCTTGGGAGTGGGGCAGAGGAACATTGGCTGTAATATTTCCCTCACCTGATCAGCCATCTTCAGAAGATGAAAAGTTTTACAGAGAATTAACACCTATCTTGTAGAAATCTGAATTTTTTGCAGGAGGGTCTGTAACCAGAGGGCACAGATTTAAGATAGTTGGCAAAAGAACCAGGAGAGAGAGAGAGGAGAATTTATTTTTACACAGCGAGTTGTTACAATCTGGAATTCACTGCCTGAAAAGCTGGTCGAAGCAGATTCAATTGTAACTATTCAAAGGGAATTGGATATATACTAGAAAAGGAAAAATTTGCAGGGCTATGGGGAAAGAGCAAGGGAGTGGGACTAATTGAATATCTCTTTCAAAGAGCCGGCACAGGCAGGATGGGCTGAATGAACTCCTTCTGTGCTGTATGACTCTATCATGCTATGATAATTGTATGCAAATTAAATGCTGAATATTCATAAAAGGGTTTAAGTGTCCATAGGATTTCTGCATGTTCATACGACAAAAATATAACCTTTGGTGCCGTTCGGTCATGGTGCAAAATGCTACTGTAGTCCTGAAAAGATTAATATCGTCCTTCACTGCTCTCTTCATAGTGATAATAATAGACTATGGATTGTCAAATGCCTTTATTTTAATATGTTTTACACATATTTATTTCAATACAAATTTTTGGAGACATAGTTGGCTATGTACTTAATGGCCAACATGGTTTCTTCACATGTTGGCTTGATTTGAGATTCGGGCAACATGAAGCCATATCTGCCAGTGTCACGGAGTTCAAAGGTGAAGGAATACTTAATCCCCAGGTCATAGGCCCAGTCATCTGAACCTCCAGCTGCAAGATCTGCACACAAAGACAACGCATAAAATATTAGCACTGAGATGATTCCCATCGGGTAATTTTGCATCCCCTATGCAGATGGACTAAGTCCTCAAATTGAAAGCAGAAAGTGCTGTAAATGGACACCGGGTTAATCGGCAGCCTGATAAGAGCAAAGTTAGGTTAGTGTGTCAGGTGGGAACAAAGGGGGTATTTTAAACCCCCACCCCCACTCCCGCTGGGTGGGAATGGTGTGGCTGGGAGGTTAAGATGGCTGGGGAGGGGTGGGTGGGAAATATGCGCTGCGTTCCTGATGTATTTTCTCCCCTACCGCCTCCCACTTCATCCTGACTTACCTGAAATCAGGCACGGGAAGGCAGGCCGCCCCGGAGGATCAGTGGCCTAATTAACACGGCAAAGTCGTGTCCCGGAGATGTCATTGGGACGCGACTCCGCCATTTTAATGGCGACCCGACTAAGGCCCGCATGGACAGATCTGCCAGTGAAAGCTGTCGGTAGGCAGCATCCTGCCACAGGAGGCCCAGGTAAGTGTTTTTATTATTTTTTTAAAGGTTTCTTGAGAGGCAGGTGGGAAAAGTGCTTCTCCTGGCCTACAAGGATACAACAACAACAACTTGTATTTATATAGCGCCTTTAACGTAGTAAAACGTCCCAAGGTGCTTCACAGGAGTATTAAAAGACAAAAAAAATTGACACCGAGCCACATAAAGAGAAATTAGGGCAGGTGACCAAAAGCTTGGTCAAAGAAGTAGGTTTTAAGGAGCGTCTTAAAGGAGGAGAGAGAGGTAGTGAGGCGGAGAGGTTTAGGCAGGGAATTCCAGAGCTTAGGGCCCAGGCAACAGAAGACACGGCCACCAATGGTTGAGCGATTATAATCAGGGATGCTCAAGAGGGCAGAATTAGAGGAGCGCAGATATCTCGGGGGGTTATGGGGCTGGAGGAGATTACAGAGATAGGGAGGGGTGAGGCCATGGAGGGATTTGAAAACAAGGATGAGAATTTTGAAATCGAGGCATTGCTTAACCTGGAGCCAATGTAGGTCAGCGAGCACAGGGATACCTTAGACCTCCCCTGCCCTATGCTTTCCCTCCCCCCGCTCCAAATCACGACCTTTACCCATCCCACCCCCTTCCTCACTTACATCGCTGGGGATCGTTTCCATGGGTCCCTGGCGGCGACCTGACCTCTGCCGGTGTTGACATTGTCCCCACCAGGTTAGGGCACGAGTCCATGTCGAGGCATTCAAATGAGGTCTGGGAGTTAAAATGTCCCGGGCCTCATGCTCGGGGCAGGGGGGGTGGGTGGGGTGGGGTGAGGGGGGTGGGTGTGGGTGGGGGCAAGGATGGATCGGCACCTGCTTCGGTCTCCGCCACACCGATTCCCAGCCCAAGTTAAAATCGGGGCTTTAATCCCTCCACCTTCAATGTATTGTGAGCATTGGATTTTGGATCTGTCCTTTGTGCCTATGGTTTTCTATAGAAACACCAAAAAACAGCTGATTCGTGCTGGCTTGGGAGTTCCATCCAACACTGCTGTTTAATGTTGGCCTATTCTAATTAGAATGGCACAATTGATAGGTAAGGCTGGGTCTCAGAACTCATTTCATTGGAGATTTCTCGCATTTCTACTTGTTCGATGTATCTCTACGACAACAACAACTTGTATTCCTATAGCACCTTCGATGTGCAAACAAGAGCACTTCACTATCAGGATAGATAGGGAAACAGAAGCTGAGTCGTGGAGGGAGAGATTAGGATGGGTGACCGGCAGCTTGGACAGAAAGATGGGGTTTTAACGGAGGAGAGGCAAGTAGAAAAGTGGATAGATTTAGGCGGGGAGTTCCAGAGAGCGGGGTCGAGGCAGCTCGAGGCTCTGCCACCAGTGGTAGGGTGAAAGAAAGAGGCTGCACAAATTGGCTAGAGTCAGAGGATCAAAGTGTGCAGGATTGGATCTTAGGCTGGAGGAGGTTGCAGCGACAGGGTGCGATGAGGCTGTGGAAGGATTTGAAGATGGGGATAGGGAGCTAATGTACGTCGGCGAAAACACGGGGTAATAGACGATTGGGACTTTTTACTGTCTGATTCACTGTCACTTCTCGTCCTGGCCTGCCACTCTTGAAGATGTTCTACCTCCTCTGGTGAAGGATCTCCCTCGAAGCATTAACCTATTTACCTATCTCAGATACTGGCTGTCCTGCTGTGTATTTCCAACATTTCCTGTTAGCAGCAACAACTTGTATTTAGGCGCCTCCTTTACATAAGAACATAAGAAGTAGGAGCAGGAGTCGGCCATACGGCCCTTCGGGCCTGCTCCGCCATTCAATAGGATCATGGCTGATCCGAACCTAGACTCACGTCCACTTCCCTGCCCGCTCCCCATAACCCTTAATTCCCTTATCAGCTAGGAAACTGTCCTTAATGTAAATAAATGTCTTAAGGCACTTCACGGGGATGTAATTGGACAGAAATGGACTCCGAGCTAAAGACGGAGATATCAGGACGCGTGACCAAAAGCTTGCTCATAGAGCTGAGTTTTAAATAGTGCTTTAAAAGAGGAGAAGGGGAGGGAGGGGTTTAGGCTGGAAATTCCAGACTGTGGGGCCTAGGCGGCTGAAAGCAACCATTCATTTATATAAATGTTATTAATGTTTTATCTGCTTGTTTAAAATGGTGAATAAACATAGAAAGAAACCAAAGGCTTACATATGGTGGTAGCTCCAGGACCATAGGTGTATCGTGTCCCGTACAGGCTGGCCAGAGTGTTAACTGCTCCTTCAGCAAGTTTATTCTGGAACACAAAACGCCAACAGGAAATGGTTATTTGCACTTGTCATTTCTAAAGTAATCAAGCACTAAACAAAGGTCCCAAGTTTGCTTCATAAGGACCTTAGCAAAACATGAGTTCAAGTGGTGAGTAGAGAAACGTCCATCTATTACCAGTGCCAAGACCTTCTTTCTCATGAATGAGGGACATTCCCAGCATTGCCCCAGTAATCTAAACCAACTCACAGCGACTCGATCGTCAAACCATCACGTGTGGGATCTTTAACATCCAGCTGGACAGATAAGTAGGAGCTCTAGGAGCTCCTCGAGAGTGCGGTACTTCACTGAAGTACCGGCCTGGATTATGTGCTCAAGTCCTGGAATGGGGCTTGAACCCACAAATGAATGACTCAAAGGCAAGACTGCTACCAGTGAGCCTAGCTGGCAGTCAATGTTATAGTTGCGTTCACAAAATGCCACTTTTATATGCATTTTTTAAAAAGATTTTCTTTAGTCTAATGGTCTTCTTACAGTTTTTTTCCCCCGATTACACTAGCTTTCCCTTATTCTTTTTGTTCCCAATTTTCTCCCCTATTTTTTCCCTCATGTTCTGAAGGATTGTGACTCATCTTGGGCGACAGTTCCAGCCACCATTTTGTTACCTTGACCAAGAGGTTATTCCCATCTAGAAGCCGATAGATTGCATGTTAGCAGACAACTCAAGCAGTGGGGCATCGCAACCAAACCTGCACTCCCTCAACATTAAAACACATTACTTTAATGTAACGATACATATGGTGTAGAATAGAGACCAAGAATGGGACTCCTGGTTGATTTCCCTCCCCTGTCAAGACCAGAGACACTGAGGCCAACTGTAGTCCCCAATCGATGCCCCGACTGAGACCAGTTCACTCATAAAAACATAAGAAATAGGAGCAGGAGTAGGCCATACGGTCCCTCGCGCCTACTCCACCATTCCAGAAGATCATGGCTGATCTTCTACATCAACTCCACTTTCCCTCCCTACCCCCATATCCTTTGATTCCCCTTCGCCTCCAAAAATCTATCGATCTGAGTCATGAATATACTCAACAATTTATCATCCACAGCGCTCTGGGGTAGGGAAGTTCAAAGATTCACCACCCTCTGAGTGAAGAAACTTCTCCTCATCTCAGTCCTAAATGGCTGACCCCTTATCCTGAGACGATGACCCCTAGTTCTAGACTCTCCAGCCAGGGGAAAGAGCCTCAGTAGAGACCAAGGACTGTATTTCGAACCTTTCTGGCCTGAATGATTCAGTGCCACATCAAGTGGCGCATTGCCCCGCTGAGCCATCAGATGAGTCATTTTCCTTGTCTTCCTATCTGACATTTGCAAGTTTTTTCCTTCCCTCTTTACGTCTTGTCCCCTTGCTACACATTGGCTGACCAAGCACCTGTTCCCAGGTGGGGCATGAAAGTAGCCCTAGGTGTCTGGGCATCTGGCTTGTCCTCCTTCTCCATGAGGAGGAAGCATCTTTGCTCCTCAGATCTTCCTGATAACTGGGGGCGGGGGGCGGGGGGGTGGGGGGTGGGGGGGAATGCATTGTGAAAAGGGAGACGTGCACCCAAACTGAGAAGCTACCACTCCACCATCAACTGGAGCCTAATGTCACTCGGAGAATATAAGCCTAAGTTTCAAATACTTAAATACTGGCACACATAGCACAGTCTGTGAAGTACCAATGTGCTAAGACACATACCAGTTCATTGTGATTTGGCACTAAATTGTAGGTGTAGGAGTAAGGGAAGAGACACATCTGCGAGTACGAGTGCATAGTGAGGTAAGCCTTGATGCTTTCCTTGTGGAGACGGATGAAGTTTGCAACAGCCTTGACCTCCTTCTCAGATTCGACTTTAGGGCCACAGTATGTCTGAGAACATGGGTTCGTTGAGGCACCGACAGCTGCAGGACACAATGGGACAGTTAGCAGTACATATGATGGTCCCAATTTACCCCTACTCTGTAATATAGCCCTAACACAAACAGAAAGTGCTGGAAATACACAGCAGGTCAGTCAGCATCAGTAAAGAGAAGAAAGACAGGTCAACATTTCCAGCAAAACCCTTCTGAAGGGTTACACCTTAAACATTAACCTGCCTTTTCACAAAACCTCTGTCATTCACTGCTGAAGGGAAGTATTAGTGTAAGCATAAGAACATAAGAAACAGGAGCAGGAGGAGGCCATTCGGCCCTTCGAGCCTGCACTGCCATTCAATAAGGTCATGGCTGATCTTCTACCTCAACTCCACCTTCCAGGTTTACTGGTATAATAATGTTTTTTCTTTACAGTTTTTTTCTCCTATTGCACTAGCTCTCTCGTAAGTAATAAGCAGAATAATGGTTGTTACAATGTACATGTTTAACTCCCAGATTTCTTTACTGCCTTTTCCTTTGCTTATTTCAGTAATGATGGTTACAGAGCTCAAAAACCCCTCCTATTCCCAAGTCATCAGTGAATGCACTGGAGTAATGGCAGCTCAGGAGATCCCCTGCAGTCTCTTCACTCTCTTGATTGGTGAGATCGCAGTGTTTACTCTGTTTACGGGATGACAGTGGGAATTTTTTTTTTTTAGTCTTTGCTTAAACATGTAGTTCCACTAAATGGGGGTGAATTTCTGTGGGGAATCTCCAACCACTGTAACTTTGGCAGAAGAGGTGCGGCAATCCCGGGAAAACGCCTTATATGGCATTCTTTGAATATATTCGGTGCATTGTATTCATAGTCAAACAGGATTAGTTCAGATCGACAAAGTACGTAGGGATAGAAGTTCATCTTGAACGGTGGAACAAAACGAGCAATATTGTATTGACCGCCCGTTATTCAGTGCCATCGACGTCAATAGAACTGTCTGTCAAGCGGGGCGAATAAGAGGCGGCCGAAACGATATCACCCGTTTAGCTTAACCGCTCAGGTTGAATTTCTGCCCCCTTAATCCTGATTTTAAAATTCTTACAAAAAGGTAGAGGACATATATCTGTTCCATGTACGCGCATGGTCGAGAATAACTCCTCTCGCCCCCCCTCCCCGCCCCCTCAACCTGCAGAAACAATGAGAAAACTGCTGGCAAAGTACTTACTGCACCAGCCGGCGGCCCAGTTCCTATTGGGGTCAACTCCTCGGCAATTGCTACCAGGGATCCTGGAGCGGGTTTTTCTCCACATCCGATTCTTCAGATAAATGAATAACAAATGAGGGCATGTTATATACACACATACAGCGGATCTTCCACTGTCCACCATAATATGGGGGACTCCACGAGTGGACAATTGGATATATACTTGAAAAGGAAGAATTTGCAGAGCTATGGGGAAAGAGGGGAGGAGTGGGCCTAATTGGAGAGGTCTTTCAAAGAGCTGGCACAGGCACCGATGCCCGAATGGCCTCCATCTCTGCTGTAAGATTAATGACTCTATGATAATGGGAATCGGTGGAGTCCCCAAACTATGGTCTTACCCTTGGTGTGAGAATGGAGACAAATACATTACAAATAACAGAAACTGAACGTAATCTTTCTTGGGTGGTTTATGCCACACAGGGAAAGATTTTGGTCGGCTGACATTGACCAACGATAGTTGTGACAGATAGTGGAGGTTCCGTTGAGCGTGTGGAGAGAGAGCAATTGAATCTTTCTCAAGCACAGTCATCATATATTTGCTGTGAATGTGCACAGAGAGCAATGAGGACTCATATGAGGCAGTGCTTGTGTGTGTGCGCGCGATTGTGTGTGTGTGTGTGTGTGTGTGTAAGACCTCCGAGATTGGGGCCAGGAAGTCCCAACTGTCTGAAAATCTGTGAAGCTACAGAAATCCCAGGGCAATATATAAGGGGTCGACACTTGGAGCAACTGGTCTCTGCCCCTTTTTCCTGACCTTCGCTCCTGGGGAAATGAGCACTCCTGGAGGCACAGGTTAGGATGTACCCTGAGATTTTAAACCAAACCTGCTAAAAGATATTGGACTGCAAAATTCTTTGCCTCCTCTCTCCTTCCCTTGACTAGTACCCTCCCAGGGAACAAATCAAAAACAAAATCAGTGATTGACTTCTCAAGGAAAAATGGACGGAATCGCAGAATAAATCCCCAAAAGACTGGTATTAATCCTGGAAAATCCTGTAATCCCATGGAATGGTAATGGAATTATTCGGTTACTACAAGGCAATATGCCGAATTACAAATGAATGCTCAAAACACCGATAAAAAGTCCAGAATCCCATGAATTAAAAATGGAATTTGAGTTATTCAGTTGTTATAAAAGTGACCTTTAAAAGCTTCCCACAACAGCTCCACTGATACAGGGAACTCATTTGTGACTACATCTTGGTGCTGCTAAGCATTGATACACCAATACACTGACCGATCTGCTAGTGCAACAATATGCCAGTACATAGTAACTTGTGTAGATGGGGCCAGATGCATAAACCTCTCACTCTTTTTTGAATACTGTGAACATACTAGTACCTACATTAGACCAGGTGTAGGAGTAACCATCAACATTAATGACTGGGACAACAAGGAAGTCCATGGCATCCAGAATATTGGTAATGGTGCGATCCGATCCATAGGTACGGACAACCTAGAGGGAAGAGGGACATGTTAGCTACTCATCAAAAGCAGCTCTTACACGAAATAGAGCTTTAACTCAAGAACGTAGGATTTCAGAACTTAGTTATTTTTACACAGAAACACCTTCTGACCTCTCTCCCAATAAATCAGGATTTCATTCCAGCAGCTAATTTCCCTTTTTAAGCAAACAAATAACGTATTCTGTGAAAGCATGAGCAATTATGCATTTTAAAATGGTGCATACTTTTGAATAATGAAAAGCAAAATGTTAATCGTTCTAATTAAAAATAATGGAAGTTTTAAAATGCTGTCCCACATTGTGTCTTCAGACCAATGCATGGCAGTTACTGACCTGCTCAACCACACCCTCACCACCACCTTTGATGCCCTAGTCCCTACTAAAACAATTACCCTCTCTCACCCTGGCTGTTCCCCCCGGTACGGCTCTCATCTTCGCTCCCTTAAGTCCAAGGGACGCAAACTTGAACGGATATGGCGGACAACTGGTTTAGCCATTCACCAGCAGATCTGGCTGGACCACATAAATCATTATCGGGTCCTGCTGTTGTCTGACAAAATTGCTCACTATTCCAGAATCATACTAGAATGCAAAGATAAACCCCAACTTCTATTCTCCACACTAACCGTCTTCTTAAACCCCTCTCCCCTGTCTCCTCCATCCTCACCTCCGACAAAAAGTGTGAGGAGCTCATGGACTTATTTGTCTCTAAGATTGAGACCATGGGTTCAGCTGCTTCTGCCACTTCCCTTCCTTCCCCTAGCCCACCGGGCCAAACTTCCTCTAAGGTTCCCCTCTGCTTTAGCCCTGAACTCGCATCTTTCTCCAGTTTCTCTCCGATCTCCCCTTATGACCTCCCCGCGTTCATCTTGTCCATGAGACCCACTCCTGCTCCCTCGGTCCTATTCCCACCAAACTGCTGACCACCCAACTTCCTTTTCAGGCTCCCATGTTAGCTGATATTGTTAACAGTTCTCTCTCCTCAGGTACTGTCCCCCTCTCCCTCAAATCTGCTGCCGTCACCCTCTCCTCAAAAAACCAACCCTTGACCCCTCCATCCTTGCAAAGTACCGCCCCATCTCCAACCTCCATTTCCTCTCCAAAGTCCTAGAACATGTTGTTGCCTCCCAAATCTGTGCCCTTCTTTCCCAGAACTCCATGTTTGAATCCCTCCAATCAGGTTTCCGCCCTTGCCACAGTACCGAAACGGCTCTCATCAAAGTCACAAATAACATCCTTTGTGACTGTGACAAAGGTAAACTATCCCTCTTCATCCTTCTTGACTTGTCTGCAGCCTTTGACACAGTTGACCACTCCATCCTTCTCCATCGTCCAGCTGGGTGGGGCTGCACTCACCTACAATTCTTATCTATCTAATCGTAGCCAGAGAATCACCTGCAATGGCTTCTCTTCCCACTCCCGCATCATTACCTCTGGTGTCCCCCAAGGATCCCCTCCTATTTCTCACCTACATGTTGCCCCTTGGCGACATCATCCAAAAACACAGCATCAGTTTCCACATGTACACTGACGACACTCAGCTCTATCTCTCTACCACTTCTCTTGACCCCTCCACGGTCTCTAAATTGTCAGACTGCTTGTCCGAACTCCAGTTCTGGAAAGCAGAAATTTTCTCCAATTAAATATTGGGAAGACCGAAGCCATTGTTTTCGGTCTCCATCACAAACTCCGTTCCCTAGTCACTGACTCCATCCCTCTTCCTAACATCTGTCTGAGGTTGAACCACACTGTTTGCAACCTTGGTGTCATATTTGACCCTGAAATGAGCTTCCGACCACACATCCACAGCATAACTAAGACTGCCTATTTCCACCTCTGTAACATCGCCCATCTCCGCCCTTGCCTCAGCTCATCCACTGCTGAAACCCTCATCCATGCCTTTGTTCCCTCTAGACTTGACTATTCCAATGCACTCCTGGTTGGCCTCCCACATTCTGCCCTACGTAAACATGAGGTCATCCAAAACTCGGCTGCCTCTGTCCTAACTCGCACCAAGTCCCGTTCACCCATCACCCCTGTGCTCGCTGACCTACATTGGCTCCCGGTTAAGCAGCGCCTCGATTTCAAAATTCTCATCTTTGTTTTCAAATCCCTCCATGGCCTCAACTCTCCCTATCTCTGTTTTCTCCTCCAGCCCCACAACCCTCCGAGATATCTGCGCTCCTCTAATTCTGCCCTCTTGAACATCCCTTATTATAATCGCTCAAGCATTGGTGGCTGTGCCTTCTGTTGCCTGGGCCCTAAGCACTGGAAAAACCTCCCTAAACCTCTCTGCCTCTCTACCTCTCCTTCCTCCTTTAAGATGCTCCTTAAAACCTACCTCTTTGACCAAGCTTTTGGTCATCTGTCCTAATTTCTCCTTATGTGCCATCGTGTCAATTTTTTTGTCTTATAATACTCCTGTGAAGCACCTTGGGACGTTTTACTACATTAAAGGCGCTATATAAATACAAGTTGTTGTTGTTGTTATAAGGCTGTCTTCAGACCCATGCATGGTAGGATTGCTAAGGGTGTGTTCAGACTCATGCATGGTAGGATTGACAAGGCTGTCTTCAGATCCATGCACAGTAGGATTGACAAGCCTGTCTTCAGATCCATGCATGGTAGGATTGACAAGCCTGTCTTCAGATCCATGCACAGTAGGATTGACAAGCCTGTCTTCAGATCCATGCACAGTAGGATTGACAAGCATGTCTTCAGATCCATGCATGGTAGGATTGACAAGCCTGTCTTCAGATCCATGCATGGTAGGATTGACAAGCCTGTCTTCAGATCTATGCATGGTAGGATTGACAAGCCTGTCTTCAGATCCATGGATGGTAGGATTGACAAGCCTGTCTTCAGGTCCATGCATGGTAGGATTGACAAGCCTGTCTTCAGATCCATGCACAGTAGGATTGACAAGCCTGTCTTCAGATCCATGCATGGTAGGATTGACAAGCCTGTCTTCAGATCCATGCATGGTAGGATTGACAAGCCTGTCTTCAGATTCATGCACAGTAGGATTGACAAGGCTGTGTTCAGACCCATGCATGGTAGGATTGACAAGCCTGTCTTCAGGTCCATGCACAGTAGGATTGACAAGCCTGTCTTCAGATTCATGCACAGTAGGATTGACAAGGCTGTGTTCAGACCCATGCACAGTAGGATTGACAAGCCTGTCTTCAGATCCATGCATGGTAGGATTGACAAGCCTGTCTTCAGATCCATGCATGGTAGGATTGACAAGCCTGTCTTCAGATTCATGCACAGTAGGATTGACAAGGCTGTGTTCAGACCCATGCACGGTAGGATTGACAAGCCTGTCTTCAGGTCCATGCACAGTAGGATTGATAAGTCTATCTTCAGACCCATGCAGAACAACTATTGTAATCTGGAATATCATTCGAATGGAAGATTTTTAAATTCAGAATTAAAGGGCTAGCCAGGATTCTTCAGCCTTTTCAAAGACTTCATGGAAAGATCCCAATACGGCAGCCGTTGAAGTTCACGATGATGTATTTTTTGGCAGTGGGCTTTAGCTATTTATCGTTTAACCTTCTGAGGTTTGCAGCAGTAGATGTGACTGCAGTCGGATGGAAAAAAAGAACATTCCATTGAAATAACCCCTCTGATAAATATGCCAAAGTGCATCACATCCAATGAAGGTGTCACTGATCACCTTATGCTCAGCTGGCTGCAGACCTGATAGAGTGTTTATTTAGCGATGCTACCACATGGCAAAGCCACATTAATATAACTTGACACAAACTGACACACTTGGAAATGTCAAGTTATATATGAGAAGTAATTCATAATCCTTTTAAAATAATCTATATTAAAATGTAAACACCTAAAAATTTTGTACTAACCTCTTGCACGAACCACTGGCAAAATGCTGGAGAAATCCACTCGCGAGCATGTATTCCACAGTCCATGAAGATCGCAGGTTTAGAGCGACCTGTTTTCGTTCCGATCTTTAACAAAGGAGTGAAATAAATAATTAAAAATCATTTGTTTTCACACCACAGGAATGTAGGAAACTAAGAGCTGGGTGTGAAAAATGGCCATTCACCCAACCCAGCTCACTCTGCCATTTAAATCCATGCAGCAGACCTCAGATCACTTTAACCTTCCTCTTCCTTAGCTTCAAGCACATATCCCGAATCCCTTCTTCCTTCTGTTGTGTAAGGAGCCATTCCATTTCTTTTTCTAAAATGCTTCAGTCAAAGTCACATTCACTCTGGAACCTATTAGCCACTGTAAATCCTCAAATTGCCTTTAGTTCAAGGCGTCCTTTAGTTAGATCAGATACCCTAGTTCTCTTTTCCTAGCCAAGTACAGAATGAGTCCACTGATTTTCTTCATGACTTTTTTAACGGCTTAGATTATGTCTATCTTTTTCCACCAATGAGACCAGATTAAGTTCCGTTAACCTCTTACATAAATTTTCGTCTGTGAAAATACCCATTGAAATAATTCCAGCTACCTTGATGGCATAGATGGGCCGTCCTTCATAGCTGGTTCCAATTTCCGTAGAAGACATTAGGTTTGAGGTGCTGGCAACGGTGCTGGCAATCCAGGCATTGATCTGTTTCAGGTAAACAAATAACTTCGTAAAATGTGAAGACAACAAGTGATGATTTGGTAAGAGAGAATCCTCAACACCCATCCCCCAACACCCCAAATGCCCTTCAGAAATATATCTGAGATGTCAGCCGTGGCTCAGTGGGTAGCCCCCTCACCTCTGAGTCAGAAGGTTGGGCGTTCAAGTTCCACTCCAGGGACTTGAGCACAAAATCTAGGTTGACACTCCAGTGCAGCAATGTCAGACATGGCATCTTTCAGACGAAATGTTGAACTGAGGTGATATTTACTGTTTCCCAATCTCACAGTGATCTATACTACTTGGAACGCTGAGGGCTTGATATTACACTGTGGAAATAATAGGTATGAATGCTGAGTGCATCTGAAATTCTCTCAGGGGGCATCAACTCATTTACTGTAAAAGGGTCAATGCCTCTGCTGAAACAGCAGAGAGAGAAATTTCGGACAAACTCATTGGGGGGACAAATTGGGTTGGTTTGCGCCTCTCATTAGCGCACCCAGCGAGAGTCATGCAACTGCGCGTTAAAAATCGCATCGGGGTCCTAATTGTGTCCTAGGACCTCGATGTTTGCATAATTTATGAGGCCCTCAGCAGCCTGCGGAGAGTGTCTCACACACCTCCCAAAACCTGGGAGTTAAATTGGTGATGGGCGGGAGTGCAGCGCAAAGGAGGCGGTAAGGACTCTGTCCCTATTTTAATCCCCCCTCCACATGTCCCATTCATGTTGAGCATGGGTGGTTAACATCGGGGCTTTACATTTATAAAGCACCATATCATGACCCTCCAATATGTCTCAATGCACATCACATACAGTTTCCTCTGCGGTACTGTAACCTCCAATTAAATAAGGTTGGTCTTTCCCGAATACAGGATCCAACTATCCTTGCTATCATAAAAGCTGCTGTAACAACCGTCCCCCCTTTCTCCCTATCCTAACATGCTACTGCCAAAGATATCTCTAAAGTGTCTATCGCAGCAATGGTTACACTCAACCTAGCCAAACAGGAACATGGTCGTAGAGCAGGGGGACGGTGTCTCTTGAACAGATAAGATGAAGACGTACCGTATCCATGTCATTGTACTTTGTGTAACTGTGCGGAGTAGCTGAACGCTCCTTATTGTCAAGTTGTTGTTCAATCATTGCCTGAAGGTCTTCGATTAAAACTCTGGAGGCGGGGGGGATGAGAGAGAGAAAACCCAAAGTGTTACACTCATGGCTGGCTTCAGCAGAAGCACCTGAACACTAAAACACTGGTGGCTCGATAAAACGTACTCATATTCCAGTCCGCTCTCCTCCAGCAGATCCTGAATCTTTGCTACATCCTTAGCACTCACCCGGAAATCCACATCGGCGTTTACAGCCACTTGATCGATGGAATCGGGTCGCCAGAAGTCAATCTGGATAAAAGGGGTGAGAGAGAGAGAGAGAGATGTTCAAGTCATTTTACTGGAGAAGGACTTTTGGAGATGTTTAAAGCTTGTGGGCTGATGTCGTACCTTTGCAACGTCGGCCAGGCCCCTCACAAACCACACTGCCCGTTCACTCGTCGGCTTCAGGCGAAATACTTTCTCCCTTTGCCAGAAAAAAGCAGAGCACAAATAACCAGTAAGTCAGACCCATTACACTCGCCAGCTTTTTATCATGACATGGCACACTCAGGAGAGAGCTCTTACCCATTGAATTGCTGCGTGGCGGGATCAGCCAGGACGGCGGCAACCAGCCCGAGGAGGCAAAGCAGCTTCATCTTTCCTGACCAGGCCAACTGACCTGCTGCTGCCTTTTATACGCTGGAGTGGCATTATCGCTGTCAGCAGTGGCCTGGCCAGGCGCTCTGTCATTTGCTGATATAGTGGGATTTATGACTTCAGTGACCTTGTGGTTGCCTTCGTTGTGAGAATTAACACCTCTAATCTTTATAATGGGACAGCAATTGGCACCTCTAGAACCACAATTTCATCAGCCAGTGACTGGGCGGCCATTCTACACACCGCAAGGTGGAAATCAGGCACAGTTTGTAGGCTGCCCGGTGCCGCTTTTTAAAAATTCGCTTATGGGATGTGGGCGTCGCTGGCCAGGCCAGCATTTATTGCCCATCCCTAATTGCCCGCGAGAAGGCTCTCGCTACAAGACAGCTCCACGCACAAGTTCAGTCAAGAATTGTAGGCTGAGAAGCTGGGATCCAAATGAATCAGAATGTTAGCAAGATTTACCAGCGTTAGAAAGTGCCCCTGAATCCAACTTAAACTCTTGTAAGATAGCAAAATACAGATTGGGTGACCGCTTTGCGGAACACCTCCGTTCAGTCCGTAAGGGGGACCCCGAGCTCCCGGTCGCCTGTCACTTTATTTCTCCGCTCCACTCCCACTCTGACCTCACCGTCCTCGGCCTATTACACTGTTCCACGGAAGCTCAGCGTAAGCTCGAGGAACAGCACCTCATCTTTCGATTAGGCACGCTACAGCCCTCTGGACTCAACATAGAGTTCAACAATTTTAGATCATAACCTCAGCCCCTATCACATTTATATTTTATTTTTTCATCCACCCTTTTGTTTGCCCCCCCCCCCCTTTTTTTTCCTCCCAGAAGCTGGCAGCTGTCCTTCATTCTGCCAGTGCATTTCACACTTCTTTTCGCCTCAACCTGTCACATTACCACCTCCTCTCGCCTTGATCATCTCTTAATGTCTCTCAATGTCTCTAAATCTCTCCTTTTGTTCTTTCATCCCCTCCCCCTTTTCCCAGCTTTATCCTTGCTTTAAATCGATTTCATTTCCTGCTTTTTTCCAGTTCTGACGAAAGGTCTTCGACCTGAAACGTTAACTCTGTTTCTCTCTCCACGGATGCTGCCTGGCCTGCTGAGTTTTTCCAGCGTTTTCTGTTGTTATTTTAAACTCTTGTGAGCCTGCTTTCAGATAACATGTTGAGAAAGTTTCATAGAATCTTACAGCACAGAAGGAGGCCATTTGGCTCTTTGAGCGAGCTCTCCAATTAGTCCCACTTGCCCTGCTCTTTCCCCATAGCCCTGCAACTTTCTTTCTTTTTCAAGTATTTATCCAATTCCCTCTTGAAAGTTACTATTGAATCTGCTTCCACCACCCTTTCAGGCAGTACATTCCAGATCATAACAACTCGCTTAGTGAAATTATTTCTCCTCATCTCCCCTCTGGTTCTTTTGCCAATTATTTTAATCTGTGTCCTCTGGTTACCAACCCTCACACAGCAGTCTGTGTGGTGAAGGTACTCCCACAGTGCTGTTAGGGAGGGAGTTTCAGGATTTTGACCCAGCGACAATGAAGGAACAGCGATATATTTCCAAGTCAGAATGGTGTGTGACTTAGTGGGGAACTTGGAGGTGCTGATGTTCCCATGCGCCTGCTGCCCTTGTCCTTCTAGGTGCTAGAGGTAGTGGGTATGAAAGAAAAGAAAGACTTACATTTTTATAGCGCCTTTCATGACCACCGGACATCTCAAAGCGCTTTACAGCCAATGAAGTACTTTTGGAGTGTAGTCACTGTTGTAATGGGAGGTACTGTCGAAGAAGCCTTGGCAAGTTGCTGCAGTGCATCTTGTAGATGGTACACACTGCAGCCTTGGTGCGCTAGTGGTGGTGGAGGGAGTGAATGTTTAAGGTGGTGGATGGGGTGCCAATCAGCGGGCTGCTTTGTCCTGGATGGTGTTGAGCCTCTTGAGTGTTGTTGGAGCTGCACTCGTCCAGGAAAGTGGAGAGTATTCCATCACACTCCTGACTTGTGCCTTGTAGATGGTGGAAAGGCTTTGGGTGGTGGTGAGTCACTCGCTGCCCTAAGTTTGTACGTGGACAAAAGCCTCTTCTGCTTTAGTTAACCATTGTGGCATTCCCACCAGGTGACGCTAGCGGGCGGAAGAGTCGGGGCCAGAAGAGGTCCAAAGAGGTAAGTTTTTCAAACATTTTTTAATGTGGCCCTCACAGGGAAAGTTTTGGCCTCCCCAGTCCCGGGTTCCTTCCCTTCCTGATCGTGAGTTCCTCCAGAAACCTCCTCCTCATGACTGCCGGGTACCGTTCCTTTCTTCCCGGCTGATGGCCTCCTGCCATCCAACGTTCCACTGCCACTTGCTGGCCAGCTGAACATTCGGGGGGATCCTGATCTGGATTCAGGCCTAAACCCTAAATGGTGCCCACAGGTGCTGTGCGGCTGCCCAGTACAGCTGATCCCACCAGGTGTACCAACTCACGATGATCCACTGGGCATCTACTAGGCCGAGGTTATGGGAAGCCTCCAGCATTGGGATTCCCTGTCCTGACCTCACCCCTGGCCTTGGCAGAAACAGATGGACATTTATTTTATTGCTGTTCGTGGGACCTTGCTGTGTGCAGATTGGCTGCCGTGTTTCCTACATTACAACAGTGACTCCATTTCAAAAGTACTTCATTGGCTGTGAAGAGCTTTGGGATGTCCTGAGGTCGTGAAAGGCGCTATAGAAATGCAAGTTCTCTCGTTCTAATGAAGAGATCGCAAAGTCTCTGTTTGAAGAATGGATTCAGTCGAGAATATTTTGTGGACTTTATGGGATTTTTCTGAGGGTATTTTCCCTGTGATGGGATCGCCCTGTGCAGATATGTGAAAAACTGGTTTGTTAAAACTCCAGAGAACGCATGGCAGTTGGCTGTGACAAAAGAACTGTCAATCATCCAGAATGTATGGGTTCGCCTGACAGTCCTGGAAAAAGGAAGGGGGGCCATTGAACTTGAACCTATTAGAAAGCCACTCTAATATGCAAAAGCACTTCTCACCTCCATCTCAGAAAAGAAGCAGAATAATGAACCCACTAGCCTAGCCAGCCGAAGAGGAGCCAGTTTTTCCCAACACAAAGACCAAAATATGTCCCAGACTTAAGGCCATTAGTCCAATCATGGAATACACATGGGTCTGATGATGGCCCATCACTGACTAAGCACCGGAGTGCTTAGAAACAAAAGGATTTTAAAGATTGGTGGGAAAGATAGGGGTAGAAAGACTCCTATAAAGATAGATCCTTTTCCACCATTCTCTCTCTCTCTCTCGCTCTCGCTCCACCAAGATCGACCTAACAAGAAGAAGTACCAGAGGAAGAAGCCGCTGAGACTGAGAACCGCATACCCCTCACAGGGAACGGCCTCCAGGCAGTGACTTCCCACAGCTGAGCGGAGCGATCGAGACCGACTGTATGTGGTGGTAAGCATGGTCTCGAGTGTCCCAAGCTGGATATTTTCTCAGAAGTGAAGTCTTTTTGGGCTATTCTGGGGTGGAAGCTTCGTTTGGTTCCGCCAGGTGAAGGGGCTTATGCGACTGGGTAATTCGTTGGTAGGGGTGGAGTTAGAGTCCACCATAGCAACAAGGGAATTACTGCATGTTACAGTCCCCAGTTGTGTACTGTATGTATGTTGTTTGTAACCTGGATCTTATTCTCCACAGAGACAGTGATTTTGTTTAGTAGTGCATGTTTTAGCCAGTGTATGTTAGACCAAATAAATATAAGTTTGATTTTTCACCGAAGCATTCCTGTCCGTGACTTATTCCATTTACACTCTGAATAATAATTCCCAGGGTATAGAACTTTCGTAAGGTGGGGGCGATTCGAACCGTCCGTCTAGCAATTGGGCTCGGATCAAAACCGCTTACACTAATATATAGCACATGACTCAAGTAATGGAGGCAGTGAGACGTAATGATAGAACATTGAAATATTTTTATTCAAGATAACTAGTGATAATAGAGGTGACACTTTATTTAAAAGCTGTGTGCTTACAAAATGCAATAGCAAACAGAACAGATACAATAAATGATCATACACACCAGGATTTTACACAAGTCGAAATATTCTACAGTTGAAAGGTTAAAAGATGACACACTGCACTGTATTGAATAAAGTTCCATGAGGTGATTTCCCGGACACTAGAGTAGTCACATAGTTATTGACACAATGACATGCAAATCTAGCTGTCTCCCTATCTTTCAGGGTGAACGCAGTGATCCCGGGGTCTCAGCCGGGCGCTTTGCTCAGAGCGTATGTGGGCTGGAGAATTGACCTTTACAAGCGGCCTCCACACACAATGGGTTTGAGCGGGTAAATCGAGCGACAAGGCAGGCTAATGAATTCGCTTATTGTTTGCGGTCTTTAGGGGAGGAGAAAGATCCAAGGCTTGGCTCATTTGCATTTTAACCGCATTTCATCTGCTCTCTATTGATAGAAGTAACACTGAGAAAAATGCTAATACTTTAAACGTGCATTGCAGAATTTCACATCGCATGAGTGAAAACACTATGGCTTGAATTTGCTCGGCTGAGCAGGTCACCTAAACGCATGGTTCAACAACACAGGGTTAATTTGCCAAACGTATGTACCTGTTTTGCATATTGTATGCTTGTAGTATCTATTAGGTTAATAATCTAAAATAAATTGAAAACAACAGCAGGGGGCGGGGGGTGGGTGGGGGCTGATCAATTGCTGGATTTGCACTTGGCAGGCTGGTTTTTGATTGCGCTTCTGGAGATGTCTAAAGTTGAAACTGGGTACAAAAGACTGGGGGAGATTTCGAGGCCTCCTGCCCAGCGGAAACAGAGCCACACAAAACGGTGACGATTGGCTTACCGCCTTGTTCCCGCTGTCGCTGTGGCCGCGCAATCTTCCCCTGGGCCTACCGCCGGGAGGCAGGCTAGCCCGCCTGAGTCAGGGGGTAGGCCCATTTAATATACACATTGGGGTCTCATAACTTACGTAACATAACGCGCTCCTGGCTGGCCTCCCACATTCCACCCTACGTAAACTTGAGGTCATCCAAAACTCGGCTGCCCATGTCCTAACTCACACCAAGTCCCGTTCGCCCATCTCCCTGTGCTCGCTGACCTACATTGGCTCCCGGTTAAGCAGCGCCTCGATTTCAAAATTCTCATCCTTGTTTTCAAATCCCTCCATGGTCTCGCCCCTCCCTATCTCTGTAATCTCCTTCAGCCCCACAACCCCCCGAGGTATCTGCGCTCCTCTAATTCTGCCCTCTTGAGCATCCCTGATTATAATCGCTCAACCATTGGTGGCCGTGCCTTCTGTTGCCTGGGCCCTAAGCTCTGGAATTCCCTGCCTAAACCTGTCCGCCTCGCAACCTCTCTTTCCCCCTTTAAGACGCTCCTTAAAACCTATCTCTTTGACCAAACTTTTGGTCATCTGCCCTAATTTATCCTTATGTGGATCGGTGTCAAATTTTTTGTCTTATAACACACCTGTGAAGTGCCTTGGAACGTTTTACTACGTTAAAGGCGCTATATAAATACAAGTTGTTGTTGTTGTAGTAGGCCTCCATTTGCAATTTTCGGCAGTGTTGGTGATCCAGCCAGAGAGGAGACAACAGGTACGTTTTACTTTATTATTGTGGGCCCACAGTGCTCCTCTGGGTTGCACGAGACCAGCCTGGGCCTCTGCTGCTCCAGCTCCTCCACCGCCCCCCACCCCCCCACCCCGAGATTGGATCCTCCCCTCCCTCGGACCTATCTTTTTCCTAGCCTGGAGGCCGGGCCGGAACAGGCTGCTTGAAGTTGTGGCGGCCCCCGAGCTGGTGGGGTGCCCCGGGTTGGGGTGGGGGTGGTGGGGGAGCTCGCTTTCTGCCTACAGTCCGTTGGCTGAATGCTAATGAGGTCACTGCTCTCAAAATGAAGTGGGACTCCCGCCAGGAGAGGGCTCGCTCCGCTGACTGGCCGCCCAATGTCTCTCCGAGATCTCTGCGGCGCGCACCTTCAATTCCGGCCTCTTGTGCATTTCTGATTTTCATCACTCCTCCATTGACGACTGTGCCTTCAGCTGTGTAGGCCCTAAACTCTGGAATTCCCTCCTTAAACCTTCCTGCCTCTCTACCTCTCTCTCCTCCTTTAAGACGCTCCTTAAAACCTACCTCTTTGACGAAGCTTTTGCTCACCAGTCCTAATATCTCCTTATGTGGTTCGGCGTCAAATTCTTTCTGATAAATGCTCTTGTGAAGTGCCTGGGGACGTTTTTACCACGTTAAAGGCGTTGTTAGTGGTTTTAATTAATTTCATCCGCAACAAAGAAAGCATCAGAACTCAAGCCATGTTCTCATGCCCTGCCTTATCTCCACGCCTTGCCTGTATCCTGTCCCCTGCCTGTTTTGGATTTTGGCCAAAGGTGGAAAACTCTAAATACTTTCTCTTGTCAAATTTTATACGGAGATAGCAACACACTTTGGAAATTCAGGGGGCCAGCATTCCTGGAACCCTGCTCCACCATCAGGTCAGTCCAGCTTACAGTGACTCTGTCTCAACTCCCTGCGGTTGGTCATTAAAAGAATGTCCAGCCCACAGAGGGGCCAGCAACTATCCACTCCGCCAGGGGGCCAGATCTGTTCCGGCTGAAGAAAGTATTTAAGAAAAAGAATTGTTGCTGGTTCTTGGTTGCCACTTTCCAATCGATTGGCGCTGGGAAACCAATATTGAGCCCCTCCCACCATATCGATAAATGAAGTCCTCCTGCTTCACTTTTCCCTTGAGTCCGAGTAAAGGTGAAACTGGTGTTTTTTTGTTGGGGTGGTGGGGAGAGGCATTCTTGCTAGTCCCCCCTCTTTGAGTTGATGTGAAAGAGGTGATGCAAGGAACGACTTCCTGTCGCAATTTGCCAACTTCAAAAAAGGGCCAGCTGACCAGTGGACTTGAGTCCTGACTAAGGGTCATCGACCTGAAGCGTTAACTCTGCTTCTCTCTCCACAGATGCTGCCTGACCTGCTGAGTATTTCCAGCATTTTCTGTTTTTATTTCAGATTTCCAGCATCCGCAGTATTTTGCTTTTGGCTGGAGTCTTTCTTGTGCCTTGCCAGGCCCAGGAATTTTGGGGCCGGCCCCGTTTTGCAGACAACATATTTTGTTTTCTGCTTCTCTTCGGTTGAATTGCTGAATTCACAACTAAACGGATTGTGGTAGAAGGTTGCCGACTTTTACCTGCAGTTTTATGTAAAATACCGGCCCACGGTCCAGTCCTGACTCAAACGGAACACATCTCGGTCGAACGTTGTCGAGCGCTGCCCATTTTTTTTTGACAATCGAGTTACACAGACTACTGTCTGTGGAGAAGTGTAGAATACGTTATTTATAAAAAATAGATGTCGAGGTTAAAGTTATGAATTGAAATAGCGTCCCGAAGGCTCAAGTTAGCAAGTGCACCGGGTGAAACAGAGGCAGGGAGTTGCTGAGTTAGCCGGAGAGTAGAGGTGTCCAAAACTGGCCCCAGCACACTTGTTCCAGGCAGGCAATAAAAAGATAGCCCATGTTCCCAATCCCGATTGCCATTTCGTGATTCCTGCTGGAAAGTTCATTTGTGCGGACATCGGATGAGGAACGCGTTGGGTTCTGCTGTGATGCCTCAGCGTTTTGACTCACGCATGAAGACTGGCCTGTTGATCAAAGGACTGGGACCGGTACACAGCTCCACTGGGATCCAGGACCCCAGCAGGTAGTAGCACTTTGAGGAGAGGAAATAAAGGAAGAAAGAAAGACTTGCATTTATATAGCGCCTTTCACGACCCCCCGGACGTCCCAAAGCGCTTTACAGCCAATGAAGTATTTTTGAAGTGGAGTCACTGCTGTAATGTGGGAAATGTGGCAGCCAATTTGCGCACAGCAAGCTCCCACAAACAGCAATGTGATAATGACCAGAGAATCTGTTTTTGTTCTGTTGGTTGAGGGATCAAATGGGAAGTGAATCACAGAATTAAGGGGCAGATTTCAATTTTAATCTGGCGGCAGGACTTTTGGCTTTCTTGCGTCACTGAAAATGGTTGCCCTGCAATCCGTTCGAACTCGCCATCGATTGCATATATCCGTGATATTATTGTAGCACTTTTTTTGAAATCCTGATGGTCTGGTGATGATGCCCTGATAGGTAGGGCAGCTTATATCTCACTTGAGGGGATTGACTGCTTGGACATTGCATTGAGGGAGTCTATGGTACGGTAAGATAAAGAGCTCATTTTGGTCGACAGACTTGGGTGGGACCTTAACTCGGGGGGCATGCACCTCATAAGAAGGAAGAACTTTTCTCTGAAATTGCGGCCAACTAGCCCATAGAGAATAGGGTTGAGGCAACTGTTGAAGTAAGCCACGCAGATCGTGAAGGGTATGGAAGTGTCAACAATTTCAGGAATATGGCAGTTTTTGATAATGTCCAACCGGGAAAGCACATCCAAGAATGTGAAAACTTGGAATGGAAGCCAGCACAAAATGAACGACACCACGACAGCCACAATCAGTTTAAATGCTTCGTTATTTGCTGGCTTGCTTCTTTCAATCCGGTAGGACTGCACCAAGCTCTTGATGATTAAGGAGTAACAGATCAAAATAATCAGCAGCGGAATTAGAAACCCGAGAAGGGTCTTCAACAAAGCCATGCCAAATATCCACTGCTTGTCTGGGTAATGAAAGGCACAGATGGTTTTATTCCAGCTGTCGTAGTGAAAGACGTCACGGAAAAACGTGGCAGGCAGGCTTGCTAAGCCAGCCAGTAGCCAGACAAAGACACAAACCATCCGAGCGTGGACTAAGGTGCGCCTGCTCCTCGATCTCATGGGGTGCACGATGGCGAGGTAGCGGTCGATACTGAGGTAGGTGATCAGGAAGACGCTGGCGTTCATGTTCAGCAGCAGGACGGTGGCGCTCATCTTGCACAGGAAGACCCCAAAGGGCCAGTGGTACTCCATGGCCGTGTAGGCCGCCCAGAACGGCAAAGTGATGACAAAGATCAGGTCGGCCAGCGCCAGGTTCAGCAGAAAGATGTTCGCAACCGTCGTCAGCTTCAGGTAGCAATAAATGATGATCACGACCATGCTGTTTCCCAAAACTCCCACCACAAAGATGATGCTGTATATGACAGGGATCATAAGGAAGATGTAATCGTGCCTCCCACCACTTATACATTTGGTCAGGTTGGCCTCCACTGAGGCACTACCCATGGAATTGTTCGGCGTGGTTTCTCCCATGTCCTGTGCAACGTCAGATGGTAAGTTGTGAAATAGGCTGGAGTTTTCGGCCATCTGCATCCAATTCATGTCTGGGATCTACAGGTGGAAAGGGTATCATGTAAGTAAATTCATACTGACCAATAAAATTACACTGTCTATTTCCCAACATGGCAGCTTCAGGGGAATGCATTAGTCCCAGCCACTTAACAGAGGACTACCTCCTTCCAGAAGATGAAATGCTCCAGACAGCTCAACATCGGACAGCTGTCCTCATGGAGAGTAGTTTAGTCCAGTTCGTTCACCTCCAGGTTTACACGGTGCCCCATTTAAGGGAATCAAGGGATATGGGAATCGGGCGGGAAAGTGGAGTTGAGGTAGAAGATCAGCCATGATCTTATTGACTGGCGGAGCAGGCTCGAGGAGCCGAAGGGCCTTCTCCCGCTCTTAATTCTTATGTTCTTACTCTCCGGTGACTTCAGTGGAGTGTAAAGTCGGGCAGGGTGTAAAACCAGCGTTCGACCCGATCCCGTTAGTTTCCCACTGGGTGAGTTCGGTTAAAATGACCACCTCATCTCCACACAGCCTCCTTCAGAAAGTTGGGGCAGACCAGATAATTCAGTTGCGGTTATTGGTGTAGATTTGGCACTCTCACCTAAGCTTCTCTGAGGCGGCCATATTGGTCCAGAGCTACAGAGATCTCCACAATTGCCTGATATAAGTCCTTGAAATGAGTGAGGAAATCTTGGATTGTTTTCTCTTCCTGAGGTAAAATGGAGTGCTATTGCAAGGATATTCTCCCTAATGACCTGATTGATTAGTGACAACACAACTAATGAGAGTGTTAGGTATCCTTGGGATTTGAACCTGGGACCTTTGTTCTGTAAAACTTCCAATGTGTTCACATTTCTTGCTATGGATGCAA
The DNA here is from genome assembly GCA_030390025.1 of Squalus acanthias. Taxonomy (NCBI): domain Eukaryota; kingdom Metazoa; phylum Chordata; class Chondrichthyes; order Squaliformes; family Squalidae; genus Squalus; species Squalus acanthias. Next base: position 16,872,075 of record CM059429.1, read on the forward strand.
ACAAACCTCACTAGTTTTAGAATTTAGTGAACAAGCAGTTAGGATCATACTGGTGGATTGGTGGAAAATCCTTTTACTTCTAAAAAAATTCCTACTTTGTTTTCTATATTCAACGATGTTAGGAATGAGAGTGGTTGAGGGTTGAATGTTGTCAATTCTCAGGACAGAATGAATCACCGGTCGAAGTGGTTATTTAGTTTTTGATCAATTTACGTCAGCTGTCAGTGAGCGCGCTGCAGTTGATGTATGATGACTTTAGGAAGGATGTCAGAATCTTGGAGAGGATGCAGAGGAGATTTACCAGAATGAAACCAGGGATGAGGGACTTCAGTTATGTGGAGAAATTAGAGAAGCTGGGATTGTTCTCCTTAGAGCAGAGAGGATTAAGTGGAGGTTTAATAGAGGTGTTCAAAATTATGATGGATTTTAATAGAGTAAATAAGGAGAAACAGTTTCCACTGGCAGGAAGGTCGGTAACCAGAGGACACAGATTTAAGATAATTGGCAAAAGAACCAGAGGGGAGATGAGGAGAAATTTTTTTATGCAGCGAGTTGTTATGATCTGGAATGCGTTGCCTGAAAGGGTGGTGGAGGCAGATTCAATAGTAACTTTCAAAAGGGAATTGGATATATACTTGAAAAGGAAAAATTTGCAGTGCTATGAGGAAAGAGCAGGGGAGTGGGACTAATTGGATAGCTCTTTCAAAGAGCTGGCACAGGCAGGATGGGCCAAATGGCCTCCTTCTGTGCTGCAACATTCTCTAATGTCTATGATTCTAAGTTTATTTAGAAATAATGTAAAATTGCGTCTGTGCCAGAATATAAACTATTTTTTTTTTTAAACTCTCTGTAAATACTGATGTATTAATATTCTTCAGTGTTAGGATGCCTAAATGTTTACATCATATTCTAAATATGTCATTATTAATACAACCTGTTTTCACTTATAATAATTAAATGCCCTTCAACGATATCCCAGTGCTTGATATGTCTGGTTGATAAAAGTTTTACGCTGATCAGATACTTTCAGCAAATTGCCAACAATCATATCCAAGGCATTTTTATTTGTTGAATATAATGTTTTAATTGGAGGACAAGCAGCTCTGGGATTCAAACCCACAGCTATCTAGTTGAGAAACCAGTACCTCTCCTCACTTCTCCAAAATTACATTATAGGGCCACTTACATAGAACTCAACTTTGAATTGCCAGCAAGAACTTGTCAGGCACGTCTATCTTTAAGATTAATGAAGTGGGCAGAAGGTCTACGATTAATGGCAGGCTGGAGTTTTCAGTATCTCGGGAATTTTTGTGTTAAACTGGTGTCAAAATGTCACTATAATTTATAGGTGCAACTCTGGCATACGCGGAGCGTAAATTCCTTCCCACAAATGACCCATAAACCCAAACTGATATTATACTTAAGGGTGTAATATGTCCGTAATTCAAACAAAATGCAAAGCTGATGTGAAAATAAATGAGTGTTTTTCCTTTGCCGACAGGGGACTGTTAATCTGCAGTACAGTCAAGTTCAGCATTCATTTGATTTTATATGTCATTAAGGCAAGAAAATAACACCACAGACTAACAGCACAAGCACTGTACAAGTGCCTGGCAACCCACAACCCAAGCGTAATCCATCTTACTGATGTCTCATTCCTTCTTGCTTAATAAACACTGCAATACTATACAACTCTCTGCAGTAAATGTGTATCCACTGGGATTAGGCAAATCCAACAGTGCTTATTCCAAGATCATAGATTTGAAACATGGAGGCTAACAGTGAACAACAGCCCAAAGTTTTCAGCACAAAGCTAGATTGCCTCTTAGTTCATATCACAGGAAATAGTGGCGTCAAAATTTCTGGAGTCCCGCACTGTATCCAAAAGTATAGTTAGTCTGGCCCAATGGTGACGCTGTAACAAGTTCTGGGAATGGATCATTAACATAAATTTTTTTTTGCCTGTGTCTTTTAAAGCACTCCTCAGGCATCTGTCCTGTAGGGTGCCAGGAATATCAGAGCAGCACCTCGCCACTCCGTCAGGAGGCCAGGACTGTTCCATCTTCTTAGACAGCACCTCCCAAACCCGCGACTTCTACCACCTAGAAGGACAAGGGCAGCAGGCGCATGGAAACACCACCACTTGCAGGTTCCCCTCCAAGTTACACACCATCCTGACTTGGGAATATATCGCCGATCCTTCATCGTCACTGGGTCAAAATCCTGGAACTCCCTCCCTAACAGCACTGTGGGAGTACCTTCACCACACGGACCGCAGCGGTTCATGAAGGTGGCTCACCACCACCTTCCCAAGGGCAATTAGGGATGGGCAATAAATGCTGGCCCTGCCAGCGACGCCCACATCCCAGGAACAAATTTTTAAAAAATCCGAAGTTTATAATTGCTGCTTTCCTTGGAATCAGTTGCCATCATGAAACTGGCATGAAGAACTGGTTAAGTAAATGGGCTGGATTTCGAATGACCCATGGAGTCGGGTTTGGAGGCGTGTGGGGGGTTAAATTTGCGGGGTCGGGGGTCCCGACCCCATCCCAACTCCATCCCGCCTCCACGCAATTTTGACAAAATCAGTCACGGTGTTCCCGACTCCGTCCCGCCTCCAAGAGGCGGGAGAGGCCATTAAAGCCTTTAACAAGCCCTAAATTGGCTCTGTAATGCCATTTTGAAACGTTTTAGCTAGTTTAACCCTTTTCCGACGTGAAGTACGCCTGATGTTAAACACTCCAGTGATACCTGGCGGGAGCACAAGTGGATAGCTGACTATCAGCTGCAGGTCCATTATTACAACGGAGATGTGATGAAGGTAGTAATAGTATTAGGTGTGAAAGTCGCCTCTGATGCTGTTGCATTGAATGTCTTCAGAGACTGCATGGCCTTTGCTGTGAGAAGACTTGGATGCAAAAAAATTCTCATTCTCTCTCTCTCTCTCTCCAGATCCACTCACATCAAAAGCCAGGCAGGTCCTCTCTCACCAACAGCCAGACAGTCTCTGAGACCAGGCAGTCAGCAATGATGACATCATCAGAGGCGACTTTCAGACTGAAACCACTAATTAGTTCATGGGTTCCCACATGCTGGAACTCAATTGCCCTATTAAGTGAAAATTGCATCATTCATCCACATTGATCTGGAGTCGGGGGGGGGGATAACACGAAATGCGGATGACACGACCCCAACCCGACCCCAAGACAAAATCCAGCCCATTGTGCCTGCTTCATGCACGTGTACTTTCCCTTGGCCCTAGTAAAGGTAGAAGTGGCAGGATTTCCAGAGTAGGGTTGTCATCCTGCCAGTCCTGCCTCTTTGAATGACAACCCGACAGGGGGATGGGTATGAGAAGCTTCCACTCTGCTGCCGTTGGACTAACCCAACTTTAAAAAAAAACAATGCCTCGCACTTATGTAGCGCCTTTGACACTAAAAAACATCTCAAGGCGCTTCACAGAAGCATAATCAAACAAAAATGAGCACCAAGTCAAAGAAGGAGATATAAGGAAGGGTAAGCAAAAGCTTGGTTAAAGAGATGGGTTTTAGTGAGGGTCTTAAAGGAGGAGAGGGAGGTGGAGAGGTGGAGGGAGTGGAAGGGTTACAAAATGGGTGTAGACTCAGGGCTAAATTATGGCCCTCCCGCTGGACTTAAGTCCTCCTACCCTCCTAGGCCCAGGAAATTCAGGGCCAATGACCTTAGTTTGGAGTCAATGGCTGTACAATTGGTTACACAGACCTGCTCTAAGTCAAACTGAAGTTGGTTGCCCCTGGAAGCATACCCCAGAAAAGAGCTAGAACCTTCAGGGGAGGAGCAGAGGTGAGAAGTTAAAGAAACTTTTCTTCTAAGAGATGGAGGGATGGAAGAGGAAAAATGATGTCATCGCGCCTACATGGTCTTTGTGAATGATCACAGAGTGTTGTAGCCAGAAGGACGAGAACATAGATTGCAGCGATTGATCAGGAAACAATCAGCTAGTTGACCGAGTGCAAGACTCGCCCGCCCATTATAGAAACCGCCCAATTTTTATTTCCATTGAAATCAATGGGATGAAAATCAGATGAGTTCTAGATCGGGGCGTCAATTTGCTCCTCCACATAGACCCCCAGGCTGTGAAGTTGAAAATTAACCCCCAATGACATGAGAATAAAAGAAGTGCATGTATTCGTGAAAAATTATATAACTTCTGTGGCAAGAAAATCAATTACGATCGTCAGGAGCTTCCATGCTTCCCCTATTGGTTTCTTGGCAGAAGTGGGATGGGTGGAGGAGGAAAATGGGATGGAGATGCATTCCCCCATGTTTCCATCCATTCTCACACAGTTTCCAATGAAATGGTGGGTTACATTCAGTATGCCCACCCATGTATGGATGCATGTACTGAAATCATATTCAAATCATAGAATCATACAGCACAGAAGGAGGCCATTCGTCCCATCGTGCCTGTGCTGGCTCTTTGAAAGAGATTTCCAATTAGTCCTACTCCCCTGTTCCTTCTCCGTAGCCCTGCAAATTTTCTCTTTTTAATAACAGAGATACATCACCCAACGTATTTGCCTTCACTTCACTCATAACAGGGTTGGATATGTTGACTTCAATGGAAAATGAAAATAGGGCGTGTTGCAAAACAAGCGGCCGATTCGCCATCGCCTGTTTCGCGCTGTTGCCAAAGACCATTAAAAAGCAAACTCATTTCATATGAATGTGTTAAATGCCTCTGCACTAATATCTAACAGTGTAATTTCTGGGCTGCACTGTTTAAAAGAGAAAGTGGATTTTATATAAAGAGTGTACATGGGGCCTCACCCCCATCCTCCGCACACTCTCGGAGTACTCTTTGACCTCTTGTGAAAGTGATGGATGGTGCCCTTTGTGGGGCTTGGCATGTTTAACGTGCTTTAGGTCTGCCTGAAACAAGTCCCCTCAGAGGTCTTGCTGCCAGTTACCTTATCTGGAAAGTTCTTCACGTCAACAATGTGAAGGCTTCACACAAAAGTGCCACACTGTTAGCGATAAATGCAGGAAGGTTCCTCGGGCAACGTTCAAAGGTCCAGTGATCTCAAGGGCTTTTGGTACATTATTCATGTGAATGTGCGAAAGACTGTAATGGAAAACAGCTGAATAAATGTCACGCTCCAAACAATTTGTACTTATTTGGGACTAAGCTGCCAAGTACAGTGTGGAAAAATGGCTTAACTTAATAGTTCACTTATAAATGGTTCTCAATGCACCAAAATGCTCTGAAAAAGTGATCACCTGTATTTCCTAATGATTAATCATAGGTTCGTTTCTGTATCTCAATACGGTCTGAAAGTTATTAAAGAAAAATTTTGATGTGATATATATTGTTCTCCCTTTTGCTTTCTACAGTCTAGTACATACATTTTGAAACTATTTTTGGTGTTGCGCTATGTGAGAAATATTTTTAACCTGTAAGTTTTCGGACTATTTCAGTTCTAGCTTAACAGGAGAAGGCAGCCTTCTGTTCAGTTTCCTGTTAATTATCCAGCCCCTGTTTGCCTGAGTGAGATATTTCTGGCCCCTTCACTCACATGAAGCAAAAGTTAATAGATATGGGGCCGGATTTTCTGTGGTGCAGCACCATTGAATGTTATTTGTAGTGGCGGTGTCAAAGTAAATGATAGACAAATAAGTACCGACTACTATCGGCAACACCACTCTGCCTGGCGTTTAGATACTGTTCTGGTACAGTGTGAGCTAATCTTATTGAGTAGTTTTTGCCTGCTGTGTATTGTACACTTCAGGAGCTAACATTGGGACATAACTGAGGTATATAGTAGCAAATGTGGCTGCAGTGTATCTTTTATGAACATTCTGGCATTTTATGAGCATCACTGGCAAGTATGGTCAGGGGAATGGTAATCTCCAAAATAAAAACAGCCCTATTTCTATAACCTCTTCCAGTCCTACAACCCTCCGAGAACTCTGCGTGCCTCCAATTCTGGCCTCTTGTGCATCCCCCACTCCCTTCGCCCCACCATTGGCGGCCGTACCTTCAGCTGTCTAGGCCCTAAGCTCTGCAATTTCCTCCCTAGACCTCGCCGCCCCCCCCCACCTCTCTCCCCTCCTTTAAGCTGCCCCTTAAAACCTTTCACTTTGACCAAGCTTTTGGTCACCTGTCCTAATGTAGGATTACATAGGATATACAGCACAGAAACAGGCCATTCGGCCCAACCAGTCCATGCCGGCGTTTATGCTCCACTCGCGCCTCCTCCCGTCTTTCCTCATCTAAATCTATCAGCATGACCCTCTATTCCCTTCTCCCTCATATGCTTGTCTGGCCTCCCCTTAAATGTATCCATACTATTCACCTCAACCACTCCCTGTGGTAGCGAGTTCCACATTCTCACCACTCTCTGGGTAAAGACGTTTCTTCTGAATTCCCTATTGGATTTGACTATCTTATATTGATGTCTCCTTCTTTGGCTCGGTGTCATGTGTTGGGGGTCTGTGAAGCGCCTTGGGACGTTTTACTATGTTAAAGCAAGTTGTTGTTGTTGACGCTAGAAATATTCAGTTCTGATGAAGGTTACGCTCCCAACATGTCCTAATCTGTCTTTTCTCTTTACAGATGCTGCCAGACCTGCTGCGTACTTCCAGCATCTGTTTTTACTTCTGATTTCCAGCGTTTTGGCAGTGTTTTTTTCTTCTTTTTCTTTTAACCACCTGCGGATGTTTAATTACAGTGGCTGAGCCTTTAAAACGGCTGCCAAGATTCCAGGACAACATAATTGACTGATTATTTTCTCCTGAGAGTTCTGGCACCTATTTGTGGGAAGCTGTGCTGGGATCCTGAGCAGGTGATGCAGCCTCAAGGGGAGAGCTTCTGGACTGTGAGGGAACCAGAAAAATATAGACAAGAAAGAAAGACTCGCATTTCCATCACGCCTTACACGGCCTCAGGACATCCCAAAGCGCTTTACAGCCAATTAACTTTTTTTTTGAAGTCACCGCTGTAGTGTAGGAAAGGCAGCAGCCAATTTGCGCACAGCAAGGTCCCACAAACAGCAATGTGATAATGGCCAGATAATCTGTTTTTAGTGATGTTGGTTGAGGGATAAATATTGGCCCAGGACACCGGGGAGAACTCCCCTGCTCTTCTTCGAAATAGTGCCGTGGGATCTTATACGTCCACCTGAGAGGGTAGAAGGTGTCTCGGTTTAACGTCTCATTCGGCAAGTGAAGGTAAAGAATGAAATAACGTATGCCCATGTCTGTAGTGGGCATCTGAGGTTCTAGCCATGGTAGAAATGAGACATACTACCCACCTTGGCAACGACCCTGTAGGATCCATTGTCAGCCCAGTAGGTGTTAATAAACGTTCCTGAGCTAATGGCATACATTTCACTAAGCCAATTTTGAGCCATTTTCACTGCCACCAGTCTTTAACAGTTTGCTGGTGGAAATTCTTCCAACTTAGTCAAGCAGTTGCTCAGCACTGCATCAAGAAGCTCACTGATGTTCTATCAGGAGAGCTGGGGCAAATCATATCCTTCCCAATGGAAGCATGCACACAAAGTGAGCGAGAGCTATCCACTTCTACAGGCTCGCAAGTGTTCCCACAGATGCAAGGAGCAATTGATGGAATGTATGTGGCACTCAAAGCCCATTATGACAACCTACTCAGTTGTATGGATTTCAATTGAAAATTTCAAGACCGATAGATTTTTGTTCGGTAAGGGTATCAAGGGATATGGATCAAAGGTGGGCAAATGGAATTGAGGTACAGATCAGCCATGATCTGACTTAGTGGCAGAAAATGCTCGAGGGGCTGAATGGCCTACTGCTGTTCCTATGTTCCTAATAGGAAAGGCTTTCATTCTATCAATGTCCAGCTGGTGTGCAATGCCAAGCACCTTATCCTACACTTCAATGTCAGATACTCAGGAAGCTGCCAAAACAGTTTCATCATGCGGCAATCCACTATGCCAGCCCTCATGACGCATAGCCACGAATCTGGATGGTTGATTGGAGATCAGGGCAATCTTGTGCAGTCCTGACTGATGACTCCAGGCTTCGACAGACAGAAAGGGACAACAGATACAACGAGGCCCATCCCACTGCATAAAGGTCACGCAGCAAACTATAAGAGTTCTCAAGTCCTTCTTAGGTGCCTAGATAAATCTGGTGGAGCCCTGCAATATAATCCAGCAAAAGCCTCAAGAATCATTGTAACTTGCTGCGCTCTACATATATTGCAATGAAGAAAGCTGACGGGGATGATGATGAAGAGGGGGTGGAACGACCTCTCTCCCCACAGGATGAGGAGGGTGCACAGGATGTGGGACAGGACAGCCAGGAGCCAGAGAAAGGAAGGATGCAATTGTTAGCCCAGTGCTTTCAAACAATATTGGTTCATTCGCCAGAAATAAATCATCTCACACCTGCCTGTTCACCTGCCACACCCTCACAAAGTTCTGCACTGCCAAAGACTTCTGCCAAGTTCTTTCATAAGACAGAAGTCAACATTTCCCCTGCCAACATCCCAGCCTCCAAAAGATGAAAGCATGCTTAGAAATTAACTCAGAGCCCCTTGTACGCAAGCCGTGCTTACTTCACAGAACAACATATTCTCCAAAAAGTGCCAAAAATTCTAATCACTCTCTCTACAAATTCTTCGAACCCTTTGTCTACCCTTTGTGGCAGTTAACTTACTTATTCCTAATCTACTACTCCTACCAGGTGCTACCTGAGTCAGATAAAGTTGAGAGAGAGGTAGGTTCTCCACTTTTACCAACTTTCTGTTGCCCTCCTCTCCTCCAACCTCACCCTCTCCCATAGGTTGTCCTGTCTGCCTGCCCACATTAACCAGCGCCTCCTTTCCATGGTCTCTCAGGGGTTTCCTCAGGGGTTTCAGCACTGCTGTTCCTACCCCGGTTGTATTTCTTTGGCACTAGTTGTGGGCCATCATTTCCTTTGGAGGGAGACAAGACAATGTGAAGGACATGCGAGTGGCATCGATACTCTTCCCCCATATGAGTGCAGGTATCTGTTTGAATATCCTTGTTGTCTTGTGTCAACAATGTGAGTTTCCAGAGAGGTTTTGAGTAAGGAAGGTGATGAGCATTTCCCAGATTTTACCAACCTTCTCTTGCCACCTCATCTCCAACTTTATCTCTGCCACAGGTTGTCCTGCCTGCCTGCCCGCGATTTGCAGCGCCTCCTTTTCGTGCGCTGCTGTTCCTTCCCCGGTTGTATATCTTTGGCGCTGGCTGCAGGCCATCTTTTACTTTAGAGGAAGAGAAGACAATGGTAAGGGCCTGTGAGTGGCATTGACACTTTTCCCCCATACAACTGTATACAACCCATGATGATGAGATATGGAGGGCCATTGTCTCTTTAAGTCAGGCGTCCTTGAAGACTAGCTGTAGCGCTTGTAGGCAGCAATGCGAGTTGGCAGAGTGGCACTGAGTAAAGTAGGTGCTTAAGTGTTTCCAGAGATTGTTCTTTGAAGAATTGAGTTCATCTGACACCCAGATACTGACAGAGAAATAGTACGAGAGGTAAGGAAGTAAGGGAAGGCTGTCTAAGTGGTAAAGGATGTGCATTGGCAAGAGTGCCTAGCCTTACCTTAGCTACCCTTGTGAGATCATTGAACCTCTTCCTATACTGTGTGGCAGTTCTTGGGGTGCTGGAGGTAGCGCTGACTGTTTCGACCAGCTCCTTTGCAGACAGCCTGCACCACCTTCTTATGGGGTGTCCTGACCTCAATGCCCAACAATCTTGTTCTTCTAGCCCTGCCTTCTACCAAAAGGACCTCCAGGGAAGCATCCAAGTATCCGAAGACTAGACTAGCGCACAAGATTAGAGAGGTCAAAACCCTTTTGTTTGTTATTTTGGTTGTTCATTATTCTCGATAGTCCAATTTCAGTTTTGTCTGCACTGTTTTCCCAATATTAATTGAACTTATTTGAAAGAATTAGCTGCACCATTCAAACTATTAACTGAGCATCTTCTACTATATTTCTGAAGTCCAGTGATAGAATGAGGTGGAGTAGAGGGTGGTGCAACGAGTCATGATTTCAAGAGATTGAGGATACAGGGAGGAGAAAGATTGCTAATGATAAAGATCTGTGGCTCCCTTAGAATCCTCTTATCATTTTTTGTATTGTGTCACAAGTGTGGAAAGATTTATTTCAGAGAAACATGGGGCTGGAATTCCCTCTCATTGAGCGGAGGAGCAGGAATACTATCCACCTACATCATTCTACCACTGCAATTTCCTCCCAGGCTCCTCATTTGCTATGCGGGTCGTGATAATACAACTCCTGTTAAGGTTACTGCTGCTGGAAGTGTGGAGGGGAATACTGTTCCAATTCTGGTCTCTTGTGCATCCCCGATTTTAATCGCTCCACCATTGGCAGCCGCACCTTTATCTACCTAGGCCCTAAGCTCTGGAATTTCAACTCTAAACCTCTCAAACTCACCACCTCTCTCTCCTTCTTTAACATAGAATCAAAGAATGGTTACAGCACAGAAGGAGGCCATTTGGCCCATCAAGCCCGTGCTGGCTCTCTGCAAGAACACTTCAGCTAGTCCCACTCCCCTGCCATTTCCCCATAGCTCTGAAAAAATGTTGCCTTCAGGTACTTATCCAATTCCCTTTTGAAAGCCATGATTGAATCCATCTCCACCACCCTTTCAGGCAGTGCATTCCAGATCCTAACCACGCGCTGCATAAAAAAGTTTTTCCTCATGTCGCCTTTGGTTCTTCTGCCAATCACTTTAAATCTGTGCCCTCTGGTTCTCGACCCTTCCGCCAATGGGAACAGTTTCTCTCTCTCTACTCTGTCCAGACCCCTCATGATTTTGAACACCTCTATCAAATCTCCTCTCAACCTTCTCTGCTATAAGGAGAACAACCCCAGCTTCTCCAGTCTATCCACGTAACTGAAGTCCCTCATCCCTGGAACCATTCTTATAAATCTTTTCTGCACCCTCTCGAAGGCCTTCACATCCTTCCTAAAGTGCAGTGTCCAGAATTGCTCCAGTTGAGGCCAAACCAGTGTTTTATAAAGGTTCACCATAATTTCCTTGCTTTTGTACTCTCTGCCTCTATTTATGAAGCCCAGGATCCCGTATGCTTTTTTAACCGCTTTCTCAACTTGCCCTGCCACCTTCTACAACTTGTGCACATATACTCCCAGGTCTCTCTGTTCATGCACCCCCTTTAGAATTGTACCCTTTAGTTTATATTGCCTCTCCTCGTTCTTCCTACCAAAATGTATCACTTCGCACTTTTCTGCGTTAAATTTCATCTGCCACGTGTCCACCCATTCCACCAGCCTGTCTATGTCTTCTTGAAGTATATCACTCTCCTCCTCACTGTTCACTATACTTCCAAGTTTTGTGTCATCTGCAAATTTTGAAATTGTGCCCTGTACACCCAAGTCCAAGTCATTAATATATATCAAGAAAAGCAGTGGTCCTATTACCGATCCCTGGGGAACACCACTGTATACCTTCCTCCAGTCCGAAAAACAACCGTTCACCACTACTCTGCTTCCTGTCACTTTGCAAATTTCATATCCATGCTGCCACTGTCTCTTTTATTCCCTGGGCTTCAACTTTGCTGGCAAGCCCATTATGTGGCACTTTATCAAACGTCTTTTGGAAGTCCATGTACACCACGTCAACCACATTGCCCTCATCAACCCTCTCTGTTACCTCATCAAAAAACTCAATCAAGTTAGTTAAACATGATTTGCCTTTAACAAATCTGTGCTGGCTTTCCTTAATTAATCCACACTTGTCCAAGTGACTGTTAATTTTGTCCCGGATTATCGTTTCTAAAAGCTTCCCCACTACCGAGGTTAAACTTTCTGGCCTGGAGTTGCTGGGTTTATCCTTACACCCTTTGACACCCTTTTCTCCTTGCTCATTAAAAGCTACTTCCTTGACCAAGCCCTGTCCTAATATCTCCCTATATGGTTCGGTGTCAACTGGATCTTGTCTGATAACACAACCTGTGAAGCACCTTGGGACGATTTACTACATTAAGGCACTATATAAATGCACATTGTTGTTGTTGGCACTTCAGTGCAGTACTGAAGGAGTGTTGCATCATCAGAAGATGTTGGTTCCATAAATATATTCATGCAGATGGCAGCTTCGAATTTATCAGGATGGGAGGAGGCTCATGTGGAGCATGAACATCGGCATAGACCAGTGGGGCTGAATGGCCTGTTTCTGAGCTGTAATTTCTATGTAATTCTGTTCGCGTTTTATTCGGCAATGTTGGAAACGCAAAGGGTCCATCAGCACCACGATAGAGTGAAAACCGTTGCCATGGAATATCAATATTGGACCGGGCTTGTCTGTTTGATGATGATCATGCACCAGTATGGTACGCACATTGACGGCGCGAAATTCGGTTACGCCCTGTTTGGGGGCAGTAACCGAGTTAAGGCCGAACATTTAGTGCCCGGCGCGGAAGTACTGCCCCGACCGTTAAATTCGGCTTACCGCCCCGCACAGGAAGTGGAGCGCAATGTTGGGCGCTCCACTTCCTGGAGGGTCGGTAATCGAGGCGATGTTGGAGCGCTGCCGCGTTTTAACACCCCTCCCCTTCAGTTAAAGGGGTGAGCCACTGTGCACTCCTGCAGGGCCTCCGATGGACCACAATAGGCCACCAGGGCGACATGGTGCTGCGGCTGCAGCCTGGCACCGAGATGCGGTGCCAGGCTGCGCGATGGTGGCCAGGACCATGCCACGGCTCACCACGGAGGGCCGACCTGAAGGTCGGCCAAAAAAGGAAGACGGCGGCATTGGGTTGCGGCCGCACCTTCCCTTTAAATACCGCCCCGCGAGCGGAGGTCGGCCTGGTTCACGACCCGCGAGGCTGGCGCTGACATCGCCCGTAGCAGCCTCGCGGGGCGCTGCCGAATTTCTGCCGCGGGGCAGTAATGGGCGCTAAGGGGTTGTGGCGCACGGCGATGACATCATCGCGATGCAGCGGCCCGGAGCGCTCCCGGCGGAGGTGCGGCGCTGTCGGGTAACGCCTCAGCAACGCCCCGCCGAATTTCTCCGGAGACGCTTTTCTCGCCCCATGGGCGATAACCTCTTTGTGCCCCGTTAGCACCCCCTGGAGGCGCTAACAGCAGGCGCAAAGGAGCCGAATTTCTAGCCCTGAGTGTTTTGTCTACTGAGGTGAAACCATTGACTTAATCTGTTGAAATGTGAGTCATAGCTCTGATGACTATAAACAAATGTGATCATACACTATGATCTTTTACAGAGGTTCCCGTACTTTGCTAAGTATCATTGTTTCATATTGGTTGAACTGTATAATTTAAAGACATTCCCTTAATCATCGTGTTATCACAATCTTTCAATTAGGCACCCAGTTTGATTCAGACAGCTCCAGCAAGCGGTCTGAAGATGGAGTTTTGTAAGCAGAGGCTGAACTGCTTCACAGAAAGTTGTTTTTAAACCTTAATAACGTTATTCCTTCTTTCACTTAATCTGGCATTGCGAGTACAGCACTAAAACCAGGTCAAATAAGTCACTCTTTGTAGAAAATACAAACCAATCACAATTGAATAATAATGTTAAAAAGTATTAAAAAGAGAATGAAAGCTAAACATCATCTGCTATTGTTCTCCTTGAGATAACGCGGCCTGGAGCAAAGCATCTACCCATTTGCAGAAATTCCCAACAGCGATCAGGTCCGAGTTAGATCATTTCCCCACAGGGGGACCAGAACAGCAGCCTTAAAGGGACAGGCAAAGGTTAAAACTGTACTCCAGACCCCAGATTCCCCGTGAGCAAAGCCACAGGAAATGAGCTACTATGAGTGAGTAACCATCGGAGTCAGTGGGGTAGAGTTTCGACTTGTCCCCAGGGCATAACACTGGCTTTGCGGATCAGGTGCCTGGTGCAGAAACCTCCCGCTTTCCCCTTTCCATTGATTTCAATCGAACGGATCATTGGGCGGTTCCGAGGGTCGTCAAATCTGGTTGGATGTATTCCTGGAGGTTTCATCATGTGACCTCCTGCCCCCAACCGCCCCGCCCCCACACCTCCGACCGCCCCGCCCCCCACGCCTCCGACCGCCGCTCCCCCACACCTCCGACCGCCCCGCCCCCACACCTCCGACCGCCCCGCCCCCACACCTCCGACCACTCCGCCCCCACACCTCCGACCGCCCCGCCCCCACGCCTCCGACCGCCCCGCCCCCACGCCTCCGACCGCCCTGCCCCCACGCCTCCGACCGCCACGCCCCCACGCCTCTGACCGACCCGCCCCCATGCCTCCGACTGCCCCGCCCCCACACCTCCGACCGCCCCCACACCTCCGACCGCCCCACCCCCACCCCCACACCTCCGACCGCCCCGCCCCCATACCTCCGACCGCCCCGCCCCCAAGCCTCCGACCGCCCTGCCCCCACGCCTCTGACCGCCCCACCCCCACACCTCCGACCGCCCCGCCCCCATACCTCCGACCGCCCCGCCCCCACGCCTCCGGTGCCCCGCCCCCACACCTCCGACCGCCCCGCCCCCACGCCTCCAACCGCCCCGCCGCCACACCTCCGACCGCCCCGCCCCCACACCTCTGACCGCCCCGCCACACGCCGCCGACCGCCCCGCCCCCACACCTCCGACCGCCCCGCCCCCATGCCTCCGACAGCCCCGCCCCCACGCCTCCGACCGCCCAGCCCCCATACCTCAGACCGCCCCGCCCCCACACCTCTGAACGCCCCGCCCCCACACCTCCGACCGCCCCGCCCCCATGCCTCCGACAGCCCCGCCCCCACACCTACGACCGCCCCGCCCCCACGCCTCCGACAGCCCCGCCCCCAGACCTCCGACCGCCCCTCCCCCACACCTCCGACCGCCCCGCCCCCACACCTCCGACCGCCCCGCCCCCACACCTCCGACCGCCCCGCCCCCAGATCTCCGACCGCCCCGCCCCCACACCTCCGACCGCCCCGCCCCCAGATCTCCGACCGCCCCGCCCCCACAGCTCCGACCGCCCCTCCCCCACACCTCCGAGCGCCCCGCCCCCACACCTCCGAGCGCCCCGCCCCCACACCTCAGACCTGCCCCGCCCCCACGCGTCCGAGCGCCCCGCCCCCACACCTCCGACCGCCCCGCCCCACGCCTCCAACCGCCCCGCCCCCACACCTCTGACCGCCCCGCCACACGCCGCCGACCGCCCCGCCCCACACCTCCGACCGCCCCGCCCCCACACCTCCGACCGCCCCGCCCCCACGCCTCCGAAAGCCCCGCCCCCACACCTCCGACCGCCCGGCCCCCACGCCTCCGACCGCCCCGCCCCCACACCTCCGACCGCCCCGCCCCCACATCTCCGACCGCCCCGCCCCCACACCTCCGACCGCCCCTGCCCCCACACCTCCGACCGCCACGCCCCCACGCCTCTGACCGCCCCGCCCCCAGGCCTCCGACCACCCCGCCCCCACACCTCCGACCGCCCCGCCCCCACATCTCCGACTGCCCCGCCCCCACGCCTCCGACCGCCCCGTCCCCACACCTCCTACCGCCCCGCCACCACGCCTCCGACAGCCCCGCCCCCAGAACTCCGACCGCCCCGCCCCCAGACCTCCGACCGCCCCTCCCCCACACCTCCGACCGCCCCGCACCCACACCTCCGACCGCCCCGCCCTCACACCTCCGACCGCCCCGTCCCCAGATCTCCGACCGCCCCGCCCCCACACCTCCGAACGCCCTGCCCCCAGATCTCCGACCGCCCCGCCCCCAAAGCTCCGACCGCCCCGCCCCCACGCCTCCGACCGCACCGCCCCCACACCTCCGACCGCCCCGCCCCCACACCTCTGACCGCCCCGCCACACGCCGCCGACCGCCCCGCCCCCACACCTCTGACCGCCCCGCCACACGCCGCCGACCGCCCCGCCCCCACACCTCCGACCGCCCCGCCCCCACTCCTCCGACCGCCCCGCCCCCACACCTCCGACCGCCGCACCCCCACACCTCCGACCGCCCCGCCCCCACACCTCCGACCGCCCCGCCCCCACACGCCGCCGACAGCCCTGCCCCACACCTCCGACCGCCCCCGCCCCCACACCTCCGACCGCCCCGCCCCCACACCTCCGAACACCCCGCCCCCACACCTCCGACCGCCCCGCCACATGCCGCCGACCGCCCCGCCCCCACACCTCCGACCGCCCCGCCCCCAAGCCTCCGACAGCCCCGCCCCCACACCTACGACCGCCCGGCCCCCACACCTCCGACCGATCCGCCCCCACGCCTCCGACAGCCCCGCCCCCACACCTCTGAACGCCCCACCCCCACACCTCTGAACGCCCCGCCCCCACACCTCCGCCCGCCCCTCCCCCACACCTCCGACCGCTCCGCCCCTACAGCTCCGACCGCCCCTCCCCCACACCTCCGAGCGCCCCGCCCCCACACCTCCGAGCGCCCCGCCCCCACACCACTGACCGCCCCGCCCCCATGCCTCCGAGCGCCCCGCCCCCAGACCTCCGCCTGCCCCGCCCCCACACCACCGACCGCCCCGCCCCCACACCTCCGACCGCCCCGCCCCCACACCTCCGACCGCCCCGCCACACGCCGCCGACCGCCCCGCCCCCACACCTCCGACCGCCCCTGCCCCCACACCTCCGACCGCCCCGCCACCACGCCTCCGACAGCCCCGCCCCCACACCTCCGACCGCCCCGCCCCCACGCCTCCGACAGCCCCGCCCCCACACCTCCGACCGTCCGGCCCCCACACCTCCGACCGCCCCGCCGCCACACCTCCGACCGTCCGGCCCCCACACCTCCGACCGCCCCGCCGCCACACCTCCTACCGCCCCGCCCCCACACCTCCGACCGCCCCGCCCCCACACCTCCGACCGTCCCGCCCCCACACCTCCGACATCCCCGACGCCACACCTCCGACATCCCCGACGCCACACCTCTGAACGCCCCGCCCCCACACCTCCGACCGCCCCGCCCCCACACCTCCGACCACCCCGCCCCCACACCTCCGACCGTCCCGCCCCCACGCCTCCGACCGTCCCGCCCCCACGCCTCCGGTGCCCCGCCCCCACACCTCCGACCGCTCCGCCCCCACACCTCCGACTGCCCCGCCCCCACACCTCCGACCGTCCGGCCCCCACACCTCCGACCGCCCCGCCTCCACGCCTCCGACCGCCCCGCCCCCACGCCTCCGGTGCCCCGCCCCCACACCTCTGACCGCTCCGCCCCCACGCCTCCGACTGCCCCGCTCCCATGCATCCGACGGCCCCGCCCCCACGCCTCCGATTGCCCCGCCCCCACATCTCCGACCGCCCCGCCTCCACGCCTCCGACCGCCCCGCCCCCTGACCGCCAACCGCCCCCACGCCTCCGACCGCACCGCCCCCACACCACCGACCGCCCCGCCCCCACGCCTCCGACCGCCCCGCCCCCACGCCTCCGACCGCCCCGCCCCCACACCTCCGACCGCCTAAAATGTTCATCCTCTTCTTCTCCCACCAATTGGAAGGCAAATCCGATTGGATGATTCTTGAGTGTCTGTCACACAGTTTTTTTTTCCGATCTCGAATGTTTTTATAATTAACAAATAAAAGTGTTCAAAGAAAATTAAAGAAAAACTTTTTTTTATACAACGCCGCTGTGATTTTTCTCATGGGTTTCTCCGGTGTCCTGGAGATTAATCTTTAATTCCTGGAGACTCCAGGGCAATCCTGGAGGGGTTGGCAATCCTCGCGGTTCCGATAACGGGCGCCCGATTCACAACTTCAGTTTTACTCCTGGACGGCGCGTCGAAAGTCCACCCGAGTCTATCCTAGATCAGGACCTTCATCGTCGCTGGGTCAAGATCCTGGAACTCCCTCCCTAACAGCACTGTGGGAGCAGCTTCACCACACGGACTGCAGTGGCTCAAGAAGGCGGCTCACCACCACCTTCTCAAGGGGACGGGCAATAAATGCTGGCCTTGCCAGCGACACCCACATCCCGAGAAAGAATTTAAAAAAATTTACTGGTTCTGATTTTCTGCATCATTCATAAGTTTTCCCTGATATGTGTAGATCTGGAAGTTGACACGCGTAACATTTATTTCTTGGAATTTTGGACTTCTTTACTAGTACTGCTTTGTTTGACCAATCAACATGTTCGGTAGCGACGCAGCATAGTGATTCTTGCATACACCGCCTCAAGGACATGCAGGTCACTGGGCGCACTCTAACAATTCTCCCACCCCCCACCTCCCCGCTGCCCCGCAGTCAGTTCCCATGTTCCGGGCTTCCCCCTAGAGAGGAAGGAAAAATATCGGGCCGTATTTTGCGACCCCCACGGTTGCGTACGAGGTGCGTACCCGCCCATAGGGGCCTCGCAAGTGCCGGTTTCAGGGATGCGAAGCGCATGCGCTAAAACCCGGCACTTGCGATCTGTCGAGAATCCTCTTGACAGATCATCCGCCTGCCCGGGAGAAGGGCCTCCGCGGGCAGAGAGTTAGCTTTCTGCACAACCTCCACCCACTGAAAACCCTTAGAAATCTTACGCCTGGTAAAAGCAGCGTAAGGCCTGCTTTTACCAGCGTAAGTGTTTAAAAGAAATTAAAAATACATTTTTTTTTCACTCATTTATAATTTAAAAATACTTTAAAAAAGGTAAGTTTATTTTTAGCCCCGTAAAAAACTTTAATTATTTTTTTCAAAAATTTTTATTTGTTTAAAATATTTAATTTAATGTAATTTTAACTAATTTTAAATACATGATTTAAATTTTTATTTTATTTAATTGTTAACTGTTTTTTAAGTGATCCCCATTCATACTTTTGACAGATCGGTGCGTACAGACCGGTCAAAAGTGTGAATGGGGATTCCCTTCTTTGATTGGTTGCCCATGGCCCACGTGATCCCAGGGAGGCTTGTGAACCGCCTGTGCCCCTGGGATACCTGGGCCTCTGCGCATTTCATAGAGCAGAGGCCCAGGATCGCAAGTCTCGGGACCTACAGAGCCAGCAGGTAAGTGCGTAGAATATTCTCCGATCGGAGGCATCCGCCCGCAGGAAGCCTCCGGTCGGAAATTCAGGCCCATCAGAGGCTGAATCACCCTGACCTGCTCAAATGTACCTTCCTCCAGCTGGATTAAGTGCAGCGTTGGCAGAGGCCTAGTAACAGGCTGCTCTTCTACACTCACAGGTGAGAAATGGGGTTTACTACAAGGCAGACCTGGAGCGGGGAGAAATAAAAAAGTCAGGTGTCAGCCGTGGCTCAGTTGGTAGCACTCTCACCTCTGAGTCAGAAGGTTGTGGGTTCAACTCCCAGTCCAGGAACTTGAGTACAAAATCTAGGCTGACACTCCAGTGCCAGTACTGAGGGAGCGCGGCACTGTCGGAGCTGCTGTCTTTCGGAATCACAGGCATGAACGTTATAGGGGGGAACCAGTCTCACAAACTCTGCTTCATAAAACAACCAGAAGCATGATTTTAATTCTGCAAAACACTTCGGATATTTTGATGTGGCAAGATACTGTATAAAAGCTAATGGTCTCACAATATAAATCTTCAAGTGCTTTCTATTAAAATGTAATTACGTTTTGTGTGTGGTTGGGGGTCAGTGACGAGACCTCCATCCCTTCCACTGGAACCTTGCTGTATACAGACTCCATCCGTTCTCCCTTATTAAGAAGGTACGGACTACACAACATTTGTAACCTCACATTCTGAGGTGCTGCACTCAGGCGCCTCCGAGTCAGAAGGTTGTGGGTTCAAGTCCCACTCCGGAGACTTGAGCACATAAATCTAGGCTGACAGTCCAGTGCAGTACTGAGGGAGTGCTGCACTGTCGGAGGTGCCGTCTTTCGGATGAGACATTAAACTGAGGCCCCGTCTGCCCTCTCGGGTGGATGTAAAAGATCCCATGGCACTATTTCGAAGAAGAGCTGAGGAGTTATCCCTGGTGTCCGAGCAAATATTTATCCCTCAACCAACATCACTAAAACAGATTATCTGGTCATTATCTCACATGTTGTTTGTGGGAGCCTGTTGTGCGCAAATTGGCTGCCGCATTTCCAACATTGACTACATTTCAAAAAGTACTTCATTGGCTGTAAAGCGCTTTGGGGCGTCCGGTGGTCGTGAAAGACACTGGATAAATGCAAATCTTCTTTTAATCTCGTCCTCCCTTCTCTGCTTACATTGTCCTGCAATATTGAGTATAAACCACCAGGTGGCAGACTATTTCCAGCACAGCACCAACTCCGTCGATGATATTTGCGGCCAGCAGTAGTAAAGAATAAAGCTGGCAGCTTTACTACAGCCGAAGGACTGCTCCACTTCCAGGAGCAGGTAAGTATAGAGAGAAGTACTCTCCGTATGAAGTAACTTCCACTGTTATATAGGGCAGCAACCTCCAGACGGGATAGTCTATTTTTTAAATGGGCTACCCAAAATTTTGTAAAATGTAAATCTTATTTTTAAAAGCACCACTTTTTTTAATAATCAGGCAGACATTTGTGGTAAAATGTGGGCACAGTAGCCTAACAACACAAGTGCCAGGCAATGACTATCTCTAAAAAGCGAGAGTCTAACCACCGCCCATGACATTCAACGGCATTACCATCGCCGAATACCCCACCATCAATATCCTGGGGGTCACCATTGACCAGAAACATAACTGGACCAGCCACATAAATACTGTAGCAACAAGAGCAGGTCAGAGGCTGGGTATTCTGTGGCGAGTGTCTCACCTCCTGACTCCCCAAAGCCTTTCCACCATCAACAAAACACAAGTCAGGAGTGTGATGGAATACTCTCCACTTGCCTGGATGAGTGCAGCTCCAACAACACTCAAGAAGCTCGACACCATCCAGGACAAAGCAGCCCGCTTGATTGGCACCCCATCCACCACCTTAAACATTCACTCCCTCCACCACCGGCGTACCGTGGCTGCAGTGTGTACCATCTAAAAGATACACTGCAGCAACTCGCCAAGGCTTCTTCGGCAGCACCTCCCAAACCCGGGACCTCTACCACCTAGAAGGACAAGGGCAGCAGGTGCATGGGAACATCACCACCTCCAAGTTCCCCTCCAAGTCACACACCATCCTGACTTGGAAGTATATCGCCGATCCTTCATCGTCGCTGGGTCAAAATCCTGGAACTCCCTCCCTAACAGCACTGTGGGAGTACCTTCACCACACGGACTGCAGCGGTTCAAGAAGGCGGCTCACCACCACCTTCTCAAGGGCAATTAGGGATGGGCAATAAATGCTGGCCTTGCCAGCGCCGCCCACATCCAATGAACGAAAAAAAAAAAAATTGGACCTATACTCTCTGGAGTTTAAGAAGAATGAGAGGTGATCTCATTGAAGCATATAAGATTCTGAGGGGGATTGACAGGGTAGATGCTGAGAGGTTGTTTCCCCTGGCTGAAGAGTCTAGAACTAGGGGGCATAGTCTCAGGATAAGAGGTTGGCCATTTAAAACGGAGATGAGGAGGAATTTCTTCACTCAGACGGTTGTGAATCTTTGGAATTCCCTACCCCAAAGGGCTGTGGAGGCTGAATTGTTGAGTATATTCAAGGCTGAGATCGATAGATTTTTGGACCCGAGGGGAATCAAGGGATATGGAGATCGGGCAGGAAAGTGGAGTTGAGGTCGAAGATCAGCCATGATCTTATTGAATGGCGGAGCAGGCTCGAGGGGCCGTACGGCCTACTCCTGCTCCTAATTCTTATGTTCTTATCTCCGGACGGAAGGACTTTGGGGACCGACCAGACCGCCATGTTTTTCTTGGCACCCCTGGCCTGGGAACTCAGTCAGCGGTTGTTCCAGAAACTATTGGTGGGAAACCGGGTATGTCACCCTTCGATCAAATGGGCCTACTGTAGACGCAGGCCCAACTCTGCCTTACCACCCCCAGGCCCCCATCCTCCCAACCAACAAGCAAGGAACCCATGGAAATCCTGGAGTAACATGAATGGGGATGGAGGCCCGGTGAAGTAATTGGAAAAGAATATTGGGCGGAGTGTAAAACGGGCGGCTGATTCGACATCGCCCATTTTACGCTCCCGTCCTAGATGAATTTCACCCCCTTGATTTCTGCTTATTG
Source organism: Squalus acanthias (assembly GCA_030390025.1). NCBI lineage: Eukaryota > Metazoa > Chordata > Chondrichthyes > Squaliformes > Squalidae > Squalus > Squalus acanthias. The sequence continues at coordinate 16,894,140 of CM059429.1, forward strand.
GACAGAATCTTCCAGAAAGGGGCATAGCTACTTCACATAACAATATGTCTTGTGTGTCTGGAACTGCGTTTGAATAAAGTTGAAGAGAAACCCTTCCTTTGGACAATATCACACTCTCTCTTTATTCCTGTGCAGATCCCTGGTTCACGAGCTCATCCCTTACAGCTCAGCATTGGAGCTTGATGATGGCATTACCTCAAGGCCCTTTGAGGGAGAAATTGGGCACCTTTGCACCTCCTGTTATCGCCTCCGGGGGGCGTGATCACGGGGCACTAACCACTTAACGCCTGGGCGCAGCGAGAATGTCAACTCCCGCTATATTCGGCGGGAGGTTTGCGGCGGCGGTATGGCGTTACGCCCCGATCTCCTTCGCCCGGAGATTGTGACGTCATCGCCGTGCGCATCGCCCCGGTAGCTCCCCTAACCCGGACTTCGGTTCCGCCCCCTGCAGCATCGCCGGGCGAAAACACCGACAGCAGCAGGAGGCGTTCATCGGGGAGGCCGGGCGCTTCGGGGGCGATACTTAAAGGCGAGGTGGCTGAGGTAGGAAAAAAATAATCAAATGCTCGTTCTCTGTTTTTTTTAATCCTTTTTTTCCCCAGCGCTCGAACAGCCCGGCTCTCTGCTGCAGTTCATCGGGCTGATCGGGCTGATCGGGCCGGATCGCAGCTGCCGTCGGGGACCAGGTAAGTTTTGCCCCTTGCAGAGCCTGCAGCGATGGCCCTTCCCTTTAAGGGAGAGAAGGAGCCTTCGAAAGGGGCAGCGCTGCTCACCTACCGCCCCGCCTGCTGCCTGTTGCGCTCCAGGAAGGAAGTGATTTAGCGCTCCACTTCCTTCCTGGAGCGCAAAACCGAATTTTGTAAAAGTTGAGAAACATTAGCGCCTGGTGCTTATTTTTTCAACTTTTAACAGTTAGCGCCCCAAATGGGGCTGTAATGAATTTCTCCCCCTTTGTGTTTACAGCACAGCAAGTATTTCAACCGCTCTCCACGGTATGCGTTTGTCGCACCCAACACTGGAAATATTGAAATACTAAGAAGAAAACGTTAAGAAGTCTCCCAAGGCACAGATTGCCCGCGATGGATCTTAGCGTTAATGCGCTGACCAGTGTCGAACTCCACCACCTTGGGCCACAGCGAGTCCCAGCATCCGTGCCTGCCGTGTTGCGCAGTGAGGTGATCTCGGAAGGGACAGGAGTCGGGTCACTGCATTGATCTCAGGACACTGGGCCAGGAAGGGCTCGGTGATTGTTCCCCAGTGGCCCATGCTGGAATGTGCTTGTGTGTAAATCTGGTAAGGATCTGGCTGTGATGCCCCAGTAACCAAACAGCCTATGAATTCTCCCCTCCCTCCCTCCCCCACCCCACCCCCACCCATAGAATCATAGAATGGTTACAGCACGGAAGAAGGTCAATCTGCCCGTCGAGCCCGTGCCGGCTCTCTGCAAGAGCACTTCAGCTAGGCCCACTCCCCCGCCCTTTTCCGTAGGCCTGCAAATTTCTTTCCTTCAAATACTTATCCCAAATCCCTTTTGAAAGCCGGGATTGAATCTGCCTCCACCACCCTTTCAGGCAGTGCATTCCAGATCCTAACCACTCGCTGCGTAAAAAAGTTTTTTCTTACATCGCCTTTGGTTCTTTTGCCAATCACCTTAAATCTGTGTCCTCTGGTTCTCGACCCTTCTGCCAATGGGAACAGTTTCCCTCTATCTACTCTGTCCAGACCCCTCATGATTTTGAACACCTCTATCAAATCTCCTCTCAATCTTCTCTGCTCCAAGGAGAATAACTCCAGCTTCTCCAGTCTATCCACATAACTGAAGTCCCTCATTCCTGGAATCATTCTCGTAAATCTTTTCTGCACCCTCTCTAAGGCCTTCACATCCTTCCTAAAGTGTGGTGCCCAGAATTGGACACAGTACTCCAGTTGGGGCTGAACCAGTGTTTTATACAGGTTCATCATAATTACCTCACTTTTATACTCTATGGCTGGATTTTCATTGACCCGTGGAGGTGGGTTTGGAGGCGTGTGGGGGGTTAAAATTGCGAAAACTGGCGGATGGGCACAAGCCCGCCTCCATCCCGCCTCCACGTAATTTTCATTAAATCGTGTCTGCTGGTCCCGACTCCGTCCCACCTCCAAGAGGCGGGATAGGCTGTTAAGGCCCTTAACAAGCACTAAATTGCCTCTATAATGCCATTTTGAAAGGCCTTTGTGATTTTAACCCTTTTTCTACGTGAAGCACGCCTGTTCTGAACCACAAATGTGAAGGAAGGCAGGCAGGCTGGCTGCCACATTTGCAGTAAGTGTTGGTTGCTCGAGGAACTTCGGCTCCGTGTTGATGAGCTGGAGTCCGAGCTTCAAACACTGCGACACATCAGGGAGGGGGAGAGTTACCTGGACGCTGTATCCAGGAGGCAGTCACACCCCTTAGATTAATTAATTCAAATTTGGTCCGTGGTCAGGGACAGGTGGGTGTGACTACGAGCAAGGCAGCTATGGGGACCCAGGAGGTGGTGGTGGCGGAGCCTCAGCCCTTGCTCTTGTCCAACAGTTACGAAGTTCTTACTCTCTGTGTGGGCGAGAGCAGGGACTGCAGTGAGGATGAGCAAACTGACCACAGCACCATGGTACAGGGAGCCATTCAAGTGGGGGGAGTGAAAAGAAATGTGGTAGTGGTAGGGGACAGTATAGTTAGGGGGATAGACACTGTTCTCTGCAGCCAAGAGCGTGAGTTCCGAAGGTGCCAGGGTAAAGGACATCTCCTCTGGGCTGGAGAGGAATTTAGATTGGGAGGGGAAAGATACAGTTGTCGTGGTCCATGGAGGTACCAACGACATAGGTAGGACAAAGAAAGAGTTTCTGCTGAGGGAGTATGAGCAGCTAGGGGCTAAATTAAAAAGCAGAACCACAAAGGTAATAATCTCTGGATTATTACCTCAGCCACGTGCAAATAGGCATAGGGTAAATAAGATCAGAGAGATGAACGAGTGGCTCTAAGATTGGTGTGGGAGAAATGGGTTTCGATTCCTGGGGCACTGGCACCATTACTGGGATAAGAGGGAGCTGTTCCATCGGGACAGGCTTCATTTGAACCAGGCTGGGACCAGTGTCCTGGCGAATCGAATAACTAGGGCTGTAGATAGGGCTTTAAACTAAATAGTGGGTGGGAGGGATACGCTGAGCGGAAATTTAAAAAGTCAAAGAAAAATGAGAAGGCAAAAGTGCAGGGTAGCGATAGGGGTAATGATAACCAGAGTGTGACAGGAAGGGATAGAGCGTATACACATAAGAGTGCATCAGAAAGAGGGGTCAGAGTAGGGGAAAATGGTAAAAAGACAAAATTAAAAGCTCTATATCTGAACGCACGCAGCATTTATAACAAGATAGATGAGTTGATAGCACAAATAGAAATAAATGGGTATGATCTGATAGCCATTACAGAGACATGGTTGCAAGGTGACCAAGGCTGGGAACTGAATATTCAGGGGTATTTGCCATTTCGTAAGGATAGGCAGAAAGGAAAAGGAGGTGGTGTAGCCTTGTTAATAAGGGATGAGATCAGTGCAGTAATGAGAAATGATATTGGCCTAGAAGATCAAGACGTAGAATCAATTTGGGTGGAGATGAGAAATAATAAGGGTAAGAAGTCACTGGTGGGAGTGGTCTACAGGCCCCCAAACAGTAGCCACACTGTAGGACAGAGTATAAATCAAGAAATAATAGAGGCTTGTAAGAAAGGTACGGCTATAATCATGGGAGATTTTAATCCATATTGATTGGACAAAGCAAATTGGCAAAGGTAAACTTGAGGAAGAGTTCTTAGAGTGTATACGGGATGGTTTCTTGGAACAATACGTTGTGGAACCAACCAGGAAGAAGACTGTTTTAGATCTGGTAATGTGTAACGGGGCTGGATTAATTAATGATCTCGAAGTGAAGGATCCTCTTGGGAAGAGTGATCATAGCATGGTAGAATTTCAAATTCAGTTTGAGGGTGAGAAAGTTAGGTCTCAAACTATTGTCCTGAACTTAAACAAAGGTAATTACAAAGGTATGAAGGCAGACTTGGTTAAAGTGGACTGGGAAAATATATTACAGGGTAAGACTGTAGAAAAGCAGTGGCAAACATTTAAGGAGATATTTCATAACTCTCAGCAAAGATATATTCCAGTGAGAAAGAAAGACTCTAAGAGAAGGATGAACCATTCATGGCTAACTAAGGAAGTAAAGGATGGTATCAAATTGAAAACAAAAGCATACAATGTTGTGAAGAATAGTGGAAGGCCAGAGGATTGGGAAATTTTTAAAAACCAGCAAAGGACGACTAAAAAAATGATAAAGAGAGAGAAGATAGCTTATGAGAGTAGTGGATGCATTGGTTGTAATCTATCAAAATTCCCTGGATTCTGGAGAGGTCCCAGCGGACTGGAAAACCGCAAATGTAACGTCCCTATTTAAGAAAGGAGGGAGACAGAAAGCAGGCAACTATCGACCAGTTAGCCTAACATCTGTCATTAGGAAAATGCTGGAGTCCATCATTAAGGAAGTGATAGCAGGACATTTAGAAAATCATAATATAGTCAAGCAGAGTCAGCATGGTTTTATGAAAGGGAAATCATGTTTGACAAATTTTCTGGAGTTCTTTGAGGATGTAACGAGCAGGGTGGACAAAGGGGAACCAGTAGATGTCGTGTATTTGGATTTCCAGAAGGCATTCGATAAGGTGCCACGTAAAAGGTTACTGCACAAGATAAGAGCTCACGTGGTTGGGGGTAATATATTAGCATGGATAGAGGATTGGCTATCTAACATAAAACAGAGAGTCAGGATAAATGGGTCATTTTCAGGTTGGCAAACTGTAACTAGTGGGGTGCCGCAGGGATCAGTGTTGGGGCCTCAACTATTTACAATTTATATTAATGACTTGGATGAAGGGACTGAGTGTAATGTAGCCAAATTTGCTGATGTTACAAATATAGGTGGGAAAGCAAATTGTGTGGAGGATGCAAAGAATCTCCAATGGGATATAGATAGGCTAAGTGAGTGAGCAAAAATCTGGCAGATGGAGTTTAATGTGGGAAAATGCTAGGTTATCCACTTTGGTAGGAAAAATAAAAAAGCAAATTATTATTTAAATGGGGAGAGATTACAAAATGCTGAGGTACAGAGGGATCTGGGGGTCCTTGTACATGAATCACAAAAAGTTAGCATGCAAGTACAGCAAGTAATTAGGAAGGCAAATGGAGTGTTGGCTTTTATTGCAAAGGGAATGGAGTATAAAAGTAGGGAAGTCCTGTTACAACTGTACAGGGTGTTGGTGAGGCCACACCTGGAGTACTGCGTACAGTTTTGGTCTCCTTATTTAAGGAAGGATATACTTGTTTTGGAGGTAGTTCAGAGAAGGTTCACGAGGTTGATTCCGGAGATGAAGGGGTTGTCTTATGAAGAAAGGTTGTGCAGGTTGGGCCTATTCTCATTGGAGTTTAGAAGAATGAAAGGGGATCTTATTGAAACATATAGGGGGAAAAATTCAGTTGGTTGCTCCTCCCATTAGCGCCTTAAGAGGGCGCTAATGGGGCGCAAAGCAACTAGCGCCCGGGCGCGGCGATGTTTGCGCTGCTCGCGAAATTAACTAGACATTTTGTGGCGGCGCTAAACACTACCGCCACGATCTCCTGCGCCGGCAGATCGTGACGTCAGTCGAGTGTGCAATGCCCCGGTAGCGCCCCGGAGCGGATATTGAGTGGCGCCCCCTGCCTTACCGCCTGCCCCTAGCAACGACAGATTGAGGGGAGTGTTTTGCAGTCAGGAAGGGACTGGGGGAGTGCTATTTAAAGGCGACCGCTTCCTGCCTTTTTTTGCTGGTGACATTTTTGAACCACGCATTCTGAGAGAGAGAGAGAGAGAGAGACTTCTGGAGAGATTCAACGCTGTGTGAAGGAGTTTTGGGTACTGAGCAGCACGTTGCAGGTTCATTTTGATTTGCCCTTCCTTGTATCGATTTAGAAGAGACTGTGGGGGCTGCACTCTGAGCTCTTTCCCTGGGCCTCTCCATTGTTCTTTCCAGCAGATTTGATGTGCAGGTCTCTCCAGGCCAAGATTCAAGGCTGCAATGAGCAGGATGTGGATGGAAAGCAAGATCAACCCTCCCCTTTAAGAACTGGCCCGCGCCATTGTGTGTGTGTTCCATTGCTGACTGACATCACATGAGCTTCGCCAGCGCTCTGAGGTAGCGCCTCGCTCCTCGGCCTTTGCGCCTTAAGACAGGTGTGTAGCGCCTGATTTAGCACTCCAATCACCTCCAGGGGCGATAAAAGTCAAGTTTGCAGTCGGAGGCGATAATTAGCGCCAGGCGCTAATCTTTGCGCCCGGCCAATAATTGCACCCCAAATGGGGCGATACTGAATTTCTCCCCCATAAGATTCTGAAGGGGCTTGACAGGGTAGATGCAGAGAGGATGTTTCCTCTCGTGGGGGAATCTAGAACTAGGGGGCATAATTTCAGAATAAGGGGGCACCCATTTAAATCGGAAATGAGGAGAAATTTCTTCTCTCAGAGGGTTGTGAATCTATGGAATTCTCTTCCCCAGAGAGCTGTGGAGGCTGGGTCATTGAATATATTTAAGGTGGAGATAAGGGTTATGGGGAGCGGGCAGGGAAGTGGAGTTGAGGCCAAGTTCAGATCAGCCATGATCTTATTGAATGGCAGAGCAGGCTCGAGGGGCCAAATGACCTACTCCTGCTCCTAAGTCTTATGTTCTTATGTACGAAGAGGTGTTTAAGATGATTAAAGGATTTGACAGGGTAGATAGAGAGAAACTATTTCCTGTGGTGGGGGAGTGTCTAGAACAAGGGAGTACAACCTTAAAATTAAAGCTAGGCCGTTCAGGAGTGATGTCAGGAAGCACTTCACACAAAGGGTAGTGAAAATCTGGAACTCTCTCCCCCAAAAAGCTGTTGAGTCTAGATTGATGGATTTTTGCTAGGTAAGGGTATGAAGGGATATGGAACCAAGGCAGGTAGATGGAGTTGAGATACAGTTCAGCCATGATCGAATTGAATGGCGGAACAGGCTCGAGGGGTTGAATGACCTCCTCCTGTTCCTATGTGTCTACGTTCCTTCCTATGTTCCTGTGACATTATCTCTCAGCTGCCTCCAGTTGAGATTGAAAAACGTTCTCCAGCCTTCCCTCATAACTCTGAAGTGAGGGGTCGATCTTATGACTCGATTCTGCACCGTCTCCAGGGCCTGACTGTCTCCCTTGTACCCGCTGACATAATTTGTTTTTTTTTCTTGCTGGGAAGGAACAGGCACCCATGAAGGATGCTTGAGGCTAGGTCAGTGTGCTCACTTCAGAAATAACGGTTTTCTGTTAAGGGAAGGTATTAGGAAGGATAAAATCAAATGGGCCAGAGGTGTTTTCTAATCCAAAGCCATCACCTGAAATAAAATGAATGGCTGCTTAGTTGTAGGAAGCTCATTTTCAGTTAACCCTTCAAGTATTGAGGTTGGTACCACAAAGCTCAATGCTAGGACTGGAAACTACATTTGTGGGGATGGAAAGAACAAACTTGCATTACAGCCAATGAAGTACCTTTTGAAGTGTAGTCACTGTTGTAGTGTAGAAAACGCAGCAGCCAATTTGCACACAGCAAGCTCCCACAAACAGCAATGAATTAATGACCAGATAATCAGTTTTAGTAATGTTGGTTGAGGGATAAATATTGGCCAGGACACCGGGAAAAAACAGGGTTAGGTTGTGATAATCCAATAGTACAACAATACCCACTGTCTAGGCTCACACATGAATAATGGCCACTTGAGTGAGATAGTGGAGAGCCACGATGCCCCTTTAACCAGACCCAAGTGTGAATCACTACCTTCAGGAGAGGAAGGGCTGGGGGAGAAATCCGAAGTGGGAATGATGATCTCTTATAAGAAGGGTTTGTAATAACGAGGTGTGGTTCTGCAGCTCTTCACATAGACGGCAAGCCCTTTTGCTTCATAAAATACCAAACATAATGGGACGGAATTTTCACAGCCCCACACTGCCACTGGAAGTGCAGCAGGGCAGGACTTCTGGTTCTCAATCCGGCCTGACGGTGAGCCTATCCCAAAACCCAGGGTATGTGTCGTCAACATAAAGGAGGCCTTACAGGGGACCAGGAACACTGGATTGACACCTTGTCACTCCGTCAGGGGACCAGGAACACTGGAGGGACACCTTGTCGCTCCGTCAGGGGACCAGGAACATGGGAGGGACACCCTGCCGCTCCGTCAGGGGACCAGGAACACTGGAGGGACACCTTGTCGCTCCGTCAGGGGACCAGGAACATGGGAGGGACGCCTTGTCGCTCCGTCAGGGGACCAGGAACACTGGAGGGACACCCTGTCGCTCCGTCAGGGGACCAGGAACATGGGAGGGACACCTTGTCGCTCCGTCAAGGGACCAGGAACATGGGAGGGACACCTTGTCGCTCCGTCAGGGGACCAGGAACATGGGAGGGACACCTTGTCACTCCGTCAGGGGACCAGGAACATGGGAGGGACACCTTGTCGCTCCGTCAGGGGACCAAGAACATGGGAGGGACACCTTGTCGCTCCGTCAGGGGACCAGGATCATGGGAGGGACACCTTGTCGCTCCGTCAGGGGACCAGGAACATGGGAGGGACACCTTGTCGCTCCGTCAGGGGACCAGGACCGTTTCAGTCAAAAGCCGTATTTTTAAAAAAAACTTGCTGAAATTTCTTGGTTGCAGCTTTCCTACCGGCAGCTGATTCCTCTGCCTTTGATTGCTGCTGGGGAAACCGGTATGAATCCCCTACCGCCCTATCGGTTAAGTAACTACTCCTGTTTCAGATCGGTTGCACTTTCCCTTGAATCTAGTAAAAGCAGAACTGACGAGATTTCTGGCGGGGAGTGGAGCCATCCCACCAGTCTCGCTTCTTTGAGTGATGCAATGGGACGGGACCGGCACAAGAAACCCCGCCCCACCCATTCTGGTCGGAATTTTCCCAGTTAATAAAAAGGGGAGCAGAGCCAGTGAAACCGGATCCCACACCAATCTCCCTGCTGGAACTAAGTCCTCTCTATGTCCTCCTAGGCCCAGGAATTTGGGGGCCTAGATATTTAGAATAGTGCAAGTGCCAATCTAAGGCACAATACATGCCTTGTTCAGTGGTATATTGACACTTTTTAAACAGATACACTCTGTAGTAAGTACCAGATGTGTCGTTTCTCCATGAAGTCACGTCCCTGTATAAATCGCCACTTACACCACAATAAAAACAGATGCCTGGTACTTCGCAGGCAAACAGCTACATTTTGAGAAAAGTAATAACATTTAAAAAAAACGACAATTGTTTCTTATCTTGCCAATAAATAACGAATCGAATGGTGCCTACGCACTTTTAAAAATACAGGCCTGCTTTAATTTTAATGCTCTGTTTATCTTGCTCACAACAGCAATAATATTAATACACGGTGTCATTTTTGAAAACAGTGCACCTTTTGATGCCACCCTTTTCATTCGCACTCTCAAAAGGTGCTACGGCCCTCTCAACTGCTTCCGTCTCTTGGCCACTGGATAACCACGGGAATCACGTGGTTCAGGAACCACGTCTGTCAACCTGAAGCAGAAGTTGAGTGGCCATTGATCCAGCTGATTAGTGCACAGCATAGAAAGTACAATAAAAACTCCCACCTCACAGCTGATCACTTTCCTCAGGCAGAAGCTGTTGCTGACTGCATTGCCAGCACAGATTTAGCTTTCTACAGGCTGCAAGTGTTTCCAGCAAAGTTGCCATCCAGTCTCACCTCTTTGTTACAACCTAATCACTCCATTGACAGATTGCTTCTGTCATCTCTACTTGACCAGCCATCTATTCCATTACCATGGGTGTCATTTATACTGTCTCACCTTGGTCCTCAGAATCGGACCACGATGAGCCCCAACACCAGCAGCACCAGGCACACCAGCAGCACCGACAACAACACCAACCTTCTCCTCAATGCCCTGATGCTACACAGAACAGAGGGCATCAGCGCAGGGCTGCACCGCGCCAGAGGCAATACCCCCAACACAGGGTATACAGGCAGAGGATGAGCTTCCTCAACATGACGGAGCAGCAGTGCCAAAGGAGGCTCAGGCTATCGCGCCAGGTCATCGTAGACATTTGCACATTGCTGGAGCAAGACCTGCAGCCCAGAGGAGAGGGTGGACACGCCTTACCAGTGGCTGTCAAAGTCACCACCGCCCTCAACTTCTTCGCCTCGGGCTCTTTCCAGGGATCTGCAGCAGCATCTCGCAGTCGGCCGCCCACAGATGCATCACACAGGTCACCGATGCCCTGTTTGACAAGTCAGCCAATTATATCAACTTTGCCACTGATGAAGCCGGTGTTACTGAGCGGGCGTTCGGCTTTGCCACTCAGGCTGGCTTCCCACGGGTGCAGGGCGTCACCAACTGCACACATGTGGCCATCAGAGCACCCCATCATCACTCAGGAATGTTTGTCAACCGCAAGGGCTTCCTCAATGTGCAGCTGGTCTGCAACCATAGGAAGATCATCATGCATGTGTGCGCCAAATTCCCTGGCAGCTGCCATGACTCTTTCATCCTGCGCCAGTCCACCCTCCCTCAACTCTTCACTCCTCCAAACAGACTTTCCGGCTGGCTGCTTGGAGACAAGGGATATCCACTGAAGATGTGGCTCATGACACCCTTGAGGAGGCCAAGTAGTGAGGCCCAGGAGAGGTATAATGAAAGCCACATTTCCACATTTCCACCAGATGTGTCATAGAGCAGACAATAGGCATGCTCAAAATGCGCTACAGATGCCTTGACAGATCTGGAGGAGCCCTTCAGTATGCACCAGCCAGGGTCTCCAGAATCGTCGTGGTTTGTGGCGCATGAGGAGCAAGGCACTGAGTACACAGCCTCTTCAGAGGAGGAAGAGGAGGAGGAGGAGGAGAAGCAGGAGGAGTATCAGCTGGAAAACGAGGAGGAACAGGAGGAACCTGTGGTCTCGATCCCACCAGCACCCGAGCACATTACTGCCCGGGAAGCCTGGGATGAGCTCGTCATGGCCAGATTTACTTATCTTTACACATTACACACCTATGGCTGCCACATGCTGTGCCAGGTTGGCACCACACCACAGCAACACCATAAAGCATCCCTACAATGACCAAGCCGTTCCTTTCACACTCACCACCATTGCTGGAGGTAACGTTATGACTCACCATTCACTCCAACTCACTAAGCCACTTCCAAAGGTGCACACAAATTTGTCCAAGACCGGAAAGTGGTGAAAATAAAGATTTTTATGTGTGACATTACAGTAACGGAAACTTTACAGAATCATTTAACAAAACACTCAAGTGGCTACCCTTGTGAATCTACTTATGTTTCATCTTTCTCTTACACGTGATTCTATGAGGTGCTACCTCTGTGGCTTCAGCAGAGGTAGAGGAAGCCTGCTCACTTCCCTGCTATGACTGCTTAGACGCTTTGGGCGGACGCCCTCTGGGTTTTGGAGCCTATGATGGCCTCGCCAGTCTGCTCCTCCTGCGACTGTGCAGGGTCAGACTTGGCCATCGCCATCCGAGGAGACATCTGGGGCTCTGACTGAGGGGGTGGCAACAGGGGAGAAGTGTGAGCACTTTGAGAGGAGCCCCCACTTCCATGTCCCCTCTCAACATCATCCCTCTCATGGGCCACCCACACATCCCTGCTAGCAAGGTGCTGGAGAGCACATTGCTGCACAGCAGAGGGGCCGTGAGGACCCACATCTACATTGACATCCCTCCTAGAGAGGAGGTCTATGAGTCTCTGCCATCTATTCGCCATAGAGACCATGTGCTCCTGAGTGGCGCATTAGCTGCTCCATGCAGGTGGCCATCCTGTCCATGGAAGAGCCTACAGTCACCATCGCCTGCGACACGGTGGAGCTCATGTTGGAGATGAACTTCTCCATTCTCTGCACATTTGTAGACATCGCGATCGCAAAACCTGTCAGAGCCCCCTGCACTTCTTGCTGCACCTCCAGGATCGCCCTCTTTCTGGATGGACCCCGAGGCTCAGCGTCTACATGCAGCTGAGCAGAGCTGGAAGTGTCCTGCACCCTCCGGCAAGGAGTCTCCACTGCTGTCCCTGTCAACACCATCTGCTCTTGCTCACTTGTGAGTTGTGAAACACCAGGTGACAACACTACTCTATCTCACATGGCACCCACCGAGGTGTGCGTCTCTGCGCTGGTGCTGGGTGCGCTTATGTCTGGTGACGGTGCACCCTCAGAGGCTGGAGGCTCCTCTGAGGAGTCCTCTTCCTCTTCCTCCTGGACAGTGGGGGGAGGCTCTTGATGGACTTGTGGGACAGTAAAGAGATGAGTTAGATATGTCATATGAAGAATGGCTACACATTATGCACATGGTGATCATTCAGTGGCTGCTGACATCAGTCCCCATATGAGTGACTGATGTATGCCATGTAGCTGTATGATATGTACTTCTGTCACCAGGTTGCTGAGATGTCCCCCTCTCTCCGTCTCCCACCTCCAGCTGCTCGGCTACTCCCAAAACTTCTAATGCAGCCTCTTCTGCTGATGTTAGGGTCGCCAATGATGGCGTTCCACCGCCGGTTCTCTCCCTCTCCCTCTTATTGTGGGCTCTCTTTTCCTGCAAGGAGGGAAAGAAGAGAAGGTTGAGTGAGAGTGATGGAATGAGTGTAGGAAATGGATGAGTTAGATCTTTAGAGGGTGACTATGATGGAGTGGTGTGCCAAAGCCAAGTGACCTCCTTGTGTGTTGTTAGTTGGTATGATTGCATTAGGATGAGCGTGAGTGTGAGGGGTGGCTATTCAGATGGGGATGTGATAATGTAGATAGAGAGAGAGGGATGGGTGGACGTGCAAGGCATGTTGGTGTCAGTAAGGATGTGCAGCAGCAGGGTTGGGAAGGCAGAGTGATGGGGATGTGATGAGAAGCACAGCAGGATGAAGTTGAGTGTGGCTTTGTACTCACCTTTCCTGATCTGGTGAGGTCATTGAAACATTTCCGGCACTGCGCCCAGGTCCTCCTGACCACATCCCTGCTGTTGACCTCCTCTGCTATTTGGAGCCAGGCTCTTTTTGTCTCCTGGGTAGGTCTCTTCTGCCCATTAGAAGGGAAGAGGACCTCCCTGCGTGCTCTGACTCTCTCCACAAGCATATAGAGGGAGTCATCAGCGAACCTGGGTGCAGCCCTCTGTCTCAGTGCAGTCATTCTCTTTCCAGCAATCCAATTGTGCAGTGTGCTGCCGCACACTCCTAGATGAACCTTCAAATGCAATGTGGCCATGGCTCCTTTAAATATCCCAACTGAAAACACGTCATCGCTGACGACATCAGACCCGCACCATTTAATTGGGCCGGGTAACGCACAGGGCAGCCTTAATAGGCCCCATTAACGCAAAGTCGATCTGAGGAGTGGCATGGAATCAGGAACGGGGTCACGACCTGCCACGGCGACCGCCTGCACCCGACCCGCCCAGGCACGGAAAATTCCGGCCAATGCATTAGCTAGGCTGAATAAGAACAGAAGAAAGCATGAAATGAGAAAGGGTCATTTTTCCCAACATATCTGATGCTTTCACTGACTTGTAGGGGTAGATTTTGACTTTGCGCGATAGAGGAAAATGGGTGATAGTCAATGGAAGAGATGCAAAACGGGCTGCCGATTCGCTATCACCCATTTTGTACTATCGCACAATGTCAAACTCTAGCCAGTACAGTCGACCCTATTATTGACTTTACCCATTTCATCGCCTGAAAGGAAGTTCTGCATTAGTACTCCTTGATCCCTAAAGATAATCGAATGGAATTCCAGAGTATCAGTCTGCCCCTATATCTCAGTTGTGTCACTTGGAAAAGACAATACTGCTGGAAGAATTTCTCACCAATAAAGCATCCCTTGACATTATTTCCAAGGACAGAAGAAAGTGTTAACAAAACAGCCAGGAACATAAAAGAGCTGTTAAGTAATGTGACAATTACATAATCCGACAAAATCAAGCAGAATGTTGATTCCGTCGGTTTGATGACCTCGATATTTACCTGTATCCCTTTAAGACACAACTTATTTCCTAACCAGATACTTATCTAGGCCACGATTTTCCCTACCTCGGCGGGTATGTGGATGGCGAGGTCGGTGGCGGGGTCGTGGCCTCGCTGCTGGCTCCATCCCGGCCTCCGACATGACTTTCCCCTGATTGGGCTTGTTAAGCCCGCTCAGCGCGTTTCCCGATCCAATTGAAGGAAGCGGGTCTGATGACGTCATTTGATGACACATCATCAGCCGGTTTCCTTAAAGGGACCATGCGCAAATTTACTTTGACATTTGTGCTGTCAGTGTTCTACAACATTGAGGTGCTGCAAACACTAATAAGCACTGCACAGGGGTTCACGGCTGCACCCAGGCTCTCCCATGACTCCCTTTGTATGATTATGGAGGGAGTCACAGCACACAGGGAGGTCCTCTTCCCTTCCGATGGGTGGAAGAGACCTCCCCAGGAGACCAACGCAGCCTGGTTGCACATTGTAGAGGAGGGCACAAGCAGGGATGTGGTCAGGAGGACCTGGGTGCAGTGGCGCAAATCTTTCAATGATCTTAATAGATCACGAAACGTTACTGCAAAGCCACACTCAACCTCATCCTGCTGTGCCTCTCATCACATCCCCATCACTCTGCCTTCCCTACCCTACTCCTGCACATCCTTACTCACACCAACTTACCTTGCACCTCCACCCATCCCTCTCTATCTACATTATCACTTCCCCATCTCACTAGCCACCCGTCACACTCACCCCCATCCTAGACCAATCATACCAACTTACAACACACAAGGGTAGGCCCTTGTGTGTTTTAGCCAATGTTCATGTGAAGTTTCTGTTAATGTGCTGTCAAACATTGAAATCTTTATTTTGAACACTTTGCATTCTTGGACAGATTTGTGTGCACCTTTGGAAGTGGCTTAGTGAGTTGCAGTGAATGGTGAGACAGAACGGCACCCCCCGCAATAGTGATGAGTGTGAAAGGAATGGCTTGGACATTGATGGGATGCTTTATGTTGTTGCTGTGAGGGTGGTGCCAACCTGACGCATCATGTGGCAGCCAGGGTGTACAGCATCAAGTGAAGTAAACCTGGCCATGGTGAGGCCATCCCTGGCATCCCGGGCAGCAATGTGGTCAGGTGCTGATGCCCTGTGTCCTGTGCAACATCTGGTGACTGCGGAGAAGGTTGGTGTGGTTGTTGGTGCTGCTGGTGTGCCTGGTGCTGCTGGTGTTGCGGCTGATCATGGTCAGATTCTGAGGACCAAGGTGAGAGAGTATAAACCGTACCCATGCTGATGGAATAGATGGCAGGTGAAATAGAGATGACAGAAGCGATCTGTCATTGGTGAGAGAGGTTGTTCCAATGAGCTGACACTGGATAGAGAGTTTGCTCCAAACACTTGCAAGCTGCATAAAGCTCAATCTGTCTTCCAAATGCAGTAAGCAACAGCTTCTGAGCTGTGAGATGGGAGCTTTTATAGCACATTTCAAGCTGTCAAGTAATGAGATGATTCCATGGCCATTCAACTCCCGCCCAGCTTAACAGACGTGATCCCTGAGCAGCGTGGACCCCGTTGGTGAGCTGGTAAATTCTAAAGGTCAGCTCAAAATTGCTGTTAATCCTCTGTTAACAAGGTCATAATGACCTGAATTGCCTCCCCCGCCGCTGCGTGTCGGGTCTGCTCAGCGCTGACAGACCCGACATTTGATAAAGGGGCGTGGCGGCGGGCTGACAGCGGGGTCCCGACCTGCTGTAAAAAAAAAACACTTTCCCACCCGACCCGCCACCGATCGCATCAGCTGACCCACTGGAAAATTCCCCCCTTTTGAAAGACTTAAATGACTCAGCTCCAACTGCACTTGTTGGCATTCTAGTTCACAAACTCACCATTCTGTGAAGAAAAATGTTTCTTCTAATCCTCACTTAAGGTTTGTCCATTTTAAACCTGTGCCCTGTATTTCTGCGCTCATAGTCTAAGTTCTAAAACATGTCTAACTGATCTATGGCTCTCAGTATTTTAACGACCTGCAACACATTATCCCTCAATTTGCTTTTCTTTAAAAAACTTTGAGCTCTGAAAATCTCTCCTCATAACTAAGTCCCAGAATCACCTTTATTGCTTTTCGCTAAACCCTCCCCAACTCATCAATGTCCCTTTGAAAGTCGCACGCTCAAACCTGTACACAATACTGTAGAAGTAGCCTTATCGTTTAAGAGTGCAGTCAAATGCCTTCAAAATGTAATGGAACATTTGCTCAGCTTTGGAGCAAAGAAAGTTAATGGGGATCTAATATGTGCTCAAATTTATGTAAGGGCTTAAAGAGTGGGAGATTATTACTAATGATCAGTGAATTAGTAATAAGGGAAAATACATTCAGGCTTGGTGCTAGAAGCATCAAGGAGGAGGTTAGAAGGAATGTGTTCACCCAAAGGGTTATTAGATTATAAAATTCATTATCACAAGTGGATACTGAAACTGAGCCAATAACAACATTTAAGATGGAATTAAACACACAAAGAAGTAAAATGTTAAAGGGAAAGAGCAGGGAAATGGGATCACGGTAGGGAGTTCTGTTGGGGGAGGTAGGACCAGCACAGGTATGAAGGACCGAGTGGCCTCATTATGTGCCGATATTTCTATGATTCTTTACCAGCTTCGCATTGACTGGGTGCTTTCAGCGAATGGCCAGTAATCCCACTCAAATCCTTTCCTTCTCCACCTTTGTCGACATTTCGGGGGTAAATTTGTGAGGCTGTACTCCCAGCATGGAAACATAGAAACATAGAAAAATAGGAGCAGGAGTAGGCCATTCGGCCCTCCGAGCCTGCTCCATCTGCCATTCAATATGATCATGGCTGATCCTCTATCTCAATACCATATTCCCGCTCTCTCCCCATACCCCTTGATGCCTCACTAATGGTGAGTACAGTAATGGAGTTAGGACTATGACGCTGTAGCCTGACTTGCTGACGACTGGGACCGGAGCCTCAGAAAATCACCACCAAAAGCCGACTGTGGTACCTTAGCCCACCTGTTTAGTGCAGGATTCACTGCCCCAACAGGAAAATTGTTCATCTCAGCTTCTGTGAATTTCTATTCTTCAGTAAAGAAAGACTGGATATTTAAGGTGTCAACCGTGGCTTAGTGGGCAGCACTCTTGCTTCTGAGTCAGAAGGTTGTGGGTTCACGTGCCACTCCAGAGACTTGAGCACAAACTCCAGGTTGACACTCCCAGTGCAGTACTGAGGGAGTGCTGCACAGTCAGATGTCAGGTTGACACTCCCAGTGCAGTACTGAGGGAGTGCTGCACTGTCAGATGTCAGGTTGACACTCCCAGTGCAGTACTGAGGGAGTGCTGCACTGTCAGATGTCAGGTTGACACTCCCAATGCAGTACTGAGGGAGTGCTGCACTATCAGAGGTCATAGAGTCATAACGGCACAGAAGGAAGCCATTCGGCCCATCGAGTCTGTGCCAGCTCTCTGCAGAGCAATCCAGTCAGTTCCATTCCCCCGCTCTATCCCCGTAGCCCTGCAAGTTTATTTCCCTCAAGTGCTATCCAGTCTCCCCTTCTCCCCTTGAAAACATTGAGTGTCTCCTTTTGGATGAGACGTTAAACCGAGGGCCCGTCTGCTCTCTCTGGTGGATGTAAAAGTTCCCATGACGCTATTTCAAAGAAGAGCAGGGGAGTTCTACAATAGTCCTGGGCCAATATTTATCCCTTAACCAACATCACTGAAAAAACAGATTATCTGGTCATCATCTCATTGCTGATTGCGGGATCTTGCTGTGTGCACATTTGCTGTTGCGTTTCCTACATTACAACAGTAATTTTCAAAAGTACTTCATTGGCTGTAAAGCGCTTTGTGACGTCCTGAAGTTGTGAAAGGTGCTATAGAAATGCAAGTCTCTTTTATAATGAGTCAATTACTTTTGAGGTTGTATTTAATTTTTGCATCATGGGTACTATTGTTGAACTAAAGCTGTTACAAACAGCAGGTTTGTTATCTCTCATGTTAACAGTGATTTTAAAAGAGGCACCGCCTTTACAAAAGCATGTTTCGCAAACCTTTTCTTGCTCGAGAAGCACTGTGCGTCATATATCTCACACACAAGTGAAGCACCTTAACATGATTTTTAGTTTTAAACACAACCAAAAAAAAGTAAACACTTTCTCATGACGACACTGCCCCTTTAAAGATTAAGGGCACAGTATCTCATTTTCTCTTGGGTGTAAAGCTTGCTCCGGTGGAGGGCATAGAAGAAAACTGGACAGGAGGTATCGCATGTCCGTAACCCAACCCACCCAATTTTCTGTCCATTAATTTAAATGCGTGGTAAAATTGGGCAGGTGGTATTACAGACGTGTGAGTGGTGTGACCCTGCCGTGTGACCCTGCCCAATTTTGCGTTCCATGCAGTCAATTCTTTATTTCAAGTGCTGAGAGGAAAATCTGCCCCTAAACATTTTCACTATTCCAGAGAATTTCTACAGAGTTTTCAGATCTTTCACAACTATCTGAAACACAGGGGTGAATTCTTACTTTTACCGCAGCCCATGTTACCCCCCCCCCCCGCCCGATTCTCGTTTCCATGACGCCAACGATACTGCCCGTTTATGCACGGTGTTAAAAGTGAAAACTCACCCCTTACCCAAGCCTCTGGTTATGGTTACAGTACTGCCAGTGGGAAATACACACAACTGACATTGTCCTTTACATAAACACGCACTTTCTTTGTTTGGAGATTGCAGCTAATTATACTTTTCTCATCTCGGTAATCACCGAACCCTTCACCGAGCAGAGGCCTGTAGTTAAACCAAAACATACTCAGGCAGCGAGGTTAGTAATGTCCTCATTCTGTGCCAACCTGCGAAATGTGTCATGCGAAAGGCGCACATTAAACAAAAGTGTTTTAAGCATGAACAAAAAATGTCCCTGTAACAACTGGATCACATTGGTGAGAGCGCAGCTTCCGAGCAACATCAAATGCAGGAATAAATATTTCTATGGACAGGCAGCGGGAATAGGGATGAAAACACTGGAAATTACCCTGGCTACAATTCTACAAGAGCGACGGGTAACGAGGGGGCAAATACAGCGCCGGCGGCGCCTTCTAAGAAGAATGATGACTTCCTTACCTGACCAGTGAGCTATTTGCCCGGAATTCTCAGTCTGTTTGGGTGCCGAGGCTGTCGACTGAGGGAGATGAGCACATTGCTGCAGGTAGACTGCTGGAAGGGTGACAGCAGATCTTCATTTATGCTCAGCCTGACAGCTATGGGGAGGAGCGGACACTCCCAGGCGCAGGTAGAGATGAAACTCCCCTCTCCGATCTGCAAGAGGCGATTGACTCTGCCGGTCGGAAGCAGTGAGACATTTACAGCCCAATTTCCTGAGAGCTGTTTGTTGCTGACTGCTGTGGTTCATTTGCTGTGCAGCACTGGTCTCGGGTGACCTGGGCTATGACTCTTATTTCTAGTTTGTTTGTAATCATCTTTTGCGTCAGTAATTAAGTTCTGAGAGTAACGGAAATGATCACAAAATAGGATCTCATGTACTCCAGAAATATCCTGCTTTAACCCTTTAGTCACCAAATCTGTTTGGCAGCACCCCAGTTTCTCCACACATCTTACTTACTCACTTTGTGCATGTTATATACTTAAATTATCTCATTGGTTTGATGTACTGATAATGTCTTTTTATTTATTATCTGTTTTTTTTTTACTTCTGTTTCCGTAAAACAATAACTTTCATTTACGTTGTGCCTTTAACATAGTAAAATGCGAGAAAAAAAAAGAGGTGACCTGATCGAGGTCTTTAAAGTTATGAAAGGGTTTGACAGGGTAGACGCAGAGAAGATGGTTCCACTTGTGGGGGCGGGGGGAGGACCAAAACTAGGGGTCAAAATGTGCGCTTCACCGCAGCGTAATTAGACAAAGATGGACACAGAGCCAAAGCAAAGCCATTTCCTGCTCCCTCCATCAGCTGTCACTGATGCAATCAATAGAAGTAAAAATCGGGTAGTTTCTATCACTGGTGGACGACCCGCAATGCCAGCTTTACACCCGAGTGGCAAGATCAAAATCAGCCCCCCCCCCCACCACCACCCCCCCACACAATGTTCCTGACTTCGGGGAACACTCTCCCTCAATATCTCTGAATTGTCACCTCCCTCCCTGGTTTCAAAAGCCTTTGCATACCCCTTTCTTTTTGACTAGGCTTTCAACACCCTGCTCCCACACCCCCCCCCCCCCCACCCGCCACACCCCGATCCCTCTCTTCATTTTCACCCCCCATATCCTGAGTCCACTCTTTTTTTCACCGCCTTGTAAAATACTCTGTGATGTCTGGCTACAGAAATCCAAGTTGCTGATGTTACAGCATACTTCAGCTGCCAAGATACGTCTGTGCTACTTACTACTGCCGGCTCTCCTGGGGAAAGTTGGCTGATTGTCCAACCAACAGCACAATGCAGAAAATATCATTGAAACTTTACCATTTGCGATACTTTCCATATTATCTGTCTACAGCTGCACTATCCTCTCCGTGCATTATGCCGTGGAGTTGACCCTCCTCTCCCCAGTGTAACACAGAAATAGGTCAACAACAGACAGTAATTATCAATTTAAGCGTTATTAAGGCTTTTTTTGAAGCAGGGCCAAACTGGATCTTGGCATCCTTCAGACAGTGGGACAAGTTCAAGTCACAAATCATGTAGCAATCTGGTCTTTCGTTAAAGGAACAGATACTCCAGGGCTGGTGACTGATAGTTCAACTAATCAGAACTTACCAGTAATGTTTGCCAATTGCCTTATATATTGGCTCAGAATTTGTTGCCAAAATAACAGCGAGTTTAATAGCGCTCGCCTTTATTAATGTGTAAATCGTGTAGCAATTTGTGGTCAGGAAGAGATGGCCCATGAATTGCGAATTGCCACAACTTGCTGGTCGATTTGTGCCGCTCCGCTGTTAGCCTCGCAAAAATGGCAGCGCGTCCTCAACCTCCTTGCTATTTTTAAGAACTTGCTGGAGTTGCATATTAAACTCGCTGCAGAAAGTTGGAGCTGGTACTTAACGGTGTAAGTACCCTTTTAACAACGTAATAATTGTTAAGGTAATGCCAATCAATCTCTCCGGCCCAGAAAGGGAACTATTTAAACTGTTGAGTCTCATTCCTACAGGTAGTAAATTATTCTTAGAGATTTTTTTTAAAAATAATTTTTTCTTACTTTTTCTTACTTTTTCTTTCTGTCTTTTTCTCTCTCTCGTAATCCAATTTTTCTTTCCCTCTCTTTATTTCTCTTTCTGCACCTGATTTGACTATAATTCACCCTATTTCCTTCTCCATGGTTCCTCTGTTTCTTTCTCAATCCTTAAATCTCATTGGATAGGGAGATAGACTGTTGGTCCCGTTGTTCACTTAGGTCCCAGATGCCCCCTGCTGCCCGTTGACCTTGCTGTGCCGTTATCAGCTCGCACTTCCGGCAATTGGCAGGGCAAAAAAAATCTTCAAGCTGAAGGGTGAGGGAAAGAGTCTAACTAACGGGGCACGCTGCGAGGTGCCCCGCTCCAGCAAACTCTGAGCCATTGAGTTTGTTCTTTGTGGTAAAAGCCCATTTTGTAAGATGCTCCAGTTGTAGATCATGTGGGTAAGCGTCACCAACACGTCCATCTTGCCCCATGATTTGTGCAAAATTGCCTTTGGATGCAAACCTCAGAGGGGGGATTTTAACCGTTGGGCAGCTGGCGGGTTGGCGAGGTGGGCGGACCAGCAGCCTGATCCCTACGGTTGGTGGGGTGGGGGGGGTGCGCATGGTCCATTTCAAGGAACACGCCCCATTAACATACATCCGACGAGCTGCACATCCCCAATGGGCAGCCTGCTGCAGCCCGCCAGCTCTGGGCCAGCGCGATATTGGGCGGACCGCTAGGCCTTCACTGCGGGGAAAGGGGTGTGTGAAAGAAAGAAAAAAAAAAGCAAGAACTTGCATTGATATAGCGCCTTTCACAACCTCAGCATGTCTCAAAACGGTTTACAGCCAATGAAGTACTTTTGAAGCGCAGTCACTTTTGTAATGTAGGAAACGTGGCAGCCAAATTGCGACAGCAAGCTCTCGCAAACAGCAATGTGATAATCTGGTTTTTAGGTGCTGGTTGAGGGATAAATATTGGCCCAGGTCACTGGGGAGAACTCCCCTGCTCTTCTTCAAAATAGTGCCGTGGAATCTTTTATGTCCACCCGAGAGGGCAGACTTGGTTTAATGTCCCATCCGAAAGACAGCACCTCTGACAGTGCAGCACTCCCTCAGTATTGGCACTGAGAGTGTCAGCCTAGATTACGCGTTCAAGACTCTGGAATCACAGGGGTGAGGGAGCCCTGCTTGGCAGCAGCCCACATTAGTCTTGTGGAGCCCAGTAGAGACACTCCTGCTCCACCTGGCCCCACATAAATAATTTCAACACTTGCCTCTTCAGGCCTCTTCCTCTTGCCCAGCAGGTTTTACTGAGCGGGGCGTCCACTCTGCATGCTCCACCCAGTTGGGTGTTAAAATTGCAACAAATTCCTACATAGTCATAGGATCCTGATTGGCATGGATTACCGCCGAATTCAGGTAGGCACCTAGACCGCCCAGCGGAAGGTCCTGGGCAAAGCGGTGGCAGAGCGGGAACACCTCAGCTCTAACTGCGCAACCCTTCTCTGCCTCCCTTCCCCATCTCTGAATGGGCTGGCTTCTGCACGGAGCTGGCCGGCAGGAAGTAGGGCCTGCTGGAGGGGTAGCAGATCCTGGGCGCTGGGGGGCTGGGGGCGGGGGCTGGGGTCAAAAATGGACTGGCAGCTTAGGCCTCTCAACGCCTGGAAAAAGTGGGACTATGCATTCACTTCACTGCCCGTTTATCTATGAAATTTACAATCAGGGTTCTCTAACCGCCATTAAACAGCCTCCTGCCTGTTTTGGGTGGGCGGGCTGGGCACCCATTAAAGGCCTGCCTGAAAATTGAAACAGGTCGCCACCAGAATTTTCTCTGTCGGTCGCACATTTCCTAGGCGAGAAAAAAGAGGTGACGGTAGAGGTCTTTAAAATTCTGAAGGGGTTTGATAGGGTAGACATAGAGAAGATGTTTCCACTTGTGGGGGGAGTCTAAAACTAGGGGCTACTAATATAAGATAATCACTAATAAATCCAATAAGGAATTCAGGAGAAACTTTGTTACTCAGAGAGTGGTGAGAATGTGGAACTCGCTACCACAGGGAGTAGTTGAGGCGAATAGCACAGAGCATTTAAGGGGAAGCTAGATAAGCACATGAGGGAGAAAGGAATATATGCTGATAGGGTGAGATGAAGTAAGGTGGGAGGAGGCTCATGTGGCGCATCAACGTCGGCGTAGACCAGTTGGGCCGAATGGCCTCTTTCTGTGCTGTAAATTCTGTGTAAAAATAACGGGTGGTTGGCAGCTGACAGTTCCCCCCTACCCCCATAGTCCTCCGATTAATGCAAAAGCATGGCCAGCCATTGCAAACTACTGGGGCATCGTCTGATGAGCATTTTGGACAGGATATTGGGGTGAAGTGAATTAGTGGCAGCAGCCAAGGTGTGAGATACATGGGAAGCATCTTACAGGATTACTAAACTAAATCAGCCCGGGACTTGACAGCCTGGTTACCATTATTAATAGGTCCTCGTTGGTTGAACCTGAGTACTGAGCCTGCAGCAATATTGTGTAATAAAAGCAAAATCACAGGCACTTCAGTATTACAAATGCCTCTTTAAACTCATATTGCCATCAGAAGAAGCCTCTCTAAGACTTACAGATTCTCTCCCAAAAATGGTCAGGTGACTTCTCGCAGGTTATAATTCCATTCCCAGTAACAACAACAACTTGCATTTATATCGTGACTTTAACAGTAAAACGACCCAAGACATTGCACAGGAACGCTATCAAACAATTATCCTTCAATCAACATCACTAAAAACAGATTATCTGGTCGTTATCACATTGCTGTTTGTGGGAGCTTGCTGTGCGCAATTTTGACTGCCGTTTTTCCTGCATTACAACAGTGACTACACTTCAAAAAATACTTCATGGCTGTAAAGCGCTTTTGGGACGTCCTGAGGTGGTGAAAAGCGCCATATAAATGCAAATCTTTCAAATAAAATTTGACACCGAGCCACATAAGGAGATATTAGGACAGGCGACCAAAACCTTGTTCAAAGTGGTAGGTTTTAAGGAGCGTCTAGAGAGGCGGAGAGGTTTAGGGAGGGAATCCCCGAGCTTAAGGCCTAGTCAGCTGAAGGCATGGCCGTCAATGATGGAGCGATTAAAATTGAGGATGTGCAAGAGACCAGAACTGGAGGAGCGCAGAGATCTCACTTCACAGGAGTGTTTATCAAACAAAATTTGACTCCGAGCCACATAAGGAGATATTAAGACAGACAAAAGAGGTAGGTTTTAAGGAGCGTCTTAAAGGAGGAGAGAGAGGTAGAGATGCAGAGTAGTATAGGGCGGGAATTTCCTTAGTAACAACCCTTATTATCCTTTCTTGAGGATTTAGTTAATATCCATTAAATCTTCCTGGGAAGAATTCTAACATATTTGTTGTATTTCAAGAAACCTATGTTACTAGAAGTGCTCTCTTATGCATGCACATGATGCCTATGGCAGCTGAAAGGCAGAATCTCGGCAGAGTGATTGAGCTCAGTGTTGGATACGTTAGCCCAATGCATCATTCAGTTCCCATCAATACTCTGTGAAGATAAGGTCAGTAAAATGGCACATTCCAAATGTCATCTTACCAATGAGTTGTAAGGGGCAACACTTTTTATGGCAATAGATAGTGTACAAAACATGCCATGTGCTCCAGGGTTCGGACTGTTAAGGCGTTTCATAGTGCACCGGATACACAGGCGGTGAGGGATTAGCAGAGTGGTAATTATTTAATGCTGTTTTATGACTGGCTAGGAACAGGCAAGATTGCGGGACCTGGATAATTAGTTTATTTGCTCTGGACCTTCTGACTTACTACTAAGTGGTTTGTCATAGTTGTAAATGGATGGAACTGATAACAGCTGTCTGTTTACAATTTATAAGCATCATTATCATAGGCAGGACGTCTGTCCCGGAAACTATAATTATATTAAGAATTAATAAATCAGTTTTACAAGAGAGTAGAGTGAGAATTGCCATTACCTGGGCACGGACAAGAATTTACTAAAAGGGAGGTTCCATTACATTGGGGGATGTTGAGGGAGGTTGAGTAGCTGGAAGTGCAGACATATCTCTCTGATAAATCTGGGCTGTACAATGAGCTTTCTTGCTTTCTACTAACAACTTTCTCAAAAGCAATTTGTCATTTTCTGTAGCCTGTTCAAACCTGGCAGAGTGTCTTTATTACAATACACTGTAGCACTCCCCATGTAAAAGAATATCTCAAAGCATTTAACAAAAGAGAGAGGTGGGCACCAAGCAGAAAGTAAAATCATTTGGTGAGAGGGAGACCAAAGGCACAGTTGCAGGCTTTGGATGGCAAAGCAAAATGGTGTGGGGCAAATGTTCCAGATCCTTATGGCTGAAGGATCAACTCCTGATGGTGGATCACAGTCAAGAGGAGGAATCCTAGCTGGCTTTACCTCTATAACCCAGGGGCTGAGGCCATATGTAACATCCTACCACCACCTCCAGCTAGATACTATCAGCAACACAGCTAGATCCTACCACCAACCCCAGCTAGATCCTATCACCAATGCAACTAGATCCTAATTCCACCCTAGCTAAATCCTACCACTATCCCAGCAAGATCCTACGACCACCCCAGATAGATCCGATCACCAACACAGCTAGATCCTAATTCTACTCTAGCTAGATCCTACCACTACCCCAGCTAGATCCTACCACCAACCCCAGCTAGATCCTACCACCAACCCCAGCTAGATCCTACCACTACCCCAGCTAGATCCTACCACCAACCCCATCTAGATCCTACCACCAACCCCAGCTAGATCCTATCACCAATGCAGCTAGATCCTAATTCCACCCACGCAGCTAGATCCTAATTCCACCCTAGCTAGATCCTACCACTACCCCAGCTAGACTCTACCACCACTTCAGCTGGATCCTACCATCACCCCAACTGATTACTTCATTTTCTTACAAGTTACATGATTTTGGAACCTAGGCTTGCCTTCACCTCTTCACTACTTCTTAATTTACCATACTCTTTTCAACCTTGGGCCAGGATAGTCTTCAGACCTGCTCCTCCTCTGCCAGCATTACTTCGCCGCTAATGTGTCGGAAACCTCATTTACGCAAGTAAAGAAAGGGCTTCTGCTGCACTTCCGGTGAAATAACACCGGCATGTTTGAATCAACTTCAATCATTGTGACATTCTCTGACATTAGTGCAAATTCTCAGTTGAGATTACACAATGTACATTGCTTGAATGCTGCCTGGGGTATGTGGCTCAAGATGACTCATTGGGGTAGATCTTGACTTTGTGCGATAGTGTAAAACGGGTGATACCGAATCAGCAGCCCGTTTTACATCTCTCACGATTTTTATCTGCATTGAAGTCGATGGAAATAAAATTACTTCAATGCATAAACTCAAGATCTACCCCATTAAATGTTAATTGTTCAGTCTCGACGTGCACAATTTTATTCATATCTGCCCTGTTCTGTTCTTGGCAAATAACTTCTCAATCTATTAAAGGACCAAGGTCTTTGAAACTTTGCATCTATCTTTCTGCTGTTCTATCTAATCTAAATCTTTCAGTCTGTACACCATTTATTCTTGAAAGGACAGCCATCAGAGAACTCCACCTAATGAATGATGTCCTTTATGCCTGGCTGTGAGAATGATGTCAGGACTAAAGATAACGGTTGGCAATGTTGAAGTGAATCCAATCTTTTTGATGTCAGTTTCTGTAATGTTGCTGTTTTTCGGTAAATACTTTTGCAACTGAGAGGTGACAATGTTGGCGAATGCGAAACTTTTTCATTTCCTGGACCCAGGCATCATTGGGTCAGATGTGACAACACCGTGCCTTAAATTCATCACAGGGGTGTACCCATATTGTGGAATGTCACCTTGGTTTGTTAACGCTTGTGGTTCATGTGAAATATAGTTAGATAGTGGGTACGGTAACATAGTGGTTAAGTTACTAGACTAATGATCCAGAGACATGAGTTCAACTCTCCACCATGGCAGCTAGGGAATTAAAATTCAAAATAATTAAATAAATCTGGAATTTAAAAAAATGAAGCTAGTATGAGCCATGAAACTACTGGATTGTTATAAAAATCCACCTGGTTCACGACTGCCCTTTAGGGAAGGAAATCTGCCATCTGGCCTACATGTGACTCCAGACATTGCTGTGGCTCAGTTGTATTCAAGAAGGCGGCTCACCACCACCTTCTCAAGGGCAATTAGGGATGGGCAATAAATGTTGGCCTTGCTGGTGATGTCCACATCCTGTGAATGAATTTTTAAAAAAAGCAACAAGACCCCTAATATGAGCCTCTCTGACTCCACTTCAGCACAACCTTGAAACTCTCATTCTGAGATTTGCCAGTGTTGGCAACACGGCTAACGTGTCATTCCAAGGTGTCATTCACAGAAGCATAATCAGAAAGAACTGGATACTGAAGGAGATATTAGGAGGGACGACCAAAATCGTAGTCAAAGAGGTGGGTTTTACAAAGGGTCTTAAAAAGGAAGAAAGGCAGAGGGGCAGAGGCAGAGAATTCCACAACATTGTGCCTCAACAGCTGAAGACACAGCCACTAATGGTGGGGCGAAAGGAGGAGGCGGGGCGGGGGGGGGGGGCGGGGGTTGTGCGCAAGAGGCCGGTGTCAGAGGAACAGAGGATTTGGGGAGAGTTGTAGGGCTGGAGGAGCGTACAGAGATAGGCAGGGGCGAGGTCACAAAGTGATTTAAACAACAGGATGAGAATTTTAAATTGGAGGCATTGGTGGACCGGAAGCCAATGTAGGTCAGTAAGGAAAGAAAGAAAAGCATTTATACAG
This sequence comes from Squalus acanthias, assembly GCA_030390025.1. NCBI lineage: Eukaryota > Metazoa > Chordata > Chondrichthyes > Squaliformes > Squalidae > Squalus > Squalus acanthias. The sequence continues at coordinate 16,922,257 of CM059429.1, forward strand.
CGCCTTTCACAACCTTAGGATGTCCCAAAGCGCTTTACAGCCAATGAAGTCGTTTTTGAAGTGTAGTCACTGTTGTAATGTACGAAAGGGGTGGAATGGGATTCGGGCAGCAGAGTAATGGTAGAGCCACAGTATTACCAAATCCTGCTTAAATTTATGGCTTCTTAAATGACCATTAATAATTGAAGTAAAAAAAAAAAATGGGAACTGAGAACCACATAAGAAGGAGAATCAGATATAATTTCAAAAGGTTCACTACAACAACACATTACATTTATATAGCGCCCTTAACAGGCATTTCAGAGGAGCGTTATCAAACAAATTTGACACTGAGCCACATAAGGACACATTAAGACAGGTGTGGTAGGTTTTAAGGAGCGTCTTAAAGGAGGAAAGAGAGGTAGTGAGGCGGAGAGGTTTAGGGAGGGAATTCCAGAGTTTAAGGCCTAGGCAGCTGAAGAAATGGTCGTCAATGGAGGGGGCGAAGGAAATTGGGGATGCTCAAGAGGGCAGAATACTTTATTCATTCTTAGGCAAACAGAGAGTACTTCCAGCACTCGTTTATTCACTTCAAGGAGTTTAATTTCCTCTTCATAGAATCATAGAATCATAGAAGATAGGAGCAGGAGTAGGCCATTCGGCCCCTCTAGCCTGCTCCGCCATTCAATGCGATGGCTGATCATTCAAATTCAGTACACTGTCTCTGCTTTCTCCCCATATCCTTTGATCCCTTTAGCCTTAAGAAATATATCCAACTCCTTCTTGAATCTATTTATAATGAATTGGCCTCTACTGCCTTCTGTGGCAGAGAATTCCACAGGTTCACCACTCTCTGGGTGAAGAAATTCCTCCTCATTTCTGTCCTAAATGGCTTACCCCTTATCCTTAGACTGTGACCCCTGGTTCTGGACTCCCCGACCATCGGGAACATCCTTCCTGCATCTAGTTTGTCCTGTCCTGTCAGAATTTTATAAGTTTCAATGAGATCCCCTCTCATTCTTCTAAACTCCAGCGAGTATAAGCCCAATCGACCCAATCTCTCTTCATACGTCATTCCTGCCATCCCGGGTATCAGCCTTGTGAATCTTCGCTGAACTCCTTCCATGGCAAGAACATCCTTCCTCAGATAAGGCGACCAAAACTGCACACAGTACTCAAGGTGTAGTCTCACCAAGGCCCTGTACAACTGCAGCAAGACATCCTTGTTCCTGTTCCGACGAAGGGTTTCGACCTGAAACGTTAACTCTGTTTCTCTCTCCACGGATGTTGCCTGGCCTGCTGAGTTTTTCCAGCGTTTTCTGTTGTTATTTCGGATTTCCAGCATCCGCAGTATTTTGCTATCATATCCTTGTTCCTGTACTCCTTGCACTATTTTTGGTGCACTGGTTGACGTAATTGTGGTAAATTCAATCAATCCTAGTTTAATGTAATTGTTACGCTGTTTGAAATAAATGGATAAATAAATGGATTAACAGCAGACAGGAATTTGATTTGCACGTGTTAACCAATGCACTAAAAATAGTACACAAAAGAGATTAAACCCCTAAGTATTTTACAGGGCAGAATTGCAGCGGTTAATTTTCCTGTGGCTACTGCCCAGGGAATGTTGGATTCCTAGATACTAAACACAGGAAATACTAACACTGGGCCCTTGCCCCGTTACATTACCATGGGACATTCGGAGCTTTTCCCCCCCAAGAGGAAGCAGGCTGCAAGAGGTGCAGGCAAGGGGCAGTCACTGAAATGAGGCTGGAAGAGTATTCCCAGCCCTGCCTCAATTTCTTGTCCCTTTGCCTGCCAGGTGCCCGCTTGGAGGGATGCCCAGAGTAAGCAGGCCTTAAGGCCTCGCGCTCTTCCCTCTCCGATTTGAGGAGTGGAGAGGGTTAGGCAGCTGCTCCGCAGATAAATCCCTCCTCATCTTGTTAGGGGCGTCCAGCCAAGGAATGGCTGGAGGTCTTTTTGGCAGCTGTGAAGCAAGAAAAAGGGCTCAATTGCTTTTTTCTTTAAGTGTTTGCTATGAATTTAGCCTTTATCTGGGCTCTCGTTTAAAATGGATGTGTTTCATTTAATTATTAATTCTGTTTAAAGTTATTTAGCACAATTAGAGAGAATACAGTTCACAGTGATGGCAGCTTATCCAGAAGGTAATGCAGAGAGAGACCATTCGTGAATACAAATGCGAATAGCTGTCAGCTGAATTTCTCCATATCATACCTGTATAAAGAGCAGAGTGCGTAGAAGAGATATGGATTTTATAACATACGTGGACCTCTAATCAATGTTTAAAAGACAATGAAGAGTGGAAGGAATTAAAACAGTTTTGTCATATATTTTGGCAGGACTCCCAATTTGCTGAATCTTTGCAATTTTTAACAGACAACATTTCTCAAACAACCATCTCTCACTCTTTTTATTTTCCCAAGGTCATAAAGTACAGATAAGATTAGAATGTTTGATGACCTGCTATTTGACGTCTGTAATAAACTCCAGATCTGTCATCTTCATTTCCTCCCTTTCTGTTTAACCCTTACCTACCAGAATTACAGAGTACACACTGGCACAGTCGGTTGGTTCACAATTAGGAAACCCATCTGCTAGTTCCTGTGCCCCATTAAGCAGATGCAGGAAAGCTCATCGTTTTTCTGTGGCCTCTTCTGTCGGTCTCTCCTGGATCATTCATTAACCTCTGGATACATGCTGTCCTCCACGATTAAACGTGGAAGGGTATGGACATCGTAGTCAACCCACTAAGACGTGCGTATTGGTGTTGTGGAAGGACTCCAATTTCCCCTTCTGAGAGATTCTTCTTTGTCCTATAATGGCAGCTCTGACTATTTGGCATTTACTTTCCATATAACCCTTCACTCAGGTTGAAATGGAATGCAGGCTATAGAAACATAGAACATAGAAAAATAAGAGCAGGAGTAGGCCATTCGGCCCTTCGAGCCTGCTCCGCCATTCAATATGATCATGGCTGATCCTCTATCTCAATACCATATTCCCGCTCTCTCCCCATACCCCTTGACGCCTTTTGCATCTAGAAATCTATCTATCTCCTTCTTAAATATATTCAGTGACTTGGCCTCCACAGCCTTCTGTGGTAGAGAATTCCACAGGTTCACCACCCTCTGAGTGAAGAAATTTCTCCTCATCTCAGTCCTAAATGTCGTACCCCGTATCCTGAGACTGTGACCCCTCGTTCTAGACCCCCCAGCCAGGGGAAACATCCTCCCTGCATCCAGTCTGTCTAACCCGGTCAGAATTTTATACGTTTCAATGAGATCCGCTCTCATTCTTCTAAACTCTAGTGAATACAGGCCTAGTCGACCCAATCTCTCCTCATACGACGGTCCTGCCATCCCAGGAATCAGTCTGGTGAACCTTCGCTGCACTCCCTCTATGGCAAGTATATCCTTTCTTAGGTAAGGAGACCAAAACTGCACACAGTACTCCAGGTGTGGTCTCACCAAGGCCCTGTATAACTGTAGTAAGACATCCTTGCTCCTGTACTCAAATCCTCTTGCAATGAAGGCCAACATACCATTTGCCTTCCTAACTGCTTGCTGTGCCTGCATATTTGCTTTCAGTGACTGGTGTACAAGGACACCCAGGTCCCTTTGTACATCAACATTTCCCAATCTATCACCATTTAAATAATACTCTGCCTTTCTGTTTTTCCTACCGAAATGGATAACTTCACATTTATCCACATTATACTGCATCTGCCATGTATTTGCCCGCTCACTCAACTTATCTAAATCGCCTTGAAGCCTCTTTGCATCCTCCTCACAACTCACAATCCCACCTAGTTTCGTGTTGTCAGCAAACTTGGAAATATTACATTTGGTTCCCTCATCCAAATCATTGATATATATTGTGAATAGCTGTTATGACTGTTGGAGCTAAAACAGGTTATCAAGATTCATGGCCATGGAGGTCATTCGTGCTTGATATGTGGGGCCACATTTTCCTCTGGAAATAATGCTACACATGTTCTTACAGGTTACATAAACATCATATTCTGCCCCTCAGAGTTGCCATCTCAAATGAATCTCACCCTCAATTTGGAAGCTTATGGCAACTACTTTGACGGTACAGCTAAGCATCCCCCGTCCCCCCACATATTGAATGAAAACCTATTCTAACTCAAAGGTATGAACTGCTATCTGATGGGCTCAATGACATCCCAATGCCTCAAAACTAATGTGATATGCAAGAGTGCACAATTTGATGGCTGTTTTATTTCACCTAATTGTCCTAATCAACATTCTAGATGGTTTCCCAGTCTAATGACCAAAAGAATTCCATTCAGCCTTTGATCATCCAAACCTTATAACCCATCTGTATTTTGAAAAGAAGTTAGCATTTAAGAAGCGCCTTAAATCCAGTCCTGTCAACAGTTGCTGGGGTGTCAGCACAAAATGTCAAATTATGGACACTCCTTCCAAATGGGCATCCTTCGCATATGCTAGCCCTGGTGGGCAGGAGTCCAGGGCACCTGCTGTTCTGGAAAATGTTTGAAGTTTATATTAAAAATGGCTTATTGTGGTTCACTTTGGAACACTTGGCTTCATAGCTCATAGATTTTTAATTTGGGAACAATTTTGTTGATATATACGAGATTGGTCGCTACAGTACCTGAAGGGAGACATTCAGAGTCAAAAGGGCAGAGGGCATCACTTATGAATTCAATTGACTGATTCAATCATTTTTAATAAGCAGTTCCATCAATATTTCACTGAGGAATTCTCAATGGTACTGTGCAATTTGTGACCAGTTGCAGCCAACCTTCCTCAAGAAAGACTTGCATTTATATAGCGCCTTTTCACAACCTCAGGACGTCCCAAAGCGCTTTACTTTGAAGTACTTTTGAAGCATAGTCACTGTTGTAATGTAGGAAATGCAGCAGCCAATTTGCACACAGCAAGGTCCCATAAAAAACAATGAGATAAATGACCAGATAATCAGTTTTTTTATTGATGTTGGCTGAGTGATAAATATTGGCCAGGATAGCGGGGAGAACTCCCCTGCTCTTCATCAAATAGTGCCGTGGGATCTTTTATGTCCACCTGAGGGAGCAGACGGGGCCTCGGTTTGACGTCTCATCCGAAAGGCGGCACCTCCGACAGTGCAGCACTCCCTCAGCACTGCACTGGGAGCGTCAGCCTTGATTTTGTGCTCAAGTCTCTGGAGCAGGGCTTGAACCCACGAACTTCTGATTCTGAGGCAAGAGTGCTACCACTGAGTCATGGCTGTCACCGATATAGTTTGAAACACATGGAAAGTTAGCAAATTTCAGAGACGACTTCCTGCTGTGCAGTTCCTTTCAAGTATGATAAAGAGGCTGGTCTGTGTGTGCTACTCTGCTTGTTTTGGTGGCCAGTATCAAGCAATATAAATACCCTGTAGCAAATCTGCCTTCAGTGTACTCAAGATAAACAGTCCGCTTCAATAAAATAAACTTTCTGCTCCAGACAGAGTCACCCTAACATACATTCCGACACTAATCCTAAACCAGGTTTTTAATTGGAAAGTGGGGGGTCACTGTTATAGAATCATACAGTACAGGGGCCATTCAGCCCTTCGTTTTTCGTGTCGACTCTTTGTAAGAGCTATCCAATTAGTCCCACTCCCCCCTGCTCTTTCTCCATAGTGCTGCAATTTTTTCCTTTCCATGTATATATCAATTCCCTTGTGAAAGTTATTATTGAGTCTGCTCGGAAGGATAGAAAGAAAGGAAATGGAGGTGGGGTGGCTTTGTTGGTAAAGGATGGGATCAGTGCAGTGGTGAGAAGTGATATTGGATCAGAAGATCAAGATGTAGAATCGGTTTGGGCAGAGATAAAAAATAATAAGGGGAAAAAGTCTCTGGTGGGCGTAGTCTACAGGCCCCCGAACAGTAGCAATACTGTTGGACAGAGTATAAATCAACAAATAATGGAGGCCTGTAAAAAAGGTACGGTAATAATCATGGGTGATTTTAATCTCCATATTGATTGGACAAATCAAATTGGCCATGGTAGCCTTGAGAAGGTGTTCATAGAGTGTACCCGGGATGGTTTCCTAGAACAGTATGTAATGGAACCAACCAGGGAGCAGGCTATCTTGGATCTGGTACTGTGTAATGAGACAGAATTAATAAATGATCTCATAGTAAAGGATCCTCTCGGAAAGAGTGATCATAGCATGGTTGAATTTCAAATTCAGTTGGAGGGTGAGAAAGTTGTATCTCAAACCAGTGTCCTGATCTTAAACAAAGGCAATTACAATGGCATGAGGGCAGAACTGGCTAAAGTGGACTGGAAAAATAAATTAAAGGGTAAGACAGTTGAAATACATTTAAGGAGATATTTCATAACTCTCAACAAAAATATATTCCAGTGAGAAAGAAAGATTTAAAGAGAAGGGAGCACCATCCGTGGCTAACTAAGGAAGTAAAGGATGGTATCAAATTGAAAACGAAGGCATACAATGTTGCCAAGATTGGTGGGAGGCCAGAGGAATGGGAAATTTTTAAAAAACCAGCAAAGGATGACTAAAAAAAATAATAAAGAGAGAGAAGATGAATTATGAGAGTAAACTGGCAAGAAATATTAAAACAGATAGTAAGAGCTTCTACAGGTATATAAAAAGGAAGAGAGTAGCTAAAGTAAACGATGGTCTCTTAGAGGATGAGACTGGGGAATTAATAATGGGGAACGGGGAAATGGCAGAGACTCTGAACAAATATTTTGTATCTGTCTTCATGGTAGAAGACACTAACAACATCCCAATAATGGATAATCAAGGGGCCACAGGGAGGGGGGAACTAAAGACAATCACTATCACTAAAGAAAAAGTAGTTGGTAAAATAATGGAACTAAAAGACGACAAGTCCCCTGGACCAGATGGCCTGCATCCCAGGGTCTTAAAAGAAGTGACTGCAGAGATAGTGGTTGCAATATATCAAAATTCTCTGGACTCTGGCGAGGTCCCAGCGGATTGGAAAACCGCAAATGTAACACCCCTATTTAAGAAAGGAGGGAGACAGAAAGCAGGAAACTATAGACCAGTTAGCCTAACATCTGTCGTTGGGAAAATGCTGGAGTCTTTCACTAAGGAAGCAGTAGCAGGGCATTTGGAAAATCATAATGCAGCCAAACAGCGTCAGCATGGTTTTATGAAAGGGAAATCATGTTTAACAAATTTGCTGGAGTTCTTTGAGGATGTAACGAGCAGGGTGGACAAAGGTGAGCCAGTGGATGTGGTGTATTTGGATTTCCAGAAGGCATTCGATAAGGTGCCACATAAAAGGTTACTGCATAAGATAAGAGCTCACGGAGTTGGGGGTAATATATTAGCATGGATAGAGAATTGGCTAACTAACAGAAAGCAGAGAGTCGGGATAAAGGAGTCATTTTCCGGTTAGCAAACGGTAACTAGTGGGGTGCCACAGGGATTGGTGCTGGAGCCTCAACTATTTACAATCTACATTAATGACTTGGATGAAGGGACCGAGTGTAATGTAGCCAAGTTTGCAGATGATACAAAGAATGGGTGGGAAAGCAAGTTGTGCAGAGCTCTCAAAGAATCTGCAAAGGGATATAGACAGGCTAAGTGAGTGGGCAAACATTTGGCAGATGGAGTATAATGTGGGAAAGTGCGAGGTTATCCACTTTGGCAGGAAAAATAAAAAAAGCAAATGATTATTTAAATGGAGAGAGATTACAAAATGCTACAGTTCAGAGGGACCTGGGGGTCCTTGTGCATGAAACACAAAAAGTTAGCATGCAGGTACAGCAAGTAATCAAAAAGGCAAATGGAATGTTGGCCTTTATTGCAAGGGGGTTGGAATATAAAAGCAGGGAAGTCCTGCTACAACTGTACAGGGTATTGGTGAGACCACACCTTGAGTACTGCGTACAGTTTTGGTCTCCTTATTTAAGGAAGGATATACTTGCATTGGAGGCAGTTCAGAGATGATTCAGTAGGTTAATTCCAGAGATGAGGGGCTTGACTTATGAAGAAAGGTTGAGCAGGTTGGGCCTATACTCATTGGAATTTAGAAGAGTGAGAGGTGATCTTATTGAAACATATAAGATTCTGAGGGGGCTTGACAAGGTAGGTGCAGAGAGGATGTTTCCCTTCGTGGGAAAATCTAGAACTCGGGGGCATAGTTTCAGAATAAAGGGTCGCCCTTTTAGAACTGAGATGAGGAGGAATTTCTTCTCTCAGAGGGTTGTAAATCTGTGGAATTCTCTGCCCCAGAGAGCTGTGGAGGCTGGGTCATTAAATACATTTAAGGTGGAGATAGACAAATTTTTACAAGATAAGGGAGTGAAGGGTTATGGGGAGCAGGGCAGGGAAGTGGCTTTGAGCCCAAGATCAGCCATGATCTTATTGAATGGCAGAGCAGGCTCGAGGGGCCAAGTGGCCTATTCCTGCTCCTATTTCTATGTTCTTATGTTCTGCTTCCACCACCCTTTCAGGCAGTGCATTCCAGATCATAACAACTCACCGTTTAAAACAAAAATCTCCTCGTCTCCCCTCTAGTTCTTTTGCCAATTACCTTAAATTTGTGTCCTCTGGTTACTGACCCTCCTGCCAATGGATACAGTTTCTCCTTGTTTACTCTATTAAAACCCCTAGTGAAAGTACCCGCTCAAAGAAGTTTGCCTGTGTGAATGTGACTGTGTTTTGTGATGTCATAGAAACATAGAAACATAGAAGATAGGAGCAGGAGTCGGCCATTCAGCCCCTCGAGCCTGCTCCGCCATTCAATGAGATCATGGCTGATCATCCAAATTCAGTACCCTGTCCCTGCCTTCTCTCCATATCCCTTGATCCCTTTAGTTTTAAGAAATATATCTAACTCCTTCTTGAATATATTTAATGAATTGGCCTCTACTGCCTTGTGTGGTAGAGAATTCCACAGGTTCACCACTCTCTGGGTGAAGAATTTCCTCCTCATCTCAGTCCTAAATGGCTTACCCCTTATCCTTAGACTGTGAACCCTGGTTCTGGACTCCCCAGCCATCGGGAACATCCTTCCTGCATCTAGTCTGTCTGGTCCTGTTAGAATTTTATAAGTTTCAATGAGATCCCCTCTCATTCTTCTAAACTCCAGTGAGTATAAGCCCAATTGACCCAATCTCTCCTCATACGCCATTCCTGCCATCCCGAGTATCAGCCAGGTGAATCTTCGCTGCACTCCCTCCATGGCAAGAACATCCTTCCTCAGATAAGGCGACCAAAACTGCACACAATACTCAAGATGTGGTCTCACCAAGGCCCTGTACAACTGCAGCAAGACATCCTTGTTCCTGTACTCGAACCCTTTCGCTACGAAGGCCAACATACCATTTGCCTTTGTAGCGAAAGTCAGGTGGGATCAGGGCTCCCAACTCACGCAAAGAGGTGCCAAACTGCACAGCCATGCTGACACAGACATACTTCTTTGAGATTTGTTCCCGCAGTTTCGGAATTGATCATAGAATGATACAGTACAGAAGAAGGCATTTGGGCCCGTTGTGCCAGTGCTGGATGATCCGCCTATTGTGTTGGCACCGCCCGCAAAAAATGTATGTATTTGTGTATCCCAGACAATGCCCACGAGCATTGTGCCAGTTCTATGTGTGAGATGTTCAGTTGTGTACCCAATGCACCATTTCATACCAAAGATGCAAACAGGCTTAAAATATGGCAAGCAATATCTGTCACGTGGGCCAGAGAGGATGGCCAGTCTGTGTTTTCATGTACGTGCACTGTCATGTTACCATCTCAGTCACTGATTTTCGTCAACTATCACTGGAGTGACCAAATGTGCCACCTGGTGACTGTGAGAAGAAGCAAACTGGTGGTGGAAGAACAATGAATGGTGCCCGTACATGCATTTGAATGTACATGTAGATTTACACCTTGCTGAACTCCACAACAGTGCGAACAGGCCATGAAACTGTGTTCCCCCCTTGTGCTGTGAAAATGGAGCCAATACAGCTTCTTTCGGGGTAGTATAAAAGTGGCAGTAGAAAGAACTTCATCATCACTGGGTCTATATTCTGGATTTCTCTATCTAACACCATTCTGGGAGCACCATTACTACAAAGTCTGCAGTGGTTATCTGAGAAGGCCAACTATTACCATCTCAGGGCAACTAGGGATGGACAATATATACCACCTTGCCAACATTGCCCACACCCTGAGAACTATAATTGCATTTATATAGCACCTTTCACATCCTCAAGATGTCCCAAAGTGGATTACTTTTGAAGAGCAGTCGTTGTTGCTGTGTAGGTAAAGGTGGAAGTCAATTTGCACACAGCAAGGTCCTACAAGAAGCAGATAAATGAATGACCAGATAATCTGTTTGTGGTGATGTTGGTTGAGGAAAGAATATTGGCCAGGACACTAGGAGAACTCTGCACTCTTCTTCACATAGCGCCGTAGGATTTTTTACATCTACCCAAGCTGGGAGATGGGGCCTTGGTTTAACATTTCATCTGAAAGACGGCACGTCTGATGGTGCAGCACTTCCTCAGTAATGCACTGAAGTGTCAGCTTAGATTATGTGATCAGTCCTGAACCCACATCCTTCTGACTCATAGGCAAGAATGCTATTAACAGAGGCAAACTTACACTGGGCACGTTCATTTTCATTTTCTCTCCTTTTGTCAATACTTCACCCTCCTGCCACCTGTTCATGTTTTTTCCTTCTCTCCTTATGAAGAGCTTGCCTGTGGGAATTGTCATTTCACACAATTTCTTACCATCTGCTAAGATCAATGCTATTCCCATCTCCCCTAATCCAGATCATAAGAACATAGGAAGCAGGAGCAGGAGTCGGCCACCCGGCCCCTCGAGCCTGCTCCGCCATTCAGTAAGATCACGACTGATCTTCTACTTCACCCCCACTTTCCCACCCCATCGCCATATCCCTTGATTCCCTTAGTGTTTAATTATCATTATAAAGGGTAAACATCTTAGAATAATCCCTGCTTTCTATTCTAACACATCGATTTCCTATTCACAACATTTTCTTTTCGAGTTACTAGTCATGCTTCCATCCAATTTACTGTCTCACCCCACATCACTGAGACCTTCTGTGACCTGCCTCGTTAAACACATGTTCTGGATCCTTTGCAGCTGCCTCCTATAAGCACTCCAACTTGACTTCTTCGAGTTCATATTATCATTTATCATGATCCCATTAAGCAAATGTCACAAATTGCATTTCTTAATAAGGCCTCCAATACTCCCCAACCAACTGAGGTTAAACTAAGCAACCCTTGGAATCCAGGGTCATGTTTCTGCCTTGCAGAAAGTCATGATAATCAAGAAAAAAACAAGACAATTAAATATAACTGTCATGCAGTACTTGATAAAACTTTTATTGTCTTTGGCACTTGTTTGTTGATACAGTCTGTTAATTAACATGTATTTTCCCCAAGGTTTCTGGAATATTTTACGTGTTGCTTTTTCTAGAAGCTGTAGTTAGCTTTGTACAACACTATTATATTAAGAGTAGTCGTAACAGCACAGAGAGTGAGGCAAGGAGGATACGGTCAATGTGCTAATTCATCTAATTGCACTGTGGTTGAGTAAAGAAGCTTTTATTAGGCAATAATTTGAGCTAAAGTACAACTTCTAGTTCTATTTGTTTTCTTAATTGCTGCATTTTTTTTTACCAAGTTGGGTTCAATACTTTCCAATTATTATTTCCAACTATAAACTTGACAGGGTAGAACACCATGCCCTTCCAAACTTGTTATCATGGTATGGTCTCCCATCAAAGCTATAGTTATTATTGACTTTCTTCTCAAATTAGCCCATTCATGCTTCATCTTCTAATTCTTTCCCAATAATTTAGGAGTTCTTAGGGCATGGTCCTCTCTCACACTTGGGCCGCGATTTTACTTACCGTGGCCGGTCACGCTCCCGCTGTGTAAAATGACTTTCCATTGATTGGGCTTGTTAAGCCCGCCCAGCGTGTTACCCGGCCCAATTAAAGGAAGCGGGTCTGGTGACGTCATTTCATGACACGTCATCAGCCGATTTCCTTAAAGGGACCATGGCCACATTTGTCTTGACATTTGTGCTGTCAGTTTTCTACAGCATTGAGGTGCTGCAAACACTGACAATGACTGCAGAAAGGCACAGGGCTGCACCCAGGCTCTCCCATGACTCCCTCCATATGCTTATGGAGGGAGTCACAGCACGCAGGGAGGTCCTCTTCCCTTCCCATGGGTGGAAGAGACCTCCCCAGGAGATTAACACAGCCTGGTTGCACATTGCAGAGGAGGTCACAAGCAGGGATGTGGTCAGGAGGACCTGGGTGCAGTGCCGCAAACGTTTCAATGATTTCAGTAGATCACGAAACGTTAGTACAAAGCCACACTCAACGTCATCCTGCTGTACCTCTCATCACATCCCCCTCACTCTGCCTTCCCTACCCTACTCCTGCACATCCTTACTCACACCAACTTACGTTGGTCCTCCACCCATCCCTCTCTATCTACATTATCACATCCCCATCTCACGAGCCACCCCTCACACTCACCCTCATCCTAGTACAATCATACCAACTAACAACACACAAGGGTAGCCACTTGGGTCTTTTATCCAATGTTCATGTAAAGTTTCTGTTAATGTGGCGTCAAACATTAAGGGGTAGAAATTAGGTCGCGCCCCATTTGGGGCGCAAATATCGTCCGGACGCAAATATTAGCGCCTGGCGCTAATTATCGGCACTGACAGGAAACTTCACTTTTACCGCCCCGGGAGGTGAGTGGAGCGCTAAAGCAGGCGCTGCACACCTGTCTTAAGGCGCAAAGGCCAAGGAGTGAGGCGCTAACTCAGCGCGCGAGCGCAGCGCAGCTGCTGCCAGTTAGCGAGGGAACACAGACACACTGGCGCCGGACACTTCTTAAAGCGGGGGGGGCCACTTGCTCCCCAGCCACACCCTGCTCATTGCAGCCTTGAATCTCAGCCTGGAGAGACCTGTGAATCCATTTTGCTGCCAAGCATGGAGAGGGTGAGAGAACGCGCTCATCGCTTCACCGAGCGGGCCTTGGATGCTCTGGTTGGCGCAGTGGAGCGCAGACGATGTATGCTGTTCCCTGAGAGTGGCAGGAGGCCTTTGCCACGCGAGTTCAGAAGAGTGTGGAGGGAGGTGGCTCAGAGCGTCTCCTCCAGGAGCATGGTGCCCAGGACCCATACTCAATGCCGCAAAAAGTTCAACGACCTCACTCGGGTCGTCAGGGTGAGTGGCTTTTTCTCAATACCTCTCCATCCCTCCATCTCAACCTCACTCTATGGCCAGAGGGTCTTAAAACCCCAATGCACAACACTCATCCAACACCTATGGCCCTTTCATCAAACAGACACACACATTCCACACTTTGCATACAGTAAGGGCTATTCACCTATGGGAGGCACATCAGGCAAGACCATGGCTGTATATTGTAAGGGCTATTCACCTATGGGAGGCACATCAGGCAAGACCATGGTTGTATATTTACTCAGATGCTGTCCTTTTTCTTACAGGCCAAGCTGGCGCATAATCGGAGACAGCAGCAACGGACAGGTGGAGGGCGGCCTCAGCTGCAACCCCTCAGCGATCTGGAGGAGCGCGTCCACAGGATTGTGGCAAGCCGGGTGTTCGGTCCCGTCGCCACTGGAGACGCCGACCCCGTTGTGGACAGCAATGGTAAGGTCATCACCTTTTTGTCCTCTGTCCTTCCACTTGTCCCTCACAACACCAGCCGTTGACACTTTCAATCCAACTTGCTAACTCGCTGCACTTATTCCTCCCTTACTGCCACCCTGTCCTCACGCTAAAGCCACTCTTGTACCTCCCTGCTTTCAGATGGTGATTCACCAGCTGAGGAGACGGGCCCTGAAGCTGCCACTGGGAGTGATGCTGCAGCTGAGGAGGAAGAGGAAGCCAGAGCATCAGTGCCACCCTCTCCCGAGGAAGCCCATGCCCACACTGGGAACACGCCTTCCCCGGAGGGGAGCAGGGGGGAAGGGGCTGATGAGGGTGAAGCTCCAGGACCCAGCGGGCTGCAGCAACGTCATGGCGGGGGTAGGGAAGAACGGGGGCCTTCTCCCCAGAGGGAGAGTATGCCAGACACTCCTACTGCAATGGACGCAGAGGAGGAGCGGCTGATTGCAGAAATGAACACCCAGGCGGTGGGCATGCACACTGAGCTCATGGGTGCAGTGGGAAGGGTGCCCGAATGCATTGAGTCACTGGCAAGGAGTGTGGAGCACTTCGCTGTAGCACAGGCGGATGCCACACTAACGCTTAGTGCTGCAATTCAGTCACTGCCTGCCGTGATCCCACCTCTGACTGCTCTCATACAGACTCAGATGGAGGCCACGCGAGCACAGACTGCTGCCAACCTCGATGGTTCGTGCACATGTCCCCGGGGCTGTCACCGCGCCGCAGCAGGCCAGCAATCTGTTCTCCGGCAGATTGCTCCGGATGCTGAAGTGCTGCCCCGTGGGAGTGCCAGTGTGTCGGGCGAGCAGGGAGTTGCTGTCCTCTCTCACGATGACAGCATTCCTGCTGCCAACACTGTCACTTCTCCACTGCACTTGCCACCGCCTGTAGGACAGACTGCTGCCGCCCATGCAGAGTTGGTGCAGTCTGCAGCCGGGCCCTCCAGGCCCAGAAGTGGTCGAGGCTGTCCTTCAGGGGCATCTGCAGTGTCAGGGTCTGACGAGCAGCAGCCTTCCACCAGCCTTGCTGCAGCCACTGAGGTCCCATTACGGAGGAGCAGTAGGGTTAGAAGGGGGGAAGTGCGCAAGGGAAGGAGATCACCCTCGAAGGGCAAAAAGTAGGAGGTGTGACAAAATGCTGGTCATTTTTTTATTAAAGGCCGAGGTTCATGGTCCAACTTTTGTTTAGTGTTTTGGACATTATCTCCAGGTTGTGAGAACCAGTTATGTTATTGACTGTTTTTTTGTGTTTATTTCTATGAGTTTGTCATGAGGAATTGACACACACAGAGTTTGTAAAATAAATAAGTTTCTGTATTCAAAATATACATGGCTGGTGGTTGGAATTATTGGTGCCTTGGCCGGCTTAGGGGTTGCGTGCTGGGTTGATTAATGTTGGTAGCAATGGCAGGGGCCCTAGAAGCGGCTTGCTATTAGCCGTTGACGGACGGCCCTTGCAGTTTGACCATTGTGGGCCGCCCTCCCGCCTTGGTGCTGCTGATGATCATCGTCCTTGTCCTCTTCCTCCTCTTCCTCCTCCTCCTCTGGTGGTGCTACAAGGCCTGGTGGCATTGGCTGGGTCCTGAGGATTGCCATGTTGTGCAACATGCAGCACACGACTACGAAGTTCGATACTTGCTCAGGCGAGTACTGCAGGGCTCCTCCGGAATGGTCCAGACAGCGGAACCGTTGTTTCAGCACGCCGATTGTGCGCTCAATAATGTTCCTGGTTGCTTAATGGCTTTCATTGTACCGCAGCTCAGCAGGGGTGTTTGGCGTACGGAGCGGTGTCATCAGCCAGGTGCTCAATGCGTACCCCTTGTCCCCGAGAAGCCAACCAACTGGCTGATGCGGTGCCTCGAAAACTTCTGCCACAGTAGTCTGGCGCAGGATGAAAGCATCGTGGCAGCTGCCAGGATAGTGGGCATTGACAGCGAGTATCACCTGTCTGTGGTCACAGACCAACTGGACATTCAAGGAATGGAACCCCTTTCTGTTCCTGAATTCCTCTGCATTCTCACGCGGAGCACGCAAAGCCACATGCGTGCAGTCAATGGCGCCCTGCACCATGGGGAAGCCCGCTACCCTCGCAAAGCCCAGAGCACGGTCACGCTGCTTGTCTGGGGTCATAGGGAAAGAGATGAACTCTCGTCTCCTTCTGAAGAGGGCATTGGTGACCTGCCGGATGCAGCGATGCACCGCGAACTGGGAGATATTGGCGAGGTCCCCAACAGCAGCTTGGAATGAGCCAGTGGCGTAGAAGTTCAAAGCCACTGTGACCTTCACTGCCACCGACAGAGACGTCCTGGACCTCAGCTGAGGCTGCAGATCTGGCTGCAGCAGGTGGCAGAGCTCAGCGACCACCTCCTTGCTGAATCGCAGCCTTCGCAAACACAGCTCCTCGGACATATGGATGTAGGAGAGCTGTTCACGGTATACCCTGGGAGGGTAAGCTCTCCTGTACATGCGCCTGATGGCCCTCCTCCGTCTGGCCATCATTGCCACTCTCTGTCTGCGTCTCTGTATCCTCCGATTCAGCTGGAGCAGGACGACGCCCCCAATCAGTGCAGCCCCCATATTCTCTTTGCCAGAAAAGTAATGAGGGACAGCAACTAAAGTAGCAACAAAGTTAGGATGAATAGGCAAAACTACCTCACAAAGCGTTGAGTCAATGTAGAAGTCTCTCTCTCTCTCTCCGAATCTCTCTCTCTCTCTCAGAATGAGTGGTGCATAAATGTCGACCACAGAAAAAGACAGGAAGAGGCCCCCTTTAAATAGCGCCCCCCCCCAGCCCCACACCGATTGATAACGTTCCAGTCTTCCGGTCGTTGGAAGCGCCAGGCGGTAAGGCAGGGGGCGCCACTCAATTTCCGCTCCGGGGCGCCCCAAGGGCGTTGCACCTTGGAATGACGTCACAATCTGCGCGCGCAGGTGGTCGCAGCGGTAAGTTTTAGCGCCGCCGCACAATCTCAAGTTAAGTTCTCGAGCGGCGCAAACATCGCTGTGCCCGGGCGTTAGCGGCTTTGCGCCCCGTTAGCGCCCTCTTAAGGCGCTAACGGGAGGCGCAACCAAGTGAATTTTTACCCCTAAAACTTTTATTTTCAACACTGCGTTCTTGGACAGATTTGTGTGCACCTTTGCAAGTGGCTTAGTGAGTTGAAGTGAATGGTGAGACATAATGATACCCCCCACAATGGTGGTGAGTGTGAAAGGAATGGCTTGGGCATTGTAGGGATGCTTTATGGTGTTGGTGAGGGGTGGTGCCAACCTGGCGTATCATGTGGCAGCCAGGGTGTACAGCATTAAGTGAAGTAAATCTGGCCATGGTGAGGTCATCCCTGGCCTCCTGGGCAGCAATGTGGTCGGGTGCTGATGCTCTGTGTCCTGTGCAGCATCAGGTGATTACGGAGAAGGTTGGTGTTGTTGGTGCTGCTGGTGTGCCTGGTGCTGCTGGTGCTGTGGCTGATCGTGGTCGGATTCTGAGGACCAAGGTGAGACAGTATAAAGGCACCCATGTTGATAAATAGATGGCAGGTGAAGTAGAGATGACAGAAGCATTCTGTCAATGGTGAGAGAGCTCTTCCAATGAGGTGAGAGTGGTTGGAGAGCGGAAAGTGGGAAGCCTGCAGAATGTATGTTGGAAATGGAGTGAGAAAAAGCTTCTGCCTGAGGAAAGTGAACATCAGTCAGGTGGGAGCTTTTACTGTACATTTGAAACTGTCAAGTAATCAAGTGGAGCAATGGCCACTGAATTCACGCCTCTGCTTGACAGACGTGGTCTGCGCACAGTGGGGATCCCGTGGTCATGAAATTAAAGGCAAAAGGTAAGTGAAAAAAGGCTGTTAAGCGTCTGGCAATTAGATGCTAATCATTTTAATTAGGTCTCCTGCCACTGCCTGTCGGGCCTGCTCAGTGCTGACAGACCCGACATTGGGAAAGGCACGTGGCGATGGGTTGACAGCGGGGTCCCGACCCGCTTTCAAAAAAACACTTCCCACCCGACCCGCCAGTGATCCTGCCCACTGACGCCCCGGAAAATTCCGGCCTTGGTTTCTTCTTCATATCAATGAGCCTTCCGCTCATTAACCAAACAGTGTCGTTGATGATTCTGCTCGACATTCATCAATCACATGACTCCAGTGCACAAAACCTCCAGTCCTCTTGCAGTACAATGGGGAATCATTGCTGCTGATCGCCACCAGGCTCTTCAATGGGGCAATCAAAACCTTCTTTCACAGAAGCATAGAAGCATGGAAGATAGGAGCAGGAGTAGGCCATTCGGCCCCTTGAGCCTGCTCCGACATTTGATGAGATCATGGCTGATCATCCAAATTCAGGACTCTGTCCCTGCTTTCTCCCCATATCCCTTGATCCCTTTAGCCTTAAGAAATATATTTATCTCCTTCTTGAATATATTTAATGAATTGGCCTCAACTGCGTTCTGTGATATAGAATTCCACAGGTTCACCACTCTCTGGGTGAAGAAATTCCTCCTCATCTCAGTCCTAAATGGCTTACCCCTTATCCTTAGATTGTGACCTCTGGTTCTGGACTTCCCCCGCCTTCGGGAACATCGTTCCTGCATCTAGTCTGTCTAGTCCTGTTAGAATTTTATAAGTTTCAATGAGATCCCCTCTCATTCTTCGAAACGCCAGCAAATATAAGCCTAATCGACCCAATCTCTCTTCATACGTTATTCCTGCCATCCCAGGTATCAGCCTGGTGAATCTTCGCTGCACTCCCTCCATGGCAAGAACATCCTTCCTCAGATAAGGCGACCAAAACTGCACACAATACTCAAGGTGTGGTCTCACCAAGGCCTTGTACAACTGCAGCAAGACATCCCTGCTCCTGTACTCGAATCCTCTCGCTATGAAGGCCAACATACCATTTGCCTTCTTTACCACCAGCTTTTTTTAAAATTTATTCATTTACGAGGATGTAAAGGTTTAAACAGAGTGCTGCGAGTTGGGTGAGTCAGGGAGTCTTGACTGGTTGCTGAAATCAAACTTTTGTTTGTTTCACATTTACTGTTACTGTTTCCTGTTTAAAATCTAAATTTCCCAGCTTTAAGCAGGGTTATAAAGGGATATACAAGGCCTACAATTCAGAGCAGCAGAAGGCAGTTAATTAGGGAAACTAGATTAAGCAGTACCCAGCAAACTCCTTTGTTCAAGGGCCTATAAAAACAGGCTTTGAAGTGCGATTTTGCCCTGAGTGCAGTTTAAACAGAGTGCTGCGCGTTGGGTGAGTCAGGGAGTCTTAACTGTTTGCTGAAATCAAACTTTTGTTTGTTTCACATTTACTGTTTAAAATCTAAATTTCCCAGCTTTAAGCAGGGTTATAAAGGGATATACAAGGCCTACAACTCAGAGCAGCAGAAGGCAGTTAATTAGGGAAACTGTTGAGGCTGCCGCGAAACACGAATTAAGACTGAATCCATGTGTGGAAAAACAGAGGCTTTTTAATACAACTGCATGGTCCAAAATGGCTGAACAGACTGCGCCCAGAATTCTCTGGCAAAATCCTGAGGCCCCGCCCACTTCTTTTCTCCTGCCTTAAAGGCAAGGTGCTCGATATATTGTCCACGGACGGAAAAGTGGATCATGCCCGTTTAGGTGGCGATCCGCCACACAGCTCCCCCCAGAATCTGCTTAGGAGGTGTGGACGAGACGGTGCGGCGGTCTGATGGGCTGGCCGGAGCGGCTCTTGTAGGACGCCGGTGGACGTGGAACGGCCGGGCGTGGAGCCGTCGGGTGAACCGACTTGAGGGCAGGTCGGCCGCGTCGTGGTGGACGAGCTACAGGGACCTGCTCACCGGGCTGCGAGTGTGCTGGCTTGAGTCGGTCAATCGACACTTTTTCGGTCCTGTCGCCCACTTGCAGGGTGAAAAATTTGTCCCCAGCCTGTAGCACCTTGTAGGGCCCATCGTACGGGGGTTGAAGGGGTCCGTGGTGGGCGTCGTGCCGGACGAAAATGAACCGTGCCTGGTGCAGGCTTGGTGGGACGTGTGAGGTGGATTCGCCGTGTCGGGCAATGGGCACCGGGGTGAACTGCAGCGCCGGTGAGGTGAAGTCGTGGCGTTGCTGGTCGGCTGACCAGGGTGTCGTGGCGGTGGGCAGGAACTCGGCGGGTACGCGCAGCGGCTGACCGTACACGAGCTCTGCTGCCGATGCGTGGGGGTCTTCTTTAACTGGGGTGCGCAGGCCGAGGAGGACCCACGGAAGTCGGTCGGTCCAGGCGCCGTCCTGGAGGCTGGCTCGAAGAGATGCCTTCAAGGATCTGTGGAACCGCTCACACAGTCCGTTGGCTTGGGGGTGGTACGCTGTGGTGCGGTGAATGGTCACCCCGAGATTGCGTGCGACGGCGGTCCAGAGTTCAGAGGTAAATTGCGGACCTCTGTCCGACGTCATGTCGGAGGGGACGCCAAACCGTGCGACCCAGGTGCTGACGAAGGCTCTGGCGATGTCGGCGGTGGTGGTAGAGGTCAGTGGAATTGCCTCGGGACAGCGCGTGGTGCGGTCAATGATCGTCAGCAAGTGCGTGTGGCCTTGCGACAGCGGCAGGGGCCCGATGATGTCCACGTGGATGTGGTCGAATCTCCGCGAGGGGACGGTAAACTCCTCGAGGGGTGCTTTCGTGTGTTGCGGTACCTTGGCCCGTTGGCAGGCTATGCAGGAGTTGGCCCAAGTACGCACATCCTTGTGAAGGCCGCGCCAGACAAAGCGGCTGGCTACCAATTTGATGGATGCGCGGGCGCCGGGGTGGGAGAGGTTGTGAAGAATGTCGAATACCCGGCGGCGCCAGGATGCTGGGACGACGGGCCGAGGTTGACAGAGGGATATGTCGCACTTGACCGTGACTGCGGTCGGGCCACAGGCGACGTCGGCCAGGCGTAGCCCTGGTAGGTTGGTAGGTGCAGAGAGCAGATCAGGGTCGGTGATCTGGTCTGCTGCGAGTTGAGCGTAGTCGACTGCTATGTGTGCGGCGTGGATGGCGGGGCGGGAGAGGCAGTCGGCTATCACATTGTCTCGGCCGGAGACGTGTTGGATGTCCGTGGTGAACTCGGACACTGCCGCGAGCTGGCGCTGCTGCCTGGCGGACCAGGGGTCGGTTGTCTTTGCCATTGCGAATGTCAGGGGCTTGTGGTCGACAAATGCAGTGAAGGGGTGGCCCTCAAGCAAAAACCGAAAATGGTGGACCGCCAGGAACAGCGCGAGGAGCTCGCGGTCGAAGGTGCTGTACTTGACCTCCGGGGGGCGTAGTTGGCGGCTGATGAAGGCAAGTGGTTGCCAGGCGCCGTCGACCCACTGCTCATACACGACGCCGACTGCGTGGTCGGAGGCGTCCGTGGTGAGCGCTACCCTGGCATTGGGCCGTGGGTGCGCGAGCAGGGTGGCGTTGATGAGCGCGGTCTTGGTGGAGTCGAAGGCGGCGGACGCGTCTGCTGTCCATTCGACCGCCATCTTGCCGCTCCTGCCCCGGAGGTCTTCATACAGGGGCCTCATGAGGGACGCCGCTTTGGGGATGAAGCGGTTATAGAAATTCACCATCCCGAGGAGCTCCTGGAGGCCTTTGATGGTGGTGGGGCGGGGAAATTGTTGGACGGCCTGCACCTTGGTGGGCAGGGAAATGGCCCCAGCATGGGTGATGTGGTGGCCGAGGAAGTCGATCTTGTCCAGGCCGAACTGGCATTTGGCTGGGCTGAGGATGAGCCTGTGGTCGCTGAGGCACCTGAACAGGATGCGAAGGTGTTCGAGGTGTTCCTGCTTGGAGGAACTGGCTACCAGGATGTCGTCCAGGTAGACGAACAGGAACTTCAGGTCCCGGAGGACCGAGTCCATGAGCCGTTGGAATGCCTGGGCCGCGTTTTTGAGGTCGAAGGGCATCCGCAGGAACTCGAACAGGCTGAAGGGGGTGATTACGGCCGTCTTGGGGACGTCCGCGGGGTGGACGGGGACTTGGTGGTAGCCGCGCACCAGGTCGACCTTGGAAAAGACTGAGCGGCCAGCCAGTCTAGCCGAGAAGTCCTGAATGTGCGGCACGGGGTACCGATCAGGGGTGGTGGTGTCGTTGAGGCGGCGGTAATCCCCGCAGGGGCGCCAACCTCCGCTTGGTTTGGGGACGATGTGGAGTGGGGAGGCCCAGGGACTGTTGGAGCGGCGGATGATGCCGAGCTGTTCCATGGTGGCAAACTCGGTCCGCGCGATCTCCAGTTTGGCCGGGTCCAGCCTGCAGGCGTGGGCGTACACTGGGTGGCCTGTGGTGGGGATGAAGTGTTCCACCCCGTGTTTGGTGGCCTCCGCGGAGAAGGTCGGATTGGTAAGGGCCGGGAATTCGGCCAGGAGTGCCGAGTAGTCATCCGTGGCCCGGGCGTGGCACTGTGACGCCATGTCGGCGGGCCATGGCGCCCAGGATGGGGGACATGGTGTTCATGTCCATGAGGCTGGTGACGAGGGATGTCTACTAGTAGGCCGTGGGCGCACAGGAAATCTGCGCTGATGAGAGGGGAGAGCACCTTGGCAGTGATGAACTCCCATCGGTAGTGGCGACCAGTGAGGTCGAGGGTGACTGTCCGGGTGCCGTACATCCGGATTTCCGAGCCGTTAGCAGCAGCCAGCGCCGGTCCTCGTTCGCCCTTTTGGATGTCGAGGGAGGAGGCCGGGATGATGCTGTGCTGAGCTCCAGTGTCGCACAGGAACCGGCGGCCGGTTTTGTCATCCGTGACGTACAGCAGGGAGCCTGCGTGGCCCACAGCCATCGCGGGGGCTGGTACGGGGGCGGACTTCAAAGAGCAGGGAGGTGTGCACCGTTGTGCCCTGGTGCCAAACCGTGCGTGGTAGTAACAGTGGCCCGGGTTAATGGGGCGTGAAGGCCCCGTGGGCCTGGTGGCTGGTGAGGGGCGCGCCCAGGCATTGGCTGCCAGGTCCGGAGTGACGTCACGGCTGGAGTGAGCTGACAGCAGCTTGTCGGCCTCATCGGCCAGGGCTTCCAGGTTCGTGAGGCCGGACGCCATGATCGCTGGGCGGATGCTGAGAGGGAGCTGGCGGATGAACAGCGTGCGGAAGAGGGATCCGGGTGGGCTCTCGTCGGTGAGGGAGAGCGTGTGGGAGAGGAGGTCTGACGGTGAGGCATCACCGAGGCCTGGAAGGTCGAGGAGGTGGCAGTTTCGCTGATGTGCCGAGGCCGTAAATTTTTTAAGGAGCGCTGCCTTGAGATGTGCATACTTGCCTTCCTCTGGTGGGTTCTGCAGCGCTGTCCAAACCCTCGAAATTGTGGCGCTACCGAGTGATGTGACGAGGTAGTCGTACTGCGTCACATCTGTGGTGATGTTTCGCAGCCGCAAGCGGGATTCAGCTTGGAGAAACCAGGCTTCGGGTTGGTTTTCCCAAAACTCCGGCAGTTTCACGGAAACTACGTTCGTGTCCGCCATTGCAGTGCTCGGAATACGTACTGAGCGTCGGGGTCACCACTGTTGAGGCTGCCGCGAAACACGAATTAAGACTGAATCCATGTGTTGAAAAACAGAGGCTTTTTAATACAACTGCATGGTCCAAAATGGCTGAACAGACTGCGCCCAGAATTCTCTGGCAAAATCTTGAGGCCCCGCCCACTTCTTTTCTCCTGCCTTAAAGGCAAGGTGCCTTAAAGGCAAGCTGCTCGATATATTGTCCATGGACGGAAAAGTGGATCATGCCCGTTTAGGTGGCGATCCGCCACAAAACTAGATTAAGCAGAACTCAGCAAGCTCCTTTGTTTCAGGGCCTATAAAAACAAGCTTTGAAGTGCGATTTTGCCCTGAGTGCAGTTTAAACGGAGTGCTGCGAGTTGGGTGAGTCAGGGAGTTAAGTGAGGAGTGGAAGGAGGAGCTCCCTTGCTTCACCTTTGTTTTTCCTAACTGTTCACCCTGTAGAAATTGGTTCTTACTTTACACCAAGGAAAGAGTCCGAGAGCGGGAGCAGTCAAACAACAACAACTGCGAAACCGCTAAAGTGACGTCACAACCAGGGAAGGAGCTGATTGGTAAGTAGGACCTGGTGAGTATTTCTACAGTCCAGTCATTAAAGTAAAAGTAAGGTCTCTAGTTTAGAGTAAGTAGTGTTTAAAGGGAAGTAAGGTCCCGAGTGTATTTAATATTCTTTAATTTAAAGGAAGGAAAGGGAGTAAATTAAGGGTAGGACATAGCAGGGCAGCTCGGCAGCGGGGAGTGCTCCTCCTGTGCTATGTGGGAAGTCAGGGACACTTTAGGTGTCCAGGGCAAACACATGTGCAGGAAGTGTCTCCAGCTGCAGCTACTCGAAATCTGCATTTCGGATCTGGAGCTGCGGCTGAAGTCACTGTGGAGCATCCGTGAAGCTGAGATCTTCATGGATAGCACAGTTAATGAGGCGGTCACACCGCAGGTAAAGAGTGCACAGGCAGACAGGAAATGGGTGACCGCCAGACAGAGTAAAAGAACTAGGAAGGTAGTGCAGGAGTCCCCTGGGTCCATCTCCCTCTCCGACAGATTTTCCGTTTCGGATACTGATGGGGGAGATGGTTTCTCAGGGGAATGCAGCAAGAGCCAAGTCCGTGGCACTACGAGTGGCTCAGCTGCATAGGAAGGGAGGAAAAAGAGTGGGGGAGCAATATTGATAGATGATTCTATCGTAAGGGGAACAGATAGACGTTTCTGTGGCTGCAGACGTGACTCCAGGATGGTATGTTGCCTCCCTGGTGCCAGGGTCAAGGATGTTACTGAACGGCTGCAGGGCATTCTGAAGGGGGAGGGTGAACAGTCAGAGGTCGTGGTTGACATTGGTACCAACGACATGGGTAGAAAGAGGGATGAGGTCCTGCAACAAGAATTTAGGGAGCTAGGTAGCAGGTTAAAAAGCAAGACCTCAAAGGTTGTAATCTCTGGATTACTCCCGGTGCCACGTGCTAGTGAGTATATGAATAGGAGGATAGGGCAGATGAATGCGTGGCTAAAGAGTTGGTGCAGGAGGGAGGGCTTTAGTTTCCTGGATCACTGGGGCTGCTTCTGGGGAAGGTGGGACCTGTACAAGTCGGACGGGTTGCACCTGAACCGGAACGGGGCCAACATCCTTGCGAGGAAGTTTGCTAGTGCTGTTTGGGGGGGGTGGGGGTTTAAACTAACTTGGCAGGGGGATGGGATATGGAGTGGAGCTATAGTACGGGGTGATGCACAGCCAAATATAGAGGAAAAAACAAGTCAGCCTGGAAGGCAGAGCAAATATGTAATGGCACAAGGAAGTATGGCAAGGCTGGATGGCATTTATTTTAATGCAAGGAGTCTTGCGAGTAAGGCAGATGAATTGAAGGTGTTGATGAACACATGGGAGTATGATATTGTTGCTATCACAGAGACATGGTTGAGGGAGGGGCAGGTCTGGCAGCTCAATATTCCGGGGTATAGAATCTTCAGGCGAGACAGAGGGGGGTGTAAAAGAGGTGGGGGTGTCGCAATATTAATCAAGGAGTCAATTACTGCTGTAAGGAGGGATGATATCTTAGCAGGTTCCTCTAATGAGGCCATATGGGTAGAACTTAAAAATAAAAAGGGGGCAAGCACTTTGCTGGGAGTGTACTATAGGCCGCCAAACAGTCAGGGGGAGATAGAGGAACAGATATGTAGGCAAATCTCAGTGAAGTGTAAAAATAATAGGGTAATAATAGTAGGGGATTTCAACTTCCCCAATATTAACTGGGATAGTCAGAGTGTGAAAGGCTTAGAGGGTGTGGAATTCTTAAAGTGCATCCAGGAGAGCTTTTTGAGCCCGCATGTAGAAAGTCCTACAAGAGAGAGGGCGGTACTGGACCTAATTCTAGGGAATGTAGCCGGGCAAGTGGTGCAAGTGTCAGTAGGAGAGCATTTTGGTGACAGTGACCATAATTCGGTGAGATTTAAGGTAGTCATGGAAAAGGACAAAGATGGACCGGAAATAAAGGTTCTAAATTGGGGGAAGGCCGATTTTAATATGATAAGGCAGGATCTGGCCAAAGTGGACTGGGATCAGCTACTTGTAGGAAAATCCACATCAGAGCAGTGGGAGTCTTTCAGAAAGGAAATAGAGAGAGTACAATGCCAACATGTTCCCATAAAGGTCAAGGGTGGGATCAACAAACCCAGGGAACCCTGGATGTCAAGGGATATACAAGAATGGATTAGGAAAAAAAGGGAGGCTTTTGGCAGATACAAAGGACTAAAAACAGTGGAAGCCCTAGAGGAGTGTAGAAAGTGCAGGGGGGTACTTAAAAAAGAAATTAGGAGAGCGAGGAGGGGGCATGAAAAAACACTGGCGGGCAAAATAAAGGAAAATGCCAAGGTGTTTTATAAGTATATTATGGGCAAGAGGATAACCAGGGAAAGAGTAGGGCCCATTAGGGACCAAAGTGGCAATCTGTGTGTAGAGCTGGAAGATGTAGGTGAGGTTTTAAATGAATATTTTGCATCTGTGTTCACTATGGAGAAGGACGATGTAGGCATAGAAATCAGGCAGGGGGATTGTGATATACTTGAACAAATTAGTATTGAGAGGGAAGAGGTACTAGCGGTTTAAGCGAGCTTAAAAGTGGATAAATCCCCAGGCCCTGATGAGATGTATCCCAGGCTGCTGTGTGAGGCAAGGGAGGAGATTGCAGGGGCTCTGACACAAATTTTCAGAACCTCTCTGGCCACAGGGGAGGTGCCAGAGGATTGGAGAACAGCTAATGTAGTATCATTATTCAAGAAGGGTAGTAGGGATAAACCAGGGAATTACAGGCAAGTGAGCCTAACATCAGTGGTAGGGAAATTATTGGAAAAAGTTCTGAGGGACAGAATTAGTCTCCACTTGGAGAGGCAAGGATGAATCAAGAATAGTCAGCATGGCTTTGTCAGGGGGAGATCATGTCGAACCAATTTGATTGAATTTTTCGAGGGGGTGACTAGGTGTGTGGATGAGGGTAGTGCAGTTGATGTAGTCTACATGGACTTCAGAAAGGCTTTTGACAAAGTGTCACATGGGAGACTGGTCAAGAAGGTAAGAGCCCATGGGATCCAGGGCAATTTGGCACATTGGATCCAAAATTGGCTTCGTGGCAGGAGGCAGAGGGTGATGGTCGAAGGTTGTTTTTGTGACTGGAATCCTGTGTCCAGTGGTGTACCACAGGGATCGGTGCTGGGTCCTTTGCTGTTTGTAGTGTACATTAATGATTTAGATATGAATGTAGGAGGTATGATCAGTAAGTTCGCAGATGACACAAAAATTGGTGGAGTGGTAAATAGCGAGGAGGGAAGCCTCAGGCTACAGGACAATATAGACGGGTTGGTCAGATGGGCAGAACAGTGGCAAATGGAAATTAACCCTGAAAAGTGTGGGGTGGGAGGACTAACAAGGCAAGGGAATACACAATGAATGGTAGGACCCTAGGAAGGACAGAGGATCAGAGGGACCTTGGTGTGCATGTACATAGATCCCTGAAGGCAACAGTACAGGTAGATAAGGTGGTTAAAAAGGCATATGGGATACTTGCCTTCATTAGCCGAGGCATAGAATATAAGAGCAGGTAGGTTATGATGGAGCTGTACAAAATGCTAGTTAGGCCACAGCTGGAATACTGTATGCAGTTCTGGTCACCACACTATAGGAGGGATGTGATTGCATTGGAGAGGGTGCAGAGGAGATTCACCAGGATGTTACCTGGGCTGGAGCGCTTCAGCTATGAAGAGAGACCGGACAGGCTGGGGTTGTTTTCCTTAGAGCAGAGAAGGCTGAGGGGGGACCTGATTGAGGTGTACAAAATTATGAGGGGCATAGATAGGGTAGACAGAAAGGAACTTTTCCCCTTAGTAGAGGGGTCAATAACCAGGGGGCATAGTTTCAAGGTAAGGGGCAGGAGGTTTAGAGGGGATTTGAGGGTAAACTTTTTCACCTAGAGGGTGGTTGGAATCTGGAACTCACTGCCTGAAAGGGTGGTAGAGGCAGGAACCCTCACAATATTCAAGAAGCATTTAGATGAGCACTTGAAACACCATAGCTTACAAGGCTATGCACCAAGTGCTGGAAAATGGGATTAGAATAGACAGGGCTTGATGGCCGGCGCGGACACGATGGGCCGAAGGGCCTCTTTCTGTGCTGTATGACTCTATGATGTGGGCGTCGCTGGCAAAACCAGTATTTATTGCCCATGCCTAATTGCCCTTGAGAAGTTGGTGGTGAGCTGCCTACTTAAACCGCTGCAGTCTGTGTGGTGAAGGTACTCCCACAGTGCTGTTAGGGATGGAGTTCAGGATTTTGACCCAGCAACGATGAAGGAACAGCCGATATATTTCCAAGTCAGGATGGTGAGTGACTTGGAGGGGAACTTGGAGGTGGTGGTGTTCCCATGCGCCTGCTGCCCTTGTCCTTCTAGGCGGAAGAGGTCGCGGGTTTGGGAGGTGCTGCCGAAGAAGCCTTGGCGAGTTGCTGCAGTGCATCTTGTAGATGATACACACTGCAGCCACGGTGCGCCGCTGGTTGAGGGAGTGAATGTTTAAGGTGGTGGATGGGGTGCCAATCAAGTGGGCTGCTTTATCCTGGATGGTGTCGAACTTCTTGAGTGTTGTTGGAAAAAGCCACATGGATCAATTTGCATCTTTGGCATACATCAGGTGGGTGGCGAGTGGTTTGATCAGAATGCCCACCTGAAGTCACCAGCGGAAGGCCTGAACCATTTTGATGTTCGGATCGGATTGGGCGTAGTGTGAAACCTATGTTACTCCCGATCCCGTGGATTTCCTGTCCGGTAAATTAGGTTAAAATTACCCTCTTGCCTCCCTTAGTCTGTCCTTCCTAATACAAACTTCAGGCTCTTGAAACTGAGCTTGCCATCACCTAATCAGTAATTCCTGATTTACTTTGTCCTTTACACAGACAGCACAGGCTGGGCAAGTTGTCTTTCATTTAACTTCACAAGTGCAGTTTCCAAACAACGAGTATAACGTAATTAAAGTCTTTTAAATGTTCGTTGAATTTAAAGGTTGCTGTTCTGATTGTCATGGAACCATGGCAACAGCCATCTTATGGCAGTGGGTAATATAAAACTGACAACAGCCTTATCTAATTAAAATGACTAACATGACGAACTAAGGAAAATTATCTAATGTTAACAAGCCACTTTGGTTTCTCCTGTTTCATGTTTTTTTTTATGTACCTTTGCTTGAAGAGTCAACAAAATAACTTTTATAGCCTTAGAGAGTTTAACTCTTTCCAGGGATATATTCACCTTATAAACTTTTAATTGGCAATAAAACAATTTAAATAAAACAATATAACAATAATATGGAAAAGATTATGAAAGGGAAGTCGTGTTTGACAAACCTACTGGAGTTTTTTGAGGATGTAACTGGTAGAATAGATAAGGGAGAACCAGTGGAACCTGAGCAGGGAGACAGAGGAAAGGGAAACAAGGATAAAAGCAAAAGATAGGAAGGAGAAAAACAAAAGTTGCAGTCAGAGAAAACAACAGTTTAAATCAAACATGGCCACAGTAAATACTAATTCTAATAGGTCTAAGAGCATTAAAAAAACAAGCCTGAAGGCTTTGTGTCTTAATGCAAGGAGCATTCGGAACAAGGTGGATGAATTAGCTGTGCAAATAGAGGTAAACAAAAATGATTTGATTGGGATTACCAAAACATGGCTCTAGGGTGGCCAAGGTTGGGAACTCAACATCCAGGGGTACTCAATATTCAGGAAAGATAGGCAAAAAGGAAAAGGAGGTGGGGTAGCATTGCTGGTTAAAGAGGGGATTAACACAATTGAAAGGAAGGATATTAGCTCTGATGATGTGGAATCTGTATGGGTTGAACTGAGAAATAACAAGGGGCAGAAAACGTTAGTGGGAGTGATATATAGACCTCCAAACAGTAATGTGGAGGTTGGGGATGGCATTAAAAGGGAAATTAGAGAAGCGTGCAAAAAGGGCACTGCAGTCATCATGGGTGACTTTAATCTACATATAGATTGGGCTAACCAAATTAGTAACAATACTATGGAGGAGGAATTCCTGGAGTGTTTCCGGGATGGTTTCCTGGACCAATATGTCGAGGAACCAACCAGAGATCAGGCCATCTTAGACTGGGTATTATGCAATGAGAAAGGATTAATTAGCAATCTTGTTGTGCGAGGCCCCTTGGGTCAGAGTGATCATAATATGATAGAATTATTCATTAGGATAGAGAGTGAAGTAGTTGACTCAGAGACTAGGGTCCTGAATTTAAATAAAGGAAACTACGATGGTATGAGGTGCAAGTTGGGTAGGATTGATTGGGGAATGTCACTCAAAGGAATGACGGTGGATAGGCAATGGCAAACATTCAAAGACCGCATGGACGAACTACAGAATTTGTTCATCCCAGTTTGGCATAAGAATAAAACAAAAAGGGTGATTCAACCGTGGCTAACAAGGGAAATTAGGGATAGCAGAAGATCCAAGGAGAGGGCATATAAATTGGCCAGAAAAAGCAGTAACCCTGTGGATTGGGAGCAGTTTAAGATTCAACAAAGGAGGACAAAGGGATTAATTAAGAAGGGGAAAATAGAATACGAGAGTAAGCTTGCAGGGAACATAAAAACTGACTGTAAAAGCTTTTATAGATATGTGAAGAGAAAAAGATTAGTGAAATCAAGCATAGGTCCCTTGCAGTCAGAATCAGGGGAACTTATAATGGGGAACAAAGAAATGGCAGACCAATTAAATACATATTTTGGTTCTGTCTTCACAAAGGAGGACACAAATAACCTCCCGGAGATGTTGGGGAACATAGGGTCTGATGAAAGGGAGGAACTGAAAGAAATCAGTATTTGTAGGGAAATGGTGTTAGGGAAATTGAAGGGATTGAAGGCTGATAAATCCCCAGGGCCTGATAATCTACATCCTAGGGTACTTAAGGAAGTGGCCCTAGAAATAGTAGATGCATTGCTGATCATCTTCCAACATTCGATGGAATCTGGAACAGTACCCATGGATTGGAGGGTAGCTAATGTTACCCCACTATTCAAAAAGGATGGTAGAGAGAAAACGGGGAATTACAGACCGGTAAGCCTGACATCGGTAGTGGGGAAAATGCTAGAGTCCATTATAAAAGATGTAATAGCTGAGCACTTGGAAAACAGTGACAGGATCGGACAAAGTCAGCATGGATTTACAAAAGGTAAATCATGCTTGACTAATCTACTGGAATTTTTTGAGGATGTAACTGGTAAAATAGATAAGGGAGAACCAGTGGATGTGGTGTATTTGGACTTCCAAAAGGCTTTTGATAAGGTCCCGCATAAGAGATTAGCGTGTAAAGTTAAGGCACATGGGATTGGGGGCAAGGTATTGACTTGGATAGAGAACTGGTTGGCAGACAGAAAGCAAAGAGTTGGAATAAACGGGTCTTTTTCCGAGTGGCAGGCAGTGACTAGTGGGGTACCGCAGGGATCGGTCCTTGGACCCCAACTATTCACAATATATATTAATGATCTAGACAAGGGAACTAGATGTAATGGCCCAGAAATTAAAGACGGAGCCTTCCTGCGGGGGTAAGGCTTCCCCGCGATATCTCACTGCGCGCCTGCCTTTTCCTTCCGAGCTCACACGAACTTTAGTTTCAAGGCTGCAACTGTGCAGTGTGTGCGTATCCCACAGACGCAGTTAATTCGTGCGAGCTGTGGGATCACGTGATTCAGTTAGAGCCAATGGCAGCACACCATCTTTCATTCATAGTTTTGACAGCAAGGGCTGTCAAAGCTATGAATCTATACCCCCCCAAAAGAACAGCTAAACCTCAATTAAATTTTTTTTTAAAACCATCACATTAATAAAATAAGTATAGTTAAATAAATTAACCACTTTAAACAAAAAATTAAATTTTTGAAAAAATTTAAAATCTTTTTAAAAGTTATAAAAATAAACTTACCTTTCTTTAAAGTCTCTAAAAAAGATAAACCTGCTGAAAAAAATTTAAAATAATACTTAATTAACTACTTACCTTGTTAAAAGAGGGTCTTACGCCTCCTTTCTTTATGTGCAAAATCTTCCATGCTTACCTGCGCATTCAAAGCACTAAGTGCACTGCGTGTGCGCAGCCTGTAGCGCGCACGCGGTTCACTTAGGAACCGCCCCCTTTTGAGTTCACCAAGTGTCGGTTTTCAGCGCATGCGCAGTGCATGCAGAAAACCGGCAATTGGAGACAGAATACGCGAGAGTACACAGTGCGTACTCTCGCGTATTAAGACTAAATTTTGGGCCAATATCTCCAAGTTTGCAGACGACACAAAACTGGTTGGGCGTGTGTGCTGCGAGGAGGATGCCGAGAAACTCCAGGATGATTTGGACAGGTTGGGTGATTGGGCAGAAGCGTGGCAGATGCAATATAACGTGGATAAATGCGAGGTTATCCACTTTGGTGTCAAAAACAGAAAGGCAGATTATTATCTGAATGGCAATAGATTGGGAGAAGGGGAAGTGCAATGAGACTTGGGTGTCCTAGTGCACCAGTCGCTGAAGGTAAGCATGCAGGTGCAGCAGGCGGTTAAGAAGGGAAATGGTATGTTGGCCTTCATAGCGAGAGGGTTTGAATACAGGAACAAGGATGTCTTGCTGCAGTTGTACCGGGCCTTGGTGAGACCACACCTTGAGTACTGTGTGCAGTTTTGGTCACCTTATCTGAGGAAGGATGTTCTTGCCATGGAAGGAGATCAGCGAAGATTCACAAGGCTGATACCTGGGATGGCAGGAATGACGTATGAAGAGAGATTGGGTCGATTGGGCTTATACTCGCTGGAGTTTAGAAGAATGAGAGGGGATCTCATTGAAACTTATAAAATTCTGACAGGACAGGACAAACTAGATGCAGGAAGGATGTTCCCGATGGTCGGGGATTCCAGAACCAGGGGTCACAGTCTAAGGATAAGGGATAAGCCATTTAGGACAGAAATGAGGAGGAATTTCTTCACCCAGAGGGTGGTGAACCTGTGGAATTCTCTGCCACAGAAGGCAGTAGAGGCCAATTCATTAAATAGATTCAAGAAGGAGTTGGATATATTTCTTAAGGCTAAAGGGATCAAGGTATATGGGGAGAAAGCAGGGACAGGGTACTGAATTTGGATGATCAGCCATGATCGCATTGAATGGCGGAGCAGGCTAGAGGGGCCGAATGGCCTACTCCTGCTCCTATCTTCTATGATTCTATGATGTGGTGTATTGGATTTTCAGAAGGCCTTTGATAAAGTCCCACATAAGAGGTTAGTGTGCAAAATTAAAGCACGTGGGATTGAGGGTAATATACTGGCATGGATTGAAAATTGGTTAACAGACGGAAACAGAGAGTAGGAATAAATGGGTCTTTTTCGGGGTGGCAGGCGGTGACTAGTGGGGTACCGCAGGGATCAGTGCTTGGGCCCCAGCTATTCACAATATATATCAATGATTTGGATGAGGGAACCAAATGTAATATTTCCAAGTTTGCTGACGGCTCGAAACTAGGTGGGATTGTGAGTTGTGAGGAGGATGCAAAGAGACTTCAAGGCGATTTAGACAAGTTGAGTGAGTGGGCAAATAAATGGCAGATGCAGTATAACATGAATAAATGTGAAGTTATCTGCTTCGGTAGGGAAAACAGAAAGGTAGAGTATTATTTAAATGGTGTTAGATTGGAAAATGCTGATATACAAAAGGACCTGGGTGTCCTTGTACACCAGTCACTGAAAGCAAACATGCAGGTGCAGCAAGCAGTTAGGAAGGCAAATGGTATGCTGGCCTTCATTGCAAGAGGATTTGAGTACAGGAGCAAGGATGTCTTACTACAGTTATACAGGCCTTGGTGAGACCACACCTGGAGTACTGTGTGCAGTTTTGGTCTCCTTACCTAAGAAAGGATATACTTGCCATAGAGGGAGTGCAGCGAAGGTTCACCAGACTGATTCTTGGGATGGCAGGACTGTCGTATGAGGAGAGATTGGGTCGACTAGGCCTGTATTCACTAGAGTTTAGAAGAATGAGAGGGGATCTCATTGAAACGTATAAAATTCTGACAGGGCTAGGCAGACTGGATGCAGGGAGGATGTTTCCCCTAGCTGGTGGGTCTAGAACGAGGGGTCACAGTCTCAGGATACAGGGTAGGACATTTAGGACGGAGATGAGGAGAAATTTCTTCACTCAGAGGGTGGTGAACCTGTGGAATTCTCTACCACAGAAGGCTGTGGAGGCCAAGTCACTGAATATATTTAAGAAGGAGATAGATAGATTTCTAGACAGAAAAGGCATCAAGAGGTATGGGGAGAGAGCGGGAATATGGTATTGAGATAGAGGATCAGCCATGATCATATTGAATGATGGAGCAGGCTCGAAGGGCCGAATGGCCTACTCCTGCTCCTATTTTTCTATGTTTCTATAAGCAGAGGAGGATACAAGGCTGTGGGGAGAGCACAGGGCAATGGGATAGGTTTTGGATTATGGCCTCCTTCT
Organism: Squalus acanthias; assembly: GCA_030390025.1. Taxonomy (NCBI): domain Eukaryota; kingdom Metazoa; phylum Chordata; class Chondrichthyes; order Squaliformes; family Squalidae; genus Squalus; species Squalus acanthias. The sequence goes on from CM059429.1 coordinate 16,956,436, forward strand.
GTGCTGCAAACGTTATGGATTTATTACTTCGACAGTAAGAACTGAAATCAGCCATGTAGCTGCATGCTATGCAGAGTTGGCTTTTCCACCATTCATTTGCCTCACTTCCTTCAATACGCAAGGTTGCTACATTCAACAGTGTTACCTTTATTTATTGATTTTACACCCTCTACATAATACATCTCCCTATCTTGCTGATATGATATTTTATTAATTTATGATGACATCTTTGCTTAAGACAAAGCTGAATGGTGTTGTTTAACACTTGCAATATCCCTTTTACTGACCTTGTTTAGTTAGTAGGAAGGGAGGATTGCCTCAGTGTAACAAAATCAAAAAATCCGTTTAATAAAGAACACATTTCTGATTTCATAGTGCACAAAGGAAATCTTCCCACATGCCAGGTAACAAAATGTTAAAATTCTGTTTTCTCTTTACTTCATCAAAATAATTTTTACTATAGATGTATCTGTGAGATTTCATATCATGAAAAGCTCTTCAAATATTTTTTTCATGGGTTTCACAGCTGGCACGCATTGAAGTGACTTTAAGATCTAACCACTGCTGTGAATGGCACAGGCTGGCCAGTTTTTTTTAATTCGTTTTTATGGGATGTGGGCGTCGCTGGCAAGGCCGGCATTTATTGCCCATCCCTAATTGCCCTCGAGAATGTAGTGGTGAGCCAACCTTCTTGAACCGCTGCAGTCCGTGTGGTGAAGGAACTCCCACAGTGCTGTTAGGGAGGGAGTTCCAGGATTTTGACCCAGGATGATGTGTGACTTGGAGGGGAACTTGGAGGTGGTGGTGTTCCCATGCGTCTGAATACATGATTCCCTGGCTTGGAGCAACATAAGTGTGGTCTCTGAATTTACTCGCTATTTCTAGCGAGTTTGTGGCATTACTGCAGTGCAATAGCTTTTCCACAGGCCCCGGGATCTGTTTCACCTCCCCATAATTTCTAGTTTATGTTGGAGGGGCCGGGGTCGGGGGGTGGGGAGGGTGGTATTTCTTCCAGCCGGCCCTTTATCAGTGCAAGTTTGTAAATGAGATTCAAATCAAGGGATGGCATTAGAGGCCTGAAATCTAGAGATTTGCATCCCCATTATATTCAGTGCTACTGAGGTCCAGGTCACTGAGGCAAACTTGCTTGCCTGGATCAGCTGATGCTGGCGGACAGATTGCATGTTCTACCGCCAGCAGCCTGGAGAAGTTACTGTTGGCTGTAGAACCATAGAATGATACAGAACAAAAGGAGGCCATTTGACCCATCCTGCCTGTGCCAGCTCTTTGAAAGAGCGATCCAATTCGTCCCACTCCCCTACTCTTTCACCAATAGCCCTGAACATCTTTCCTTTTCAAGTATTGATCCAGTTCCCTTTTGAAAGTTACTATTGAATCTGCTTCCACCGCCCTTTTTAGGCAGTGCATTCAACTCGCTGCGTAAAATAAAGTCTCCTCATCTCTCCCCTGGATCTTTTGCCAATTACCTTCAATCTGTGTCCTCTGGTTATCGACTCTACTGCCAGTGGAAACAGTTTCTCGCTATACTCTATCAAAATGCCTCAAAATTTTGAACACCTCTATTAAATCTCTCCTTAACCTTCTACGTTCTAAAGAGAACAATCTCAGCTCCTCTAACCTCTCCACTGAACTTAAGTCCCTCATCCCTGGTTCAAAAGGGAAATGGATAAATACTTGAAGGAGAAAAATTGCAGGGATTAAGGAGAAAGAGCGAGAGGAGTGGGACTAACTGGATTGCTCTTCGAAAGAGCCGGCGCAGACTCGATGGGCCGAATGGCCTCCGTCGGTGCTGTACTATTCAACGATTCTATGATTAGCCTTTCTGTCTTTGTTGCATATTAAAAAACAACGTGAAAACAGATCTGTATTCTTACAGGCAGAAGTTCTGGCCCTCTGGCAAGGCACCCCAAATTCTGTCGAAGTGAAAAATCCAGTGCCTCGCAAGCGGTGGGGAGAAAATTGGGAAAGAAATAGAAGCAAAGTGCAGTTGAGGCAATGTGATGGAGGTGGTGCAGTGTTTAGTGATGTTACCTACATGTATTGGCGAAAGTCATCTGGGAAACACGGGGGAAACATGTGGCTTTATCTTTATATTGGTTATAAAATGCTTGTGGTGCCCATAATCACAGGGACTGTTTGCTTTAGCTCGCCGGATTTATTGCATTGATTCGGTGCCACTGAGACACTTTCCATAAATAAAGGAGAAACAGCATCTTCTGAGATGCTCCTGTAAGGAATGAAATTAGTTCCACAAAAAAATAAAACCCCACCTTGTGACACAGCTAGCCTTGTAGACGGAACATCTCTCAGGTAAGTTCAGCGGAATAAGCAACTTCCTGGGCTGGAGGAGACTTAAGTTTCAGCTTGTGAATCGTGATCCTAAAGCAGACATTAATATTACAATAATCAAAGCTAGTCAAACAATCAGAAATAGCATTAACTCTAATTCGCAAAAATAAGCAGCTAAAAATAATTTAAATAAAAATGAATAATTCTGCTCATTCTGCAACCTTTACCCCCTTCACTTTCTGTTCCTTCCAATTCACACTCAGTCCTAATTTTATGATTTTAACTTCAATTTTTATCTTAATTTAATCTAACTGTTTTCTAATGCAAATAAAACTTAGTACTTGCCTTCTTCTTCATCTTCTGCCTTCTCATTCACAGGCACCCATTCTGGAGGTGGGAACAAGCTCTAAAGAATCTGGGCTTTCATTGGTTGTAAAATTACTTTCTAAAAAATTACTTTCCAGCCGATCAAAAGCCCGGAATCTTACGACTGACATGTCCACAGCTCTTCTAAATTCATCAGTGGTGCTGTAAGGTTTAACGGTTGTGTTGTAACATTTCCTGTTACCGTTTGGGGGTGGGGGGGGGGGCATTGCTGTGTGCAAATTGGCTGCTGAATTTGCCTACATAAAAACATGACTACATTTCAAAACTCATTGGCTGTGAAGTGCTTTGGGATGTTCGGAGGATGAGAAAGATTTAAGTCTTTTTTGACTAAACATATGTCATAAAAAGATACGTCAACAGATTCGCAGAAATTGTATCCAAGCATAGACTTTGTGGATAAACTAATTGCATATGTATCAAGTTTCAGCAGTAATCTGGTTTGTTCCCCTCAATTGCTCAGTCTAATTGAATCTGCACGTTCTTTATAAAAACCATACATGCAGACTCTGTAAGAAACGGCCAGCATTTCACACACCATTATCTTGGGTTACCCTTATTATTTTGAACATCTGGGCGTGATCTTGCCAGCCCTGGGGAGGTGGGTATGGAGGTGGGACTGCCGGGAAAATGGCAGAATCTGGGGGCGGGTGCCCCCAACCCACCTCCATGCCATCTTGCCAGGAGGCGGGTAGCCGTCCCGCGCCGGGTCCCTTAACAGGCAGATAAGAGGATTATCCCCATTTTGCCCACACAAGTGCGGGATTTCTGAAGGCTCTGAAACTCGCCAGGGTCACCGAGGCGAGTAGTGGGTCTGCGGGGACCAAAAGTGCGCTGTGAAGGTAAGTGATGGGTGCAAGTGTGGAGCGGTAAGTATCTGAGGTGAGTGGAAAGTGTTAGAAAAAGTTTACTTACCTTTGTTTCTTCCTGCAGGCTTCAGTCGGTGGGGATGTGGAGAGTCTCGCACCTCCGCAGCAGAGATGACAGATGGCCGTTGCATTCTCCAATGCAACAACCATCTAATTTCTGCAAAAGAAAGAGGTTTGATGAGGTCTTGAATTCAAGAACTCATCAAACTACAGAGAATGTCAGTGTTTGACAGCTTTACAGAGCTGTCAAACGATGACAATTCATCTGTCAAAAATTTTTGACAGATGAAACGTCATACGTTGACGTTCTCTGTAACCGGCTTTCCCTTAATTGGCCTGCTAAGCCCTCTGGGCGGGCTTAACAAGGTCAATCAAGGGAAAATAGCGTGGGTTGGCCAGAAGTTGATGGAGGTGGGACTGAAACCCTACAAGTGGGAGTCCCGCCTCCAAAAGCTCCCCATTGGCAAAATCCAGCCCGCAGACTCTGTAAGAAACGGCCAGCATTTCACACACCATTATCTTGGGTTACCCTTATTATTTTGAAAATATAGAGTTGACATGATCTTTCCTACATACAACCAAGCTCCACATGTGAGACGGATGTCAAAAAGAAATCTGTCAGTGAGAAATTTAAAAAGCACCGAACGTTCTTGATTATTATATGCACCAAGGAGTGGGATATTGGCGCTGGAGAAATAGAACCTTTTCAGTGCCCACACTGCTCCTACCATCCCATAACTGTTGCTTATATCTGGCTAATATTTATCCCTCAACCAACATAACAAAAACAGATTATCTGGTTATTATCACATTGCTGTTTGTGGGAGCTTGCTGTGCGTAATTTGGCTGCCACGTTTCCTACATTACAACAGTGACTCCACTTCAAAAGTACTTTATTGGCTGTAAAGGGCTTTGAGACGTCCGGTGGTCGTGAAAGGCGCTATATAAATGCAAGTCTTTCTTTCTTTCTTCTACCAGTACCCAGCACTCAATAAATCATCAACTGCAGCTCCTATGGAATTGTTGATGTTTTTTGAGACCTCCTTGAAGCAGGACAGTTTTGCATTCGTACCTTAACAGTTTAAACTTGAACGTGATTTGCGGAAAACCCATTTCCCCAGCGTAGGCACGAATCCTCCACACTTACGCGTTTCGTTTCCTCTGAGTGCTCGTTTGAACACCTTGGTTAACCACTGAATGTGTTCCTTGTGATCATCCCTTACACTGATCGTAGGAACAGGAGCAGGCTATTCAGCCCTTCGAGCCTGTTCTGCCATTCAATTAGATCATGGCTGATCTGTATCTGAACTCCATTTACCCGCCTTGGTTCCCTAACCCTTAATGCCCTTGCCTAACAAAAATCTAGCAAGCTCAGTTTTGAAATTTTCAATTGACTATCACTATTCATTTGATGGAGGCCAGCGCAAGTTTTAGCGTGAAGACGAATCAGTCGCATTGGTGGCCATTGAAAAAAAAATACACAATGAAAATAAGTCAGGTAAAACGAATAGCCGTAGCCTCGAGTCATTGGGCCAGATATTGCTGGAGTGGGGCATCTCGCGGTGTGACCCATTAGTTAGACTTCTTCATGCACGTTTAGGTTTTTAAATATTTTCCCCACAAAGTTGCTGGAAGTGCGAGCTAATAATGGTGCGGCAAGGGCAATGGGGCATCTGGGACCTTGGTGAACAACGGGACCGGCAGTGTATCTCCTTAACCAATGAGATTAAAGGATTGAGAAATAAATAGAGGAAGAACTGAGAAGGAGGGTGGATTCAATGTCAAATCAGGTACAGGAAGAGTAATAAAGAGAGGGAAAGAGACTGGATTAAGAGAGAGCGCGAGAGAGAGAAAGAAAGAGACAGAAAGGAAGAGTAAGAAAAAAAAAACAATTTAAAATTTGACATTTAAAAAATCTCGTAAAACTATTCACAACCTGACGGAATGAGACTCCACACTTAGCTGGCACGGACTCGATGGGCCGAATGACCTCCTTCTGTGCCGTTATGACTTATAATAGTTCAGTTTCTGGGCCAGAGAGGTTGATTGGCAGTCATTAACAATTATCACATCGTTAAAAGGGTATTTATGCTGTTAATTACTAAACTTAATTTTCTGTGGCGAGTTTAATGGATAATTAATGTGCAAACGCAGCAACTTCATGAAAATCGTGGTGCGGTTAAGTGCGAGATGCCGTCTTTGTGAAGCTAACAGCGGAGCGGCGCAAACTGGGCGGCAACTTGTGGCGATTCGCAATTCACGGGGTCTCTCTTCCTCACTACGAGTTGCTGTCCATTGATAACAACATGCACCATTCAGATGCCATTATTTTTGCAACAAAATCTGGCCCAATGTTTTCAACCCTTTGTAAGAGCGAGCGTCTGTTTCTTGCCATCATTCCGGTAACAATAACAATGGTTATCTTTTTCACCAGTGTAATCTGACATGTTTTATTAAAGTAATTTTGCCCCACCTGTTGAATTTAGTCTGCTCCCTGGATATAATAGTCTATCCAGTCCTGCCCTGGGCTCTCACCATTGCATTATCTGTTCCATGAATGCAGAATATATCACACAGTGAGAAACTATATTAATCTTCCACAATTGAAACAGACATTATAAAGCTTTTAGAGCAGTGTAATGGGAAGTGAGGTATGATCTAGGGTGTGAATGGGAATTAAAACCAAATTTTACACTCTCAGTAGTGTATTCAATTTAAAGATTTTCTGTGGTTGAATTGGTTTAGGTTTTATTTATTTTTCCAATTCAGATTTAATGAAGGCTTTACAAGTGAGGAGTGTTTTTTGACATTCCACACGAATGTTAAATAAGCAGTCAGCTCATCACTCTCTATATTCTCTCCTGAATGTAGATTAAAATGAGAAGTCGCACAACACCAGGTTATAGTCCAACAGATTTATTTAATTTTACAAGCTTTCGGAGCGGTTCGCTCCTTCCTCAGGTAGGGTAGCAGTGAGAGAATCTCCCAGAATTCACAATATAAACACAGAGAAAATCTATTTTAGGTCTTGAAATGAAAAGATAGTTTCAAACTGCAAATACCACTTGTTTAGCCACTGAGATAATGTTAACTTACTGCTCTTTATAAACACAAAACAATTAAAGTGTCTTTTTAAAGTTTTCATTTGGTGCTCTACATGTAAAAAGCAATACAGTCGGTTGTACGTGTGGTGTACCGGGCCATAGGGGGTTAAATTATGAGGGCAGGTTGCATAAACTTGGCTTGTATTCCCTTGAGCGTAGAAGATTGAGGGGTGATCCGATCGACGTGTTTAAAGTGTTAAAAGGATGCGATAGGGTAGATACAGAGAAACTATTTCCTCTGGTGGAGGAATCAAAAATGAGGGGACAAAATCTTAACAACAACTTGTATTTATATAGCGCCTTTAACGTAGTAAAATGTCCCAAGGCGCTTCACAGGAGTATTGTAAGACAAAAAATTTGACACTGAGCCACATAAGGATTAATTAGGGCAGGTGACCAAAAGCTTGGTCAAAGAGGTAGGTTTTAAGGAGCGTCTTAAAGGAGGAAAGAGAGGTAGAGAGACGGAGAGGTTTAGGCAGGGAATTCCAGAGCTTAGGGCCTAGGCAACAGAAGGCAGGGCCACCAAAGATTGAGCGATTATAATCAGGGAGGCTCAAGAGGGCAGAATTAGAGGAGCGCAGATATCTCAGGGGGTTGTGGGGCTGGAGGAGATTACAGAGATAGGAAGGGGCGAGGCCATGGAGGGATTTGAAAACAAGGATGAGAATTTTGAAATCGAGGCGCTGCTTAACCGGGAGCCAACGTAGGTCAGCGAGCACAGGGGTGATGGGCGAACGGGACTTGGTGCGAGTTAGGACACGGGCAGAAGATTTTTGGATAACCTCAAGTTACGTAGGGTGGAATGTCGGAGGCCAGCCAGGAGTGCGTTGGAATAGTCAAGTCTAGAGGTAACAAAGGCATGGATGAGCGGTATCACCTGAACCACATAAGGAAATTTTAGGACAGGTGACCAAAAAGTTGGTCAAAAAGCTAGGTTTTAAAGAGCGTCTTAAAGGAGGAGAGATAGCTACAGAGTTGTAGAGGTTTAGAGAAGGAATTTGAGAGTTTAGGGCCTGGGCAGCTGAAGGTGTGGCCTCCAATGATGGAGCAATTAAAATCAGGGATGCACAAGAGGCCAGAATTGGAGGTGTGCAGAGATCTCGGAGGGTTGTAGGGTTGGAGGAGGTTACAGAGATAGGGAAGGATTTGAAAACAAGGTCAGCGAGCACAGGGGTAGTGGCTGAACGGGACTTGGTGCGAGTTAGGATGCAGGCAGCAGATTTTTGGATGAGCTCAAGTTTATGGAGGTTGGAAAATAGCAGACCGGCCAGGAGTGCGTTGGAATAGTCAAGTCTAGAGGTAACAATGGCATGGATGAGGGTTTCAGCAGCAGATGAGCTGAGGCAGGGTCGGAGATGGGCAATGTTACGGAGATGGAAGTAGGCGGTTTGGGTGACGGAGCGGATATGTAGTCAGAAGCTTAACTCAGGGTTAAATAGGACACCAAGGTTACGAACGGTCTGGTTCAGCCTCAGACAGTGGCCAGGGAGAGGGAATGGAGTCGGTGGCTAGGGAACGGAGTTTGTGGCGGGGACCGAAAACAATGGCTTCGGTCTTGCCAATATTTAGTTGGAGGAAATTTTTGCTCATCGGACAAGCAGCATGACAAATCAGAGACAGTGGCGGGGTTGAGAGAGGTGGTGGTGGGGTAGAGCTGGGTGGTGGTGGGGTAGAGCTAGATGTTGTCAGCGTACATGTGGAAACTGACGCTGTGTTTTTGGATGATGTCGCCAAGGGGCAGCAAGCAGATGAGAAATAGGAGGGGGCCAAGGATGGATCCTTGGGGGACACCAGAGGTAACGATGAGGGAGTGGGAAGAGAAGCCGTTGCAGGTGATTCTATGGCTACGACTGGACAGATAAGAATGGAACCAGGCGAGGGCAGTCCCACCCAGCTGGACGACGGTGGAGAGGCGTTAGAGAAGGATGGTGTGGTCAACCGTGTCAAAGGCTGCAGACAGGTCGAGAAGGATGAGGAGGGATAGTTTACCACATTAAAATTAGAGCTGGGCCATTTAGGAGGGAAATCAGGAAGCATTTTTCCCACACAAAGGATAGTAGAAGTCTGGAATTATTTCACCCAGAAAGGCTGCGGATGCTGGGGGTCAATTGGAGCTTTCAAGACTGAGATCGATAGATTTTTGTTAAGTAAGGGTGTCAAGGGGATATGGAGCTAAGGCGGGTAAATGGAGTTGAGATACAGATCAGCCATGAGCTAATTGAATGGCGGAGCAAGCTCGAGGGGCTGAATGGCCAACTCACGTTCCCATGCCCTTATAAAAGAGGAGTCAAACTCAGTCCTTTCTTTCAAAATAGAGATGTAAATCGGTGCCGTGTTTTCAATCACTACAAGTGTCACTGCCAGTGTGGTGAGAAACTGTCCCACTCCTCATCCATGTCATTCCTCAACTGGATGAGCACAAAAGTTCACTCAAACAAACCGTTACCAGCACGATAACTGACAATTTGTTCTATCAAACACTGTAAAGTTGAATTTCCACTCCTATCCCTGTACAGTTCATACTAGATAATGAAAAACTCATTTCAGATGCTGTACAGATTGTATATATTTCCCACGACAGATTGCATTTATATCACACTTTTAATGCAGATAAACATTTTGAGGTGCTTCACAAATAAGTCAGAGATTCTACCCAGTGCAACACTCCAGCAATGAAGTTCTAAAACAGCTCACTCAGAGATACATTGGGTTATATTTCCTCAGCTCTAAGGCAGTGCCACTACATAGCCATAAATGAGTCGTAGAGTGCCAGATGGATGCAAATAATAAGCATTTCCGCCCACCAATTTAAATTAGTTTGCTTTAGATAGCATGCATCAAAAAGTGCTACTTCTTACGAACAAGTCCTCCCCGTATACATATAAAGTACTTCAACAAAAGCAACTTGTGCCTTTAATGTAGTAAAACATCCCAAGGCACTTCACAGGAATGATTATCAAAAGAATGTAACACTGAGCCACATAAGGAGACATTAGGACAAGAAAGAGGCAGGATTTAAGGAGTGTCTTGAAAGAGGAAAAAGAGGTAGAGAGGCAGCGAGGTTCAGGGAGGGAATTCCAGAGCTTAGGGCCTCGGCAGCAGAAGGCACGGATGCCAATGGTGGCGCGAAGAAAATCAGGGATGTGCAAAATGCCAGAACGGGAGGAGCGCAGAGATCTCAGAGGGTTGCAGGGCTGGTGGGAGATAGGAAGGGGCGAGGCTATGGAGGGATTTGAAAGCGAGTTCAGGCGGTACTTTCCAGATAAGGGAATACACTTTTGCACGGGTCTGTTGAATGTGTAAGACTCCTGCTTTGTTGTTCAGTGCCACATATCATTGAGGTCTTGACCAATGTCACTCTGAGAACACACAATTCACTCTTTAACTAGATTATGTACCTTTGCAGAAAGGTTAATTATGCAAATAGGAAGGTGGAAAAAACATTACCAAAACTATAAAAGGTGCTTTTTAAAGTGGGTGAGAAATGGAAGTGAAGAGCCAAGATAGAAAATGGTAAAAGAGAAGAGGAAGTCAATCAGGAAGTAGTGAGGAAGTGACGCAAGCTTAAGTTTATAAAGCCTGAAGATTGTAGTTGGAAGGAAATGCCAAGCTAGAACACTAGCAAAAGCTGACCAACAGCTTCAAAATGTTGACACAGCTCCTAAAAAAACAGACCACTTGATAACAGCCCTGACATATCCAAGTACTTTTTAAATGCGATGAGGGTTTCTGCCTCTACCACCCTTTCAGGCAGTGAGTTCCAGACCCCCACCACCCTCTGGGTGAAAAAAGTTCTCCTCAACTCCCCTCTAACCCTTCCACCAATTACTTTAAATCTATGCCACCTGGTTATTGACCTCTGCTAGGGGAAATAGGTCCTTCCTATCCACTCTATCTAGGCCCCTCATAATTTTATACACCTCAATCAAGTCTCCCCTCAGCCTCCTTTGTTCCATAGAAAACAACCCCAGCCTATCCAATCTTTCCTCATAGCTAAAATCTCCAGTCTTGGCAACATCCTCGTAAATCTCCTCTGCATCCTCTCTGGTGCAATCACATCTTTCCTGTAATGTGGTGACCAGAACTGTACGCAGTACTCTAGCTGTGACCTAACTAGTGTTTTATACAGTTCAAGCATAACCTCCCTGCTCTTATATTCTATGCCTTGACTAATAAAGGAAAGTATCCCGTATGCCTTCTTAACCACCTTTTCTACCTGTCCTGCTACCTTCAGGGGTCTGTGGACATGCACTCCAAGGTCCATCTGTTGCTCTACACTTCTCAGTATCCTACCATTTATTGTGTATTCCCTTGCCTTGTTAGCCCTCCCCAAATGCATTACCTCACACTTCTCCAGATTGAATTCTATTTGCCACTTTTCTGCCCACCTGACCAGTCCATTGATATCTTCCTGCAGTCTGCAGCTTTCTTCTTCATTATCAACCACATGGCCAATTTTTGTATCATCTGCAAACTTCTTAATCATACCCCTTACATTCAAGTCTAAATCATTTATATTTACCACAAAAAGCAAGGGACCTAGTACTGAGTCCTGCAGAACCCCACTAGAAACAGCCTTCCAGTCACTAAAACATCCGTCGACCATTACCCTTTGCTTCCTGCCACTGAGCCAATTTTGGATCCAACTTGTCACTTTCCCTTGGATCCCATGGGATTTTACTTTTCTGACCAGTCTACCATGTGGGACCTTATCGAAAGCCATGTAGACTACATCAAAAGTGCTACCCTCATCAACCCTCTTTGTTATCTCCTCAAAAAATCCAATTAAGTAAGTCAGACATGACCTTCCCTTAACAAATCCATGCTGACTCTCCTTGATTAATCCGTGCCTTTCTAAATGATGATTAATACTGTCACTCAGAATTTTTTCCAATAATTTGCCCACCAGAAGGCCAGAAGCGCCCCCTCTCTTGTTGGGTTTGCTACGTATTGGCTCAAAAAATTCTCCTGAATTCATTTTAAGATTCTGCGCCCTCTATACCTTTACACTGATTCTATCCCAGTTAATATTAGGGTAGTTGAAATCCCCTACTATTACTGCCCTATTGTTTTTGTACTTCTCAGCAATTTGCCGACATATTTCCTCTTCTATTTTACTCTGACTCTTTGGGGGCCTATAGTACACTCCCAGCAGTGTGATTGCCCCTTTTTGTTCTTCAGTTCAACCCATATGGTCTCATTTGATGATCCTTCTACCATGTCATCCCTCCTCACAGCTGTAATTGTTTCTTTAACCAATATTGAGACTCCCCCTCCTTTTTTATCCCCCCTCTATCTTGTCTAAAAACCTTGTAACCAGGAATGTTGAGCTATGATTCCTGCCCTTCTTTCAGCCATGTTTCAGGAATAGCGATAATATCATACTTCCATGTGTCTATCTGTGCCCTCAGCTCATCTGCCTTGTTTACTAGATTCCTTGCATTGAAGTATATAGCATTAAGCACTGCCAAATCCCTTTGTTTTCTATTTTCTAGCCTTTGTTTCCTCTGTCTTCCAAACTCACTTACTAATTTACTGCCTTCCACTTCCAGCTTTGCTTCTCTCCCTTCTGAATCTACGCTCGGGTTCCCATCCCCCTGCCAAGCTAGTTTAAACCTTCCCCAACAGCACTAGCAAACCCTTGTACTGGAGTGGGGCTTGAATCCACAACCTTCTGATGCAAAGGTATTGGCCAAGCTTGGGATTTAGAAACCCCAGGAGGAAGGGAAAACTGATGGAGGGGAGCAGCCTCACAGTTTTAGCATCCTGTGAAAGAATGAGTTAGAGTAGGAGCCAGTGAGCACAATCTTGATTTTAACACACTGAGGATGCTGGAAGGAGGAATATGCAATGATCTGAATGTTTACTGAAATATGTGAAACTCAGCAGGAAGAATGTGTAACTGAATATGTGTTCTCAATTCTACAGTGTACTTAGGGTCGCCAAACCTCCAGGATTGTCCTCGAGTCGCCAGGTATTGAAGGTTAATCTCCAGGACACTGATACGAGCATCCCAGGAGAAAATTCAAATTGGGCTTATTATTTTCATTTTCTTTGAACACTTTTGTTTATTATTAGTTATAATAAATATTGGAGATTGGGGAAAAGAGGCTGTTTGACTGGGGGTTGTGTGGTTGGACACGGGAGGCCATGTGATAAGACTTCCAGGAATACGTCCAAGCAGAATTAGCAACTCTGTGTATTTGGATACCTTTTAGATGAATTGATTTTAAAGCATTTCCGAGGCTGATGACAGGATGCCATCAGGAAATTAGTTGATTAGATATTTTTGCCAACTTTCATCTAAAAAGGAATAGTTATTATGCTATGGGCAAGCAGCAAATCCCATAGAGAATGGTTGGACCGGTGCCTAGAATTGGAGAAGCAGCTCAGGTTCATACATCATTTAGCTTTATATTATTTGCAGTAGTGAAAGTACATCCTAAAGACGATCTATAAGGTAATTTATCCTTTACTGTGGAGATAAATATTGTAAAGAAGTGTTATTAATTTAAAACTGCAGTCCAGGGGAAGGGATAGCACAGTGCTTTAGCACACTATCCTTTCGCCTGTAAAAGCCTGGACTGAGTCTAGTGCGGACTAATGAAATCAAAATCTCTCTTGTTGCTCACTGTAAGGGTACTACGTGAAATGAGTTTGGGGCAGTTTTGTTACTGTTCCTAGTGGGAACCAATGCACAATGTAGAGCTGCTTATAGTTTTCAGAGAGGTTACGAGGATGGCTGGGGTGGTTTGAAGTTAAGGTTAAGCTGCATCGTTGGGAGCAGAATAAAAGGACAGTGGTTTCTGCACCAGGTCTGTGCCATCCCTGACCTGGGCGTGCTTGCTGCTAACCGAGAGTAACAAAAGGGGGCTAGTTTTTTAACTTCAGCACCGACATCGCTCACCGAGTGCGCGTGGGCAGGATGATGTCATGGTGATTGCTTGTGTTCATCAATATTTTCCCTCGGGGTTTCCTGATCGCCCGCTGTAACTTCGGCTGGTGATTGGCGCAGACTCCAGAGAAATGGCGCAAATGGTTGTTTACATCGTTTCTCCGTCAATCTTCCGCCAAGGTTACGGAAGGAGATCGGAAAACCCCCCGCGGAAATCCCACCCCATAAACTTTCCATAAATTGTTGGGTAATAAAATAGGATAGTTACTAATTACTTTTCTGGCTCATTAAACTGTGAAGACAAATGTAGGACCCTTACAGTCAGAAACAGGAGAATTTATAATGGGGAACAAGGAAATGGCCGAGCAATTAAACAAATACTTTGGTTCTGTCTTCATGGAAGAGGACACAAATAACTTCCCAGAAATGCTAGGGAACCAAGGGTCTAGTGAGAAGGAGGAATTAAAGGAAATTAGTATTAGTAAAAAAATAGTGCTGGAGAAATTAATAGGACTGAAAGCTGATAAACCCCCACGGCCTGATAATCTGTATCCCAGAGTACTAAAAGAGGTAGCCATGGAAATAGTGGATGCATTGGTTGTCATCTTCCAAAATTCTATAGATTATGGAACAGTTCCTGCAGATTGGAGGGTGGCAAATGTAACCCCACTATTTAAAAAAGGAGGGAGAGAGAAAACAGGGAACTACAGACCGGTTAGCCTAGTAGTAACATCAGTAGTAGGGAAAATGCTGGAGTCTATTATAAAGGGTTTGATAACAGGACACTTAGGAAATATCAATGGGATTAGACAAACTCAACATGGATTTATGAAAGGGAAATCGTGTTTGACAAACCTACTGGAGTTTTTTGAGGATGTAACTGGTAGAATAGATAAGGGAGAACCAGTGGATGTGGTGTATTTAGATTTTCAGAAGGCCTTTGATAAAGTCCCACATAAGAGATTAGTGTGCAAAATTAAAGCACATGGGATTGGGGGTAATATACAGGCATGGATTGAAAATTGGTTAACAGACAGGAAACAGAGAGTAGAAATAAATGGTTTTTTTTTCGGGGTGGCAGGCGGTGACTAGTGGGGTACTGCAGGGATCAGTGCTTGGGCCCCAGCTATTCACAATATATATCAATGATTTGGATGAGGGAACCAAATGTAATATTTCCAAGTTTGCTGATGACACGAAACTAGGTGGGATTGTGAGTTGTGAGGAGGATGAAAAGAGACTTCAAGGCGATTTAGACAAGTTGAGTGAGTGAGCAAATACATGGCAGATGCAGTATAACGTGGATAAATGTGAAGTTATCCACTTCGGTAGGAAAAACAGAAAGGCAGAGTATTATTTAAATGGTGATAGATTGGGAAATGTTGATGTACAAAGGGACCTGGGTGTCCTTGTACACCAGTCACTGAAAGCAAACATGCAGGTGCAGCAAGCAGTTAGGAAGGCAAATGGTATGTTGGCCTTCATTGCAAGAGGATTTGAGTACAGGAGCAAGGACGTCTTACTACAGTTATACAGTTTCCCCTGGCTGGGGGGTCTAGAACGAGGGGTCACAGTCTCAGGATACGGGGTAGGACATTTAAGACTGAGATGAGGAGAAATTTCTTCACTCAGAGGGTGGTGAACCTGTGGAATTCTCTACCACAGAAGGCTGTGGAGGCCAAGTCACTGAATATATTTAAGAAGGAGATAGATAGATTTCTAGACACAAAAGACATCAAGTGGTATGGGGAGAGAGCGGGAATATGGTATTGAGATAGAGGATCAGTCATGTTCATATTGAATGGCGGAGCAGGCTCGAAGGGCCGAATGGCCTACTCCTGCTCCTATTTTTCTATGTTTCTAAATGATTGTCTAGCATTTTGATGGCATGACTTCAGGGCACTTCCTGGTGATGATGCTTTCCAGATACCAATGCAATGAACAAACCAATGGTATCTCCCTGGTGTGGTATTACAAGCTGTTTTCTTCCACAAACCACCAGCACATGCTTCTAAGTAATGGCAGAAGATAGCATTGATGAATAAAATTGCTAATTTTTTTGATGTGTATATAGATTAGAATTCTCTTTTAATACAATTCTGATTCTGTAATTGCAAATAACAGTTTGTAGGAGAGATAGTACAATATTGAGTTCTTAGCAATTAAAATATAAAGAGAGCTGATTTCACTCTCTTCTCCCACCTGGGCATTAGTCGGGCAGAGTTCACCCAGAGTGCACTGCACCGAATATGACCTGAACCTACCTGGGGTTCTAAGTTCAGTCATTATCTAGGCCTGATGCTCACTTGCTGCAGTCTAGTCCCTCACAGGACCTTGCCTCTGAAAATAGGGGCAGAAATAGGGCTGCCAACTCTGGTTGGAGGTGTCATCACATGACCGCCTGCCTCCAACTGCCCCGCCCCCACATTACTGCTATTGGTCGCCCAACATGTCCATATGTGCGGTGCACCACCAATTGGAAAGTGAGCAGCATCTTTATTATCCGATTGGATGATTCTTGACTCTCAGTCAAACAGCCTTTTTCCCATGTCCAGAATTTTTATAACTGATAAATGTGTTCAAATAAAATTAAATAGAAATATAGTTTTTTTTAATACCACTATGATTTTTCTCCTGGGTTTGCTCACAGCAGTGCCCTGGAGATTGGTTGCTAATTCTTGGCGACTCCAGGGCAACCCTTGTTTTCAAATCCCTCCATGGCCTCACCCCTCCCTATCTCTGTAATCTCCACCAGCCCTACAAATCTCCAAGATCTCTGCGTCCTCCAATTCTGGCCTCTTCTGCATCCCTGATTTCAAGCGCTCCACCATTGGTGGCCGTGCCTTCTGTTGCCGAGGCCCTAAGCGCTGGAATTCCCTCCCTAAACCTCTCCGCCTCTCTACCTCTCTTTCCTCCTTTAAGACGCTCCTTAAAACCTACCTCTTTGACCAAGCTTTTGGTCACCTGTCCTAATATCTCCTTATGTGACTCAGTGTCAAATTCTGTTTGATAATCGCTCCTGTGAAGCGCCTTGGGACGTTTTACTGCGTTAAAAGCACCATATAAATGCAAGTTGTTGTTGTTGTGGAGGGCTGGTAGTCCTCGGCAGAAATCCAACCACTGCTGCAGACCAGAGAGAACCTGTAGCCGTGGTATTGGCGGCTGACATGTTGGGGCCTTCTGGCTGATGTCCAAAAAGCCGCAGAACAATGTGATGCAACTATAACCATTTTTAAAGATTGGTTTATCATGTTGGAGATGTAACAGCAATGAAGAGAATCACAATTGCGTCCAATCTATTTTGCGACAGGTGAATTTTTCAGCAGACGATTATTTAATACTGTTCTTCATCAGCATAGTGCATGCAATGAAAACTTTTTTCCTGGAACTGAATGATTAAAATAGAGGGAATGCCATTTAATGTTTCACTGCTTATCAATAAACACGATAAGTAACTGTATGGAGCTTTACAGCCGTGTAGTTATTGGTACAACATCATGACAACAAAAGCAACAACAACTTGTATTTATATGGTGCCTTAACGTAGTAAAACCTCCCAAGGTGCTCCACAGGAGAGTTATCAAACGATATTTGATGCCAAGCCACATAAGGAGATGAACAAAAGCTTGGTCAAAGAGGTAGGTTTTAAGGAGCATCTTAAAGGAGGAAAGAGAGGTAGAGAGGCGGAGAGGTTTAGGGAGGGAATTCCAGCGCTTAGGGCCTAGGCAGCACAGGGCAACACCATCATGCTGGGATCTATAATTGGCTAACAAGAGCCAGCTTTAATTTCATGTAACCATATCCTTTTGGACTATCTATCCACTGCCAATTCCATAGACTTTCAGCAGAGGGACAACCTAAGTACCCGAAGGCCATGTGATGTCTAATTGCTTCCTTCTGACAAGAAAGTATCACTAACACAGGCTGCTATGTGCCAAGTACTACCAGGAGGCCAATCTCTGGATCTTCATGACTCTTCTGCCGCTTTAACTGCCTTGCTACCTTTTGCGATGTTGCTGTCACTGGACAATGGCAGGTCCTCATTTCGGATCTAACAGCATGTTCTCTATGAATGACGACAGCAGACTTAGTTCTCATCTCTCTCTGTGCAATCCCTCAGTGTTGTGCCTCCTATGTCTGTTCACGTGTGCACATACATGTAAGTACAATGGATTGATGTAGAGGTCTCTGCTCTCCTGAAGGTTGTATGTGTGTGGTGTTCTGCATGCCATCTCAACTCTTCTAGTGAATAGGTGTTTGCTGTGGTTCAATGGGTAGCACTCTCGTCTCTGAGTCAGAAGGTTGTGGGTTCAAGTCTCACTCCAGAGACTTGAGGTCAAAAATCTAGGCTGAGGGAGTGCTGCACTGTTGCAAATGTCATCTTGGCATTGGTTGGATGAGACATTATACTGAGGCCCTCTTAGGTGGACATAAAGGATCCCATGGCACTTCTTGGGTGAACTCTGCCCGACTAATGCCCAGGTGGGAGAAGAGCAGAGGAGTCCTTACCAATATTTATCCCTCAACCAACATCAAAAACAGATTATTGGCTGCTGTGTTTCCTACATTACAACAGTGACTACACCAAACAAAAGTACTTCATTGGCTGTAAAGTGCTTTGGGATGTCCTGAGGTCATGAAAGGCACTATATAAATGCAAGTTCTTTCAAGTCTTTCTTTGAACATGTGCAGGTTTATGACTGGCCCAATACAACAAACTTTGGGCTGGATTTTGTCTTGGGGTCGGGTTGGGGTCGTGTCATCAGCATTTCGTGTTCCCCCCCCGACTCCAGATTAATGTGGATGAATGATGCAATTTTCACTTAATTGGGCAATTGAGTTCCAGCATGTGGGAACCCATGAACTAATTAGTGGTTTCAGTCTGAAAGTCGCTTCTGATGATGTCATCATTCCTGCTGCATTGCAGGTGAGAGACTGTCTGACTGGTCTTAGAGACTGTCTGGCTGTTGCTGAGAGAGGACCTGCCTGGCTTTTGCTGTGAGTGGACCTGGATGCAAAATTGATAAGAGACAGAGAGACAGAGAGATAGAGAGAGAGAGAGAGAGAGATATAGAGCAGTCCTCTCACAGCAAAGGCCAGGCAGTCTCTGAACACATTCAATGCAGCAGCATCAGAGGCGACGTTCAGTTCTAATACTACTACTACTACTACCTTCATCATATCGCCGTTGCAATAGTGGACCTGCAGCTCATAGTCATCTATCCACTTGTGCTCCCGCCAGGTTTCACTGGAGTGTTTCACACCAGGCGTACTTCACGTCAGAAAAGGGTTAAACTAGCTAAAATGTTTCAAAATGGCATTACAGAGCCAATTTAGGGCTTGTTAAAGGCTTTAATGGCCTCTCCCGCCTCGTGGAGGCGGGACGGAGTCGGGAACACCGCGACTGATTGTCAAAATTGCGTGGAGGCGGGATGGGGTCGGGACCCCCGACCCCGCAAATTTAACCCCCCACACGCCTCCAAACCCGACTCCATGGGTCATTGAAAATCCAGCCCTTTGACTTTATTCAGTCTTTGCACTTTGCATGATCTCTGAGCCTATTAAAAAAAAGGATGGCAAGGTCTTGGCTAGTGCCGTGGATTATTCTGTCCTGTTACCCCTGGAGCTTGGATTACAATTCAGCCCGGAATGATGGGATGGAAGTTTCTTCTCCTTACAGCCTTGCAGCCACATAATAGACTTGATAGCAAAATTAAAGCCCATGGGATTATAGATACAGTGGCAGCATAGATACAAAATCAGCTAAGGGACAGAAAGCAGAGAGTATCAGTTCACTTTGCAGGAATTGGGAGTCAGCTGTTCAAAACTGTGTTCAGATTGGCACGAAATGAACACTCTGACTTAACATTGTCATCCCTTACATTGCTGAGCGCAGAAATTGATCAAAAGGCATAAATTAACAAAAGTAGCATATCAGGAGAGAATGAGCGGTGCACCTTACTTTTACTTCCCTGTGCTTGCACTGAATTTTCATTAAAGATCGCGCAAGGAATACCCGGACAGAAATTCAATCCATGCTCTTACATTGTCATTTTTTAAAAATTGTATTATTTGTGTTTCCTATGTTTCCTGCACATTAGTGGGATGGGCAATAAATGCTGGCCTTGCCAGCGACACCCATATCCCATCATCTTTTGAGGCAAACTTGGGTAAGATCAGGAGCTCTCAGCATGTAGCCAAATTCTAGCCATGAAGTCGCATGCTATTAACTAGAGCCTAACCGTACTTCCACAGCTCTGCGGGCACTCCCCGTACACAGCGCAGAAATTCAGTGTCGTTCCTACTGAGGCCTCCCAACCTTTACATCAATATCTTGGGGTGAACTAATTGGGGCTCTTTTAGCCCATTCTTTTGTAAAGGTGCATTTATCAAACAATAACACCCAAACAATTACAGCAATTGAGGGCACATTGTCTGAAGTAGCAGAGCGCCTTCCACCAACTAAAACCCTGAGAAAATGAGCAGGATAACATCCAGATTGCAATTGCATAACAGAAGAACAGTTAAAAGTAGAAAAACAAATGTACCCTGAAGCCTTATTTTAATTAAAAAAACATTTTTTTCCCATTGGCCAGCCGCAGAATATATTATGCCTACCACACATTGCTTCCCTGTGGGATCCTATTTCCTGTAGTGATTTTAGGCCAGATGTCCCGTACAGTCATACAGCCTCCGAGCCCTAGTTATTGCGAGCTAGTGCCGCGCTCCCCCCACGCTCCTGTTCCCAGATGTTCACAGGTGCTCGGTAGCCATGGGAAACGGCACGTCGCTGCGTCTCTGCACTGCTAAGCTGCGGTATTCCAGTTTATCATGGATAGCTGTCAACAATTAGCATCTGGGGTGGGGGTGGGGGTGGAGACGATCTGACCTACAACAGATGTGATTGGGGAAGCGATGCCGGTTGCTAACATTTCAGTCGCTGAGAGACATGCAGAGGTGCGTTCTCGATGATGCACAGTGTGTGAACTTTTCCTGTACAGTTTCTACGAATGATTTTGTGATAAACCTGCCACCACAAAGGACCACAACTCCCTCCGCAATCAGTAATCATTGAGCAAAGATTCCACAACATTCCTACAAATGAGAAGAATTAGTGAGATCTTCTGTGCCCCCTTTCCTCCCCCCCCCCCAAAAAATGCAACAATTCCATGCAAATACATCTATCTATTTTATATTAAAGTTCATACGTGGGGAGTGCATTTCATCCAACTTTCATGGAACCTTGCTCCTGTGGGCAAACCCTTCATACTGCCTGTAGTGCCAGTTATGCCTGTAGGAGGTGCTGTGATAGGAGTTTTCAGTTTTAAGGGTGTCACACCTTGCCTGTCACAAATTTGGCCTGGCATCGCCCTTTGTAGGTGCTATACAGTAGTGAGTTCACGGGAAGTTAATATACCCTTTTTTAGATAACCAGTTCTTACAGTCTGTTGACAGGTCCTTTGCTTGAAACCATCGGGTTTTCTCTTTTATAGTCCTTTGGAATGAGATATTACATACAGAAGATGTGGGGGGTCATTTTCAACTTCACCCTTTTGCGCTTGACATGCCCAAAGAGTTTACTGTATTTATGACATAAATAAAGGCTTTACTTTATTACCCTTTCATGCTGCTGCCTGGCCATGTTTAGTGAGCTTTCCAAAAACAGTAAGAAAAGTTTTAATCTTGTATACTGTTCAGACAATATATCTAGTATCAGCATACCCAAGAATATTAAGTTGTAAAGAAATTCAAGTCCTTAATTTGAAATGCCCCACTGTCCTGAGACTGTCTGTCTATACTCCTACAGCGTAGACTTTCCAACCAGTAATTTAAATTATTTTATCCAATATATAAATCTTCACAATTTCAAGCCCTGCTCTAGAGACTTGAGCACATAATCTAGGCTGACATTCTAGTCCGGTCTGGAGGGAGTGCTGCACTGTCGGAGGTGCTGTCTTTTGATGGAGATGTCAAACCAAGGCCCCATCTGCCCTCTCAGGTGGATATAAAAGATCCCATGGCACTATTTGAAGAAGAGCAGGTGTCCTGGCCGATATTTATCGCTCAACCAACATCACTAAAACAGATAATCTGGTCATTTATTTCATTGCTATTTGTGGGACCTTGCTGTGCACAAATTGGTTGCCACACTTTCATACATTGCAACAGTGACTGTGGTCCTGAGGTCATTATCACATTGCTGTTTGTGGGAGCTTGCTGTGTGCAATTTGGCTGACGCATTTCCTACATTACAACACTGACTACACTTCAAAAGTACTTAATTGGCTGTAAAGTGCTTTGGGACATCCTGAGGTCGTGAAAGGCGCTATATAAATGTAAGTCTTTCTTTCATCATTTTATATATGGTATGATTGGACATACGTTCGAGTGGCATCTATTGCAGGAGATCAAACACAAAACGTTGGCAGGCTGTATAATGGAGTAGAGTACATGACATTGATGGAAATTAAAAGAAAAACTGCAAATTCTGAAATCTGAAATAAAAACAAAGTCAACATTTCTGATAAAAAGACCTTCACCAAAAATGTTAAACCATCTTTCCCCTCAGAGTGCATTTTGCAGTGGTCTATGGGAGGAATAGCTTGATGGGCCTTATCTCATTGTGCTGGTTAGGGTCTATATGTAGAAGGAACGTTCTCCCTCACTGTCTGAGTGGCTGCATTATTGCATGATGCAAGTATCAATCTGCTACACTTCAAAAGGGGCTCATCTCTATAAGCAGAAATTTACAGTGATCCAGAGGTGGAGGTGGGGAGGGGTGGTGCGGAACAGCCCTCTTCCCCTGCTGTTAGATAAATGTCCTTAATAATCTAGACTCATTGGATAATTTCCCCCACCCCCCAACTCCCACAGTGTCCTCACTACTTTCATGAATTAAGAGAACAACAGCATTTATATAGCGCCTTTAACATAGTAAAATGTCTCAAGGTGCTTCACAGGAGAGTAATCAGACAAAAATTGACACCCAGCCAAAGAAGGAAACATTAGGACAGGCTTGGTCAAAGAGATAGGTTTTAAGGAGTGTCTTAAAGGAGGAGAGAGAGGTGGAGAGGTTTAGGGAGGGATTTCTGGAGCCTAGGGTTAGACAGCTGAAGGCATGGCCAGCCAATCATGGGGTGAAGGAGTGCTGGATGGACAAGAGGCCAGAGATATTGGAGGGTTGTAGGGCTGGAGGAGGTTACAGAGATAGGGAGGGGGCGAGGCCACGGAGGGATTTAAACATGAGGATGAGATAAGAGAAGCAATCCAACTTGCTAACCAAGGAAAATAGCTAAAGCCAATTAACAACCGACTGGGACAATGTTCTAAACTTTGTGATTGACAGGCAGAGACCTGGAACAGAGTCTCTTGGGAAGGACTAACAACAATCCCTCAGGGGGAAAAAAAGAGGGAGTTTAAGTAATCAAAAAAAGGTCAGGTGCTCACTGTAACAAGCAGCAATTAAAAGCCTGATTAAATCAGACAATTGAAGTGCAGGTTTTGAGTGTCCTGACAATGTGATTGTGATGCTTTTAATTCAATGCACTTTTTTCGATCCTGTGATTTAAGTGCCATTTGCAGCAGCTGTTTTTCTTCTTCACTTGTCACTCCAGGGCATAGTGTTTGCTTTCCTGACAGAAGGTCTGCACTTGTGTAATGTGATAACCCAAGAGAAGGATTTCAACAGCATCAATGTGAACAGAAGTGTTGCTTTTTTTCCCCCATTTCTTCCCTTCTCTCACCTAAATGGTACAATTTTAAACAGGGTGCAGGAACAGAGAGACCTGGGGAGTTCACATACACAAATCTTTGAAGGTGGCAGGATAAGTTTAATAAGGCTGTTAAAAAAGCATATGGGATCCTGGGCTTTATAGAGAACACAAGCAAGAAAGCTATGGTAAACCGTCATAAATCACTGGTTAGGCCTCAACTGGAATACTGTGTCCAATTCTGGGCACCACACTTTATTAGCCCAGGTGACCAAAAGCTTGGTCAAAGAGGTAGGTTTTAAGGAGCGTCTTAAAGGAGGAGAGAGAGGTGGAGAGGTTTAGGAAGGGAATTCCAGAGCTTCGGGCCTAGGCTACAAAAGGCACGGCCGCCACTGGTGGAGCGATGAAAATTGGGGATGTGCAAAGACCAGAATTGGAGGAGCACAGAGATCTCTGAGGGTTGTAGGACTGGAGGAAGTTACAGAAGTAGGGAGGGGCGAGGCCATGGAGGGATTTGGAAGCAAGGATGAGAATTTTAAAATCGAGGCGTTGCCGAACCGGGAGCCAATGTAGGTCAGCGAGCACAGGGGTGATGAGTGAACAGGACCTGGTGCAAGTTAGGATACGGGCAGCAGAGTTTTGGATGAGTCCAATACCACAGGGAGTTTATGCCATAGACAAATAGTGGGAAGTAAATCTATCATTGAGCCCATTAGGGAGGGAGAAAAGTAGAAGTGAACCCAAGCCACTGGTACACATTTCCCAGCATGCAAGTTAGGCATCCACCATCAACAGATTGTGAACCCAATCTCTAACCAAGTAAATAACAGTCTGTGTAAGGGAAAATGAGCTCACCTAGAGTGGAGGAGCAAGAGAAGCCACACCAGGATTTTGAGTAGGTTGAGTTATTGAACAACATTGAGAAAACAAGAAATAGAATATCGTTGACTCCAATTTATTTAGTGTAAACTTATAGTTCCAAATAAAATGGATTCTCAACTCTGGCCGTCATGTTCATAACAGCTGTTGAAACAGAACCTTTTAATTCAGGAAGCACTTCTCTGGAGAATACACAGACAAGTTCACTTACGTGGGTAGTTCAGATTCAGTTGCACAAGACCCTGATTTAAAGGGAGAGTAAAGTGTGGGAAAGTTGGTTTTGTGACTTTATTTAGTACTGAGATAGGAAGTGGAAGTTACAAAGTGTGCAAGAGTGAAATGTTCCACGATTAAATAAACACATTTTAACCAACGTCATCAACATTATAAATATCTTCCATTTTTCTAATAACGTTGACCACCTGCCACAGTGAACCAAATCTTGCCAGTCATTCCTGTAACTGGGGAGCTCCTGTGAAGGAATTAACAGTTTAAACAGTACTCTGGTATGTACGCTTCAGTGTTATATGTTTTGTACCATTAAAAGAAAGAAGAATGAACTTGCATTTATATAGCGCCTTTCATGAGCTCAGGACGTCCCAAAGCACTTTACAGCCAATGAAGTACTTTTTGAAGTGGAGTCACTGTTGTAACGTAGGAAACACAGCAGCCAATTTGCGCACAGTAAGCTCCCACAAACAGCAATGTGATAATGACCAGATAATCTGTTTTGGTGATGATGGACGCTCCTTAAAACCTCTTTGACCAAGCTTTGGTCACCTGCCCTAATTTCTCCTTATGTGGCTCTGTGTCAAGTTCTTTTGTCTTATAACACTCCTGTGAAGCGCAATGGGACATTTTACTATGTTAAAGGCGCTATATAAATACAAGTTGGTGGTGTTGTTGTTGGTTGAGGGATAAATATTGGCCAGAACACCAGGGAGAACACGCCTGCTCTTCTTTGAATAGTGCCGTGGGATCTTTTACGTCCACCCGAGAGGGAAGCTGTGGGCCTCGGTTTAACGTCTGATCCAAAAGACGGCACCTCCGACAGTGCAGCGCTCCCTCAGTACTGCATTGGAGTGTCTGCCTAGATTTTTGTGCTCAAGTCTCTGGAGTGGGACTTGAACCCACAACCTTCTGACTCAGAGGCGAGGGTGCTACCCACTGAGCCACAGAATGAGATATAAATACATTACATGGGTCATAGTCAATCAAAATACACAAATATTCCAGCCACAGGCAGAGTCTGAATGGTGACATCCAACTGGATTCGAACGTGTACCATTCCTGAGAAGAGGTGTAGGTTCCTTTCTGGGCTAAAGAAGTGGGATGACCCTAAGATCCAGTGTATAGGTTTTAACTTATCCCTGTTTTTATGCTCTGTAAACACAGGGTGCAACTTAAACCCCAGTGCAACTTATAATCATACTTTAGTGCCAATATTCGCTGCTCAACATGATTTTATGGAGCAGCCTGTGTGCCATTGTGCTACAAAAAATTTTTAAAAATAAAAATTATGGCCTCCTTCTGTGCTGTATGATTCTATGATTGAATTGTTTGAACATGTGGGACATTTGCTACAGTGATACTCCCGAGAAAGATTACACTATACTGAAGACAGAAATTTCATCAACACTTTCCTATTGCCGTTATGTAGAAATATGTATCCCTATCATAATGGTTATTATACCTCTCCAGCTTCACAAAAGGTTTCTGGTAGGTTTCTAGATGGTATGCAGTCATTTCCCCCTTCTTAACTGCCTCTAATTAACACGGGGCAATGAATGGCCAGGAACCTGCAGAATACAGTTACCAGGATTCTGCACACAATCTGGTGACACAGATGTGGATAGTTCTGCAATGTAAGGAGATACAGCGCTGGTGTGACTTGGATCAGCTGTTCTTCTCTGGTTTTAAAAGAATTCAGAGCTCCACTTGGTCTTCCAGCTTCTTGTGGCGATGATTTAATATTAAATATTATTAAAACAAGCCTGTTTGCTTTCCTCAGTATTTTCCATGCCCGTAACATCTGAGAATGGCTTCCCTGAAGGGGCAACCAGTATTGATTCTTTTTCTGTTTAGTTCGAGAGGTTTTTGAGAAGAAAATAGGTAATCAATTCAAAGCAAATTAAGAGAATAAGGAAGCAGTTTATTGTGCGGAAGCACATTAACAAACAAAGCAGAGGTGTTGCTGACACCAACTGTTAGTTCCGTGCTTTTCATATGGAAGGCTAAAACCAGCTAACAAAAGCGATATTACACTACAAGGCAGAAACTGCGAGGTTATATTCCCTGTGAGCAGCCTCATTAAACACGAGCAGAATTCTGGCTACAAATTTGCAGCTGTATTTCTTTTTTATTCATTCTCGGGATGTGGGCGTTCGCTGGCAAGGCCAGCATTTATTGCCCATCCCTAATTGCCCTTCAGAAGGTGGTGGTGAGCCGCCGCCTTGAACCGCTGCAGTCCGTGTGGTGAAGATGCTCCCACAGTGCTGTTAGGGAGGGAGTTCCAGGATTTTGACCCAGCGACAATGAAGGAACGGCGATATATGACCAAGTCGGGATGGTTTTGTGACTTGGAGGGGAACTCGGAGGAGGTGGTGTTCCCATGCGCCTGCTCGTGTTTTGGGTGTGATCCTTCATCAGAAATCAGGGATATGGTGAAGGGCAACAGGCCAAGTGAATAACCTGCTTTTTGCCTGTTTCAATGAACTGGTTTTGGTTGCATTAACATTCAGTTTAGCCAAATTTGGATGTTCAAAGGCAGTAAAGGGTTCTGGCAAGTATAAAAGTGAACCCTACCCAACCCTAGACTAGAAAAAAACCAGCATTACATAAAAATCAATGTAAATGACGAATCACTAATAAATCCAATAGGGAATTCAGGAGAAACATCTTTACCCAGAGAGTGGTTAGAATGTGGAACCTGCTACCCCAAGGATAAGCACATGAGGGAGAAAGGAATAGAAGGGTATGTTGATGGGATTAGATAAAGATGGGTGGGCGGAGGCTTGAGTGGAACATAAATGCAGGTATGGACCTGGTGGGCCGAATTGGCCTGTTTCTGTGCTGTAAATACTTTGGGGGAGAAATTCGGTACCTTAGCGCCTCCAGTTAGCGCCTGGCGGGAGCGCTAACAGGGCGCTGAGGCAGTAGCGCCGTGGCGAGGCGAATAAGAACATGAGAACATAAGAACATAAGAAATAAGAGCAGGAGTAGGCCATACGGCCCCTAGAGACTGCTCCGCCATTCAATAAGATCATGGCTGATCATTGACATCAACTCCACTTTCCCGCCCAATCTCCATATCCCTTGATTCCCCTAGAGTCCAAAAATCTATCGATCTCAGCCTTGAATTTAATCAAAGACTTAGCATTCACTGCCCTCTGGGGCAGAGAATTCCAAATATTCCCAACCCTCTGAGTGAAGAAATTCCTCCTCATCTCGGTCTTAAATGGCCTACCTCTTATGCTGAGACTATGCCCCCTAGTACTAGACACTCCAACCTCTCAGCGTCTACCCTGTCAATCCTCTTCAGAATTTTGTATGTTTCAATGAGATCACCTCTCATTCTTTTAAACTCCAGAGAGTATAGGCCCATTCTACACAATCTCTCATCATAGGACAGCCCTCTCATCCCAGGAATCAATCTAGTGAACCTTCGTTGCACCGCCTCCAAGGCAAGTATATCCTTCCTTAGATAAGGAGACCAAAACTGTGCACAGTACTCCAGCTGTGGTCTCACCAAGGCCCTGTACAATTGTAGCAAGACTTTATTACTCTTATACGCCAAACCTCTTACAATAAAGGCCAGCATGCCATTTGCCTTCCTTATTGCTTGCTGTACCTGCATGCTAGCTTTCCGTGTTTCTTGCACGAGGACACCCAAGTTTCTCACCATTTAAAAAATATTCTGTTTTTCTATTCTTCCTACCAAAGCGAATAACCTCACATTTCCCTACATTATACTCCATCTGCCACCTTACTGCCCACTCACTTAGTCTATCTATATCCCTTTGCAGATTCTTTGTGTTCTCCTCACAGCTTACTGTCCCACCTAGCTTTGTATCATCAGCAAACTTGGATACATTACACTTGGTCCCTTCATCGAGGTCATTAATATACATTGTAAATAGAATCCAGCGACGCACGTCAAATCCGGCCCCCCTGTAGCGCCACCGCTACGAGTTAGCGCTGGGGACTTCAGTGCCAGGCAGATCGTGATGTCAGTGTGCGTGCAACACTCACTGGGCACCCAATCTGCAAAATCCATTGTTGCCCCCCAGCCTTAGGGCCTCGCCCTGACAGCGACAGGGAGAGGAGGTGTCAAGCAGGCGGATGCCAGCTCCAGGGGCACTACTTAAAGGGATCATGAGTAATGCATCGCAGTTATCATGTTAGTGCTGTTTCACTGCTTCCTTGTCAGTTTGACATTGTGCAACAGTATAATTCAGTCATTTAAAGGTTGTTTAGTATCAGGAGTGTTGTGGCTACTAGCAATTAGTTACATTTATTCTCACAACATATCAAAGTGCTACACTTGGTTACATTAATGGGGGCTGTACTGGCAGCAATGATGAGAATGAGGTTCTGCAGCATCAATGAACCTCCCCTTTAAGAACTGGAAAGAGCCTGTGGCAATGATGACTTGTGATTAGACTGCACCAGATATTGGTCAGCGCTTCGAGTTTAACGCCACTGAGCTAGGCCATTAGCGCTTGATTTAGCGCTCCAATCCTTTCTTTGTGTAATGAGACTTAATTTTGCATACAGTCTGAAGCATTAGCGTCTGCCGCTAATTCTCAAGCTTTTCAAAAGTTACAGCCTATTCCTGAGCTATAATGAATTTCTCCCCCTTTGTACTTTGTAATTGCTTCATCAGCATTGTAATGTATTATCACATGGTTTGTCACATGGTTTGCTATGAGCATGCTCAGTTCGCCCTGGCCTAATAAAGCAAGCACATAGACTAGCAACTCATCCTGTCTCTGTCCTTCATTTGTTCTACCCACATATATTACATTTTGGCAATGAGGATAGGATACCAAAGCCATTTTTAGGGATCATGGAAGGACACAGTGTTCAACCTTCGAGTGGACAAGTTTAAGGTGAATTTGTGACATCTAAACTGAATTTTTGCAAAGTTTTATCGTTAATGCTGATGCAGAATTGCCTGTGCTTCGCCTTCGCGTGTATGTATACACAGCAACAGCAGCATTGATTCTCACATGTACACAGGTAATGTGCGGATTCACTGTTCGACAGGATCGGGACAATCATGGCTGTGTTATGTGATTCATCGGAAGCCTCGGCATGTATGACTAAGCTCGCGAACCATTCAGTTCTTACATTGAGCGGATGGAGATGTTTTTTAAGGCCAATAACATTATTGAGACCGAAGGTGAGGATGTTCAAGCTCAAAATAAAGTAATTCATGAATGGAAGAAAGCAATTTTTCGAATGGAGATCGGTCCAGATGTTTGCGGAATTTTGACAAACCTACTCGCGCCAGGGAAAGCAAAGGATGTGTCATTTGAAGACATTGTCAAGAAACTCGAGGGCCATTTCGACCCAAAGCCATTAGAAATAGCAGAGAGCTATAAGTTTGGTACCAGAAACCAAAAACAAAGTGAAACCATCAGTGAGTACATTGTAGCTCTTAAAAACCTGTCTTTGCATTGTAATTCAGCACATTTTTGGATTGTGCGTTGAGAGATAAGTTTGTGTGTGGACTGGTGGATGAGCGCCCACAGTCCAAGTTACTGAACACTCCGAACCTAACGTTTGACATAGCATGCAAAATTGCCCTATCTATGGAGATGGTGTCTAAGAATGTTAGGGAGCTCCATCCAACTCAAGTGACTAGTGCAACTGAGGTCTACAGTCACAAAGCCACCGCCAAACCTAAAGCTGTGAAACCGGGTCAAAAGCATGTCGGTGAGAGCAGTTCAGTGAATTGTTTTCACTGCAATGGAAATCACTCGCCACAGTCCTGCCAATACAGAAATGCAGAGTGTTTTCACTGCCAGAGTAAGTTTAATCAAATACCACTTACAAAGAGTACCGAAGAGTTAAAAACCTACTCCGGAGAAATCCTAGAGACATGTGGACAAATGGAATGTACAGTTCAACACAATGGCCAGTCAGTAAAGCTGCCTATTATTGTAGCGAGCTCCAACAACAGGCCAACCCTCATGGGCAAAGACTGGTTGAGAAAGTTAAAACTAGACTGGAAAAACATCTTCAGTGTAGATGCTTCAAAGAAGCGACTCGACACAATGCTGAATAAGTACGAAAGTATGTTCACAGACAGTTATGAGGGCATCACTGAGTATGACGCATGTATCCAACATGAAGCCTGTCTATTGTAAGGCAAGGCCAGTCCCCTATGCATTGAAAAGTCAGGTGGAGGAAGAGCTAGAGAAACTGAGAGAGAACGGAGAGCTAGTAAAAACTGACAAAAGTGAATGGGCTACCCCAATTGTGGTAGTGCCCAAAGCAGACAAAACTGTACACTTGTGTGATGACTGCAAAGTTACTATCAACCAAGCAGTTGACGATGAGCAGTACCCATTACCTACATCGCAAGATTTGTATGCAGCACTCTCTGGGTCAAAGGTTTTCTCCAAGCTTGACCTGTCACATGCTTATGCTTAGCTGAATGTTGACAAAGAGAGTCAACAGTATCTCACCATCAACACACACAAGGGACTGTACTCATACACCAAGCTGCCGTATGGTGTAAAGTCCTCCCCCAAAACCTTCCAGGCTACGATGGATAAGACTTTGCAACAGTTCCAAATTGCTTATGCAATCAAGACGATGTGCTGATCGCAACAAGCAGCGAGGAAGAAAATCTAGAAGTGTTAGATATAGTGCTTCAAAGGTTGAATGCCCAGGAGCAAATGTGCTTTTGTGCAGCCCAAGGTTGTGTATCTTGGTCTGAAAGTTGATGCAAATGGCT
Source organism: Squalus acanthias (assembly GCA_030390025.1). Lineage (NCBI taxonomy): Eukaryota > Metazoa > Chordata > Chondrichthyes > Squaliformes > Squalidae > Squalus > Squalus acanthias. The sequence continues at coordinate 16,987,554 of CM059429.1, forward strand.
TGCAACCAGTGAAGGAAAAGGTTGATGCTGTCATCAATGCTCCAAAGCCACAGAACGTGTCTGAGTTAAGATCATTCCTTGGAATGATCCAGTACTATGCACATTTCTTACCTGAGTTAGCGACCAAGTTAGTTCCATTGCACAAGCTCCTCGAGAAGGATGTCCAGTGGAAATGGACAAAAGTGCAACAGGAAGCTTACAACACTTGTAAGAGAAGTCTCTCTAGTGATGCTGTACTTGTGCACTATGACACAGAGCGTGAGCTTAATTACTTAGCGTGTGATGCTTCCAGCTACGATGTGCGAGCTGTCATAAGCCATGTAATGGATGATGGCCAAGAGAAACGAATCGCATTCGCATTACGAAGCCTCACAAAGAGCAAAAGAAACTACACGCAAATTGAAAAGGAAGCACTCACCATAATGTTTGGAATCAAGAAATTCCAACAGTTCCTGATCGGCAGAAAGTTTACCCTGATAACCGATCACAAACCGCTCCCTGCAATATTGGGGCTCAAATCTGCCATCCCTGCAACAGCCACATCAAGAATGAAACATTGGGCAGTGTTGTTGTCACAATATGACTACACGATTGAATATCGCACTTCAGAGAAAAACACAATCGCAGATGCCTTGTCCAGGTTGCCCCATGAGGACTCGTGTGTTGGGAGTGTAGGTGAGATTTTCACGCTAGGTGCAGTTGACAAAGACTTTCCAGTGATTGCAACTGAGATTGCAGATGACTCAAAAGGACTCAGTACTGAAAAGAGTGCATGAAAACACCTTGGATGGATGGACTGATAAGTGTATGGACGCAGAATTGAAACCAGTCCATAACCGTCGTACTGAATTATCTTGTGAGCAAGGTTGTATCAAGTGGGGAAACAGAGTGGTGGTATCTACTTCTTTGAGAAATAGAATTCTGGCCTAAATTCATACTGAACATCCAGGGATCGTCAGTATGAAATCAATTGCGAGAAGCTTTGTTTACTGGCCTGGATTGGACAGTGATCTTGAATCACTTGCCAGCAAATGCAGCGTTTGCCAAAATTGCAGAAACAAACCGTCCAAAACTCCACTACAACCCTGGTCATGGCCAAGTAGACCTTTTCAGAGAGTACATGTAGACTTCTGTGAGAAAGCAAATGATTATTTCCTGGTACTTGTAGATAGTCACTCAAAGTGGATTGAAGTGAGACACATGGGTTCAAATACTACCATAGATGAGTTGAGGTCTATATTTGCATGTCCTTCCTTACCTGAAGAGCTTGTTTCTGACAATAGCCCTTAGCTCCAACTAATTGAGTATCAAACACTCTCTTGTTCCACCATATCGTCCAGCTTCAAATGGAGCAGCCGAAAGGTCAGTCAGAATAGTGAAAGAAGCTCTCAAAAAGCAAGTGTTGCAGGGTTGTTCGGGACTCAGCATGAAGCAACGTTTGGCAAATTTCTTGCTGAAGTACAGAACTACTCCGCACACTACAACTGGATATACCCCAGCAGAACTCTTGATGAAGAGGAGATTGAGAACACGATTGAGTCTTGTTCAACCAAATTTGGCCTCAAGAGTTGAACAGAAACAGTTGAGTCAGAAATTTTATTATGACACCAGAAAGAACACAGTTTCAAACAAAACGAGCGTGTTCGTGTTCTCAGTCCACCTGGCAAGTCGAGTTTGCACAAGTGGGATGTAGGAACTATAGTAGAGGTTGGTGGAACCAAGAGATATTTGGTTGAAATTGGTGACAAAATCCAAAGTGTTCATGTAGATCAAATGATCTCTGCTGGAGATGAACCAAGACATGATCGTGAACCACTTGATCATGAACACATACATGAGTTTGACTCAGTTCAGACTTCAGTAACTGAAGTACCAGGTTCAACCAAGTCTGAGATAGAAGCAGGATCTTCTTTGAGTTCAGAACCAAAACAAAACAGCCCGAAAATTGGTTCAACACCAAAACCTTCAGTAAGGAGATCAGGAAGGCTCCGCAAACCCGTTATTAAACTGGATTTGTAGTTCATTTGTAGCATTTGTAGTTCATTTAAAAGAAAAAAAAGCCAGGAGTTTTTGTTATGCGGTACATGTAATGCTGGGAAAGGTGGGACCATAGTTTTGTGGTATTTGAGAGGGGAATATGTACATTTGTTTTAAGGGGAAAGCAGTGTAATGTATTATCACATGGTTTGTCATATGGTTTAGTATGAGCATGCTCAGTTTGCTCTGGCCTAATAAAGCAAGCACATGGACTAGCAACTCATCGTGTCTCTGTCCTTCATTTGTTCGACCCACACATATTACAAGCATTATTTTGCATTATTTGTGTAATAGTATTTAAAAGACAATTGTATGGAACGTCGGGTGTTAAAACCTGTGACCGTAATGACAATGGATGGTACTACTTGTGACTGGTCAATGCTAAGTGCCGGGGGGGGGGCGCGGTTAAATAACCTGCTCCACCCACTCCAGAAAGTGCCAATGGCTTTGGACGGATGAGTGCCTGGAGGAGGGGAGCGGGACCCTTGATGGAGGAAGAGCCATTAAAAGGCAGATGAGCAAATCCTTGAATTAGCGAACGGCTTCCACAACCTACAAGCCAGGACACAGCTGCAGTGCATAACAAGTCAATGAAAGAGCAACCCTGGACATCCGCAGGTGTGGAGGACAATACCAGGAGCACCAGCAATAGTCGACCGCTAATGATTTAAGGCAACTAGATCATCAATTATGTAAATTAAAAACCAATAAATGCCGTGGCTAAATCCTTTGTGATATTTAGCGGTTGAGATCAGTTGTAAGCTTTGTGGCTTTAAATCCGATACTTACCTTATATTGATCATTGTCACACTCTCAGAAGTGGATAATCCTCTATTTATAAATCTTTCAGAAACAGCAGTTCCCAGGATTCGATGATAGAGGAGTTAAGCATTAAGGGACCAGTAGTTGCATTAGCTGTTTGATTTTGAGTAATGTCGATTCAACGCATTTTCCCTATCTGATGCTCAAAGCAAGCAGCCTGCAATTAATGGCTCCAGTTGGGCTTTACTCTATTGTCTGTGCAATGTGCATGTCACAAAATCTAACTAATTGAGATACTGCTTCAAAGTGCCATTTTTCCTTTGCTGGTGCTGCGTCAGACCAAAAGATCAATTTTAAATTCAAATCTTCCGTTAAATCCACTACTGGTGGGTGTTTCCCAGATCCAAGGTTATTTTGGGACCTGTCTGCTAAAGAACATTCTTTTTATTTCAATCATAGACAAAATGGCCAGTGCTTAAAATTTGTGGACCTCTGCCTGAGAAATGCTTTTCTTTCTTTTTTTTTTGCACAAAAACTCTTTTCAGAGTGGAAATAACGGTCACAGTTTTAATAGAAGCAGCTTTTCCCTGTTCATGGGTGACAATGGAAGGGAAACATTTGGTGATGGGTTGCAATGAGTGTTAACGGGTCCTACTTTGCATGGATCCTTCCCAGATCCATACGGATATGCAAATAAGAATGGCAAGTGTTTTTTATTCATTCATGGGATCTGGGCGTCGCTGGCAAGGCCAGCATTTATTGCCCATCCCTAGTTGCCTTTGAGAAGGTGCTGGTGAGCCGCCTTCTTGAACTGCTGCAGTCCGTGTGGTGAAGGTACTCCCACAGTGCTGTTAGGGAGGGAGTTCCAGGATTTTGACCCAGCGATGATGAAGGATCGGCGATATACTTCCAAGTCAGAATGGTGTGTGACTTGGAGGGGAACTTGGAGGTGGTGGTGTTCCCATGCGCCTGCTGCCCTTGTCCTTCTAGGTGGTAGAGGTCACGGGTTTGGGAGGTGCTGCCGAAGGAGCCTTGGCGAGTTACTGCAGTGCATCTTGTAGTTGGTGCACACTGCAGCCACGGTGCGCCGTTCACCCATTCCCTCGGGTTAATTCCCACCTGCACCACTTGGTCAGTAAACCGGCAGATCAGAACGGCCGCCCATTCTAGAACTTGCCTGGTTTTCACTTCCATTGGGAATTGTGTTCTGTGCATTCTGGTTTACCACCCAAACAGTGAAGCTGAAAAATGCCCCGCTATCTCCTGAGAGAGCGAATAAAGAAACAGAGGAAACAAGCAGAGAAAAATAAACAATGCTCAATGCAGGAAAAGCTCTGCGAAGTTCCTGTCTGACTCCCTAAGACAATCAAACAGGATCCAAAAGAAATACAGTTGTCCACGGCCCATCACAGTTACAATTAACCAGTAATTTACCCAGTAACTGGAAATGATCACTTCTCTCAGAAACTTGCCAAGTTCCTTTTCAAGGAGTGTAACGACTCCCTGGGCTTCTCCTTGCTGGAAATAGAATGATGTGTTAACGACACACGCCGTTATTAATGTGCAAATCCACCAGCAAGTTCAGGGGATTAAGAGATACGGCGTGAGTTGCGAATCTCCTGAACTTTTACGCCGCTGCGCCATTTGCCTTGCGCACACAGCATCTCGCCCATAGCCTCCCCGCTATTTTTAACGGCTTGCTGGATTTGCACATTAATTGCCCATTAAACTCGCCACAGAAGGTTCAGGGGGGGAGTGCTCTTTAAATTAGCCAATTGCATCCGTAACCTGCAAGCCACAAGGCAGCTGCAGTGCGTAACAAGTCAATGAAAGAGAAACCATGGACAGTCCGAGCGTAGCGACTCCATATCTCAGCTGTCTGTTCCAGAGAGCTATGACTTTGTGTAAAAAGAAATACTTCCTGGCATCTAATCTAACCTTTTGCCTATGGATTTTATAGGCATAACTTCTAGCCCTCCCATCCTTATCCACTGCATCTAATTGGACTGCATCAATTTGCCTCACCATTTTAAAAGCTTCACTCATATCCCCTCCATAATCTGCATTTGTCCAAACTTGGAGCCTATGCTCAAACAATTAGCTCTAAGATTTGGTATAATTTTGGCCACCCTTCAATGCACCCACTCCAGAACCTTTGATACCCTTCACCATGTGTAGGGATCAAAACAGAACACAATGGGCTGGATTTTCATTGACCCGTGGAGGTGGGTTTGGAGGCGTGTGGGGGGTTAAAATTGCGAAAATTGGCGGGCGGGCACAAGCCCGCCTCCATCCCGCCTCCACGCAATTTTCATTAAATCGTGTCTGCTGGTCCCGACTCCGTCCCTTAGAGGCGGGATAGGCTGTTAAGGCCCTTAACAAGCACTAAATTGCCTCTATAATGCCATTTTGAAAGGCCTTTGTGATTTTAACCCTTTTTCTACGTGAAGCACGCCTGTTCTGAACCACGAATGTGAAACCTGGCGGGAGCACACGGGAGCACGGCTGGCTGGCCAGCTGGCTGGCTATGGGGATGGATGCATATATGGATGGATAGGGGGAGGAGACATATCTGGGAGTGGTGGTGTGAAAATATCTGGGAGCAGACTTAGGGCTGCTGCTCATTTTGCATCCAGGTCCTCTCACAGCAAAGGCCAGGCAGTCGCTGAAGACCTTCAATGCAGCAGCAATGATGACATCATCAGAGGCGACTTTCAGACTGAAAACACTAATTGGTTCATGGGTTCCCACATGCTGGAACTCAATTGCCCAATTAGGTGAAAATTGCATCAATCTCCCACATCCAATTGCAGTCGGGTGGATAACACAACCCCAACCCGCCCCAGTATCAAAATCCAGCCCAATGCTTCAAGTAAGGAGTGTGATGGAATACTCTCCACTTGCCTGGATGAGTGCAGCTGCAACAACATTCAAGAAGCTCGACACCATCCAGGACAAAGCAGCCCATTTGATTGGCACCCCATCCACCACCTTAAACATTCACTCCCTCCACCACCGGCATACCGTGGCTGCAGTGTGTACCATCTACAAGATGCACTGCATCAACTCACCAAGGCTTCTTCGGCAGCACCTCCCAAACCCTCGACCTCTTGCACCTAGAAGGACAAGGGCAGTAGGCGCATGGAAATACCACCACCTCCAAGTTCCCCTCCAAGTCACACACCATCCTGACTTGGAAATATATCGCCGATCCTTCATCGTCGCTGGGTCAAAATCCTGGAACTCCCTACCTAACATCACTGTGGGTGTACCTTCACTACACGGACTGCAGCGGTTCAAGAAGGCGGCTCAACACCACCTTCTCAAGGGCAACTAGGGATGGGCAATAAATGCTGGCCTTGCCAGCAACGCCCAGATCCCATAAGCGAATAAAAAAAAAAGTGTAGATGCACTAATACTTAAAATTGCCTAACTATCATATTCTTTGATTTGCATTCAGTGGTCCTTGCAACTCAACCTGGTACCATATTTGTTTTCCTTATACCACCTCAGACTGCTTGTGTTCCTTTAATGAGTAGCCAACTACTACCCAGAGGAATCATGCCAACTACTACCCAGAGGAATCTTTCTTGATCCATTAAATTAAAAGTGCTATTCTTGCATGGTATAGACATGCCTGGAGTTTCCTATCCCCAAGTGCATGATACTGCACTTGTCCACATAAAATGGTATCTGCCACATATGGGCCTACTCACCTACATGTTTAAAATAAATTGTTCTTGGGATGTTGACAGTGCTGGCAAGGTCGCATATGTTGCCCTGAGAAGTTGGTAAGGGGCCACCTTCTTGAACCACTGCAGTCCTTGTGGTGATAGTGCTCTTATAATAGTGTTAGGATATTAACCCAGTGGCAATGAAAAGAACGGCGATATATTTCCAAGTCAGGGTGGTGTGTGACTTGCAGGGGAATTCAGAGGTCATGGTGTTCACATGGCATTGCTGCTTTTGTCCTTCTCAGTAGTAGAGGTCATTGGAGATGGAGGTGCTGTCAAAATAGATCGTACATAATGCAGCCGTAGTACGCCGGTAGAGAAGGGGGTGGATATTGAGTCCAATTGCATGTGCACCAAGCGAATTGCTTTGTCCTGGGTGATGTTGAGCTTCTTGAGTGTTGTGGCTGCTCTCATCCAGGTGAGTGGTGAGTATACCATCATATTCCTGACTTGAACCTTGTAGATGGTGGATAGGCTTTGAGGGGTCAAGTGTGCTCAGCCTCTACCCTGCTCTTGTAGCCATGGCATCGATATGGCTGGTCCAGTTAACAACAACAACAACTTGCATTTATACAGCGCCTCTAATGTAGCAAAAATTCCCAAGGCGCTTGACAGGAGTAATTAACAAACAAAATTTGACATCGAGCCATATAAGGAGATATTAGGACAGGTGTTTGGTCAAAGAGGTAGGTTTTAAGGAGCAGCTTAAAGGAAAGAGAGGTAGAGAGGCAGAGAGGGAATTCCAGAGCTTAGGACCTCGGGTGCTGAAGGCACGGCCGCCAATGCTTAAGCTTCTGGTCAATGGTGACCTTACCTGAGTTATGATGCGGAGATGCCGGCGTTGGACTGGGGTGGACAAAAATGAGAAGTCGCACAACACCAGGTTATAGTCCAACAGATTTATTTTAAATTATAAGCTTTCGGAGCTATCGATCGCCCCTTCTTCAGGTAAAGTTACAATGAGTCAATCTACAAAAGTTCACAGAATATAAACACAGAAAATGCAGAGATACAATCTTTCCTTACATCAAAGACACACCAAGAGCACAGCCAAGACAATGAGATGTGTCCCAGGGGGTCCAACGTGTCAAATCCTGCTGTCTGCATATCCTCTCCATATCCCTTCCTCTCTCTCCGTCCTTTTTAGGTTTGTTTTTTGGGTTTGTTTTTTCATGTTTGTTTTTTAAAAATTGGAAAGACAGACAACGATGTCAAGTCACGTTCTGTAGCGTGACATGAACCCGATTTCCCTATTGAGGCTGTCCTCATGAGTGCGGAACTTGGCTATCAGTTTCTGCTCGATGATTTTGCGTTGTCGTGTGTCTCGAAGGCCGCCTTGGAGAACGCTAACCCGCAGATCCGAGGCTGAATGCCCTTGACTGCTGAAGTGTTCCCCGACTTGGAGGCAACCATCCTGCCTGGCGATTGTTGCGCGGTGTCTGTTCATACGTTGTCTCAGTGTCTGCATGGTCTCGCCGATGTACCATGCTCTGGGGCATCCTTTCCTGCAACGTATCAGGTAGACAACGTTGGCCGAGTCACATGAGTATGTACCATGTACCTGGTGGGTAGTGTCCTCACGTGTGATGACGGTATCTGTGTTCATGATCTGGCATGTCTTGCAGAGGTTGCCGTGGCAGGGTTGTGTGGTGTCGTGGTCGCTGTTCTCCTGACAGCTGGGTAATTTGCTGCGAACGATGGTACTTTTGAGGTTAGGCGGCTGCTTGAAGGTGAGTAGTGGAGGCGTGGGGATGGCCTTAGTAAGGTGTTCGTCGTCATCGATGACATGTTGAAGGCTGCGAAGAACATGGCGTAGTTTCTCCGCTCCGGGGAAGTACTGGACGACGTAGGGTACTCTGTTGGTTGTGTTCCGTGTTCGCCTTCTGAGGAGGTCTATGCGGTTTTTCGCTGTGGCCTGTCAGAACTGTCGATCGACGAGTCGAGCGTCATATCCCGTTCTTACGAGGGCATCTTTCAGTGTCCGTAGGTGTCCATCGCGTTCCTCCTCGTCTGAGCAGATCCTGTGTATTTGCAGGGTTTGTCCATAGGGGATGGCTTCTTTAACGTGGTTAGGGTGGAAGCTGGAGAAGTGGAGCATCGTGAGGTTGTCCGTGGGCTTGCGTCTCCATCAAAGACGGATGCCTCAGCACTTCACGCTATTGCCCTGTGCCTAGGATGGGAAACTAACCACATATCAGGGATGGGGAATGTAGGCACATGCTTGCGAAGACATAAACCTCTGACAATTCGTCCCATCTCCTGCCAAATGCCATCAATGAATTTATCGCCTTTTATCTCTCTTGCTTATCTGGCACCTACCAAATCCAGTGATTAATACCCAAACTCGAATGCCTGATAATTTTTGATCCATATTGAGAGGGAAAAGTATCTAAGATTGTTATACACTACAGCCATTGTTTTAGTTGTAAATCTTTAACTTTGACCTCAAATCCTCTGAGTCCACTGAGGGAATGATTGGCTCAGTGGTAACACTCCTGCCTATGTGGGAAAGTTGTGGGTTCACGTGCCACTCCAGGTCTTGAGCATTTAATCTATGTGGACACTTCAGTGCAATATTGAGCAAGTGCTGCATCGTTAGAAGTGCTGTCTTTTGGACGAGAATTTAAATTGAGGCCCTGACTCTCTGTTGAGGAGGATATTAAAAAATTCCAAGGCACAATCGAAGAACAGGGGAGTCCTCCTGATGATGTGGCCAAAACCTATCGCTCAACCATCAACACCATCTCATTAATCTCATTTGCAGTTTGTGCAAATTGGCTGCCACCTTTGCTTACATAATAACAGCAATTACACTGCAAAAGTACTTAATTGGCTGTAAAGCCCATGGGGACATCCTGAGGGTCGGAAAAGTGCTATATAAATGCAACTTCTTTCTTTAGTAAATGAGCCTGTTAATATTGAGCTGGAATCACACTCAAGTGCATTTCAGCACTTGCATTGTAGAATACAGTCTGACGATAGTGCTTGACCTGGTATTGGTATATAATAGAATGAGTAAATAAACAATGCAAGCTGAAGGAACAAAGCTCTTTCTTACCACTAGAAGGACCGTGAGGTAACTGGAGATTCTGTGTGTTCTGTATTATGAATATAAACGATTCTTTGCTTCATTTCAAACTGCTACGAGCAGTTTTGTAGAGGAAGTGTACTCTCTCTCCAGGGATATATTCAGTCCTTTGTGCTGTGCAGCCACAAGGTTTAACATACATAGAACAGTACAGCACAGTACAGGCCCTTCAGCCCTCGATGTTGTGCCGAGCATTGTCCGAGACCAAGATCAAGCTATCACACTCCCTATCACTCTGGTGTGCTCCATGTGCTTATCCAATAACCGCTTGAAAGTTCCTAAAGTGTCCGACTCCACTATCACAGCAGGCAGTCCATTCCACACCCCAACCACTCTCTGAGTAAAGAATCTACCTCGGACATCCCTTCTATATCTCCCCCCATGCACCTTATAGTTATGCCCCCTTGTAACAGCTGCCTCTACCCGAGGAAATAGTCTCTGAACATCCACTCTATCTATCCCCCTCATCATCTTATAAACCTCTATTAAGTCGCCTCTCATCCTCCTCCGCTCTAAAGAGAAAAGCCCCAACTCCCTCAATCTTTCCTCATAAGACCTCCCCCCCAAACCAGGCAGCATCCTGGTAAATCTCCTTTGCACTCTTTCCAATGCTTCCACGTCCTTCCTATAGTGAGGTGACCAGAACTGCACACAATATTCCAAATGTGGTCTCACCAAGGTCCTGTACAGTTGCAGCATAACCTCACGGTTCTTAAACTCAAACCCTCTGTTAATAAACGCCAACACACCATAGGCCTTCTTTACTGCTCTATCCACTTGAGTGGCAACCTTCAGAGATCTGTGGATATGAACCCCCAGATCCCTCTGCTCCTCCACGTTCCTCAGAACCCTGCCGTTGACCCTGTAATCCTTATTCAAATTTGCCCTACCAAAATGAATCACCTCGCACTTATCAGGGTTAAATTCCATCTGCCATTTTTCGGCCCAGCTCTGCATCCTATCAATGTCTCTTTGCAGCCTACAACAGCCCTCCACCTCATCCACTGCTCCACCAATCTTGGTGTCATCAGCAAATTTACTGATCCACCCTTCAGTCCCCTCCTCCAAGTCATTGATAAAAATCACAAACAGCAGAGGACCCAGCACCGACCCCTGTGGCACACCGCTGGTAACTGGTCTCCAGTCCGAAAATGTTCCATCCACCACCACCCTCTGCCTTCTATGAGATAGCCAGTTACTTATCCAATCGGCCAAATTTCCCTCTATCCCACAACTCCTTACTTTCTTCATGAGCCGACCATGGGGAACCTTGTCAAACGCCTTACTAAAATCCATGTATACGACATCAACTGCTCTACCTTCATCTACACACTTAGTTCCCTCCTCAAAGAATTCAATCAAATTTGTTAGGCAAGACTTACCCTTCACGAATCCGTGTTGACTTTCCCTGATTAAGTTGCCCCTTTCCAAATGGTCATAAATCCTATCCCTCAGGACCTTTTCCATTATCTTACCAACCACCGAAGTAAGACTAACCAGCCTATAATTACCAGGGTCATTCCTATTTCCTTTCTTGAAGAGAGGAACAACATTCGCCACTCTCCAGTCCTCTGGCACCATTCCCGTGGACAGTGAGGACCCAAAGATCAAAGCCAGAGGCTCTGCAATCTCCTCCCTTGCCTCCCAAAGAATCCTAGGATATATCCCATCTGGCCCAGGGGACTTATCGACCCTCAGGTTCTTCAAAATTGCTAAAACATCTTTCCTCAGAACATCTACCACCTCCAGCCTATCCACCTTTATCACACTCTCATCCTCAAGAACATGGCCCCTCTCCTCGGTGAACACTGACGAAAAGTATTCATTCATCACCTCTCCTATCTCTTCTGACTCCATGCACAAGTTCCCACTACTGTCCTTGACCGGCCCTACCCTCACCCTGGTCATTCTTTTATTTCTCACATAAGAGTAAAAGGCCTTGGGGTTTTTCTTGATCCGACCCGCCAAGGACTTCTCATGCCCCCTCCTAGCTCTCCTAAGCTCTTTTTTTAGCTCATTCCTTGCTACCTTGTACCCCTCAATCGACCCAACTGAACCTTGTTTTCTCATCCTTACATACGCTTCCTTTTTCCTCTTGACTAGACATTCAACCTCTTTTGTGAACCATGGTTCTCTCACTCGGCCATTTCCTCCCTGCCTGACAGGGACATACCTATCAAGGACACGCAGTAATTGCTCCATGAAAAAGCTCCACTTTTCGTTTGTGCCTTTCCCTGATAGTTTCTGTTCCCATCTTATACTCCCTAATTCTTGCCTAATCGCATCATAATTACCCCTCCCCCAATTATAAACCGTGCCCTGCCGTATGGCCCTATCCCTCTCCATTGCAATAGTGAAAGTTACCGAATTGTGGTCACTATCTCCAAAGTGCTCTCCCACATACAAATCAAACACTTGGCCCGGTTCATTACCCAGTACCAAATCCAACGTGGCCCCAGCTCTTGTCGGCCTATCCACGTATTGTGTCAGGAAACCCTCCTGCACACACTGTGCAAAAACTATCCTATCCGAACTGTTTGACCTATAAAGGTTCCAATCAATATTTGGAAAGTTGAAGTTTTGCTAAATGCTGCTGTTCAGCCAAATTGCAAGCTCATTCCAGATGCAACCCATTACATTACAAAACAACATAGTGTGGTTAAGCACATTGGGCAAGAAATTGCTGGGAAGTCGCTTGATTATAATGCCGCCTTAACGGCGCTCACCATCATTAATTCGTTACAAAAATCCAGCAATTTGCGGAGCAAAAGAGATACACCACGATTTCCGATTCCACGCAAATGGCTGAACCTTTTGCGCCGCTCCGCCATTAGCCTCGCAAAAGCCGCTAACAGTTCCTTCTCGCCCTGAGGTTTCCCATTGAACTTAATGGCAATCCTGAAATTGCTGGATTTATGACATAATTACGAACTATTGCCGCCGCAGCCATTTTGCCATAGAGGACCTGGTTAGTGATGTGATTTATGGGACTGACATGACACTGAACCTTGGAAGCCCAGAAAGAGTCTCACTCCAGCAGGTAGTGAATTGTTCCTAGAGTTTTTAACAGGTAGTTAACAGGCAGGTAAGAGGATTATCCCCATTATTCCACCAGAGGTACAGGCTTCCCGACGTCGGGAAACCCTGCCAGGGTCACCGAGGCGAGCAGTGGGTCTGTGGGGTTCGGAGGGGTCCAAAAGTGCGCTGTGGAGGTGAGTGATGGGTGCAAGTGTGGAGAGGTGAGTATGTGAGGTGAGTGAAAAGTGATAGAAAATGTTTACTTACCTTTGTTTCTTCCTGCAGGCTTCAACAGTTGGGGAACCGGAGACACCGGCATAGAAACATAGAAACATAGAAACATAGAATCTAGGAGCAGGAGTAGGCCATTCGGCCCGTCGAGCCTGCTCCGCCATTCAATACGATCATGGCTGATCATCCAAATCCAGTACCCTGTCCCTGCTTTAATCCCCACAGTACACATATCCCACCCTACCCCCGTAACCCCACGTATTTAATTCCCCCTAACATATCCCATCCTATCCCCATAACCCCACATATTTAATCCCCCCTAACACTAAGGGTCAACAGCCATCTGATTTCTGGTCAGCAGATAGATTTGGTGAGTCTTGAATACAAGGACTCATCAAACAACAGAGATTGTCAGTGTTTGACAGCTTCACAGAGCTGTCAAACGATGACAATTCAGATGAAACGTCATACGCTGACGTTCTCTGTAACTGGCTTCCCCTTAATTGGCCTGCTAAGCCCTCTGGGCGGGCTTAACAAGGCCAATCAAGGGAAAATAGTGTGGGTTGGCCACAAGTCGATGGAGGCGGGACTAAAACCCGACAAGCAGCAGTCCCGCCTCCAACGCGCCCCCATTGGCAAAATCACTCCCGAAATCTTGGGTTTGGATTAGACCAAATCAGAACTTTAGTAAGCAGCGGATTAAAGTAACCAATTTATAACAATCTTTGCACCGTAAGCAATTTCCTAATTCAATCAACAATTCAAATCAAACATAAATTATTTAACAGAAATATATATATTTATACTGCACAGATTTCACAACCAAAAATGCTCCTGTTTCTAGGGATAATTTGGTAGCAAGATTAATGTGGGAACATTACAAGTTAGATAACGCAGCATTTTATACCTGAACAATGTGAGTGGGGTCGATTTTGGCTTTTGGGCAAGTGAGCGACTGGTGGATCACGCTGGTTAGCCACTCGTTCTGGTGGCGAAGAGGCTTTCTGCGATTTTGAGGCCGCTGGCCTCATTTCTATTTGGCAGCAGAGCTGCAGGTTGTCAAACAGTTGTCCCGATGCAAATCGCCGCATTGAGACCTCGAGATTGGGCCAGCAAGGTAAGTTGCGTGGGTGGGAGTCCTGGGCGTCAGCAGCCCAGATTACACTCCTGCCCCAATGGGTACTACGAAAATTAATTTGACACTTACGTTTGGCGAGATTCTTCGGTTCCGTCGCCCAGGGAACTGGTCAGATTGTGCATTTACGTCATTGGACCCCTATTTCCATATTAAAAGGGGCCTCTCGCCTGAAACAGGCTTTGGCCTTTCAAAATGGAGCCGGCTGCATCTCCAGCATTAATGGGATGGTAAGACTACTGACCACATTCTGAGGCTGTTACTGCCAGGTGGAGGCAGTGAAAATTGACCTCAGTGAATGGGAAGTGGTTTGGTCCATTGCAATTATATATAATGGGAGGGGGTGGAAAGTTGTTTTGATCTATTGCAGTCTGTAGCAACAGCTTTCTGGCCATTTTTATGAATCATATTTTATATCCAAAACCCCAAGAAAAGAACTGTACTGTTGGGCAATCTTGTGGGAGTGGCTTAGGGAATCGGGTTGCAAACCAGGCCAATCTGACTAAGGTGCATTCATATGCAAACGACCATCTCACACTGACGTCATCACCATTACTGGGAACAGTACCCCGAGAGGTAACTCAGAGACACTATCAATAATGCACAGTCCCAACCGAAACTGGTGGAAGGCAGGAGATGGCCAGGCCATTGTCTTCCAGGAGATAAGCCAGTTAAGCAAGTCCGGTTTGAGATTGAAACCCATTACCTGCCAATGGGGGCCATCAACTCAGGAAACGACAGACATCCAGTAATCAGCACTCATTGTCTCTCCAGGTGCCAGGCCTGGGAGCGGGGAAACGGAAAGTCATTTTTCACAAAGATTCACAAAGATTCACAAAGTCCAAAAATGTGCGGGTTAGGTTGATTTGGCTATGATAAATTGACCCTTAGTGTTAGGGGGGATTAAATATGTAGGGTTATGGGGATAGGATGGGATATGTTAGGGGGAATTAAATACGTCGGGTTACGGGGGTAGGGTGGGATATGTGTACTGTGGGGATTAAAGCAGGGATAGGGTACTGGATTTGGATGATCAGCCATGATCGTATTGAATGGTGGAGCAGGCTCGACGGGCAGAATGGCCTACTCCTGCTCCTAGATTCTATGTTTCTATGTTTCAAAGGTCATGAGTCACTCCAGGCCACAGGGGGGTCCAGACAGATCACCTGAGTCAATACATCGATCAATATTGGCGGGAGGAAAAGGCGATGGGTTTTGGGTATATCAGGAGCCGTTCGAGGGCTGCTCTGGCACTTTTCTTCTCCTCGGCATCAGTCTACAGCGAGTCTCCCGAGTGGGGCTCGGCTCGACGGAACACCGCAAGAAGCTGAGCGCTGCTCTTCATCCCTCATCAACGGACCTCGACTCAAACTGGAACTTGGATACCGCGTCGGCGGTACGGAACCAGGAGCGAGACGTACAGGAAGAAGCTGCAAGCAAGACAACGGGCAATCGGGGTGAGCATACTGCCTGCGCCTACACATCCACAAGACCACTTAGCTGTGTGAGGGGGTGATTGTAAGTCCCAACCAAACCTGAGAGGGGTTTAGTGCTGGGGTCCTGTGTTCGTTTATTTCACGGGAGGGTTCTTTTATTAGACCGTGGTAATTTAGCACGGTATGGCTTGTTGGACAAGCCAGGGTTGTATTGTTTTGCACTGTTGCAAGTGTTATTTTTAATCCTATTAAACACAATATGGTTGAGCTCAAACGGGTGTCCGAGTCTGATCTGTCCATCTAATCCCTATCGTCCAGAACTTGTAGTAAGAGGTGTGTTTTCGGTGCGCCCGAGAAAACCACTTACAGGCCTCATGATCACCAACTTTTATAGACCATTCCCAGTCATTTAGTCTCAAAGTCTAGAATTACATCATTCAGATTTCTACACTTAAGCAAGTGTGACATGTGCAGTTGTTTATCTGTTCTCTTACTACAATGTTGGGGAATCTGCCCTACGCCATTAACCAAGTGGAATCCACCGCCCTGGGATCCTGGAATGTCACAGACTGTTTCCTGGTGTGATTTTGTAATATAAAGAGGTTGTGTAACACACACTCTCTCTGTTATCCTCTAGATAACATGTTCTAGTCTCCTATTTTCTGGGTAACACTCTGCAAACTTTCCATTATTGTCGGTGAGTACAACCGTAACATTTCTTCACCAGAGTAACACTAAAATATCTCTTTGTTCAACAGATTGTGACTTTCAAAATGTTTTGGGACTATAAATGTCAACTCTGGAAATTTACAGGAAGCATTTGTCTTCCGATGATGTCTAACAGGAATCATGAAAGCTACAAAAAGTGCTCAGTGCCCACAGAGATTTTCATGTCGGTTCCTTTTCACTCTGTGAAAATACTGTCACTGAAAGAGTATTTAAACCACGTGTTGACAATTCGAAGTTTATTTCACTTTTGTGCTAACTGCGTGTAAACTGCATCCAAGGTTGGGAAGTGCATCAGACTCATGCTTATTTGGTGGATTCCACTCAACTGGAAGATAAAAGCAAAAATTAAAAAAAATCACCATTCCCTTTCCCTAAATCCAAGTGTTATCCTTTACTGCTGGTATTCAAGAACGAGTCCTACTGATAGTGCGGTGTATGGAAATTGAGAGTACCTCTGGTAGTAGGGACACTTGTTGTCAATGGGAATAATAGTCTTGTGCCACAACTTCAAATTATACAGCTTACCTGCGAACCTTCCTTGCTCACTATGGGGAAGTTTTATTAGCAAATCCAAATCGTTGGACCTGCTTCTGAACTCTTGGGCCCTGAAATTCCACTTCTGTCACAATTGGAGTTCCCATTTGGGAGGGTGGAGCAGGTATTCTGCTGCAACACTTTGAGGTGTTAGTGGTCCCCATCAGGCTTGGGCGGGAGTAGTGGCAGAAAAACGTTTAAAAAAAAAAATCCTCCATAGATTTCTTCTGCTTGCTCCGGCAATGCAGTCAATGACTTATTTCTAATTACTAATTATAGAACAGAGTATTTTCTAAATGGTGAGAAGATAGGAACTGTGGAGGAACAGAGAGATTCAGGGGTCCATGTACAGAAATCACTAAAAACCAGTGGACAGGTACAAAATATAATCCAAAAGGCTAATGGAAGGTTGGCTTTTATCTCAAGGGGGCTGGAATATAAATGGGTGGAAGTTATGCTACAGCTGTATAAAGCTCTGGTTAGACTGCATCTAGAGCACTGCGTTCAGCTCTGGCCATCACTCCTCAGGAAGGATATATTGGAGGGGGGTACAGCGCCGATTCACCATAATGAAACCAGGGCTAAAAGAGTTAAATTATGAGGACAGGTTGCATAGACTAGGTTTGTATTCTCCCTGAGTATAGAAAATTAAGGGGTGATGTAATTGGGGTGTTTAAGATGATTAAAGGAGTTGATGGAGTGGATAGAGAGAAGCTATTTCCTCTGGTGGGGGAGGTCCAGAACAGGGCGGCAAAACCTTAAAATTAGAGCTAGGTTGTTCGGGGTGATGTCAGGAAGCACATCTTCACACAAAGCGTAGTGGAAATATGGAACTCTCTCCCCCAAAGAGCTGTTGAGGTTGGGGATCAATTAAAAATTTCAAGACTGAGATTGATAAATATTTGTGGAGAGAGAAACAGAGTTGACGTTTCAGGTCAATGACCCTTCGTCTGTTGAAGTGTGATCGACCTGAAAACGTTAACTCTGTTTCTCTCTCCACAGATGCTGCCTGACCTGCTGAGAATTTCCAGCTTTTTCTGTTTTTATTTCAGATTTCCAGCATCCGCAGTATTTTGCTTTTGATAAATATTTGTTAGGGAAGGGTAATAAGGAATATGGAACCAAGGCGGATAAATGGAGTTGAGATACAGATCAGCCATGATCTAACTGAATGGCGGAAAAGCTTGAGGGGCTGAATGGCCTCCTCCTGTTCCTATGTAGCTGATGTCTGTTGCCAATATGGAACGAGGACAGAGTTCACTAAATTCCAAGAGGAACCACCAAATGATTCATACATGCCCTCTGTGCCACATCGTAACATCCAGTTGACACACACTCTCCCTGAAGCTCCTTCTAACATCTGCCGTCTAGTGCTGACAGTCACAGTTGGATATATATTTCTGTAGTCTGAGCAGGAAAAGTCAGCGTGAGTGTACAGCGAGACAGTCTGCCTTCGACTCTCACTGACCATTTTACTACCATAGGAAAATGTGCCCCACTATCAGTGAGCATTCTGGGGCACAATTTCATATTGTTTCACTCCACTGGAAGAGGGAAAAATGACGTTACCAGGTCAAGGCCGCCTTACTAAAAGGTGATGATGCCTCACAGAAGCAATTGTGGTCCATAGCCAATGGAGTTACAAATCAGGAGAGAATGCAAAACGGGCTGCCGACTTGCTGTCACCCGTTTTACACTACTGCACAAAGTCTAAATCTACCCCAATGTCTTTCTCATCAAAGACTGTTTTGCATCTGTGACGGGGCACAACACACGGAAGTGCAGAGTGCGACGCCTAGTGTGTTAGAAGCAGGAGTTTTCGTACATTTCATCCATAGCGTTCGGTGCAGTGATTTGATTCCATTACCAGCACCAGTTGTCACAGCCGGCAGCAGGAGGCTGCGAGTGAGGCTCATGATTAAAACTGATACGTTGCCGTACCAGTAATGTAAAGTTCAATTTCACAAAATCCTACATTATAACAGTGACTACACTTCAAAAGTACTTCATTGGCTGTAAAGTGCTTTGGGACATCCTGAGGTCATGAAAAATGCTATAGAAATGCAAGTCTATCATTCTTTCCAATTTGCCTGTCTCTCTAAATAGGAAAGGTTTATTTTTTTTAAGAATAAGTGGACTTGCCTGCGCTGCCTGGGGAAATGCATGGTTTAGATGCTTTCTCATGCTCCTATTGCTTTCAATAGATGACTTGATCTAGATACATTCTAAGGATTGATATGAATGAGTCGGACAGGGAGAGGACAGGCAAATCTAAGAAAAGCAGCTCAAGTTGACAGTATCAGCGTTCAAATCACATTTGTCATAGTGAAATAAATATCGCTGTTTGTTTTGGTAAATAGCGGCCACCAGAGTAAAGTCCCTTTCAAGGGATTGCCTACTTTATCCCTCCTAATGTTACAGGCTGTGGGAGTATTCTTCTTCCGTATTCAAAATTAGAAAATGATAAATATTTTCAGTTTGCTCGAAAAGAAGAAAGAAAATAAAGTTCTCTGGATTCTGAACTTTCTCATCATTGCCCCTCAAAGCTGTAATACTCAAAGGGAAGTCAACAAACAGTTCAGATTTAGCAGTGGGTGGTGAGGTATGGAACGGACCACGCAGGGGTGGTGGGGAGGTGGGGGAGCGCGAGGACAGGTAGAGGGGACAGTAGATGATTAGTGTCGGCAAATTCAAGAGTACATTCTTTCAAAATTCATTCTTGGGATGTGGGTGTGGCTGGCAAGGCTGGCATTTTATTGCCCATCTCTAGTTGCCCTGAGTCAGTGTTTGATACAACTGAGCGGCTCGCTGGGGCATTTCAGAGGGCAGTTAAGAGTGAACCACGTCGCTGTGGGACTGGAGTCACATACAGGCCAGACCGGGTAAGGACGACAGGTTTCCTTTCTTAAAGGACATTAGCGAACCAGTTGGGTGTTTACGTCAGTCTGGCAGCTTCATGGTCACTTTTACTGGCGTCACCTTTTCTTCCAGATCTTTTAAACTGAATTCAAATTCTAAAATTGCAACGGTGAGATTTGAACTCACGCTGTCTGTACTCTTCCTGTCGTGTAATTCCTATTCCTATGGATGGAGAGCAAGGTTTATTTTCTGAGTCCCATTGAGTTGTTTTATCACCGTGTTTTATTAACTGGGAAACACTAGCAATGGCCCAGGAGCCTGGGAGGAGGTTCGTACCAAGGATACAGACCAACCCCCCCAGTACGGTGATTCGACAGAGGGTCTACTCCCCAAGAATCAATCCATCCTCTGCCTCCCTCCCGAAACGGCAACACACCCATCCCACACCACCAACATTTCCTGCCAAAGAGAAATGGGAGCTATAGTTAATGTCTGAAGTTAATATTAAGGTCTGTGGGCTGCAAAGTGCCTTACAGATAAGCTACTCTTCCTCAAGCTTTCATTGAGCTTAATTGGAACAGTTTTGAAGTCCAAAGACAGAGAGGTCAGAGGGGGAGCGGGATGGAGAATTGAAGGGGCAAGTGACGTGGAGCTTGGGGTCGCATTTGCGGACAGACCTGCCTGTAGTGTGGTCCCCGCTACACTGGGGAGACCAAACTTAGATTAGGTGGCTGCTTTGCTTAAAAACCTTTGTTCTGCCCACAGGACACCGGGGAGAACTCCCCTGCTTTTCTTCCAATAGTCATGATGCGGAGATGCCGGTGTTGGACTGGGGTGGACAAAATTGAGAGGTCGCACAACACCAGGTTATAGTCCAACAGTTTTATTTGAAATTCCAATAGTGCCATGGAATCTTCTACATCCACCTGAGAGAGCAGACGGGGCCTCGGCTTATTGTATCATCCAAAAAGACGGCACCTCCGACAGTGCAGCACTCCCTCAGCGCTGCACTGAAGTGTCAGCCTGGATTATGGGCTCCAATCTCGGGAGTGGGGCTTGAACTCACAGCCTTCTGACTCAGAGGAGAAACACGCCAAGGCACTGCACCGAGCTGTAATCAGGAAAATAAACTATATTTGCCACACTATATTTCTAGTAGACATATTATTGTATGTTTATTTTATTTTTGGAACACAAGCATACTGAATGTATTGATATAATGGCCTACAATTATTTTCCTGTCCAGCTGACAACTTCTAAAGATAACTCTAACCTTACTCTACAGTATTCTGGGAACATTTCTCAAGACCGTCAGTCACAACTCATTAGTTGGAAGGCTGCTATTTAGGCAAAGTCCTTTTCACTTGTACTTTCATTCACATACTCTAGCAAAGACAACTTACTTCGAATCATAGAAGGATACAGCACAGAAGGAGGCCATTCAGCCCATAATGCCTGTGCCGGCTCTTTGGTGGAGCTATCCAATTAGTCCCACTCCCCTGCTCTTTCCCCATAGCCCTGTAATTTATTTCCCTTCAAGTATTTATCTAATTCTCTTCTGAATGTTATTGAACCTGCCTCCACCACCCTTTCAGGCAGTGCATTCCAGATCACAACTCGCCGTGTAAAAAAATGTTTCCTCTGTCGCCTCTGGTTCTTTTGCCAATTACCTTAAATCTGTGCCCTCTGGTTACCGCGGTTTTTCATATTTAAAAGCTGGTGAGCCGGCTGCGCAGGAACTGCAGAGCGCTGTGCGGCCACTTTGGCCGCGTGGTCGCGCAGATTAAAGGGAACATTGCTTGGGGTGTTTTACTCTGTTAAAGGCACTATAGATATGGAAGTTGATGTTGTTGCTGGCTCTTTGCTGGAGCAATTCACAACTAAGCCCACTCTCTTGCTTTCTCCCCCATAGCCCTATAATATGGCTTGAAATATCTATCTACTCCTCCCATGAAAGATGCAATGGTTTTTTGCCTCAACGATGCCCTGTTACAAAGAATTCCTTGCTTTGACAGATTGCTGCATTAAGAGATTGCTCCTAACGCTCTCCTCACTCTCTTAATGTAGGGATGAAATATTCAGGAATCAACAAAACATTCATTCTGCGTTGTACAGTAGAAGTTCAGGTTGTAAACAAGCTACTGCTTTGACATTTAATCTGGGCGCCAATTCATTTCTATCATTACATGTACGCAGGAAAAAGCCAATTCAGAACGAATATTTCCCAGTGACTGGAAACAATCACTAACTGTTCTGAGGAGCTGTCAGCTGCCTTTGTGTCACCAAGTGATGACACTGCTTTTTTCTGGTGGGAAAAGAACAAATTGGGGAACAAAATCTCAGCTTCAGAGAGCTTTACAATATAACTGGCCGGGGTCCAGGAGGGTAATGGCACCAGTTGGAAATTCAAGTTAAACAAGAAGTTCGTGGTTATGATTAAGGAAGTGAGAGGCATATTATTCATCTTTAGAACGCTGGCCTTTCTCCTTCCTCCAGTGACCGTGAACAGATCGAGATCTTAACACGATTTATGAGCTCTTCTGTCCATAATAAACTCAAGATCATGATCAAAAGAATAAGGAAGGAGGTTGGGAGAATTTTTTTTTTTGTTATGGTTGGGGTTGTTCAGGAATGGAATACTATTCCAGAAATAGTCCTGGATGCAGAATCCATATTAACATTTAAAAGGGAAGTCGATAAATATTTCAATAAAAGCTAAAATTTAAAAGGGCGTGGAGAAAGGGCAAGGGGAATTGGAGTCTGTGGATAGCACTGGGAATTGATTAGATGCAGAGAGTAAAAAAATTCACCAAATCAATATTTGGTGCGTAAACATTGGAAGTGGAAAGGAGTTA
Organism: Squalus acanthias; assembly: GCA_030390025.1. NCBI lineage: Eukaryota > Metazoa > Chordata > Chondrichthyes > Squaliformes > Squalidae > Squalus > Squalus acanthias. Next base: position 17,009,972 of record CM059429.1, read on the forward strand.
TCCATCGCATAGCTCTCCTTCCTCACCAGATTTAGTAGTGCCCCAGCTGTTTCATTCAGGATATTGGGCAGACCTTGAGCTAGCTAAATTTAAAGAAAGACTTGCATTTCTATAGCGCCTTTCACGACCACCGGACGTCTCAAAGCGCTTTACAGCCAATGAAGTACTTTTTGAAGTGGAGTCACTGTTGTAATGTGGGAAACGCAGCAGCCAATTTGTGCACAGCAAGCTCCCGCTAACAGCAATGTGATAATGACCAGATAATCTGTTTTGATTATGTTGGTTGAGGGAGAAGTATTGGCCAGGACACCGGGGATAACTCCCCTGCTCTTCTTCGAAATAGTGCCATAGGATCTTTTACGACCACCTGAGAGAGAGCAGACGGGGTCTCGGTTTAACGCCTCATCCAAAAGACGGCACCTCAGACAGTGCAGCACTCCCTCAGCACTGCACTGGAGTGTCAGCCTAGCTTTATATGCTCAAGTCTCTGGAGTGGGACTATGAACCCACGACCTTCTGACTCAGACAAGCCAAGTGTGCTACCCACTGAGCCATGGCTGACACAGGCATTTCATGTTTCAGGCATACTCTGGTACAATCATCCTGGCAACATCTGAATGGACAAGTTGGACATGATGAGGAGTTTTGGGCCACACTCCACGATCTGATGCAACCTTTACAATGCAGTTTTAGTTATATGTCCTATTTTTTAAATTTAAATTAAGATAAAAAAAGAAAAAAAGAAAGAAAGACTTGTATTTATATAGCACCTGTCATGACCACCGGACGTCTCAAAGCGCTTTACAGTCAATGAAGTGCTTTTGAAGTGGAGTCACTGTTGTAATGTGGGAAACGCGGCAGCCAATTTGCGCACAGCAAGCTCCCACAAACAGCAATGTGGTAATGACCAGATAATCTGTTTTTTGTTATGTTGGTTGAGGGATAAATATTGGCCAGGACAATTAAAATTAGATAAAGCTTAGAACACTGGACATGACCAGTAAAGATACTGTTGCATTGCTGATCATAGTATTGTATGTTCAAGTGTACAAACATGGCAAAGGCTCATGTGACATTTGCTCAGCTCTGTTCAGCACCTGTATCTTCCACAATGCAAGTAATAATTTAATAGTGAACAATGCATTGATGTATCATCTTACACCGACCCTCTTGCTTTTGGCTGCGGATGGTAGTTGTAAGGATTTGCTTCCGTACCTGTATCCATTCCTGCTCTGTTACCTAGAGGCTTGAATTGGAGGAAAACATGGGGCCAAAGTTAGAGGTATATATATATTCATAACGTGTCAGCCGTGGCTCAGTTGGTAGCACCATCGCCTCTGAGTTAGAAGGTTGTGGGTTCAAGTCCCACTCCAGGGACTTGAGCACAAAAATCCAGGCTGACACTCCAGCGCAGTGCTGAGGGAGTGCTGCACTGTCGGAGGTGCCGTCTTACAGATGAGACGGTAAACTGAGGCCCCGTCTGCTCTCTTAGGTGGGCGTAAAAGATCCCACGGCACTTTTTCGAAGAAGAGCATGGGAGTTATCCCCGGTGTCCTGACCAATATTTATCCCTCAATCAACATCACTAAAAAAAAAACAGATTATCTGGTCATAATCACATTACTGCTTGTGGGAGCTTGCTGTGTGCAAATTGGCTGCTGTGTTTCCTACATTACAACAGTGACTAGATTTCAAAAGTACTTCATTGGCTGTAAACGCTTTGGGATGTCCTGAGGCTGTGAAAGGTGCTATGGGGATGCAAGTCTTTGGGCGAAAAATTCGGGGGCTTTACGCCACCCGTTACTGGCAAAAAATGGTGGCGGGTCCCGTTGTGTCCTTCATTTTCGACGCCCCGTAATGCTGCCAGTAAGTATTAGTGCCCTGCAAAACAAATGGTGGAATGGTGACGCCGACTTAACGTCACCACGGCCAACTTCAACCCGAGCACTGAGTTCAGTGCTGGGTCATAACCACGCCAGGGAAACCCAACGTGCAAACAGATTGACAGAGGCGTTGTCTTAGAGGCGCACCTCTTAAAGGGAAACACACATCTCTCAGGTAAATTTCCTTTAAGCTTTTGGACTGGGTTTTTTTGACTTTATTGAAGTAGTGGCTTGCTGCAATATATGTTTAAAGTTTTTAAGTGTGTAGGGAGTGCTGCTGGATGCTTTCAAGGCCTCGGATGGTAAAACAAGGCCTCTGAGAAAACAGAAAATGCTGCAAATACTCAACAGGTCAGGCAACATCCGTGGAGAGAGAAACAGAGTTCTCATCTCCAGTTGAGATGCTGCTTGACCTGCTGAGTATTTCTAGCATTTTATGCTGTCATTTCAGATTTACAGCATCTGCTCGCAGAGGGGAGAGGAAGACACAGGAAAGGAGGAAGCAGAAGGAAGGATGCAACCCAGACAGCCCCTTTGTGGCTGGGATATCTGGGATAGAATCATCCACCTGCAGTCCCAGTGGCCACAACCCCAATTCCCCTTTCAACATTAGTCCCACACCTTACCTTCCCTCTGTTACTGACCATCACAACGTCCTCTTGGCCACAATGTTGAAATAAAAGCTACCACAAAGCAAACTCTCCAATCCAACTTTATATATCTATCCATCCAATATGACACCAAAAAATCAACTCATCATCCTTATGCATTCTCTTAGTGAGTGTCTTGTGTGTGCCTTTGCCTATCCTACTGATGTCATGCAGTGCTACCCCAGTGGCTGCAGCATGGCTGGTGGAAGGCTGCTGACCTTCAGTGGGGACATTGCAAATGGTCTTGCTGGTCAACCTTGAGGAGCTGGTGGCTGCGAGTGTCAAATCAATCATCTTCTTTTTCTTCTTCTTCACTCTCCTCTCCCTTTCTTGGCCAACCATTGGCTGGGCAGGCTGCATTTCTTGGGTGTGTGAAATGAGGAAGGCCCAAGGGTGGAGTTGTGGTAAGGGGAGGGCGGGAAAGCAAGAGGTCCATGCCAGAAAGAGGATAACGTATGAGGATACCAGCATCTTGTATCCTTCCAGCCCTGCCGCTAGCCAAGGGCTGAGCCATGCTCCTGCTAAGAATGGCCTGCACCGTCTCCTCCAAGGGGGCGAGATGAGGCTAGGAATGGGAGATGTGCTCGTGATTGGTACAGATTGTTGGTAGGTGAGTGATTGGGGGTGGGGGGGTGGGCAGTCGTGCATTGAGAAGTGTGTGACGCTAGTGGTGCAGTTGGTAGGAGACGGCTTTTGAAGATGCATTCACTGACCTTGACCAGTGGTCTGGGGTCATGAAACTTCTTTGGGCACTGGAGCCAGGGGGTGGGAGCAACACTGCTGGCAGTGATGGCCTTGGCGATGTGGTCCCACCTCCTGCTTTCTGGAGGGCCTCCTGGCCCCTGTGGGTAGAGGACCTCTCTTGCAGTGTTGACCCCCCCTGCACAAAGCTGGAGTGCTGTGTGCGGGACACTGGGTGTCCCTTCCCTGGCTTGCTGAGCCATTTGTGTTAGTGCTGAAGCATTTTTCCCATTTTTTGAGGTTCGGAAGGGAATTCAGCTTTAAGTGCTGGCATTTTTTTCACTGCATTGTAATTTTTATTAGTTCTGAATGCATAGCCCCTTTAATTGCCCACAATGCCTTGCGAACTCCACAGCCTCGCTCCCAGAGGCTGTAAGAAGCTGCAACGCCGACTGTGGACGGGAACTTCGGGTCAGAGGTCTCCATTAACACCACCAGGAGGGCGCTACATCTCGCCAACCTCCTGCGTGAATTTTTGGCCGGTAACGCTGCGGCCATTGTCAGCGGCTGTTAGTCGACTTGCCGGTGACACTGGCAATTCTCTTGGCGTACACAAATTCTCCCCCCCCCCCCCCCCCCAAGTTTCTATTCTCTGCATGTGGGCATCACTGGCAAAGCCGGCATTTAGTGCCTATCCCTAGTTGCCTTGAGAAGGTGGTGATGGGCCTCCTGTTTGATACAATTGCTAGGCCACTTCAGAGGGCATTTAAGAGTCAGCCATGCTGGTGTGGGACTGGAGTCATAATTAGGCCAGATCAGGAAAGGACGGCAGGTTTCCTTCCCTCAAGGACATTAGTGAACCAGTTGGGGTTTTTACGACAATCCGACAGCTTCATGGTCACTTTTACTGGTCAAAATTGAGAGGTCGCACAACACCAGGTTATATGTCCAACAGTTTTATTTGAAATCACAAGCTTTCGGAGCTATCGATTTGCTCCTTCCTCAGGTGAAGTAAATTAGATACAGAATCTCCAAAGCATATATAGATGGAAAACAAAGCATGTGTACATGCAGACAATGTAAAGTACACATGCTTTGTTTTCCATCTATATATGCTTTGGAGATTCTGTATCTAATTTACTTCACCTGAGGAAGGAGCAAATCGATAGCTCCGAAAGCTTGTGATTTCAAATAAAACTGTTGGACTATAACCTGGTGTTGTGCGACCTCTCAATTTTGTCCACCCCAGTCCAACACCGGCATCTCCGCATCATGACTTTTACTGGTACCAGCTTTTTTTTAATATTTCCAGATTTTTTTTAACTGAATTCAACTCCTTAAACTGCCATGGTGAGATCTGACCTCGCGCTCACTGGAATATCTGTTGCGAATTGGGATTAAGGGTTACGGAGCTATTAATAGCACTGCTTGAATTTTTTTCCTGAGGGGTTGTACTTAAGTTTTCCTTAAAGGACTTGGTGTGGTGGGAAAGTCATGACAGGGCAACTAGGAATTGGGCAGTTAAAGTGGCCTTGCCTGTGTTGCCCACAACCTGAGAAAAAAATAAAGAAAAATCATCCGTGGATTCTGGGTGGAGTGGGCTTAATGGCCCTAATGGGGTTTTCTCACTCCAGACTTTATTAGTAACCTGCCCACCTCCCTTTCTTGAGCCTCAGTGTTTGCACTAGAGGAACGGGGGAGGGAGAGGGAAGCGGAACATCTCAAGCTTGCATAGCACTGCCAGGTTGATATGACAAAACCACAAACCCGTTGATGTTTTGGTCTTTCTTTGTGGCTCTTAAAACACAGCCATTAAAGGAAAAGAAGACGGAAATTAAAGATTGAATTGGAAAGAGGCAGACCTTGGCCCAATGACAACTTTATTCGAAAAAAAATTATGTAATCAAAATCAAAATCAAACTAGGTGTCACGGCCGTGATGAATGGCTTGTAATTTAAAGGCCGTATTATTGCTTTTTAATCTCTGTATTCATCACAAATGTTTTCCACTGGAAGATGAAAGGTCATCCACATCACAATTTCCACTGAAACCATAATTAAATCGCTGGTTTTAGAGAAGGTTTTCCCTTTTCCCACTGTTTTGTCAAAAGTATTTTTGGTGCTATGATGATTAATCTGATGAATGATTTGGATCATAATCTGGAGAAGATTACCCACCTCATAAACCAGTCCATTGTCCTTGTTTATTTTCTTTGGCAGATATAGCTAACGTGCACCAAATCACACTGAGCTGAATTACATTCTGTCAGTGCTTGCACAAGTGATTTTCGATTAAACTAATTCTGCAAAATCAGTGTGGCGATATATTACATCAAGGTCATGTTTCACCAAGGTATTGGAGAAATTCAACACCAGATGGAGGACCCCAACACTTTCATCAATAAACTAATAGGATCTGTCGAATGTCTTGGCGTGCAGAGGTCGACATACACTGTGCAGTGTAGAGGGAGGGGTGACCATCTGATGCGTACTTTATAGAAAACCAAGAGGTCTGAAGGGTCTGAGAGTTTCTTCTCCAAAGACCTTGAACGTGTTGCTACCTACCAAATCTGTGTCCATCTTTCCTGCAACTCCATGTTTGAACCTCTCCAATCAGACTTCTGCCCCTGCCACGGCACTGAAACAGCCCTAATCAAAGTCACAAATGTGACTGTAATTGAAGTGCACTATCCCTCCTCATTCTTCTCGACCTGTCCGCAGCTTTTGACACGGTTGAACGCACCATCCTCCTTCAATGCCTCTCCTCAGTGGTCCAATTCAGTGGGACTGTCCTCGCCTGGTTCCATTCTTATCTTTCCAGTCACAGCCAGAGAATCCCCTGCAATGGTTTCTCTTCCAGCCCCTGCAACTATGGCCCAGAAATTAATGACGGAGCCTTCGTGCGGGGGTAAGGCTTCCCCGCGATATCTCACTTGCGCGCCTGCCTTTTCATTCCCAGCTCGCACGAACTTGATTTTCTAGACAGCAGCTGTGCAGTGCTTCCGTATCCCACAGGCGCAGTTAATTCGTGCGAGCTGTGGGATCACGTGATTCAGTTAGAGCCAATGGCAGCACACCATCTTTCATTCATAGTTTTCACAGCAAGTGCTGTGAAAGCTATGAATACTATACCCCCTCAAAAGAACAGCTAAACCTCAATTAAATTTTTTTTAAAAACCATCACATTAATAAAATAAGTATAGTTAAATAAATTAACCACTTTAAACAAAAAATTAAATTTTTGAAAAAATTTAAAATCTTTTAAAAAGTTATAAAAATAAACTTACCTTTCTTTAAAGTCTCTAAAAAAGATATACCTGTTGAAAAAAATTCAAAATAATACTTAATTAGCTACTTACCTTGTTAAAAGAGGGTCTTACGCCTCCTTTCTTTATGTGCAAAATCTTCCATGCTTACCTGCGCGTTCAAAGCACTAAGTGCACTGTGTGCGCGCAGCCTGTAGCGCGCACGCGGTTCACCTAGGAACCGCCCCCTTTTGAAATCACCAAGTGCCGGTTTTCAGCGCATGCGCAGTGCATGCAGAAAACCGGCAATTGGAGACAGAATACGCGAGAGTACACAGTGCGTACTCTCGCGTAGAGGCACTAATTTTTGGGCCATTACCTCTGGAGTCCTTCAAGGATCTATCCTTGGCTCCCTCCTATTTCTCATCTACATGCTGCCCCTCGGCGACATCATCAGAAAACAGGTCAGCTTCCACATGTACGCTGACGACACCCAGCTCTACCTCACCACCGCCTCTCTCGATCCCTCCACTGCCTCTGTTGTCAGACCGCTTCTCCAACATCCAATCCTGGATACGCTGCAACTTCCTCAAATCAAACTCCACCACAAACTCCGTATCCTAACAACCGATTTCATCCACTTACCTGGCCACTGTCTCAGGCTGAACCAGGCTGTTTGCAACCTCACCGTCTTATTTGAACTTGAGCTGAGCTTCTGGTCCTATATCCTTTCCATCTCAAAGACCTACATCCACCTCCATAATGTCGCCCGTCACTGCTCCTGCCTCAGTTTAGCTGCTGCTGAAACCCTCATCAATGCTTTTGTTACCTCCTGACTCGACCAATGCTCTCCTGGTTGGCCTACCATCTTCCACCTCTTTTGCCTTCAGCTGTCTAGGTCCTAAGCCCTGGAATTCCCTCCTTATGCTACGCCACCTCTCCACCTCACTCTCCTCCTTTAAGATGCTCCTTAAAACCTACCTCTTTGACCAAGCTTTATAGCACCTTTAACACAGGAAAATGAGCCACGGTGCTTCACAGGAGTGTAATAAGCCCAAAATTGACACAGAGCCAAAGAAGAAGATAGTTGGAGGGGGTGGGGAGGTGGTGGTGGGGGGGGGGGGGGAGAGGGGGGGGAGAGGGGGGGGGGGTGGCGGTGACTAAAAGCTTGGTAAAAGAGGTTGGTTTTTAAGGAGGGTCTTCATGTCAGAGGGATGTCTGCCTGACCCTGAGTGGCACAGACCTACCATTACTCAGGTTGGTTGGTCCACAGATCCTTCATCATGTCACAGGAGACTCGATGAGGGAGGCCATTCTCCAGGTTGGGATTGAGTTGGGTAACACGGTGGCATAGTGGTTAGCACTGGTGCCTCACAGCGCCAGGGACCCGGGTTCGAATCTGACCTCGGGTGACTGTCTGTGTGGAGTTTGCACATTCTCCCCGTGTCTGCGTGGGTTTCCTCCGGGTGCTCCGGTTTCCTCCCACAGTCCAAAAATGTGCGGGTTAGGTTGATTTGGCTATGATAAATTGACCCTTAGTGTTAGGGGGGGATTAAATATGTGGGGTTATGGGTATAGGATGGGATATGTTAGGGGGAATTAAATATGTGGGGTTACGGGGGATAGGCACATGGAGCACACCAGAGTGATAGGGAGTGTGATAGCTTGATCTTGGTCTCGGACAATGCTCGGCACAACATCGAGGGCCGAAGGACCTGTACTGTGCTGTACTGTTCTATGTTCTATGTTCTATGTTCTATGAGTCTTCAAGGTGCCATCTGGCTGTAGCAACAAACTAGCCATCTCGAGAGGTTTGCAGGCGAACATGAACAGCGACACGACATGCTTGTCAGCCTGGCTGTCGGTAAGTGACTCTGAACCATGCAGCTAGCTTGATCTAAAATAACTTGAGGTTTTATGCCTTTGAGTGTGGCAAAGTTTACAATTCAGCGTGAGCCATGGTGTCTTCATGAGAAGAAGAGAATGAGTGTAAGGCTTATGTGATGTGGAGTACATGTGCAACTGACAACACTTTGTGCGAAGCAATTTTTGGACCATCCATGAAACATACAATACTGTTAGGGGCTGTTTCCTTGCCGGACAGTTTAATCTCGATAAAGGGGCAAATCAAATAGAATTCCCACATTTCCTCCTTTGCTAAAGCTGCCTCAGTTTCCTCTTTTGCGCAAAACACTTATTAATTGAACCATTCTTGGCTCTCTATCATCCCAATTATAGTAAAGACTTGAACACCGTACCATTTTCTTGTTAGGTTCATCCAACACCTCTCCCTCATTCCTCGACACAACAGAAGGATAAACTCGCCACTTGATACGCAATACCTCTCCTCCCCAGCCTCCAACTTTTCTCTTGCAATTGCCTTTGTCTATTTTACCAATATTACGATGGCCAATGTCCTTTGAACTTTCCTCTCTTGTTGCTTCCAAGCTCCATATATATCATCCTGCACAATCTTTCCTCCTGTCTATATCCTCGCAACGGTGAAATTTGTCTTCTACTCTAACTCATTCTTTCCAAGGAGCTCAATATTACGGAAATCTTTAACCTTCCTCGTTCGCCCTTCTTCCTACAACCTCCAGGCTTCTGCAACCTAAGCTCTGCATCACGGAATCAGTACTTCCTGATTCACTTCATCTCTTTCCTTCTTTTAGTGGCAGCCTGCGCTATAGGCCCAGGGCTTTTCAACTTGATTGACAGGGGACTCGCTAAGTACGAGATTCAGTAAGGAAGCCTGTGCTTATTTTAATTTCTCTTTGACTTTCCATTGGTCCCCTTAATAAATCAGTGGGTAGCACACTCGCCTCGGAGTCAGAAGGTTGTGGGTTCAAGTCCCACTCCAGAGACTCGAGCACATGACCCAGGCTGGCACTCCCAGTGCAACACAGAGAGAGTGCTGCACTGTCGGAGGTGCCGTCTTTTGGATGCGACATTAAACCGAGGCCCCGTCCGACCTATCAGGTGGGCGTAAAAGATCCCACGACAGTATCTTGAAGAAGAGCAGGGGAACTCTCCGCGGTGTCCTGGCCAATATTTATCCATCAACCAACATTTAAAACAAATGATCTGGTCATTTATTTCAGTGCTGTTTGTGGGAGCTTGCTGTGTAAAAATTGGCTGCCGTGTTTCCTACATTACAACAGTGGCTACACTTCAAAAGTACTTCATTGGTTGCAAAGCACTTTGGGACGTCCTGTGGTCGCGAAAGGCGCTGTATCAATGCAAGTCTTTCTTTTTTACCTGATCGTAAATGTTTAGGGAGCAGGGATTCCTATATCCACACTGTCCAAATATTTACATTTCCAAATGTTGGGAGAGAGTTCTAAACATGGTGTATCCAGATATGTGCAGAAGATTTACAAGGATGATACCAGAAATGCGAGGGTATACATATCAGGAAAGGATGAACAGGCTGGGTCTCTTTTCTCTTGAAAGGAGAAGGCTGAGGGGTGACCTAATAGAGGTCTTTAAAGTTATGAAAGGTTTTGATAGAGTGGATACAGAGAGAGTGTTTCCACTTGTGGGGAAGAGCAAAACTAGAGGCCATCAATATAAGATAGTCACCAAGAAATCCAATAGGGAATTCAGAAGAAACTTCTTTACCCAGAGAGTGGTGAGAATGTGGAACTCACTACCACAGGGAGTGGTTGAAGCGAATAGTATAAATGCATTTAAGGGGAGGCTAGACAAGCATATGAGGGAGAAGGGAATAGAGGGTTATGCTGATAGATTTAGATGAGGAAAGACGGGAGGAGGCTCGAGTGGAGCATAAACGCCGGCACGGACTGGTTGGGCAGAATGGCCTGTTTCTGTGCCGTATATCCTGTGTAATCCTATGTAACTCTGTCCTAAACTGAACAGTTAAAGTTCTAGAGAAGAGGCAAGCCAGGGTTCTAGTAGGATGGAACCTGAACGTTAGCTATTAGTCCGATAGCATGAGTGTAAATGCATCCTAAGTGGACTGGACTGTGTATCAGCTTACCAGCACCTTGTGGTGTTGCAATGCTAATAGTTTCGATTCATACACATCCTATGGTGAGGGACAGCACCACCTAGGGGTACTCTCTCAGTATGACATGCCACTACCTCAGATATTTCACCAGTTGTGCATCTGTACAGTGAGGTTTCGGCTAATGCATGTTATATATGCAGGGTTGCAAACTTTCTGTACAATGTTTTTTGCCGTGCTTTCACCGCTATTGCTGTTGATGTAGGACCTGGGGGTATTTTGATTTGTGAGGGAAGTTCCGTCGGCCTGTTTAATCTTTAAAGCTGGCTCTGCAGGATAGTCAGCCTTTTGTTTTACAATAAATTGCAGCAAGATTCATTGGGGGCTAAATTCGGTTGATATGCGCCTCCTGTTGGCACCCTAAGAGGGCGCTAACGGGGTGCAAATCAACTAGCGCCTGGTCGTGGCGCCGCTAAGGCCTCCCACGAAATTCAGCGGGAGGTTAGTGGCGGCGCTAACCGTTAGCACCGCGCGGCGCTGCGCCGCCGGCGATGACGTCATCGCGGTGTGCAGTGCCCCGCTCGCACCCCGGCTGTAATATTGAGTGGCATCCCCCGACTTACCGCCGGACGGTATGTCCGACGGGGTCAGGGGGGCCTACCTGCGGCCGGGGCGGCGCTAGTTAAAGGGGAGGTGGCGGGCGGCCATTTTTGTTGCTGGCCGCCTGCCAGCACCTGCCCCCGTCGCTGTCCCCGGCCCCCGTCGCTGTCCCCGGCCCCCGTGAAGCCCCCCCGCGGGGAGCCGGCTGCTCTCTGCGAGCCCGGCACTCCCGATCCCTGGTGGCCCAGCTGGGCGCCAGGACGCGCTGCGCCAGGCCCCACCCCTTTAATAAGCGGAGGAAGGCCTGCAGTACCGCGGCACGTAGCGCCGTGATTTTGCCTCGCAGCGCCCCAAGAGGGACGCAGGTCGCTTCCAGTAGCGCCCCTCCTCACTCTCGGGGCGCTACCTGGGAAAATCGGCTGCGGGGGGCGCTAACTTTTTTCGGGGCACTAAAATTAGTGCCCTGGCGAAGGTAGCGCCCCAAAGGGGGCACTACCCAATTTTTACCCCATTCTGTTTAATAAAACCAAAAGCAATACAAGTCAGTCTATTCAAAGCACCAGGAAAGCTTTTTGAAAATGCATTTATTTGACTTTGTTGCCACCTGCTGGTTGTTTGAGGTTTAACAACCAGTAAGCCTCTGCATTATAAATAACAATAGTAAACGCTGGAAACCCTCAGCAGGTCAGGCAGTATCGAGGAGAGAGAAACAGAGTAAACGTTTCGGGTCGAGGACCGGGCGCGGCGAATGCTGCGACGCCCGCGAAATTCATTTCCGGTTTAGTGCAGGCGCTAACTCTGACCGCCTGGGCCTCGAGCGCCTCGCAGATCGTGATGTCATCAAGTGCGCAGCGCCCCGTTACCGCCCCAGATGCGAAATTGGCTCCCGCCCCCTGCTGCATCGCCTGGCGTCAGCAATGGCAGGAAGAGGAGGCGTTGTCAACTCGGCTGGCCGCTTGGGGAGCGCGATTTAAAGGGAAGGGTTTCTCAGGTAGGCCGACCTTTAATATTTCCACCAGTCTGGATCTTGCTGTAAGTTTTGCCTGCTTCATTGCCACAAGATGCCCGAGCCCTTCACTTTGTAGAGTGTTTGGGGCTGTAATGGCAGTCGCGCAGGTCGCCTGGCAACGCAGACCTGCCGACAAGTGGGTTGTGAAGCATCATTGGCCCTTCCCTTTAAGCGAGGGAAGCAGCCTCTGATGCTGTTAGCGATACGCTCCAAATTGTTCAGCGCTCTGCCTCTACCGCCCTGCTCCCGGACTTTAGCGCCCCAAGAGAAGTGGTTAGCGCTTGATTTAGCGCTCCACTTCCCTCTTGGAGCGCTAAAGCTGAATTTCATACATACGAACATACGGATTAGGAGCAGGAGTAGGCCACTCGGCCCCTCGAGCCTGCTCCGCCATTCAATAAGATCATGGCTGATCTGATTACTCCACATTCCTGCCTACCCCCGATAACCTTTCACCCCCCCCCCCGCTTACCAAGAATCTATCTACCTCTGCCTTAAAAATATTCAAAGACTCTGCTTCCACCGCCCTCTGAGGAAGAGAGTTCCAAAGACTCACGACCCTCTGTGAGAAAAAATTTCTCCTCATCTCTGTCTTAAATGGGCGACCCCTTATTTTTAAACAGTGACCCCTAGTTCTAGATTCTCCCACAAGAGGAAACATCCTCTCCACATCCACCCTGTCCAGACCCCTCAGGATCTTATATGTTTCAATCAAGTCACCTCTTACTTTTATAAACTCCAGCGGATACAATCCTAGCCTGTCCAACCTTTCCTCATAAGACAACCCGCCCATTCCAGGTATTAGTCTAGTAAACCTTCTCTGAACTGCTTCCAGCGTATTTACATCCTTCCTTAAATAAGGAGACCAAAACTGTACACAGTCCTCCAGATGTGGTCTCACCAATGCCCTGTATAACTGAAGCATAACCTCCCTACTTTTGTATTCAATTCCCCTCGCAATAAACGATAACATTCTATTAGCTTTCCTAATTACTTGCTGTAGCTGCAAAGTAACCTTTTGCGATTCATGCACTAGGACACCCAGATCCCTCTGCATCTCAGAGCTCTGCAATCTCTCACCATTTAGATAATATGCTTCTTTTTTATTCTTCCTGTCAGGAGAGAATCATTAGCGCCTGGCGTTACTTTTCCAAAGTTAGCGCCCCGGCCGGAGCGATACCCAACTTCTAGCCCTGAGATTCAGATCTCTGTGGAGAGGTTTATCCTCCACTTTGTATTACATGGTGTTGCGTTTACTCTATGAAATGTTCTTCTGTATGTTGTGCTCAGTGATCTGGGCCTATGGATAAAAATACATCTGCAGGAGAATCATCGATGTTTGGGGAAAGGAAGTTAAAATGCCTTTTTGGAGGGTATGGTAGGCTGGTGGTTATGGTATTGGAGAAGCCCTCCACGCACTGTGTTCGACAGTTGCGTGAGGTTGTCTTGCTGGATGGGGGCCAAGGCGGGGGAATGGGAATCCCACGGGGCTCTGTTTTGCGATGGGGATTGCCAGGAGTGTCTGACCGAGTCTGGTGCAGCGGCGATTAACTTCACGGATAGTGTGGCCAGATTCATGACCGTTCAACGAAGAAATGTTTGGTACAGTAAGAGGCGAAGAATAAACCTGAGAGAACATTTCAAATGTAGACTGAAAGAGCATTTCGAGGCTCTGTGGACTTATTATTCGAAAAACAACTTAAGGATGGAATATTTGGCCAGTTTTTCAAGTTCAGAAGATTAATATATGTCATGGCTGACAAATTGAACTGAAGCTGATAAATTGTAAATGAAAGACTGTACAGTATAACAACAACAACAACTTGTATTTATATAGTGCCTTTAGCATAGTAAAACGTCCCAAGGCGCTGCACAGGAGTATTATAAGACAAAAAATTGACACCGAGCCACATAAGGAGAAATTAGGGCAGGTGACCAAAAGCTCAGTCAAAGAGGTAGGTTTTAAGGAGCGTCTTAAAGGAGGAGAGAGAGGTAGCGAGGCGGAGAGGTTTAGGCAGGGAATTCCAGAGCTTAGGGCCCAGGCAACAGAAGGCACGGCCACCAATGGTTGAGCGATTATAATCAGGGATCCTCAAGAAGGCAGAATTAGAGGAGCGCAGATATCTCGGGGGCGGGGGTGGGGGGGGTTGTGGGGCTGGAGGAGGCTACAGAGATAGGGAGGGGCGAGGCCATGGAGGGATTTGAAAACAAGGATGAGAATTTTGAAATTAAGGCGTTGTTTAACCGGGAGCCAATGTAGGTCAGCGAGCACAGGGGCGATGGGCGAACAGGACTTGGTGCGAGTTAGAATAACAGAATAACGACAGTTTTTAATGCCTTTAATGATGACTTTAATTTCCGTAGCTAAGAACTGGTAAAGGAATGATCGCGATGTTGCAAATGTGTTTAATGTTGGATAAGTCCAATAAAATATAAAAATCAACCCATCCAGAGGTTGTGAGGTCAAATCTCACCACGGTAAATTGGGAAACGTATTAAATCTGGTGATTTATGGGCTGGCACCAGAAAATAACCACAAAAGCTGCAGGATTTTATTTTCCTTAATCAGTGTCGACAGAATGATTTTTATTGTCTATTAATCTTGTGATCAGTGGCCAAGTGATCGAGATCTCTGCTGGGATTTTTCTTTCCTGTGCATTGCGACTTATTTATTTAAGTTTGGTGCCAGGAGGGTTCAGGCCTGTTACCCTGCCAGTGTTGAAGCTAAATATACACATCCAGCCAGGAGGGGGGAAATTTATTACTATTAGAAAGGTAATAAGAGCGTAGAAATTCCAATCTCCGAAGCGCACAGGTAGATTCTTGACATGCTCGTGACGCATTTCTGTGTGTGAGATAAATGGCTAATGTGTGTGTGTGTGTCTGTGTGTGTGCACGCTCTAAATTAAATGGGTTAATGTCTGTGTGTGTGTGCATGCTCTAAATTAAATGGGTTAATGCCTGTGTGTGTGCATGCTCTAAATTAAATGGGTTAATGTCTGTGTGTGTGTGCATGCTCTAAATTAAATGGGTTAATGTCTGTGTGTGTGTGCATGCTCTAAATTAAATGGGTTAATGTCTGTGTGTGTGTGCATGCTCTAAATTAAATGGGTTAATGTCTGTGTGTGTGTGCATGCTCTAAATTAAATGGGTTAATGCCTGTGTGTGTGTGCATGCTCTAAATTAAATGGGTTAATGTCTGTGTGTGTGTGCATGCTCTAAATTAAATGGGTTAATGTCTGTGTGTGTGTGCATGCTCTAAATTAAATGGGTTAATGTCTGTGTGTGTGTGCATGCTCTAAATTAAATGGGTTAATGCCTGTGTGTGTGCACGCTCTATATTAAATGGGTTAATGTCTGTGTGTGTGCACGCTCTATATTAAATGGGTTAATGTCTGTGTGTGTGCATGCTCTATATTAAATGGGTTAATGCCTGTGTGTGTGTGCATGCTCTAAATTAAATGGGTTAATGTCTGTGTGTGTGCACGCTCTATATTAAATGGGTTAATGTCTGTGTGTGTGCACGCTCTATATTAAATGGGTTAATGTCTGTGTGTGTGTGCATGCTCTAAATTAAATGGGTTAATGCCTGTGTGTGTGTGCATGCTCTATATTAAATGGGTTAATGTCTGTGTGTGTGCATGCTCTATATTAAATGGGTTAATGTCTGTGTGTGTGCATGCTCTAATATTAAATGGGTTTAATGTCTGCTGTGTGTGTGCATGCTCTAAATTAAATGGGTTAATGTCTGTGTCGTGTGTGCACTGCTCTATAATAAATGGGTTAATGCCTGTGTGTGTGTGCATGCTCTAAATTAAATGGGTTAATGTCTGTTGTGTGCATGCTCTATATTAAATGGGTTAATGCTGTGTGTGTGCATGCTCTATATTAAATGTTAATGTCTGTGTGTGTCGCTATATTAAATGGGTTAATGTCTTTGTGTGTGCATGCTCTAAATTAAATGGGTTAAGTCTGTGTGTGTGCAGCTCTAAATTAAATGGGTTAATGCCTGTCGTGTGTGGCATGCTCTAAATTAAATGGGTTAATGTCTGTGTGTGTGCATGCTCTATATTAAATGGGTTAATGCCTGTGTGTGTGTGCATGCTCTAAATTAAATGGGTTAATGTCTGTGTGTGTGCATGCTCTATATTAAATGGGTTAATGTCTGTGTGTGTGCATGCTCTATATTAAATGGGTTAATGCCTGTGTGTGTGTGCATGCTCTAAATTAAATGGGTTAATGCCTGTGTGTGTGTGCATGCTCTAAATTAAATGGGTTAATGTCTGTGTGTGTGCTCTATATTAAATGGGTTAATGTCTGTGTGTGTGCTCTATATTAAATGGGTTAATGTCTGTGTGTGTGTGCATGCTCTAAATTAAATGGCTTAATGTCTGTGTGTGTGCATGCTCTATATTAAATGGGTTAATGCCTGTGTGTGTGTGCATGCTCTAAATTAAATGGCTTAATGTCTGTGTGTGTGCTCTATATTAAATGGGTTAATGCCTGTGTGTGTGTGCATGCTCTAAATTAAATGGGTTAATGTCTGTGTGTGTGCATGCTCTAAATTAAATGGGTTAATGCCTGTGTGTGTGCTCTATATTAAATGGGTTAATGCCTGTGTGTGTGTGCATGCTCTAAATTAAATGGGTTAATGTCTGTGTGTGTGCTCTATATTAAATGGGTTAATGTCTGTGTGTGTGCTCTATATTAAATGGGTTAATGTCTGTGTGTGTGCATGCTCTATATTAAATGGGTTAATGTCTGTGTGTGTGCATGCTCTATATTAAATGGGTTAATGCCTGTGTGTATGTGCATGCTCTAAATTAAATGGGTTAATGTCTGTGTGTGTGCTCTAGATTAAATGGGTTAATGTCTGTGTGTGTGCTCTAGATTAAATGGGTTAATGTCTGTGTGTGTGCTCTAGATTAAATGGGTTAATGTCTGTGTGTGTGCTCTAGATTAAATGGGTTAATGTCTGTGTGTGCGTGTTTGCTCTAAGATAAACCGAGTGCTTCCTCTGTAAAATGTAGTACGAGGGTGTTCTGTGATGGCATGTGACCGTTGCTGATTAGAATTTCTACCCCTACAGTCCTTTTTCTGGTCACTGGTCTCCTGCCCTGTTGCGATCCTTAATGTGTGTGACGTCACACATTTTTAATACAAGTGTACAAAAGACTATATTTAATTTCTTGGAGCACTGTGCATTGCTTTCACACTGCTCTGTGAGGTAATGCAGAGGATTGGAAGTGGGATCTGTCCCTGATTTAAATAGACCGATCACAAATGCTGATACCATGCGGGGTGGTGCCACTTACTGCCCACTGAAAGCCAGCCACACAGCCTTAAAGGGCCCGGGCCGAATGAGCAATGGATTACACGCACAGATCACGCTGGGAGCTTGGGGCCTGCAACTGTGAATCTGAACACTCAGTCACCGGAGCTGTGCAATGCTCATTATCGCTCAGCAATCTTTACTGTCTGAAAAATAGTCCTCAAAATCAGGATATTACAATAAGAGCACAAAAGGGGAGGTTCTCCAAGGAATAATTAGGGAGACCTCAAGGCTTGGACTGGCACAGTATACTGCTTCTTCAATTCTACTGTGCCATGAGGTGTTAGGATGGAGGTGGGAAGCATTGAGCTGATTAAAGTCACTTTTCCACAGAATAGTGGAAGAATTTTCTGTTAACCAGTGTGCTGATCATTCAGCCATTAACCCCCTTTGTGACTGGTGTCTCAGTTCATTCTCTCCCTTTTCCCATGCATTTATAATATTTTACCAACCTACATTACAACAGTGACTACACTTCAAAGGTATTTCATTGGCTGCAAAACGCTTTGGGCCGTCCTGAGGTCGTGAAAGGCGCTATATAAATGCACGTCTTTCTGTTTTACTTCCAACCTTATTAAAGTGCCGGTTTATCTTTTCGTCTTACAGTCGAATGAAGGGTACAGACCGCACATTTCATAACCTGTTCTTTTGTCTTTACAGGTGCTGACTGACCTGCTGTGTGTTTGCAGCATTTTCTGTTTTTATTTCCGAGTTCCAGCTTTTTGCAGGAGATGCTCAGGCACCCTGACTATTGCAGACTGTCACCTAGCGGCTGACTGAAGAGTAACATGGCAGAAGCCGAGATCAATGGGGGTCAATGATGTCATAAATATACCAGGTAGTGGAATTTCATAACAACAACAACAACTTGCATTTATCTCGCGCCTTTCACATAGTAACACGTCCCAAGACACTTCACAGGAACAAAATTTGACACCGAGCCACAGAAGGAGATATTAGAGCAGGTGACCCAAAGCTTGGCCAAAAAGGTAGGTTTTAAGGAGCATCTTAAAGGAGGAAATCGAGGTAGTGAGGCGGAGAGGTTTAGGGAGGGAATTCCAGAGCTTAGGGCCGAGGCAGCTGAAGGCACGGCCACCAATGGTGGAGCGATTAAGAACGTGTCATAGAATCATAGAATGGTTACAGCACAGAAGGAGGCCATTCGGCCCGTCCTGGCTCTCTGCAAGAGGACTTCAGCTAATCCCACTCCCCCGCCCTTTCTCCGTAGCTCTGAAAATGTTTTACCTTCAGGTACTTATCCAATTCCCTTTTGAAAGCCACGATTGAATCGTATAGTTTAACACGATTTGCCTTTAACAAATCCGTGCTGGCTTTCCTTAATTAATCCACACTTGTCCAAGTGACTGATAACTTTGTCCCTGATTATTGTTTCTAAAAGCTTCCCCACTACCGAGGTTAAACTGACTGGCCTGTAGTTGCTGAGATTATCCTGACACCCTTTTTTGAACAAGGGTGTAATATTTGCAATTCTCCAGTCCTCTGGCACCACCCCTGTATCTAAGGAGGATTGGAAGATTATGGCCAGTACCGCCGCAATTTCCTCCTTAACTTCCCTCAGCATTCTAGGAAGCATCCCATCTGCTCCTGGTGACTTATCAACTTTAAGACAGCCAGCCTTTCTAGTACCTCCTCTTTATCAATTTTTATCTCATCCAGTATCTTCACTACCTCCTCATTCACTATGACTTTGGCAGCATCTTCTTCCTTGGTGAAGACAGTTGCAAAGTACTCATTTAGTACCTCAGCCGTGCCCTCTGCTTCCATGCGTAGGTCTCCTTTTTGGTCCCTAATCGGCCCCACCCCTCTTCTTACTTCCCGTTTATTATTTATATGCCTATAGAAGACTTTTGAATTCCCATTTATGTTAGCTGCCAATCTATTATCATACTCTCTCGTTGCCCCTCTTATTTTCTTTTTCACTTATTTTCTTTTTCAGATAATGAAGCAGTCCATGCCCGCCTGCAACAAGACTTGGACGACATTCAAGCTTGGGCTGATAAGTGGCAGGTAACAATTGTCCCACACAAGTGCCAGGCAATGACTATCTCCAACAAGCGAGAGTCTAACCGCCCCTTGACATTCAACGGCATTACTGTCGCCAAAACCCCCACCATCAACATCCTGGGGGTCACAATTGACCAGAAACTTAACTGGACCAGCCACATAAATATTGTGGCAACAAGAGCAGGTCAGAGGCTAGGTATTCTGTGGCGAGCGTCTCACCTCCTGACTCCCCAAAGCCTTTCCACCATCTACAAGGCACAAGTCAGGAGTGTGATGGAATACTCTCCACTTGCCTGGATGAGTGCAGCTCCAACAACACTCAAGAAGCTCGACACCATCCAGGACAAAGCAGCCCGCTTGACTGGCACCCCATCCACCACCTTAAACATTCAGTCCCTCCACCACCGGCGTACCGTGGCTGCAGTGTGTACCATCTACAAGATGCACTGCAGCAACTCGCCAAGGCTTCTTCGGCAGCACCTCCCAAACCCGCGACCTCTTCCACCTAGAAGGACAAGGGCAGCAGGCGCATGGGAACACCACCACCTCCAAGTTCCCCTCCAAGTCACACACCATCCTGACTTATAAGTATATCGCTGATCCTTCATCGTCGCTGGGTCAAAATCCTGGAACTCCCTCCCTAACAGCACTGTGGGAGTACCTTCACCACACGGACTGCAGCGGTTCAAGAAGGAGGCTCGCCACCACCTTCTCGAGGGCAATTAGGGATGGGCAATAAATGCTGGCCTTGCCAGCGACGCCCACATCCCATAAACGAATAAAAAAACTTCCCCTCTGAACTTTCTATATTAAGCCTTATTCTCACTTGTATTCTCAACCTGACATCTGTAATGCGCACTCTTTTTCTGCTTCATCTTACTCTCTATCTCTTTCATCATCCAGAGGTCTCTGGCTTTAGTTGCCCTGCCTTTCCCCCTCGTGGGAATGTACCTTGACTGTACCCGAACCATCTCCTCTTTAAAGGCAGCCCAAAGTTCGATTACAGTTTTACCTGCCAATCTTTTATTCCAATTTACCGGACCAGATCCATTCTCAACCCGCTGAAATTTGCCTTTCTTCAATTAAGTATTTTTACTCTGGATTGCTCCCTGTCTTTTTCCATAGCTAATCTAAACCTTATGATACTATGATCACTGTTCCCTAAATGTTCCCCTACTGACACTTACTCCACTTTTTAAAAAATTGTTTATGAGATGTGGGCGTCGCTGGCAAGGCCAGCATTTATTGCCCATCCCTAATTGCCCTTGAGAAGGTGGTGGTGAGCCTCCTTCTTGAACTGCTGCAGTCCGTGTGGTGAAGGTACTCCCAACTTGACCCACTTCATTCCCCAGAACCAGATCCAGCAATGCCTCCTGAAAATTCTCCTGAACACACTTCAGAAATTCTTCCCCCTCTCTGCCCTTTACACTATTACTATCCCAGTCTATATTAGGATAATTGAAGTTCCCAATTATCACTACTCTATAGTTTTTGCACCTCTCTGTAATTTCCCTGCAAATTTGCTCCTCTATATCTTTCCCACTAGTTCGTGGCCTATAGAATACACCTAGCAGTGTAATGGCACCTTTATTATTTCTTAACTCTAACCAAATAGATTCTATCCTTGACCCCTCCAGGACATCCTCCCTCTCCAGCACTGTAACATTCTCCTTAACCAATACTGCCACAGCACCTCCTTTCTTTCCTTCCCTATCTTTCCTGAACACCTTATATCCAGGAATATTTAAAACCCAATTCTGCCCTTTTTTGAGCCAGGTCTCCATTATCGCCACAACATCATATTCCCATGTGGCTATTTGCGCCTACAGCTCACCAACCTTATTTACTACGCTTCGTGCGTTTACACACATGCACTGTAAACCTATCTTAGACCTTCTTGTATTCTCTCTTCGTCTGACCCCACCTCGTACCGTACTATTTCTTACTCTAGTGCTATCTGTCTCTCCCAATCCTTTTGTTTCTCCTTTCTAATGCTACATCCTGGTGCATATCCCCCTGCCAAATTAGTTTAAACCCTCCCTAACAGCACTAGCAAAACTCCCCGCGAGGACATTGGTCCCAGCTCTGTTGAGGTGCATTCCCATCCGGCCTGTACAGGTCCCACCTTCCCCAGAAACGGTCCCAATGTCCCAGGAATCTGAAGCCCTCCCTCCTGCACCATCTCTCCAGCCACGTATTCATCTGCTCTATCCTCCTCTTTCTATACTCACTAGCTCGTTGCACTGGGAGATTATTGCCTTTGAAGTCCTGCTTTTTAATCTCTTTCCTAGCTCCCTAAAATCTGCCTGCAGGACCTCATCCCTCTTTCTACCTATGTCATTGGTTCACCCTCCCCCCTCAGAATGTTCTGCAGCCGCTCAGTGACATCCTTGACCCTGGCACCAGGGAGGCAACATACCATCCTGGAATCACGCCTGTCTGTTCCCCTAACTATCGAATCCCCTACCACTATTGCTTTCCCGATCTTCCTCCTCCCCCCCTGTACAGCTGAGCCACCCGTGGTGCCATGGACTTGGCTCTGGCTGTACTCCCCAGCGGAATCATCGCCCCCACCAGTATTCAGTACTGACTATTGGTTGGACAGCGAGATGCACTCAGGGGACCCCTGCACTACCTGCCTGGTCCTCCTTGGCTGTCTGGCGGTCACCCATTTCCTCTCTGCCTGCACACTCTTACGCTGCGGGGTGACCACCTCCTGAAACGTGCTATCCACGAAGCTCTCAGCCTCACGGATGCACCGCAGTGATGCCAGCTGCTGCTCAAGCTCCAAGACGACACTTATTGCACATGTGGTTGTCCAGGACACTAGAAGCGTCCTGGAGTTCCCACATGGCACAAGATGTGCATGCCACAGGACTGAGGTGCCCTGCCGTGCCTCTACTTAATAGATTATTAACTAACTTAACAGAAATAAACTCAAGACTTAAAAAAGAACAATCACCAGCTACTCACCAATTTGGTTTTTTCTCTCTTCAGCTCCTTCCCTTGTGCTGATGTCACTTGCCTCGCTCCCTGACGCTCGCGCTCCCTCCGGGCTCTCGGGCCTACCTCTATCTCCGGCCGCTCCTCTCGCTCTCTCCTCCTTCCCCCTCTGCTCTGAATTCCCACTCTCTCCAAATTCCCAATTTAGCACTCTGTCTAGAAGCGCTCCGTTTAGGATCACTCTGTGCAGCCCACTCCTGTGTCCTACAGCGTAACTGCAACATTCAAATATCAATACAGTAAAGATATAAAGGAACTGTATATGAGAGGGTACACTCCCAGGGGAAGCCACTTTTGAAGGATATGTGGCTCAGAGATAGTGCTACAACACTGCTGTCCGTGCTCTCTTTGAGTGTGTCTCATCTCAAGGAGTATGGGATTGGTGAATCTACCCTTACTTTGTCTTTATAACAATCTCTGATATACCCATCCCCCTGGGTATAAAACCAATGGTTCTCTCTGTGATAAAGAAACAATGCACCGTCCCCTTTATGACACACCTTTCACTATAGTGGTCACCGATATATCACAGCCTCTGATCTACATTACAACAGTGACTACACTTCAACTGTACTTCATTGGCTGTAAAGCGCTGTGGGATGCCCTGAGGTTGTGAAAGGCGTTATATAAATGCAAGTCTTTCTTTCTTATAATACCTCTCAGTAGAGTCATGCTGAGTTCTATTTCACAGACAATTGCAAGAAAGTAGCAAGCTGTGTGTATTCTGGGCCACTCCTTATAACATGTTCCCTGATCCCACTGAAGTGCCATTCTAATCCATAGTGGAATCCAAACTTCAATAGGATGAACCCTTGATCAGAAAAAGAAGAACTTGTCTTTATATAGCGACCTTTCACGACCTTAGGACGTCCCTAAACGAATTACAGCCAATGAGTATTTACTTTTTGAAGTGTAGTCACTGTTGTAATGGAAACGCGGCAGCCAATTCGCACACAGCAAGCTCCCACAAACAGCAACGTGATAATGACCAGACAATCTGTTTTTAGTGATGTTGGCTGAGGGATAAATGTTGGCCAGGACACCGGGGAAGAACTCCCCTGCAATCACTTCCATGGTCTCCACAAATTGCACAGTAGCCTAATGGTTATGGTATGGAATGAGCAACCCTGAGGTCGTGAGTTCTAATCCAAACTATGGCAAGATGTGAAACTCAATTCAATAAATCTGGTAATTTGTGGGCTGGCATCATGAAAACTCCCAGATTATTATTAAAAAAAAATCTGGTTCACTAATGTCAGTCAGGGAAGGGAGCGTGCTCCCATACCTGGTCTGGCCTACATGTGACTGCAGTCCAACACTAAGTGGTTGACTCTTAATGGCCTAGCAAGACACTCAATTGTAAATAAATACTATAAATAGAATGTACAGCACAGAAACAGGCCACTCAGCCCAACTGGTCAATGCTGGTGTTTATGCTCCACACGAGACTCCTCCCACCCTTCTTCATCTCACCCTATCAGCATAGCCTTCTGTTCCTTTCTCCCTCGTGTGTTTATCTAGCTTCCCCTTAAATGCATCTGTGCTATTTGCCTCAACTATCCCTTGTGGTAGCGAGTTCCACATTCTCACCACTCTTTATCTGCGGGATTATTATTGCCAGTTTTGTTTGGATGGGTCAGGCCGAACGCTGTTCACATCATGGGGGTGTCCTGCCTGCCGCACCACCCCACCCGCCCGATTGCCACCGCGAGTTAAAATGGGGGCTGTAGCACGGACGCTGAAAATATGTACCCTAAATACCTGCCACAACTTGAATTTATATTTCTAATCCTTGCTTGCTGTTGGTAATATATTGCAACGATATTATTACATTATTCGACCTTCCCTTTGTGCCTAAACATAGAATCATATAAACATAGAACAATACAGCACAGAAGGCGGCCAAAATAACAACAGAAAATGCTGGAAAAACTCAGCAGGCGAGGCAGCATCCGTGGAGAGAGAAACAGAGTTAACGTTTCAGGTCGAGACCTTTCGTCAGAACTGGAAACAGCAGGAAATCAAATAGATTTAAGGCAAGGATAAAGCTGGGAAAAGGGGGAGGGGATGAAAGAACAAAAGGAGAGATTAAGAGACATTAAGAGATATTCAAGGCAAGAGGTGGTGTTAATGTGACAGGTTAAGGCTAAAAGAAGTGTGAAATGCACTGGCAGAATGAAGGACAGTTGCCAGCTTCTAGGAGGGAAAAAAAAGGGGGGGGCAAACAAAAGGGTGGATGAAAAAATAAAATATAAATGTGATTGGGGCTGAGGTTATGATCTAAAATTGTTGAACTCGATATTGAGTCCAGAGGGCTGTAGCGTGCCTAAACGAAAGATGAGGTGCTGTTCCTCGAGCTTACGCTGCGCTTCCGTGGAACAGTGTAATAGGCCGAGGACGGTGAGGTCAGAGTGGGAGTGAAGCGGTGAATTAAAGTGACAGGTGACCGGGAGCTCGGGGTCCCCCTTACGGACTGAACGGAGGTGTTCCGAAAAGCGGTCACCCAATCTGCGTTTGGTCTCCCCAATGTAGAGGAGACCACATCGTGAGCAGCGAATACAGTATACTAAATTGCAGGAAGTACAAGTAAATCGCTGTTTCACCTGGAAGGGGTGTTTGGGGCCCTGGACAGTGGGAAGAGGGGCGGTATAAGGGCATGTGTTGCATCTCCCGCGCTTGCACGTGAAGGTGCCGGGCAAAGGGGAAGGGGTGCTGGGGGTGGTAGAGGAGTGGACTAGGGTGTCGCGGAGGGAGCGGTCCCTGCGGAATGCTGAAAGGGGAGGTGAGGGGAAGATGCGTTTGGTGGTGGGATCATGCTGGAGGTGGCGGAAATGGCGGAGGATGATCCGTTGAATGTGGAGGCTGGTGGGGTGAAACGTGAGGACAAGGGGAACTTTATCGTGGTTCCGGGAGGGAGGGGCAGGGGTGAGAGCAGAAGTGCGGGAGATAGAACGGACACGGTCGAGGGCCGTGTCGACCACGGTAGAGGGGAATCCTCGTTTGAGGAAAAAGGAAGACATGTCGGAAGCTCTGGTATGGAAGGTGGCATCGTCAGAGCAGATGCGGCGGAGACGGAGAAACTGGGAGAATGGAATAGAGTCCTTACAGGAGGCGGGGTGGGAGGAAGTGTAGTCCAGGTAGCTGTGGGAGTCAGTGGGCTTGTAGTGAATGTTAGTCAATAACCTATCCCCAGAGATGGAGACGGAGAAGTCGAGGAACGGAAGGGAAGAGTCGGAGATGGACCATGTGAAGGTGAGGGAAGGGTGGAAATTGGAAGCATAGTGAATGAAATGTTCTAGTTCAGGGCGAGAGCAAGAGACGGCACCGATACAGTCATCAATGTACCGGAAAAAGAGGTGAGGGAGGGGACCCGAGTAGACTGGAACAAAGAGTGTTCCGCATATCCCACGAAAAGGCAGGCATAGCTAGGACCCATGCGGGTACCCATAGCAACACCTTTAATTTGGAGAAAATGGGTGGAGTCAAAGGAGAAGTTGTTCAATGTGAGAACAAGTTCAGCCAGGCGGAGGAGGGTGGTGGTGGATGGGAACTGGTTCGGCCTCTGTTGAAGGAAGAAGCGGAGCGCCCTCAGGCCATCCTGGTGGGGAATGGAGGTGTAGAGGGATTGTACGTCCATAGTGAAGAGGAGGCGGTTGGGGCCGGGAAACTGGAAACTGTTAAAATGGCGGAGGGCGTCGGAAGAGTCGCGGATGTAGGTGGGAAGAGACTGGACAAGGGGAGAAAAAATAGAGTCGAGATAGGAAGAGATAAGTTCCGTGGGGCAAGAACAGGCTGAAACGATGGGTCTACCGGGGCAGTCCTGTTTGTGGATCTTGGGAAGGAGGTAGAAGCGGGCTGTGCGGGGTTGGGGAACTATGAGGTTGGCGGCCGTGGGGGGAAGATCTCCAGAGGAGATGAGGTCAGTGACGATCTTGGAAATGGTGGTTTGATGTTCGGTAGTGGGGTCATGGTCCAGGTGGAGGTAGGAGGAGGTGTCGGAGAGTTGGCGTTCAGCTTCCGCTAGGTAGAGGTCGGTACGCCAAACAACAACAGCACCACCCTTGTCAGCAGAAGAAGGCCATGTGGCCCAACGAGCCTGTGCTGGCTCTTTGACAGAACTATCCAATTAGTCCCACTCCCCTGCTCTTTCCCTGTAGCCCTGCAAATTTTTCCTTTTCAAGTATTTATCCAATTCCCTTTTGAAAGTTACTATTGAAGCTGCTTCCATCACCCTTACAGGCAGTGTATTCCAGATCGTAACAACTCGCTGAGTAAAAAAACATATGATGCACTTTAGCATAAAACATTACTCTTTAAACTACTCGACAGAGACAAGCTCTTTTTTTTTAAATATGTTTCGAAGCAGTGATCATTTAACTGTTTGATGAAGCACCGAGGCTCCATGCTCACTCCACACGGCGACCATTTCAATAAATCGACACGACCTTCCAGTTTCAACACTGGGTTTGAGATTTGGATCTGTTCTGCTGTTCGTCTCGAGCCTGCACCTTGAATGATGGCTGCAGGTCTGTGGACCTTATTAGAAACGGAAGGCAGTCCCTGAAGACTGCTCAGAAACTTGTTCATTTCTGCCGGATATATTTCCAAAAAAGAATCTAGGGATGGCTGTAAGCCGGGAGTCAGGAGGGGATGCAGTAGAATGAAATTTAGCGACTAAGGTTTAACATTTCCTGGGCTAGTGTGTGGCATTACATTGCTTTAGAGGAGGGTTACACAAAGAACTGGATCTTAAACCGCTATTCATTATTACTTTCGTCATTCCGGGATTGATTTAAAATATATGTAAAATGATATCTTGAAGAGAAAAGTACGAATGTTGCACTGTACTGTCAGAGATGAGGGGAAACAGAACACACGTCTATTCTTAAAATTTAAAGAAAGTGGAAAGATATGAATAATGAAAGCTACAATTATGCTGTGTTTGACAGCAAACCGTGTCTAATCATTACCATTTTTAGCATTATATTCATAAATCTATTTCCCCACAGTTTTGTTAAATATGCTAAGCTGTTTTCACTTAATAATTTCCATTTTAATAAAGTCCCCAGCCGTTCTACCTAATGTAACTAATCAGATATTCTGCGCTCTCTGTCAATATGGGGTTTACCAAACCACCAGAGGCGGCACAGGGAAAGAGGTTGTAGTCAGTCACCCTGAGGACACTGGCACAGCTCAGTGCCATTGGGAGATCAATTGCTCCAGCCCACGCACTTAATGAGATTTTAAACTGTGGCCCTGTCTCCTTGCTGCAGTGGTTCAGGTGGATGTTAAAGATCCCACAGCACTATTACATAAATAGATAGTCACTAACAAATCCAATAGGCAATTCAGGAGAAACTTCTTTACCCAGAGAGTGGTTAGAACATGGAATGCACTACCACATTGAGTAGTTGAGATGCACTTAAGGGGAAGCTAGATAAACACATGAGGGAGAAAAGAATAGAAGGATATGGTGATCGGGTTAGATGAAGGAGGGTGGGAGGAGGCTTGTGTGGAGCATAAACCCCAGCACAGACCAGTTGGACCAAGTGGCCTGTTTCTGTGCTGTACATTCTATGTAGTCTATGTAAGAAGAGTAAGGAGCTGTCTTGGTGCCTGGGCCAACATTCAGCCACTCAACCAATACCTTGGCCCCTCAAAGAGGGATTTCAGGCAGCCCAGTTTTCACCCAGAGCTCAATCAACCCATTTAAAAACTGTGTTGATGGTCCTTCATGTTGTGGTAAAACCCTCGGGCAAGAGTTAACACCTTACTACCTTAAATTTCATGAGAACGTGAATGAGGGGCGCCATGATGTCATTGCATCATTTACAATGCCAACTCATTCATAAACAATCACGCAAGAAATATTACCCTGGCCCCTTTAAATTGGCTGGGTTCACACATCTGAGAAGAAGCAATCTGACCCACTTTGGACCAGCACACTGCAAATGGAAGTCAATGGAAATTAAAACCAGGAGAGATGTGAGATGGACTGCTGACTCGCTAAAGCCCGTTTTACAATATCGCACAAAGTCAAGATCTACTCCAATGAGTTCACGGGTAAATTAATGCATCTGATATATATATATAACATACAAATAGCCAGTAGTTGCATACTTGACGGACAGATCTCCTGCCCAACAACACAAAAGAGAATGATTAAGAATCATCATCACATAAATAAGTGGGTCTAAGCCAGGATGTCCAAGCCATTTTTTTGGTTTTCATCGCCTGCCCATATACCACAGAATCTTGAGGACCATGAGTTTAAGGAAAGAAAAGAAAGAATTGCATTTATATAGCGCCTTTCATTACCTCAGGACGTCCCAAAGCGCTTTACAAGCAGTGAAGTACTTTTGAAGTGCAGTCACTGTTGTAATGTAGGAAAAGCATTGTTCCCATTAATTTGCCTGAATCTCAAGCTGCGAATGCTAACAGAATCTTGCTGTTGTGACTTAGGATGCATCCACCAGTGAAGTTACGGCATTAAGAACTGCCCTTCCCAAGCCTCCGGGTCTACTGCAGTCAAACTGCATAAACCAGCGGGTAAGAATTATGAGCACAAACAGAACGGAGTTGGCTGAGCTTCATGGGACTGAGTGCCAGGGCTCAAGGGCTGTAAAATGGCCCAAGGACCATAGATTGGACACCCTTGGTCTAAGCTGTCTGGTGCCAAGCATATGCTTGACGACAAGTGTGCAGTCATTTCATTTTATAACTTTAATCCTTCCATTGATTTCCAACATAAATATGCTATTTCTCCGCATGGAGGTTCCATAGTGTGTCATAAATTCACTTGACATGCAATAAACTTGCTTGACATACAACAAATTCAATGGATCTTGTTTTTATAGTTTGGCACAGCTTTTACTAAACAGAGTTTATGGGAATAAAAGTGCAGTGGAAGGCTTTGACTGCAGAATACCGACCAGCTAAACATTAGACCCCAGTACAAAGGTTCCAATAGATCTGATGGAGGCATAATGGAATGAAGGTATTACTGTTTGCTGCAGAAGACTGGGATCCACAAACCCTACATCAGCAGTAGTTAATGGGCGGTCAAAAGAGGAATCATTTCTTTTTCTGCTGTTTCTCCACAATCTAAAAATATAATTTACAATTTCATCACCCATTTAAAACGGAAATGAGGAGGAATTTCTTCTCTCAGAGGATCGTGAATCTTTGGAATTCTCTTCCCCGGAGAGCTGTGGAGGCTGGGTCATTGAATATATTCAAGGTGGAGATAGACAGATTTTTGAACTATAGGGGAGTCAAAGGTTATGGGGAGCGGGCAGGGAAATGGAGTTGAGGCCAAGATCAGATCAGCCATGATCTTATTGAATGGCAGTGCAGGCTCGAGGGGACAAATGACCTACTCCTGCTCCTACGTCTTATGTTCTTATGTTATGTTCACAGATTTAACATAGAATTATTACAAAGTATTACAAAGTACTTACAGCACAGAAACGGAGCCTCCTCCCACCCTTCTTTATCTAACCCCATCAACATATCCTTCCATTAAGCAGCGCCTCGATTTCAAAATTCTCATCCTTGTTTTCAAATCCCTCCATGGCCTCGCCCCTCCCTATCTCTGTAATCTCCTTCAGCCCCACAACACCCCCTAGATATCTGCGCTCCTCTAATTCTGCCCTCTTGAGCATCCCTGATTATAATCGCTCAACCTTTGGTGGCCGTGCCTTCTGTTGCCTGGGCCCTAAGCTCTGGAATTCCCTGCCTAAACCTCTCCGCCTCGCTACCTCTCTTTCCTCCTTTAAGACGCTCCTTAAAACCTACCGCTTTGACCAAGCTTTTGGTCACCTGCCCTAATTTATCCTTATGTGGCTCGGTGTCAAATTTTTTGTCTTAAAATACTCCTGTGCAGCGTCTTGGGACGTTTTACTACATTAAAGGCGCTATATAAATACAAGTTATTGTTGTTGTTAATGCTTTGTCCCTCATGTACTTATCTAGATTAAATGCATCGATGCAATTCGCCTCAACTACCCCATGTGGCAGCAAGTTTCATATTCTAACCACATTCTCTGAGTAAAGATGTTTCTTTATACTTTCCTGCGGATGGGAAGTCCCGCTATGCCGGCTGAGCTCCCCCTTCTGAATTCCCGATATACGCTCCTTACAAGCGCAGCTACGCATCAGGAGAAGAAAACTGTAAGATTATCCAAAACCGATAGCTTGGGAAGGGCTGTTCTTAATGCTGTAAATTCACTGGTGGGTAACTCCGAAGCCTGACAGAGATTGGAGCTTTTCCTCACATTCCATCCAGCCATTCTCCACATATTTCGCAGCTGCGTTAACGAGCTTTGATGCCTGTAGCAGTTAATTGTCTTCTTAGCTACTTGAGGAGCATAAAAGGATCATAATTACAGGTGTGTCGTCACTGGCTGCTACTTTTTCATTACCCTTAACAAAATCACAGTCGGCGAGGTAGACACTACCAGATGGGCAAACGGTTCGCTTGTGCCTAGTCTGGGCTGTCGGAGCACTAAGCCTTACCGTCATCAGATCATAGAATCATACAGCCCAGAAGGAGGCCGTTCGGCCCATTGTGCCTGTGCCGGCTCTTCGAAAGATGCCCTGGGAAAATGAACTCTCAATTCCAACTGGCCTCACCCTGTAAGCTGCTCCTAAAAGAAAAATCCAAGAGTTTCTCTTAAAACGCGATGCTGCTGATTTATAACATCCATAAAATTGGCCAATAATTTGATTAAAGATGAAGACATTAGAAAGGAGAAACTTTGCGTGTCAGCCAGTGGCTCTTCTCATGTCTTGCTTCAGAACAGTAAAGCTTCCATTTGTAATGAAGCTACCCCAGCTTTGTGAGGCAATCATGAATGCTGACTCTAACATCGCATTCATTCTGTTTCAAATAATTTTGAAAAAGATCACAGGTAGGTATCCTGACTAAAAGAAGGCCCTCTCCCTTTTAATGCTCATTACAACATAAAACAGTATGTAGGATTTCCAAGATTTACTCATTTTTACCCTGCAGTGTTGCCATTGTTAGATTTCTTGAAATACATGCCTAAAAGCATCTAACCCTGACTGAATGTTGCCAGGACCCATCTCTCCTTTTATGATGCAGCAGATGCATTTATCTTCAAATAAACACATTACTTGTGTGAAGTGTTGGTGCTATTTGCATAATTGAGCTGCAAGATCTTAGCAGTCTTTTCATAATAATTAAACTAATCTAATCTCGGCCATTGTAAACAGACTTACAAATCGGAACAGCCCTTGAGGCAAAAGAACTTTCTACGTTTTACAGAAACTCCGCAGTATAACGCTGATGATATGTTTGTTAATTATGCACAGCTTTCCGCTCTTAGAGAATATAATGTCTGCATCGCCCTAAGCTTATCGAGCACCTACCAGACACAGGAAATTAGGCATTTTATTTTCCTTTTGACATTTTCGATTTGATAATAGGAAAGACATTTCAAAAACAGTTGCATCACAAGTAGTTTAAAAAAATAAAATGAGATGATAAAGTGAATCTAAAGGGAATTTTTATGGCATGGCCTGTGCCACACCGTGATCACTTTGACATCCGTGCTTGAGAAAATGCCCGATTGGGTGCATTCACTGGTACTGTGCCCACAGCAGGGAGCCGCACTCGGAGGAGGAGTGTCCATGGCAGAGGGTGGGGGGAGGGAGGTCATGGGAATTTGTTTTTCCCGGCTGGGTGTGTGGGACTGGTGATTCCGTTTAAGGTGCTGAGAATTTTTTCTCCTTTACAAGTAACGCACTTTATACCCAGGGGGTTGGTTTCAACTCCACCCGCTCCCAGCGGGACACCAGCGCAAAACGAGCAGGGTTCTTGCCCGCTCAGACCGCGGCACTTTCCTGTTGTCTCCACCATTTAGCTGCACGGTTCTGCAGGTGGATGAGGCCGCCTGCCTAAAGCAGGCGGGGAGCCTCAGGAATTTATACAAATCGGGGGCCTATTCGTCAGAACCCCGGTGGCATTTTAACCGGGGTCTGGGCGGGGAATCTGCCGAGCCTTTGCCATTAGGCTGAAGCCCATCAAGTCTGCGCCGGCTCTTTCGAAGAGCAATCCAGTTAGTCCCACTACCCCGCTCTATCCCCAATGGCCATGGGTTTTTTCTCTGCTTTTTTTGTTGCCCCTACCAAGAGATTATATGGTTGTGGGAGTTGGGGGGAGGGAAGGGGTGGGAAGAAGTGCTTAGGCATGATGCTATGGCCATCATGGTGTGCGAGGCAGGCTTGATGGACCAGATGCTCTTTTCCTGACCGTCAATTTTGTATGTTCGTATGAGACCCTCCCAAACCCTCCCAAACCCCACCCCCAGCCCACTCACCTGGAAGCCGGTGGGCAGCCAGGGGCCGCCCAATCTTACCCTGCCAACAGCTGCTCTATGCCCTCATCCTGCCCAATCTGGGCAGGAAGTGGATTGGCGGCATATAAATGAGGCCTGGCGATTAAAATTGCCATTACCTCCTGCTGCTTCTGGCGGGCAGGAAATTAACTCGTTGGTGCCGGTTTCCTACCGGAAATCAACAAGTTAAACTCCATCCTCAAGGGTGATATATCATAGATAATATATTAAACATTTTGTATTAAATAGGCATTTTCTGTCCATTTTACTTTCTGGCTTACACCCATCTGGCCCTATAGAGAGAGAGAGAGACTGTAAGATATGTATAGTTACCATTATACTTACCTTTATGTTTGGCAGTAGTCAGAAGAAAGGTCAATTCATAACATTTTGTGTCTCAGAATATTCTGCGAAGCTATTGGCTATTTTTGAACAATTGCTAATGTCTTTCAGTATTGTAGTGCCAAAATCAGAAAAATCGTCGCACATTAAACACTGGATCATTCTGAACACTGGAAGATTTCCGAGTTTGGTTCAATTAAAATCAGCTGCCCTTTTTTTAGACCCTCAAAGGATGAACGTAATCCCCCTGCCCATTTAACGTTTACTTCCCACAGTTTATTCAGTTCTTGTCTCTCCTGTTCACTCCATAATCCTCCACTCACAGCAGCTTTTCAAGCTACTTTGATTCACTTTGTCACTGAGTGATCTTTGAGCACGCTGTTCACTATTCAGGACCATGCCCTTCCATCAGCTGCTGTTGTATTGTTGGGAGCATCCCTGTTGAGATTACAGCCACTTAAGGTTGTTCACTCCTTAATGAAGCCAACACTCGAATTATTTAGGAACCCAGCAAAGTTACAGAGCACAGAAAGGTGGTTCGAAATTTACTTTAGGAATTGGCCACCGACTCCTTTATGTTCTTTCTGTAACATTGTGATAGAACCTGATTTTATTTATATACATAGACATACATATATATACCAACATACACATACACACACACATATATATACATATACACACACATTTATATATAAATACACACACATATACACACACATTCATACATATACACACATATCAAGATATACATATACACACAAACATTTATACACACACACATATATATATATACACAAACATGTATATATATACATTAATACACACACACATACATACATATATATAGATAAATATCTATATATAGATTTACACACACACATACATACATACATATATATATATATATCTATATATAGACTTATACGCACACATGTATACATAATATAAGCTCATTTCTAGTAGAATTGCTCACAGCCAGTCCGAAGCTGATGACTGCACAGAAGCTCGACACCATCCAGGACAAGGCAGCCCGCTTGATTGGCACCCCATCCACCACCTTAAACATTCACTCCCTCCATCACCGGCGTACCGTGGCTGCAGTGTGTACTAGCTACAAGATGCACTGCAGCAACTCGCCAAGGCTTCTTCGGCAGCACCTCCCAAACCCGCGACCTCTTCCACCTAGAAGGACAAGGGCAGCAGGTGCATGGGAACACCACCACCTACAAGTTCCCCTCCAAGTCACACACCATCCTGACTTAAAAGTATATCGCCGATCCTTCATCGTCGCTGGGTCAAAATCCTGGAACTCCCTACTTAACAGCACTGTGGGAGCATCTTCACCACACGGACTGCAGCGGTTCAAGAAAGCGGCTCACCACCACCTTCTCAAGGGCAACTAGGGATGGGCAATAAATGCTGCCCTTGCCAGCGATGCCCACATCCCATAAACGAATAAAAAAATAGTCCAGAACACCGTCATGATATTTAGCTGTTAACTTGGCCTGTCACTTTAAGACCAATGCTGAGGGGTATTGCCTGTGAGGAAGTTGTCTATCACATCCTGAGGTCAATTAGAGACTAATTACTGTTGCTATTGGAAGTTTCTCCAGATTGGGAGCTGTTTGGCTCCTTTCCATTGGGAGAGGCTAATTTATCTCAAGGTATAAAAAAATGCAGAATTTACCATTTTATTTTCTCTTTTTGTGTAGTTTTAAAATAATGTTTGGTTGTGATTGTTGGTGTTTTATACCAAATATGATGTGAGGTGTGGCAGACCTCTCGCTAATTTCAAATATATTACTAGTCGATCTCCATGGTGTTGCATACGGGGAGTCAAGACCAAGTATGGTCTTCAGGAGAAGTGGGGTTAAACGCTCAGGGATACTTAAGACCAGGCCATGCGGATATAATTCTGTCCCCATTTTAAAATCATACATTCTGTTCTTATTTTTATATTCCCATTGTAAATTCCTATGTCAACATTTATAATGGAAACTGCCAATATAAACTTGTCACACTGTACTTACACCCTTCTGCCAGATGTGGCGCTGTAGCACTTTCATTATGCACCTCTAAAAATACATTTTGACACATAAGAAACAGGTTAAAAGTCGCACAAAAAAATAACCAACCTATCTATAAACTTGACTGCAACTATTCCTTCCCCAGAACCTGCATGACACGCACCAGTAGTTTGTCTGAAGATTATAAACTCTGGGCACACCTTCCTACCATACTCCAGCCAGCTGATGGCCTCTGCTTCTGAATATAAGGGACCTGATGCAAAGAAACAACATTTCCATGCCTGGGATTCCCAGGAGCCCCACAGAAATCTGATTATGTGACTGTCATGTTAGAAGCCATTCAGTTAACAGATGGTCTGCAGTTTTGGGAAAGGAAACATTGGCCGTGTGAATTGCTGTTCCCTCTGTAGTTCAAAAGATAGGTTTGGATGAAAAAGACCCTTTGAGGCATTTGATCTTGTCCTTTCAGTAAGAGTTTGGGTAATACGATTAGTGAATAGTAGAGCAGAAGGTAACCAATTAAAAAGGAGAAAAAAACAGCAACTTAAATATTTAACCAATGATGATGAAGAATCTTGACATCTTGTTATCTTCTCAAGATCTAACTGTATCTTAAATGTATCCAGTGTCCTGGCTTCAACCACGCTTCTCACAACTTGTTTCACACTCTGTAAAGAATAGTTTCCTGGCATCTGTAAGCATGTTGTTTATAACTCATAACCTGTAATCTCTTGAGCTGCCTATCTCTTAGCCTATCTGAAAGTTCTGGGTTTAATTTCTCTATCCTATTAAGTATTTTATACAGCTCTTCAAGGGTCTCTCTGAGACATTTCTCTACAAGGCTAAGGATCTGTAGTATGTAAAGTCATGCCTCATAGCTCATCTCTCTAATAACAAGGGTTGTCCTCGTTGGCCTGGATAGTTCTCAGGTCATGATAACCAGAACTCTATCTAGCACTCCAGGTGCTGCCTGACCAGAAATTCAGGATTACTTCTAAGGATTCGACTTCAACTGATTTGGAAATATAACCTTTTTTGTTCTGATTATTGGCACCTCACACTGTTTAGACATGGTGAATGGTGAGCTGATAAACCTTACTAGGTTCTTTCTTCCCTTGGCAAGTTTTATCACATGGAATACATGTGTTTCCTATTTTTACTCCCAATATGCAATGCTTTGTATCTGCTCCTATTGAACTTCAAAGGAAAGAAAGGAAGATTATATAAAAAATTGAATTTCACAACCTCAGGACATTCCAAAGCACTTTACAGCTTTACTTTTTAAGTGTTGCCACTGTTGTAATGTAGGAAACGCAGCAACCAATTGCACACAGCAAGCGCCCACAAACAGCAATGTGATAATGACCAGATAATCTGTTTTTTAGTGAAGTTGATTGAGGGATAAATATTGGCCAGGACTCTGGGGAAAACTCCCCTGTTATGGTACCGTATCATGTCCACAGGAAATCCCAAAGTGTTTCACATCGCATGAATTATTTTTGAAGTGCAGTCACTGTTATGTAAGAAAACATGGCAGCCAAATTGCACACAGCAAGGTCCCACAAATAGCTAATGAGATCTCTACTAAAGAGAAGGACTAGCGCAGCAATGTCATAGGAACATCGCCACCTTCAAGTGCTCCTCTAAGTCATACACCATTCTGATTTGGACATATATTGCCCTTCCTTGATCGTCGCTGAGTCAATATTCTGGAATTCCCTACCCAACACCGCTGTGGGCGTACCATCACCACAAGGACTGCAACGATCCAAGGAGAAGACCCATCGTTACCTTT
This sequence comes from Squalus acanthias, assembly GCA_030390025.1. Taxonomy (NCBI): domain Eukaryota; kingdom Metazoa; phylum Chordata; class Chondrichthyes; order Squaliformes; family Squalidae; genus Squalus; species Squalus acanthias. The sequence continues at coordinate 17,046,894 of CM059429.1, forward strand.
TCAGGGCAACAGGAGATTGGCAACAAATATACTCACATTTCAAGAACAAATTAAAAAATGAAATCTTTGCTTTGGTGGTGTTGATTGGTGAGATAAATAATCAGTTAATCTGTTTTTGGTGGTGTTAATTGAGAGAAGAATTTTAGCTAAGGCACCTGAAGAACTCCCTGCTCTTCATCTGGTAATACCGTGGGATGTTTTACAAGGAAGGTAACATCTGAAAAATGTTACCTTCAACAATGGAGCGCAAATCACAGCGATTGAACCCATGACCTCCTGACCCACAGGTGAGAGCACTACCAACTGAGCTAAACTGACGCTTAGCAAATCATGGCCCAGATATTCCGATCCCTATGGGTGGGTACGCGCTGTGTACCCACCCGTAGGGACATTGGAAATGCCTGTTTCAGGCATGCACAGCGCATGCGCTGAAAACCGGTATTTCCGATCTGTCAAGAATGGTCTTGACAGATCCTCCGGCTGCCCTGGAGAAGGGCCTCTGTGGGTGGAGAGTTCCGCTTTTTGGAGACCCTCCACCCGCAGAAAACCCTTACAATTCTTACGCCTGGTAAAAGCAGGCATAAGGCCTGCTTTTACCAGGATAAGAGTTCAAAAAAGTTTTTTAACATTTTTTTTTCACTGATTTATCATTTCAAAATATTTTTAAAAAAGGTAAGTTTATTTTTAGCCCGTAAAAAACTTTATTTTTTGTTTAAAATACTTAATTTATTGTAATTTCAAGTCATTTTAAAAATGTGATTTAAAAAAAAAAATTATTTAAAGTTTTACTGTTTTTTCATTGATCTCCATTCATATATTTGACAGGTCTTCCTGTCAAGTGTATGAAGGGAGATTCCCTTCTGTGATTGGCTCCCGATGGCCCACGTGTTCCCAGGGACGCTGCGAACTACCTGCGCCTCTGGGATACGTGGGCCCTGCACACTTCAAGTTTGGAGAGGCCCAGGAGTGGAAGCGTGTGCGTCTCGGGAGCCCTCAGGTAAGGGCGCAGATTTTTCCAGATCGCAGACCTCTGCCCGCGGGAGGCCCGCGATCGGAAAAGACGGGCCAATATCTAATCTTTGGTTCTATATGAATCTAAATGAACTTCGCATCTTGTAGATCAACCAGAAGATTTACTTGTTTTCTCAAGTTGTTTGTGATTGTGTCTGTCATGCTTTCCATTACACTTAGCTCCATAAGGGTTAGGAGTGACTTTCTTGAAATTATTTCTCCACTGATTGTTCCTATCTCCTTGTCATGGCTACATCCTTTCATCAACTCCTTCCTTTCAGTCTGATAATTATCTCACTATCTCTGTTGTAATATTATGCTTGTCTTCCCTTAAACATTTGACAACATTGCTTGTTTTGAGAAGGCTCACAGCAGTGAGGAGTAATGCTTTGATTCTTCATCCCATCAGTCTTTTCACTAAAGAGCCAAGGGGTAAAAATTCAGTTGGTTGCGCCTCCCGTTAGCGCCTTAAGAGGGCGCTAATGGGGCGTTAAGCCACTAACGCCCGGGCGCAGCGATGTTTGCGCCGCTCGAGAACTTAACTTGAGATTGTGCGGCGGCGCTAAAACTTACCGCTGCGACCACCTGCGCGCGCAGATTGTGACGTCATTCCATGGTGCAACGCCCTTGTGGCGCCCCGGAGCGGAAATTGAGTGGCGCCCCCTGCCTTACCGCCTGGCGCATCCAACGACCAGAAGACTGGAACGCTATCAATCGCTGTGGGGCTGGGGGTGGCGCTATTTAAAGGGGGCCTCTTCCTGTCTTTTATTGTTGGTGGCATTTTTGAACTATGCATTCTGAGAGAGAGAGGGAGAGACTTCTGGAGAGATTCAACGTTGTGTGAAGGAGTTTTGGGTACTGAGCAGCACTTTGCAGGTTCATTTTGATTTGCCATTCCTTGTATTGATTTAGCAGAGACTGTGGGAGCTGCACTCTGAGCTCTTTGCCTGGTACTCTCCATTGTTCTTTCCAGCACATTTGATGTGCAAGTCTCTCCAGGCCGAGATTCAAGGCTGCAATGAACAGGATGTGGATGGAAAGCAAGATTAACCATCCCCTTTAAGAACTGGCCCGTGCCATTGTGTGTGTGTTCCATTGCTGACTGACATTACATGAGCTTCGCCAGCGCTCTGAGTTAGCGCCTCACTCCTTGGCCTTTGCGCCTTAAGACAGGTGTGCAGCGCCTGCTTTAGCGCTCCACTCACCTCCCGGGGCGGTAAAAGTGAAGTTTCCAGTCAGTGCCGATAATTAGCGCCAGGCGCTAATATTTGCGTCCAGACGATATTTGCGCCCCAAATGGGGCGCGACCTAATTTCTACCCCCAAACCTTTACATTGGAATATTTCTCCAGTCAAGCAGAACTAAGTGAGAATCTTGATGATGTATCTTGACTTTCTTGAACTACCTCTTCATTGTCTTCACTGCATTCTCTACTTTGCCATTGGACTGAGCACAATTTAGAAATGATATTAAAGACCCAGTCTGTTGCAAATTTCTTGACTTTCCTTGTTAATAGCTGAAGTCTATTGCCACTGTACATTATGTCTGATACACCATAATTGTCAGTGTGATTTAGGACTTGCAATGACAGGAGATCTCCTAGTACCCTGCAGTTGGTTAAACTGAAAATAGTTTGCAGTGGACTACTATCCAATTAGATTTCCCCCCCATTCAGAATGAATAAAGCTACATCCACTTTTGCCCACAATCTGTCAGGGCCATTACTTGACATCAAAGGTTCTTTGGTCTATGTTTTGCAATATGTATTACAAATACCACAAGAGCTGTAGTCTTTGATTCCGGCATTCATGCTGTGTCAATATATGCTATTTCTTGTTTTGTGCAGGCACCTTGCAATCCCAATATGGCTGGAGTGGATTTTCTGCATCATGTCTGTCCTCATACCTCCAGGGATAATGAATCAGATTCCTTTGAAACTGATCTCATTGTGAATAGCCAGTTTACTTAGGAAATGGTTGCACTCTTTCATCTCAGGAGGAACATCACTTTCATATTCTGGCCTTCCAGTCAGAACAATGAGCTTCAATTTTTGTAGGGCTTGATCTTTCTGAATTTTCAGCTAGTCTTTGTTCTGAGATAGGAAGGTACTGCACCATGTTGATGTTCTCCATCGCTTTAATGAATTCCCCTTCAGCTTTGGTCATGAGTACTTCATAAACATACCTGACTAAGCATACAGGCTGTGCTCAAAACTTCAGCAATTACATATTCTTTCCTTGTTTGTACTCGACTGTACTTCCGGAAACAACACCATTCTTTAGATGTAGAATGGAGAGGTCTCCCAATACTGTCCCACAGGGTTTATAGTTAATCCCAATCATATGTTCTCTTCCATGCATGTATTGTTCAAACAGTTTGCATTCATGCACTGTGCCAAGCATCTCTTTCTCAAACTCTGCATATTTCGTTCTGTTGAAATGAACAATATTGTGGTATATGCCACTGACTGTGTCCTTTTGCATCAAAGCTTCACTGAGATGTGATTCTGATGCGTCACACTGTAACGCGACTTTCACATCATAGGATCTAAGAACCACAGCCTGAAAGGAATCTGAAGCATGAAAGTGTCAAGATGACCTTGGTGGTAGTCCAGTACTTACGCTAGATGTAGTCTCAAGGTCTTCCTAAAAGAGATAACGCAGTTTTGTTGCAGGCTTCCTGCTCAACCTTAACTTCTTTGATACATGTCTTCTGCCCTATGCCCGATAAGGCAGGCACTCTGTGCTGCGTAGCATGGAGACCCAATGGTATGAAGGCATGCCAGCTAACATCTTGGCCACCCTTTGCTCCCACTCTTGCTGGTGCTCCTTAGCCAAGCCCAGTGCTAACTGAATTCCCATACTAGGCCAAACACTTGAAGTTTCTACCAAAAAAATACAGCAGCTTATTTTTGACTTCAGCTTCTGCAGGAATGCCGTTTCTATATGCGGACTAATATGCTCCATATGTGCAACTGGAATAAGGGTGGTGATTAATCAGCCCCCCTCACAGCATTGCTGATGTCGATGCTATTCTGGTAAGGAGCTAACCTCATGCAATGATGTGAGGTCAGGTCATTTACATGATTTACTGGCACTCCAGGCGTGCCTCTCATTACATACAGAGAGCATCAGGGCTGTATTACCAGGTGCCAAGCAGCCATTGAAAGGCTGTCAGTTGCCCATTGCGTGCGAGGCACTTTCCTAGCATGGGGTGGCACTAGACAACGAGCAGAGGGTAAAGGGGCAGAAGGCATCAGAGGAAGTGGGCCAGGGAAATAAAGGGCATCGATGCCCAATTTTTTTTTTTTTTCATTTAAAGTTGGCCACCCATTCGGCCACTGTTGGAAATGGATGGCTAGGGTGTTGCTGAGGGATTCCAGCTACATGATGGGGTGGGCATGTAATGCAAGTGAAAATTGGCAGCCCCCTTTGTGCTCACCGCTTGCATTGGGACATGCCGAGAAACTCGGATGCATTGTGTTCCTCGGGCCTCCACTAGGGTTGCCATCTCTGGTTGGACATATTCCTGGATGTGTCACCACATGACCTCCTGCCTCCAACCGTCCCTGCCATAGGTCGCCCAACACGTCCATACTTGCAGTGCATCGCCATTCCACGCCAATTGGAAAGCGAATAGACTCTGTTATTACATAGATACATAGAAGATAGGAGCAGGAGTAGGCCATCCGGCCCTTCGAGCCTGCTCCGCCATTTAATGAGATCATGGCTGATCCTCCAATTCAGTATCCCGTCCCCGCCTTCTCTCCGTAACCCTTAACCCCTTTTGCCTGTAGAAATATATCTAATTCCCTCTTAAATATATTTAATGAGCTGGCGTACACTGCCCTCTGTGGCAATGAGTTCCACAGGTTCACCACCCTCTGAGTGAAGAAATTCCCCCTCATTTCTGTCCTAAATGGTTTAGCCCTTATTCTATTGGATATTATTCTATTGGATGAATTTTGACTGTCAGTCAAACAGCCTCCCCCCCCCCACCCCCGCCATCTCAAATATTTTTATAACTAATAACCAAAGTGTTCAAAGAAATTTATTTTTAATACACAATTTTTTTTAATGATTTTTCTCCTGGGTTTCTCGCAGTGGCATTCTGGAGATTAGCCTTTAATTCCTAACGACTCCAGGGCATTAACAAGACGAATCGTTCTAATGTATGTCGGGTGTGCTATAGCACTCAGAACCCTATTTTCGATATAGAGCAATTTTGGAGCATTTGCAAAAGGATGATATGTAAATGCTAATTAACACTCAATAAATTGCTGTACAGTAGCATTCCATTATCATTGGCCTTATGCTTAACACCAACAGCAATTTACAGACTTAGGCCCCGATTTTAACTCCAGGTGGGTTTTGGATGAATGGGTGGCGAGGTGAGTTGGGAACCCACCCACTGCTCCAGAAATCAGGCCCAGACTATTTTAACTCCCGGGCCTCATCGCCATGCTGCCAGTCCGGGCAGGATTTCAACAGAAAGCAATGGAAAATCACACGGCCTGGAGGCTGACACAAGGTAGACGACGGGATCAGGTTCCTTGGGCGTCTCGTGGGGGTCTCGCTATGGAAAGCGGGGGGGGGTGGGGTGAGGGGGGGGTGGCGATTGGTGGTGTTGGGATAAGGAGGCCTAGACTTTACTTGTGAGGCCTGGAGAACACCCCTGTTACTCTGGGCCCCACAAGAGGACAGAAAAAACACTTGCCCTCTTTCGGCCTCTTTTGGGACCATTCCTCTTCTGACCATTTTTTTGGGGCACTAAGGGAATCAAGGGATATAGGGAAAGGGCGGGAAAGTGGATTTTTAGGTAGAAGATCAGCCATGATCTGATTGGATGGTGGAGCAGGCTCGAAGGGCCGTGTGTCCTACTCCTGCTCCTATATCTTATGTTCTTATGTCCTGGGTTGGCCTGACGGGAAAGCTACAGTGGTCTTGTGAACTTACAGAATGCCTTAACCGACACGAAGAAAGATGGGTGCCCAAAGCTGTAATTGTTCTCCCTCTTAACAGATTTCTTAGCTCGATTGAGAAAAAGAAACAGAGTAAATGCTGGCAATCTGAAAACAACCACAGTAAGTGCTGGAAATACATGAATTTGTTTGGAGAAAAATGAGGTTAAAGTTTCAGATCGAGGCCCTTTGTCAGAATAGATGGTTGTGATGATGTTTTTATACCCAGAATGTTAGCCTGTTTCCTTTTCTCAGGTGCTGACAGACCTGCTGTGTATTTCCAGTATTTTATGCACTGATTTCTTGCTTGTACATGGCTCTTTTTTATATATAGAGGGGCACAGCATCCTGGCTTGGAAATATATAAAGAAAAGAAAAAGAAAGACTTGCATTTGTATAGCGCCTTTCACGGCCTCAGGACGTCCCAAAGCGCTTTACAGCCAATGAAGTACTTTTTGAAGTGTAGTCGCTGTTGTAATGTAGGAAACACAGCAGCCAATTTCTGCACAGCAAGGTCCCACAAACAGCAATGTGATAATGACCAGATGATCTGTTTTAGTGATGTTGATTGAGGGATAAATATTGGCCAGAATAACTCCCCTACTCTTCTTCAAAATAGTGCCTTGGGACCAGCGAGAGCAGACGGGGCTTCAGTTTAACGTCTCATCCGAAAGACGGCACCTCCGACAGTGCAGCGCTCCCTCAGAACTGCACTGGAGTGTCAGCCTAGATTTTTGTGCTCAAGTCTCTGGAGTGGGACTTGAACCCACGACCTTCTGACTCAGTGGCGAGAGTGGGACTCGAATCCACAACCTTCTGACTCAGACATGAGAGTGGGACTCGAATCCACAACCTTCTGACTCAGTGGCGAGAGTGGGACTCGAATCCACAACTTTCTGACTCAGTGGCGAGAGTGGGACTCGAATCCACAACTTTCTGACTCAGTGGCGAGAGTGGGACTCGAATCCACAACCTTCTGACTCAGTGGCGAGAGTGGGACTCGAATCCACAACCTTCTGACTCAGTGGCGAGAGTGGGACTCGAATCCACAACCTTCTGACTCAGACATGAGAGTGGGACTCGAACCCACAACCTTCTGACTCAGTGGCGAGAGTGGGACTCGAATCCACAACCTTCTGACTCAGTGGCGAGAGTGGGACTCGAATCCACAACCTTCTGACTCAGTGGCGAGAGTGGGACTCGAATCCACAACCTTCTGACTCAGACATGAGAGTGGGACTCGAACCCACAACCTTCTGACTAGTGGCAAGAGTGGGACTCGAATCCACAACCTTCTGACTAGTGGCGAGAGTGGGACTCGAATCCACAACCTTCTGACTCAGACATGAGAGTGGGACTCGAATCCACAACCTTCTGACTAGTGGCAAGAGTGGGACTCGAATCCACAACCTTCTGACTAGTGGCGAGAGTGGGACTCGAATCCACAACCTTCTGACTAGTGGCGAGAGTGGGACTCGAATCCACAACCTTCTGACTAGTGGCGAGAGTGGGACTCGAATCCACAACTTTCTGACTCAGTGGTGAGAGTGGGACTCGAATCCACAACCTTCTGACTAGTGGCGAGAGTGGGACTTGAACCCACAACCCTCTGACTCAGTGGCGAGAGTAGGACTCGAATCCACAACCTTCTGACTAGTGGCGAGAGTAGGACTCGAATCCACAACCTTCTGACTAGTGGCGAGAGTGGGACTCGAATCCACAACCTTCTGACTCAGACACGAGAGTGGGACTTGAACCCACAACCTTCTGACTAGTGGCGAGAGTGGGACTCGAATCCACAACCTTCTGACTAGTGGCGAGAGTGGGACTTGAACCCACAACCTTCTGACTCAGGGGCGAGAGTGCTACTCACCGAGCCACGGCTGACACAGCTGATATCGTCGTTCCTTCACCGTCACTGGGTCAAAATCCTGGAACTCCCTCCCTAACAGCACATGTGGGAGTACCTTCGCCACACGGACTGCAGCGGTTCAAGAAGGCGGCTCACCACCACCTTCTCGAGGGCAATTAGGGATGGGCAATAAATGCTGGCCTTGCCAGCGACGCCCACATCCCGTGAATGAATGAAAGAAAAACGGACCTTGTGGATGTTAAACCGTGGCAGTAATTATCTTACAGGCACGAGGGCATTCGTATTTTAGCATACCAGCAGGTGGAGGCTGAGACAGGAAACTCACCAAGTGGGGGATTGCGGAAAAAATGTCTATTAACTACTCAGTTAATAAACTAAATGCAGCAATGAGCTGAAGGCTGAAATTGAATCCCAGGGATCAGCTGTTGCTCACAAATCACTTGAGTTTTGCTCTTTTTAGTTTATGGCAGAATTAGAGCCCTTGATTGAATTGGATCCTTGTAACCGACTCCCAGATGTCTATTATTCTATATTTATAAAGTCATGTAGCACTGTAGGGGAGAAGTATTTCTGCAAATCCCACCTGACTAGGGTTAATTATCTTATGCATGACTTTCTCAAGCCTAAGGGCAAGTGGTTGATTGTAGTTAAGTTCTTAACCGTCTGAATTAAGGATAGCTGTAACGCTGTAATCGTGGGCCATATTTTCTTCACTTTTTGAAACAAAGGGGTTAAAAGGCCCCTTTATCCATAGATATTAATGGTCCACAATCAAAATGGTGGGCACGCATGATTTTGCTATGAGGGATTTCAGGTAACGCAATTTTGTTGGTGGGAGTGACAGAGAACAGGCAAACTACAATGCAACTGTACTAATGATCCTTTAGCATTTCTCAAGCATCTAAGCCTTAACTGGTATAAATGATGGAAAGTAAAAAAAAAGATTTGCATTTATATAGCGCCTTTCACAACCTCAGGATGTCCCAAAGCGCTTTACAGCTAGTTAAGTACTTTTTGAAGTATCGTCACTGTTGTAATGTAGAAAACGCGGCAGGCAATTTGCGCACAGCAAGGTCCCACAAACCATAATGACCAGATGATCTGCTTTTAGTGGTGTTGATTGAGGGATAAATATCGACCAGGACACCGGGGAGAACTCCCTCTCCTCTTCAAAATAGTGACATGGGATCTTTTACATCCACCTGAGAGAGCAGACGGGGCCTTGGTTTAACATCTTGTCTGGAAGACGGCACCTCTGAGAGTGCAGCACTCCCTCAGCGCTGCACTGGCGTGCCAGCCTAGATTTTTGTGCTCAAGTCCCTGGAGGGGGACTTGAACCCACAACCTTCCGACTCAGAGGCGAGAGTGCTACAACTTTCAGTGGTTCAGTCACAAACATTCCATCGCGCAAGCCATGGAGGTCCTTGCAGAATGTGTCACAGGGAATTGGGGAGACATTTTCAGTCAGGCAGGATAGCCTACACTCATGGCCTGAATGCAAACTGTGCAGAAGTACATCACCTAACTTGGGCCGAAGGAGCTTTGGGAGGTTCAGAGGGCATCAGACGACTTGAAAAGAGTATCAGGGTACGCCAGGACAATGAGTTCAACAGTAGCAGCATGGGGAGATATGGAAATCAGGAAGAGCGGTAGTTGTTGCAGATACATGCAAAAAAATATACTGCACTCAGGCAGCGGTGGTATTGAGAAGGATGTCATGAGGAAAGTGATACAAGTAAAATTAGCATTAGACATGTCTTGATTGTAAAGTGAATGCACTGCAGGAAGGAATTTGCATGGGCCATATCACCTTGAGTAAACAACACTGCTCTTGTGTCTAAAGGCTAAACTGGCACATAATAAGAGGCAAAAGAGTGGAACAGGTGTTGGACCCTTCAGGGAAAAACCTTTAACTAAATATATGGTGAGAATTGTGAAATTAATAGGGAGGCAGGCTCTTGTAGTTATTTGGCCTGAGGAAGTTGGACTGGTGTGTAGATTTATTAATCATACATTCGATGATTTGCCCCATATGTTACATCAACATGTCTATTCACATTGTGCACAAGTACTTAATTGTTCTTTTAATGACAATACAGTACCTAAGGGTTCTTATGTACTCTTGATGTTCCATCTGCTCTTTGCAGTGGATAGTTGCCACCCACCAACCATCATCACACACACTTGAATTAAGTAAGCGCGTTTATAGAAACACTTCACAATGTTTATCAAGATTAACACAAAAAGATTTTACAATTATATTAGAAGGCAAAGGGTAGTCAAGGGTAAGGTAGGCCTGTTAAAAACAGATGTGGGTAATATTGCAAATGGAAATAAGGAAATGACAGACTTGTTGAATAATTACTTGTGTCAGCCTTCACAGTAGAGGAAGAGGATAATACACCTGGCATTCCAGGGAAACTATTAATGAATCAAGGACTCACTAAAGTTAATGTAAGCAAGAAAACAGTATTAGAAAAAATAATGGTACAAAAGACTGACAAATCCCCAGGACCTGTTGATTTCCACTGGAGCATTTTAAAGGAAGTGGGTGAGCAAATAGACGATGCTTTAGCCATAATCTTCCAAAGGTCTCTCGATTCAGGAATTGCCCTTTAGATAGGAAAATTGCAAATAAAACGCAATTATTTAAGAAAGGTGAGAGACAGAAACCAAGAAATTATAGACCTGTTGTGGGGAAGTTATTGGAATCTATAATTAAGGACCGAGTGACTGAGCACTTGGAGAAATTTGAGCTGATTAGAAAGAGCCAACCTGGATCTGTAAAGGGTAGGTCATGTCGAACGAGTTGAATTTTTTGAGGAAGTAACTAAAGTAGTATTCAGGGGAATGTCTATGGATGTAGTTTATATGGACTTCGTGAAAGCATTTGATAAGGTTCCGCGTAAGAGACTGTTAGCTAAAATTAAAGCTCATGGAAGTGAAGGCAAATTATTGACTTGGTTAGGAGATTGGTTAGGCGTTAGAAGACAGAGAGTAGGGATAATGGGTATGTACTCGAATTGGAAGGAAGAGACTAGCGGTGTCCCACAAGGATCTGTGCTGGTGCCTCAACTATTCACTATATTTATTAATGGCTTAGACAACACAATAGAGAGCCATATATCCAAGTTTGCTGATGACACAAAGATTGGTGGCATAGTAAGTAGTGTAGACAGGAGCATAACATTACAAAGAGACATTGATAGATTAAGGGAGTGGACAAAACTGTGGAAGATGGATTTCAACACAGGTAAGTGTGAGGTCATCCATTTTGGATGAAAAATGGATAGATCTGAGTATTCTTTAAATGGTGAAAATCTAGGAACAGTGGCGGACCAAAGAGATTTAGGGATCCATGTACACAGATCACAAAAATGTAGTGCTCAGGTACAAAAAATAATCAAAAAGGCAAATGGAATGTTATCCTTTATATCCAGAGGGCTACGATATAAATGGGAGGAAGTTTTGCTACAGCTATACAAAGCCCTGGTTAGAACATATCTGAAGCACTGTGTACAGTTCTGGGCACCGCACCTTAGAAAGCCTGGCTCTGATTTTAAGGTTATGTCCCCTTGCCCTAGACTCCACCATCAGCAGATAAAGTTTCTCTCTATCTACCCTATCAATTCCTTTCAAAATCCTAAAAACCTCAATCAAGTCACCCCTTAACCTTCTCTGTTCCATGGAATACAAGCCTAGTTTATCTAATCTCTTCTCATAATCTAACCCTTGGGGGGAAAAATTGGGTTGATTTGCACCTATCGTTAGCGCCCTCGGGGTTGCTAATGGGGTGCAAATCCCCTAGCGCCCGGGCGCGGCGCCGCTAACACCTCCCGCGACCAACAATTTAAATATTGTAATGAGGCTGTCAGCCTCTTTTTTAACCTCCATTTTGAATTTAACTACATGTGGACGAGTTTCACACAATTCGTGAAACCCGGCAGTTAAACCAAGGTGGGGACTGCTGCATTCAGGAGGTAAGTGGCTTTATACCTACCTCCTGGATCCAGGGTCAGTACCTAACCAACCCCCGCGATCGGAGACCCCACCACGAGGACCCCCTGACTCCCCCGATCTCTGGCCAACTCCCCGATCCCCGGCCAACACCACCACCCCCCCCCGGCCAATCCTCCGACCAGTCCCCCCCCCCCCGCTGATCCCCAATCCTCCCCCAATCCCCTCCACCCCGCCCCCCGCCGCCGATCCTCCGCCCCCCCGCCGATCCTCAATCCTCCCACAATCCCCTCCACCCACCCCCGCGATCCCCGACCGAGCCCCTGCCTATCCACGACTGCCCCCACCCCCCCATCCTTCCCCCCTGACCGAGCCCTCGCTCCCTCTCTGTAGCTGCAGGCCTACTCTCCCGCAGCCAGCCAGCCTCCCAATCTGGCTGGCTGCGGGTGGGAAACTGAGGCCGCCCCGCCCCCAACCCGCCTACCTGCAGAAAATTCCGGCCATTATCTGGTCATTCATCTCCTTGCTGTTTGTGGGACTGTGATGTGTAACATGAGAAACAATCAGTATTATGCATCTAGTCCAGAGGTCTGACCTAAATTTGTAATGATGCGGAGAAGCCGGTGTTGGACTGGTGTGGACAAAAGTGAGAAGTCGCACAACACCAGGCTATAGTCCAACAGTTTTATTTGAAATCACAAGCTTTCGGAACGGCTGCTCCTGAGGTGACCTGACGAAGGAGCAGCGCTCCGAAAGCTTGTGATTTCAAATAAAACTGTTGGACTATAACCTGGTGTTGTGCGACTTCTCACTAAATAAGTAAGGAATCTTATGAGTAGATCACGGCAATCGTTTTTTCCATTGCCTTTTTGAGGAACGTCTCAGCTTAAAATACTTCAAGCTAAGCTGGACGACCGCCTGTGTTGTAGGATTGAGCCTGAAGTCGCGACAAGAAGCTACATACAATATAACAGCATTGTTTTGTGTGAATGTTTCTCTCACCTGCCTGTTTCGCAGTGTCTGAACCCTTACAGATGTGTTCCCTCCCTTGACAAACAATTACCCCTCTTCCTCCCAGCAGGAAACCACTAGGACATCATCACGGGATCTGTTCAGTCACCTCGCAATCAAAGCTTTGCGCAATCATTTCTCATCAGAGACAGCCTGGGCATATGCCGTAACAAGGCAAGTATCAGCCACAGACCAGGGTGCCTCTGGGCACAGTATTTGTTATACTTGTCTGAGGGACTGAATGCTGATGGCTAATAATCTTCACACAAGCCATTTCATTTCCATAATAAAATAAATATGAAGGAGCATTTTTAAAGCAATCAAAAAAACATTGAAAACTTTAGGAATTTATTGACTTTAGCTGTACAATTGTTGGATCTTCACCTCTTTAAACTCACTCGTCTAACAAAAGAAAAAGGCATCTCACATATTCCGGTGCAGTTCTTACAGTGCAGTTTTCAGAGCTGTTGATATTATATCAATCAGGTGATCGGAACTAGCCAATAACGGTGGAAAAACTTGGCAAAAATAGGAGACCATCCTGGATTGTGGCCTTCAAATGTGGCCTTGCAGTGATCCCACGGCTTGCGTTTCATCTCAGTAAACCATTCTTCACGACTCAGTTACTCCTTATTTCTGCAATCTTCTCCTACCCTAAGTCACAGCATGCAATCTCTGCTTTTTGATCTTAGCCAACAATGTGTATCCCTCCCATCTTCTGCTCCACCGCTGGTGTCAGTGACTTCAGCCACCATGTCCCTGCACTGCTTTCCTGAAACCCTGTGCTCGCTGACCTACATTGGCACCAGGTCCAGCAACGCCTCAATTTAAAAATTCTCATCCTTGTTTTCAAATCCCACCATGGCCTCGTCCCTCCCTATCCCTGTAACCCTCCAAGATCTCTGCGCTCTCCAATTCTGGCCTCTTGCGCATCCCCCTTTTTAATCGCTTCATCATTGGCGGCCATGCCTTCAGCTGCCTAGGCCCTCAGCTCTGGAATTCTCTCCCTAAACCTCTCCATGCCTCTACCTCTCTTTCCTCTTGTAAGACGCTCCTTAAAACCTACCTCTTTGACCAAGCTTTCGGTCATCTGTCCTAATATCTCCTTATGTGGCTTGCCGACAAATTTTGTTTGATATTTGTGTCTTCCTACATAATTAGTAAATACTCGAATGATTACTTCCTCCAAGTGCTCATATGGGAGGCCCATGAGCCACTTGCCGTCACCCAACCAGAGAGAAGCTAAGTAAAATCAATGGGGGAGAAATTCGGTATCGCCCCGTTTGGGGCGCAATTATCGGCCGGGCGCAAAGTTTAGTGGCTGGCGCTAATTATCGCCTTCGACTGCAAACTTGGCTTCTATCGCCCCTGGAGGTGATTGGAGCGCTAAATCAGGCGCTACACACCTCTCTTAAGGCGCTAATGCTGAGGAGCGAGGCGCTACCTCAGAGCGCTGGTGAAGCCCATGTGATGTCAGTCAGCAATGGAACACAGACACACTGGTGCCGGCCAGTTCTTAAAGGGGAGGGTCAATCTTGCTCTCCATCCACATCCTGCTCATTGCAGCCTTGAATCTCAGCCTGGAGAGACCTGTACATCAATTCTGCTGAAAGAACAATGGAGAGGGCCAGGGAAAGAGTTCAGAGTGCAGCCCCCAAAGTCTCTTCTAAATCGATGCAAGGAAGGTCAAATCAAAATGAACCTTCAAAGTGCTGCTCAGTACCCAAAACTACTTCACACAGCGTTAAATCTCTCCAGAAGTCTCTCTCTCTCTCAGAATGCGTGGTGCAAAAATATCGCCGACAAAAAAAGGCAGGAAGCGGTCGCCTTTAAATAGCGCTCCCCCAGTCCCTTCCCGACTGCAAAATGCTCCCTTCAACCTGTCGTTGCTAGCGGCAGGCGGTAAGGCAGGGGGCGCCACTCAATATCCGCTCCGGGGCGCTACTGGGGCGTTGCGCACTCGACTGACGTCACGACCTGCGGGCGCAGGAGATCGTGGCGGTAGTGTTTAGTGCCGCCGCAAAATGTCTGTTCAATTCCGCGAGCGGCGCATACATCGCCGCGCCCGGGCGCGAGTTGCTTTGCGCCCCCCATTAGCGCCCTCTTAGGGCGCTAATGGGAGGCGCAAAGCAGCCGAATTTTTCCCCCAATGACTTTTAATTTAACAAGATGGAAGTCCTAGACAGGCTAAAAGGGCTAAAAACGATTGATGCTTTTATCCTAGAGTGCTGAGAGAGACTAGTGAGGAGATTTGTGAAGCAGGGACAATCATTATGAGGGACTGACTGGGGACTGGGAAAGTATCAGTAGACTGGAAACAGGCTAACATGCTGCTCATATTCAAATTAAGGGGCAAATACAGATGCAGGCAACTAAAGATTCATTAGTCTCACCTCCATTCCATGTAAAATAATGGAAATGATTATCAGGAGTAAACTTGAGGATTATGGGCTGGAAGTTCCTTGGTCCCCGATGTCGGGATGTAATGCGACAGGCCTGATGCCCACCGAAAACAGAGGTGGCTGGCCCCATCAGAAATCTCAGAGCCAGCTAATTTAAATAATGCTGGTGGGACAAGGGTGAGTCCCATTAGCACGGGGTCAGGTACGCCCAGGGCTGAGGGGGGGGGGGGGGGGTGGACAATTTGAGAAAGGGTGGAGCAAGGGAGTGACTTCCATGTTTAGAAGAAAGAAATAACTTACATTTATATCGCATCCTTCATGACACAGGACGACTCGAAGCACTTTAAAGCCAGTGAAGTACTTTTGGAGTGTAGTCACTGTTGTAGTGTAGGAAACGCGGCAGCCAATCTGCACACAGCAAGCTCCCACAAACAGCAATGTGATAATGACCAGAGAATCTGTTTTAGTGATGTTGGTTGAGGAATAAATATTGGCCCCAGGACACTGGGGAGAACTCCCCTGTCAAACTGTATAAATTCAGCTGCCCTGGCAAAGAGGGCATTGATGCCTCGCATCAAAGAGGAGTGTACAGCAAATTGGCAAAAGTTTCCTGTGACATAAAAGTTCAGGGCTGTGGTCACTTTCCCATCCACAGTGAGAGCTGTGCGTGCAGTAGACCTTGGTTACGGATCTGGCTGCAGCAACAAGCAGGGTTCTCCCAAAGCTTCGTGACTGAAGCATACCCATCTGAGACAGAGCTCCTAAGAAAGGTCTCGGAAAGTGCGCCTGGGTCATAAGAACATAAGAACATAAGAAATAGGAGCAGGAGAAGGCCATTTGGCCCCTCGAGCCTGCTCCACCATTCAATAAGATCATGGCTGATCTTCTACCTCATCTCCACTTTCTGCACTATCCCCATATCCCTTGATTCCCTTAATATCCAAAAATCTATTGATCTCTGTCTTGAATATACTCAACGACTGAGCCGCCACAGCCCTCTGGGGTAGAGAATTCCAAAGATTCACCACCCTCTGAGTGAAGAAATTCCTCCTCATCTCAGTCCTAAATGGCCGACCCCTTATTCTAAACATCCTGCTGGACGGGTAGTCCCGAGAGGGTCTGGCTTTCCTCTGGTGCTACCTGATTAATCTGGCTCTCCTTCCAGCTTCCTGCTGTTCCTCTTCCTCCTTTTCCATCAACGTATAGATCATGGAAAGTGAGATTCTTATTGGGAAGCCCATTGTTCAGCCTCCAGATACTAATTAGTAAATAGAATGCTTTCCAAATGTAATGCAGAATGTAAGGGAAGACTTCACAGGTATTACAGTGAAACGATGTTTTCAATAACTACAGTGAGTCCCCAGATATGGCCAAAACTCATTACAAACAATCGCAGTTGAACAGTGTCCCTTTAACCAAGTACTTTTGCCATGATGAACAAGTCATGGTACTAAATCGTACCTTTTAAATAGATTAGAACATAAGAAATAGGAGCAGGAGTAGGCCATATGGCCCCTTGAGCCTGCTCCGCCATCCAATCAGATCAGGGCTGATCTTCTATATCAACTCCACTTTCCCACCCAATCTCCATATCCCTTGATTCCCTTAGTGCCCAAAAATCTATCGATCTCAGTCTTGAATATGTTGTGCGACTTCTCATTTTTGTCCACCCCAGTCCAACGCCGGCATCTCCACATCTTGAATATACTCAACGACTGAGTATCCACAGCCCTCTGGGGTAGAGAATTCCAAAGATTCACAACCCTCTGAGTGAAGAAATTTCTCCCCATCTCTGTCCTAAACTCCCGACATCTTATCCACAGCGGTGTACATTCTTACTCAGGCCTTGTCTGCCTGGTCAGGTGATTGGAAAAGAATCCCACAGCATTATTTTGAAGAAGAGCAGAAAGTTCTCACACTGCCTTGGCAACAAAGTTCCCCCAACGAAACAACATAAGAACAGATTAACTGGTCATTCATCTCATCACTGTGACGGTCTTCTGCGTCCTTCAGCGCATGTGCCCGAATGGCGGGGGCGGGGCCTAAACAAGGTCCCGCCCCCACCAGAACGACACATGCGCAGAAGGGCACAGAAGCCCCGACACCACCAAACCCCGGGATCCTCACACACTCTCCAAGTGCCCAGGAGTCGCGCCTGAACCCCCTGGGGTTTGATGGTGCCGGGGTTTGGGGCCCCTGCTCAGTCTGCCGCCTCTCGTGCTCTCCGGCCCCGGTGCGGGGTTCACGTGCGGCTCTTGGGTACCGCCATTACCAACCACGTGTTCGTGAGTTCAGCGCTCTGGCCGCACCGCACTCGACTCCCACACAAGGTTCCGGTCTGAACCTCCAGTCCAATCTGTAACAATCCAGAGCTACAAACTCTGGGGAAACCTTAGGAACAGCTCTTATGAGCAAAACAGCCACACATCACACACATGGACCCCATACATGGTCCCTTCATTCAGATTTAAAGAATGTTTATCACTTCCAGAAGGATAAAAACAAATACTCCAAAGAATTAACTAACCCACTAATTAGAGTATAAAGTCTTTTATTTTACCGGCCAAGGATAACTATAATTACAAATGTAGAATATTATTAACAGAGGATCTTCACAAAGCTAACTAAACTTCCACATTCTGTAGTCTGTACGACTGTAGACCAGATCAAATTACACATTGCAGGGTTGTCTACAGCAGGCAGGATCAAATTACACATTCCAGTCAAACTGTTGGGTGTGTCTTGTCCTCCAAGGAGACCAATCAGAAATCTAGTGTTGCAAATAAACACAACCTCAACTCATTAGGTGACTTTACTGGTCATCACATTTACCTAAAAAAACAACAATGATTATACTTCGGAAGTAATTCCTTAGCTGTGAAGCTCTTTAGGACATCCGGAGGACATGAAAGGAATTATGCAAGTACGTCTTACATTCAAAAGAAAGGTTTTCCAATGTTATTTTAGTGGCAATGGCCCACCACCTAATTAGCTATTTTATACTTTCAAACCACTTGTTAGAATTCTTTTCTTTCACAATGCATTTTTATGTCTATGAAAAGTTTTTCACATTGAGACAGTCATGAGCGCAGCATTAAGCCCTGTTTAAATTGACAAAACATAACACTTAAAAGGGTCTTTCACTGAGCTGGGTGACAATGCAGAAGGTAAGAAGCAATGTGAAATCCGTAGGGTTTTCACACCTCTTCCAACTTCCAACACAGTTCACACACTGAAATTTCTGGTGAGGATATCAATTAAATTGCAGGAATCTAGCCTTGAGAGGGATGGACTCAAACATTTACTGACCATGTACAATGATTTCTAGCTCCAGTTAATTGTTGCTCAGCATGAATTATCCTCTGGCTATATCTGTATTTATAATAATTCTCTGTCTCGTTTAAAAATTGTGGTTGCCACGAACTGGAGATTGTTAATAAGATCTACTAATTTTGAGGTTGAGAATGAGTGTAATGTCCTTTTAAAGTATCTATTTTATGGTGATAGGCGAAAGTATTTTAATTCAATTGCTGCATTTAAAAAGAGGTGGACTTGCTGTTTCTGTGCATGTGTGGTTTTTGCGTGTGTTACTCTGCAAGCCTGCTTGGTTGTGTGTGTTTATGTCTGTCCTTTTGTTTGTTCAGCCCCCAAAATTGCTGGGGATCCACTCTGCTGGTGGAGTGGGACCCCCTGTCCGTCCGAGTGCAAATAAGCAGACCCCCGCCTCAAATCCCAGCAACAAGGTAATTTTACATCGTGCCTGCAAGGGTGTTTTGGCTGTCCCCTCCTGGTTATTCCCTGTCAAAACTCACAGTGGAGTTCTGTCTGAGGTGCCCGCAGACCCCATCTGAACCAAAGGGAAAAAAAAAATTGGAAACTGAATCTTCACTCCCAAATAATCATTCACAAATAAATGTCAAAGGAAATAGAGGGGAAAGGAGGAGAAATTATTTCACGCAGAGGGTGTTATGATCTGAATGCACTACCTGAAAGGGTGGTGGAATCAAATTCCATGGGAATTTTCAAAAGGCAATTGGACATGTATTTGACGAGAACTAATTTGCAGGATTACGGGGAGAAAGCTGGGGTGTGGGACAAAATTGGAGAGCTCTTTCAAAGAGCCGACACAGGCACGACAGGCTGAATGGCCTCCTTCTGTGCTGTAAGATTCTCAGAGAAGCTTTTAACCCTTGAGAAAGGTGCTTGATCCGCTGAGGCCTACTGAGGGCTGAACGGTTGGAATTCCCGAGGACGTCTAGAAGATACCCCAGACCTGCTCCCGTGATGTAGGGGGATGGGTGGAAGATCGACCCATTGACTCCCCCTTCCCCACCCCCCCACCCACCCCCCAAGCCAGCATTTAAAGGGTCACAGTAAATTGGGGACTTCCGGTGGAGGCAGTTTTCGGCACAATTCCTGCCCGCCCCAACTCCTCCGCCCCTTCCCCCCACAGCTAGAAATCAAGCTTTCCATCCTTTCTGGCTTACAGAAATTTGGGGAGTCTTTGGCCGCAATTTTACTAACCTGGGCGGGTCCGTGGCGGGTGATGTCGGTGGCGGGTCCCGACCCCGGTGCTGGCTCCATCCCGCTGTGTAAAATGACTTTCCACTGATTGGGCTTGTCAAGCCCACCCAGCGCGTTACCCGGCCCAATTAGAGGAACCGGGTCTGGTGATGTCATTTCATGACGCGTCATCAGCCAGTTTCCTTAAAGGGACCATGGCCACATTTGTCTTGACATTTGTGCTGTCAGTGTTCTACAGCACTGAGGTGTTGCAAACACTGACAATGACTGCACAATGGCACAGGGCTGCACCCAGGCTCTCCCATGACTCCCTCTATATGATTATGGAGGAAGTCACAGCATGCAGGGAGGTCCTCTTCCCTTCCATGGTGAGACATAACGGTACCACCACCCCCAGGAGGCGGGTCGGCAATTTAAATATTTAAATGAGGCTGGTAACCTCTGATTTAACCTACTTTGCTGGTTTTACAGTGGGTGGCTGGGTTTCCCAGCCTCGGGAAACCTGGCAGCTGAAGGGGGGCGGGGTCAGCTTCGGAGAGAAGGTACGTGCTTTCACAGCACTCCTTGTGGGCCAGGAGTAGCAAGGTGCTTCGCCCCAGCCCCCCAAGCTCCGACCCAACAGGCTCCCCCATCCCCCCACCCCGTACAAAGGCCCCCGGGATTGGGGATCGGACCTCCCCCCCGCCATGGGGTCAGGGATCGGACCACCCCCACCCCCAGGATTGGACCCCACCCGAAATCGGACTCCCCAATGGGCAGTCAGGTCCTATCTCCCTTCCCTATCGCGAGTCTCCCGTGAGATGGCCCTGGCAGCCAGTCCTGCCATCTACCTCGTCTCTGCGAGCAGCCTCCGGCTGTACGATGTTCCGCTGCTTCCTGACATCATCGGGACACAACATTCAATGTAAAAAAGGTCCCCCCGCCGGCTTTGGCCAGCTGTCCTTGCTGCCTGCTCAGTTGAGCAGGTGAAGATCAGGAACTGTCAGCTCCTGGCGGATGGGCAAGTAACCTGGGTGACTTTAACTGGGTTAAACAGGTTAAAATCAACCCCTCATTTGCTCTTTGTGTGATGTTGTGTCCAAATTGGCTGTGCATTTGCCAACATAACCAAAGTGACTACACTTCAAAAGTAATCCATTGGCTTTGGGATGTCCTGACAAGGAGCTATATAGATGCAATTTCTTGCCTTCTTTCTCTTTCCTATGCTTTTACCCTCTGTCTGCCCATTTATCTTATTTGTCTATCTATGTATTTGCTGTCTGCACCTATGTATATCCAGTTAACTGTCTTTATGTGTATCATAGAATCATACAGCACAGAAGGAGGCCATTCGGCCCATTGTGCCTATGCCAGCTCTTTGTAAGAGCTCTCCAATTAGTCCCACTCCCCTGCTCTTTCCCCATAGCCCTGCAAATGTGCCTTTCTGTCTATTTATCTGTCTAGATCTTTGCCTGTTTGTGTGCAAGCTTATCTATCTGCTTATCTGTCTATTTGTCTAACTGTATCTTTGCTTTGTTTGTGTGTGTGTTTGTCTCTGTGTAATATAACGTTATCCAAGGTGCCTCACTCACACCAGCACATTCGATATCACAAGGGCACTAAGCTCATTTTCTCATGTGCATCAAGTAAACAGCATGGTTCCACAACATTATACCCATTTTAAAGCCTTTAGTGGAAGTTAGATTGTGAGTGTAAATTGCTGACACCAGACCTCGAGACTGTGTTAGCGTTTTCTAACTAACAACAAGTTTAATGATCCTTCCAGGAAGGAACTGCTTTTTATTTTTCCTTACAATATGCTTCAAAAACCTCCTTTATAAGGCTGGCTTAGTAAATATAGGGTAAGGATTCTCCTGGTTGTTGGGTATGTAGCCACATTGTAAATGTATTCGTGCAGATTTTCTCTGGTTGGTATTTCCAGGAGAATCATTCAGGTCTCCTTTGAAAGTCTGCACAAAATCCACATTCACCACATGTACTGACAACCTAGTCCAAAGTGTCGCAACAATCTGCACAGCAAAAAGTCCTGAGGTTGTGAAAGGCGCTATATAAATGCATGTCTGTCTGTCTTTTCTCCCACTCCTATTATTCAAATGATCCCATTGGGGCCATGATGAATTCAAAGCGGAGGATGGAAGTTTCGAGCAGCAGGCCCACGGAATTTCTACACTGAGCATCATCAGGAAATTGAACAAATGCCAAAGGTTTCTTCATCGCCTGTCATCAGCTGCTTGTCAGCAGAAGAATCGTGGGACAAAGAAACAGGCCGCACATACGTGCAGCGGAACATTCTGCAGAGATCATGTAGTCTGATAAGGTTGTGCACATTTGGAGCAATTTGCGTATTTTACCAACAGAAATGCCTACTGGCGGTCAATCCTGGCTCTCTTTGGGTTCTTAGTTCAACCTGGCACTGATCCATACAAAAGCAAAATACTGCGAATGCTGGAAATCTGAAATAAAAACAGAAAATGCTGGAAACACTCAGCAGGTCAGGCAACATCTGTGGGGAGAGAAACAGATTTAACGTTTCAGGTCGATGACCTTTCGTCAGAACTGATCCATACAAGTTCTAACAATATTGTTCTGCTTTAGGGCATTAACCTTGAGAGTAAAGAAAACAATTATCTCATTCAAGTGATTTAGATCCATCATTCGTTTTAGCAGCAATGTTGATAAGAGTTCACAAGAAGGCTTAAATTGTGTTACCAAATGATTAAACATTGTACCTGCACCAACTTGATGGGCCAAATGGCCTCCTTCTGTACTATAAACTTCTACGGTTCTATGGCTTAAATAGACTGCCACATCCCGCACTAAATGGGGCTTGTTACACTGTGAGTGCAATAATTACGAGTGAAATATTCTATCTTTCATTAAATAACAGCCACAGCTCTCAGAGGTGCTTTCAAATGTTTTAACATGATGAAGTGTTGTGTAAATGAAAACATACTTGTTTAAAGAAACAATATGATAAAATTTAAGCAATGTTCATATTAAAACAAGCAAACTGATTTAGTGCAAATTTAACTTGGATATTTTGTTTTGTATATTTCTGTAATGTATCGTGGTCGCCACTTTCTCGCAGCATCCTGTATCCCTGTCCCTTCCTGCCATGTGACAGATCTGGAATGCACTGCCTGAATGGGTGGAGCAATCAGATTCAAGATAACTTTCTAAAGGGAATTGGATATATACTTAAAAAGGAAAAGTTTGCAGGGCTACGGGAGTGGGATTAATCGGATGCTCTTTCAAAAAAGCCGGCTCAGGTGCGATGGGCCAAATGGCCTCCTTCTGTGCTCTAAGATTCTATGATATACATTCGAAGTGCAGCATTTACCCTCTCTTCCTGCCACATGATGTAATAATCACTACTGTCTGCAGTAAGCTGGCAAGGCAGGTAATTTCAGCTGGTGCTAGACTTCAGAGGACCATAAATACTTGCAAGCCCCAAAATCACAGAACTGTGTGCAACGTTACAGTTCAGTTGGAGTCAGGTACAGGTTAGAACTCAATCTCAGCGTTTCAGACAACCTCCACAAACTACTTGAGTCAACAAATGTCATTTGAATCCTTCTTTTGATGTGTAAAAGTCTTATAACATACTTCAAGTCTAACCCTTACAATATGTATATGATTTTTATTTCCTTTAAGGTTCCTTTTGGTTCATCGCAGTGAGACTCTTTTTTACCAGTTGTACTGAATTTAGTGCATTTGCCGGGATTTGCGGCTCTGTTTCATGTCGTTGTTTGCACTATAACTAATTCAGCTGTTACCTCAGAAAAAACAATATCATGGGGCGGTGTGGGTGGGAGGGTGGGGGGGTGGTGGGGGGGGAAGGAAATCGAAGAAAACCGATCCTTGACACTCAGAACTTTAAAGACCCTCAGCCATGTGAAAACTGAGTCTATGAGAAAGTGAAGAAGAGAAGAAGAGATTGTTTAAAATGAGCTCATTACAGTCATGAACTTTACTTAAAAGCCTGTTTATTCTGGCAGCATGACTGATGTCAATTACATTTGCAACATCTAAAAGAATCAAAGAGACTGGACCTTTATAATGTTCAGCACCCCTTGGAGATGTTTATCTGGGCTCATATTTGAACCCATACAAGCAATGAACACCATGCCAGTCTCGGTCTCCTATCATCTTCTCCCAAAGAGTTTGGAGTTGACGCATTTCCGATACAAGTGTTCCACATTTCAAAGTTCATCCCAAGTGCACTAATAAAAAAGTAGTTTGCATTCAAAGGAGCTATTTTGTGTGGATCTTTGAAGGTTTCAGTCTATAATGTATTTGAACTGGAAAAGAAAACGTCCCTGTTTCTGACTGAAATGAAGTTTCCAGATGTCAAGGTCAAAGGTCTAAGATAAAAGTATCAGGTTTTGGGCCATTCTAGTTACAAACCAGGATCTAATGTGTGGGGTTCTTCATAGAAGGGGATGGCTCTTGAACTGGCTCACACTCCTCCTTCAGCCTCTCTCAGTGAGTGGTCCCATTCCAGGCTGGTGAATGATGACACACATCTTCATCTTTCAGGCACATTAGGCTTGTATTTAGTGTTGAAGATTAGGCAGCATGTCAAATCCCTGAAACATTTCTATAAAAACAACTGGAATTTATTTTATTTTATTTTTTAAGGGCTTGCTTTTGCCCTCTTTCCTTGGGTTACTGTGACCCCCCCCCCGCCAGTAGGACTTCCTCACTTAACTTCACAGACTATTGCTCCATCTCTGTCAGGGAAAATATGCAGAACGCAGCAAGCTGAGCAATGGCAACAGTATATATGACTTACATCAAGGCTCGCTTTACAAATCCAATGTAGACAAGCCTTGCTTACACACTCTACTGATTCTCTTCAGTGTTCTACATTGGCTCATGGGATCAGACACAAAGAATATTTAATAAATTAAACATATAACTCTTGGAAAAATTCCAATGTGAACACTGTTACCAAATCCTTGAACATTGCCGTAAAAATATATCAAAAGCATTCCATGGTCTATAAATATCTTGGCATGAACAAGATATATTTAAAAAAAGTTGATACAGACCTGCTCTCACCCCAGCATTTTATTCTCAACTTTTTTTTATATCTAAGACATTTCTTTTCTCTCCAGTCTCAATCAGTCCTTGTTGATATTATTTTGTCCTACAGCCAAAGCAATGAGGAGGATTTTTTTTTAAACATTTTGTTTTCAAAAATTAAATTCATATCCATATTCAAGGGAAGCCCTGAGACAAAGAAAAAATAAATTATTTTGAACCATTATATCTGCATGATAAAAACACCTTCATGCTTCAGTGGAGAACTTGTGCAGAATAGGTTGGTCTATCAGGCAAACATCTAGCCACCTTGTTGGCCATGTCTAGATCTGTCGGTGTGAATGGAGTTGCAAGTACCACAATACGACTAGAAGCAGTCATGGTAAAATCAGGCTGAAACCTTCCATGGTAGGTGATAAATTTGCGCCAAAATCCTTAATTTTCATACAAGGCGAGACTATTTCAAAATAAGTTGCATACTTCAGGATCTGAATTCAAGGAAGCTTTATAGGTAGGATTTCCCACAATAAGTAGATGATTGTCAAATTGTTGTCATTGGTATAATTGGCTATTACAGTGTTGTAAATCCTTTGGTATAACCAGTGAGTTGAATTTAAATCTTTAATTGTGTCCTTGTGTACATCTGAGTGAGGAATTTGCACAACTGATGTAACTAACTGCTTTTTTGAGTTTCAACTGTATTTGAAAATCGTTTTATTGTACAGTTTGAAGGTTAGACAGTCTACACTTAGTTAAATTTTAGAAAGTAATCGATTTTTATTTCAGATTGGTGAAGGAATGCACCAGTAATAGTGATAGCAAAGGAATGGGCATCTCATATCAGGGATTTCACCATGCCAAAGACTGTTTGGTGCTTGGCTTCACCCTAATATAAACAGTCCATCGTCTCCATTTTTGTCAACAATAAAATCTAGTGGATCCATTGCATTGGTTCAAAAGTGGTTAGGCTGACTGAAAAAATATTGATATCACTGATGTATGAGTTATGCCATGAAGTGCCAATGGTAAGATATAACTAAAGCACTAGGTGTTACAGTAATTGTTACACACTCCAGTATAGAGGAAGTTTAAAGATACTTAGCTCCTATGCCTCAATGATAATCGGGACAATGGTGTGGAGGATTTCCCTTGCTTGACCGGGGTCAAGCAAGGCTGTGTCATCGCACCAACGCTCTTCTCGATCTTCCTTGCTGCAATGCTCCATCTCACCCTCAGTAAGCTCCCCACTGGAGTGGAGCTAATTTGCAGAACAAACGGGAAACTGTTCAACCTCCTTCGCTTCCAGTCCAGATCCAAGGTTGTCCCATCCTCTGTCGTTGAATTACAGTATGCAGACGACGCTTGCGTCTGCGCTCACTCGGAGGTCGAACTCCAAACCATCGTCAACACCTTCACCGAAACGTACGAGAGCATGGGCCTTACACTAAACATCCGTAAGACAAAAGTCCTCTACCAACCTGCCCCCGCCACACAGTACTGCCCCCCGATTATCAAAATCCACGACAAGGCCTTGGACAACGTGGACCACTTTCCATACCTCGGGAGCCTACTGTCAACAAGGGCAGACGTCGACGACGAAGTCCAACACCACCTTCAGTGTGCCACTCGGTCGCCTGAGGCAGAGAGTGTTTGAAGACCAGGACCTCAAACCCGGCACTAAGCTCATGGTCTACAGAGCAGTAGTGATACCCGCCCTCCTGTATGCTTCAGAGACATGGACCATGTACAGCAGGCACCTCAAAGCACTGGAGAGGTACCACCAATGCTGGCTCTGCAAGATCCTGCAAATCCATTGGCAGGATAGGCACACCAACGTCAGTATTCTTGCTCAGGCCAACATCCCCAGCATCGAAGCTTTGACCACGCTCGATCAGCTCCGATGGACGGGTCACATTGTCCGCATGCCCGATACGAGACTCCCAAAACAAGCGCTCTACTCGGAGCTCTGGCACAGCAAGAGAGCCCCAGGTGGGCAGAGGAAACGCTTCAAGGACACCCTCAAAGCCTCCTTGAAAAAGTGTAACAACCCCACCGACACCTGGGAATCCCTGGCCCAAGACCGCACAAAGTGGAGGAGAAGCATCCGGGAAGGCGCCGAACACCTCGAATCTCTTCACCGGGAGCAAGCGGAAGCCAAGTGCAGGCAGCGCAAGGAGCACACGTCAACCCAAGCACCCCACCCACCCGCCCCTTCAACCACCGTCTGCCCCACCTGTGACAGAGACTGTAGGTCCCGCATTGGACTCATCAGTCACCTGCAAACTCATTTTTAATGTGGAAGCAAGTCATCCTCGGTTCCGAGGGACTGCCTAAGAAGAAGCTTCCACTCCTTGGTACCCTGACTATTTCCCCAGTAAGACTGGATATTTGGTCCTAACTAAAAATGTCCACCACTGTTGACCTACTAGCAGAATGTCCATCAGTGAAATTCACTATAGGCCGCTGGATAGAAATTTGAAATTGGAGTGAACTTTTCTTAGGATGAGTTTACACTGTAGCTAGTTTAGGTTTAAACCCAGGGCTATGGTGAAATGTGAATTCATCTTCCCACGGGAAATTCACATGGATGCACAAAACATTTTAATTTAAATGTTTAGACAGTGCGGGCGGCAGTGTCCATACTTTTTAAACATTTAATTTAAGTGCAGGTAGGTGTGAAATGGGTCTAGGAGTTCCAAGGGATACCCTGGACATAGCACTGAATTTCCACTCCATGCAGTGTCAAACGGAAGTGGTATGAGGCTATCTCCTACAGTGAATCACACTCCGCTTTGGTCTGGAGTCTAGTCGGACATTCTTAAAATAGACCATCTCCTAAGCTAAAGGGCCCAAGTTCCTCCAGGAAGACAACCTTTCCAGCCGCATTTATTCACCAGCTGGCATCAGCGTAGTCCATCCTGTTCCATGAAGAGGCTGCCAGTCATACTTGAAGACAAACCTTATATCTAAGTAATAGGTTATTTCTCAGCATTTTATAGGTGCCACCTTTTGCAGTAGGTGGAGGCCTCATTGAAAGCCTCACTGCTATCCATTCAACAAATACAGACAGTTTTTTTTTAATATAAGCTAACATTTATCAATAAAACTCTTCCAATGCTTTAGTGAGTAAATGCACTAGGTGATGTGGCACTGAGCATTGTAGACCAAGAAAGTTCCAAGTTTGGTCCCTGCTCAGTGCTGAATTGGGTGACTCCAACCAAAGCAATGCTGGGAATAGTAAAATTGTGCTCAGTACCCATAAGGAAAAGAAAAATACTAGCTGGGATTTCCCTCCTGATTTCTATCTGGTGACACCTACTGAAAATTAGATGGATGTCGGATGAGGACCAATTGGACTTGTCTGTGCAAATCCTCATGAAGGAATAGCCTGTCAACAATCACTGGCAAGGCTAACACGAGGAATGGTCACTTGGGTGAGGTACCCAAGGACTGTTGGTACCTGCAGGAATGTACATTAGCATGAGTCATTGGCTTCAGGAGAGGAGGAAGGGTGCAAAGGAAAATAGCTCTTTGGTAACCCTTGACATCTATCAATAAATCTGAATTTTTGTCAATGTTTCCCAACTTTTTTCCAGAAAGGTACATAGATGTGAAGAAAACTTAGTAGATGCTGGGAGGATGTTTCCCCTGGCTGGGGAGTCTAGAACAGCCTCAGAATAAGGGGTTGGCCATTTAGGACTGAAATGAGGTGAATTTTCTTCATTTAAAGGGTTGTGAATCTTTGGAATTCTCTACCCCAGAGGGCTGTGGAGGCTCAGTCGTTGAGTATATTCAAGACAGAGATCGATAAATTTTTGGATACTAAGGGAACAAAGGGATGTGGGGATAATGTGAAAAGGTGGAGTTGAGGTAGAAGATCAGCCATGATCTTATTGAATGGCGGAGCAGGCTCGAAGGGCCAAATGGCCTATCCTGCTCCTATTTCTTAATTTATGTTATCTTACCTTACTTTCACTAATAGTCTCTTCTTTCTTCCTGAAGGTGTGAACTCCTTGCCAAGGAGACAGTTCCTTTCAGTGCCTCATCTAAGTGACCACTGTTCACTAGTGAGGCTTGACAGTGAGTGCCAGTAGGCTTTTGGACCATAGGGGGAAGCTCAATCTCGCCCTTAAGTTCAATTACAGGCACTTCCAACCGATGTCACTGGGAAGGATTCAGCAGCAAGAATCTTGGCCAATCTTTTTCTCCCAAGTTCTTGAAGGCCAATGTTACTAACATCCCAGCTGAGATTAACTAACTCAGCAGAGATGGAGAATTGAACCTGGTGACTTTGGTTCAATTATTCTCGCTGGGTAAACTTGTTAATCCATCAGGAGAGCCCAGTTACATTGGTTTAATATGGGTCAAGTTGTGGTGATTTTTGACAAACACAAATCAGCAACATTTCAGTAGTGTATTGTAGATTTTTTAAATATTGTCAGAAGATTAATTTATTAATTAATTTTTATCCCTCCATTTACTTTCTCTAATTTTCTTCACTTACCCCTTCTCTCCTGTAGAGGGGAGGGGTGGTGGGTGAATCATGCTGGGGTTTTGGATGCATGGTTGGTGGTATTTCATCCAAGTGTGTAATAGTGAGCGTGACAGGCTTTGCGACTAAGACCCACCATTAGTGAGTGCACAGTTGTAACCATAGCAACTTTCTTGCCATGACTGCCTCTCAACCTCTGAAAAATAGCTCATGGGCATGCCTGAAAATTGACAAAATCTACAACTGGCAGGCAGTGCGAAGTGTTAGTTGTCATGGAGATGCAAATCAGGTACCACCACAGTGCGAAGGAAGGCACTACCCACTATTCAAAAGCCTCTTCCACTTTTTGTGCTGACATTCAAATGAATGCGGAAAACCCTCAAACGCATTTTCCCATTCAATATATTTATCAAAAGTTGCCAAAAGCGAGGTAGCTCAACAACAGCTAAACAAGGCTAGTGGCTGAACAGCTGGAGCAGCTATCAAAGTACTTGGCTTAAATGAGTTTACAGCATCAAACTACAGAACCAAATTAGCAACTGTAGCATCAGACAGCTGTTCATAGCTGTAGGATCCGATTAAAGTCAAACTCCTGAATAAATAAGCTGCTGTAGGATTAGACTGTGGAGATTCACCACCAGCCGTTCTTGAGGAACGCACCAACTTCCAGGTTGCAGGTGCATGAGATAGAATTTATAATCGCCCCTGAAATTGCGAGAAAAATGTAGAAGGAGGAGGAGTAGGGGGTGGCACCTGGAGGAACTGGCTGGAACTAACTTGACTCTTCTGTTGGTTTCCCTGAACAATGTCATAGATGCTGCCTTTGGGAGCTTATGCCTCTCTGACTGGCCAGTAATTGGAGGGTTAATTAGGAACCCGCCAGGCTCAGATCAGGAAATGATGGACTTCCTTTGTTGTCACAGAATGAGGCGGAATCGAGTGATAATCAAAAGTTGGTACAGACAAACAGAGCACCAGATTAAGACAAGTGTCTAGATCGCTGTGCTCTGAAGCACCTATTATAATGCGGTTTCCTTTAAAGCGAACAGATGTTTTAACATTTAATGCATAAGTAAACTTGATAATCAACACAGCTTCAGCCTGCCGGCCCACGATGTCAGCGTCAGTACAAACACAGTGCGATTGTCCTGAGCAATTGGAAGTACAACATCTGATACGCTGGCATCTTGCATCTGCGTGGCATTGTAATAAATCAAAACATATTTAAATAAAAAAAGAGATTGGTATCAGAACAAAAAATGCAGAACAATTGCTCACGTTCAGGCAGTATTTGAACAAAAAAAGATAGGCCAGCATCCTAGATTCTATGTTTCTATGTTTCTATAAGGGGCCCTGGCTGGAATTTTAACGCGTCTTCTCCTTACAGAGGCCGATATTCCGGCCGTGTATTATCAGCATTCAAGGATTTTTTTTTCTCCCTTTTACTTCTACTCTTTAGCTTCAGTTGCGTTTTACAAATGCTAGAATGTAATGATCCACTTTTCCCAGAAAATGATTCTGTAATTTGGAAACCTTTTTCTCACTTCTCGTGATTTTGGCGTAATTTTTTAATAGCAGTCATTTTAAATAGGCGCAATTATAACATTTCCATTGCCAGGATTAGTGGGTTAGTGAAATCTGCCCTGTGGACCTCATGCGTGCCAATAAACCTCCAGTTTTCACTCCACGGGCTGCTCTTGCCTATTTGAGAGCTAGAGCGAGTGGCCTGAGGTGACTCACACCCTCCAGGCTTCACACCATGGATTGCTCTTCCCAGTTTGTGAGGTAGCTGTGAGAACCCACATCCTGTGGAGCAGATAATATCTGTTGACTTTTGATAAGATTGTTAAATGTATTTGTTGTTGCTTGCACGTGGCTCTTAATCTTACAGCAGCATCTCTGCTGGAGAACAGCGAACAGGTCTGGAGAGTGGGGTGACGGGGTTGATGAGAATACAGTAATTTTCCAGCCAAATCCAAATTCTTCTTTCGGATCTGAGCTTCAGAACTCAAGTCCAAATACTTCAGCTTTATGGTAGAGATAAAAGAAAAAGAGAAAATACTGCCAACGTATTGCAGGTCAGTCAGCATCTAAATGTGAAAGTTAAGTGAATGTTTCCAATAAAATAATGCATCGGGAAAGATACATTGGCCCAGATTTTGCTGTAGCAGGGCATCTAATGGCATCTGCCGTTAGTTAGACTTGCCCTTGCACGTTTAGGTTTTTCAATTTTTCGCGTGGCAAGTTGCTGGAAGTGCGAGCTGATAATGTGGCAGCGAGGGAAACAGGGCATCTGGGAATTGAGCGAACAGGGCAAGCAACTGTGTATCTCCTTAACCAATCAGATTGAAGGATTGAGAAATAAACAGAGGAACGAAGGAGAAGGAAAGTGTAAGTTAGAGTGGGTGAATTCAATGTCACATCAGGTACGGAAAGAGAAATAAAGAGAGGAAAGGAAAGATTGGATTAAGAGAGAGAAAAAGATAGAAAGGAAAAGTAAAAACATTTTTTAAAATCTTAATTTATAAAATCTCCAACAGAATTAATATCTGAAGGAATGAGACTTTTTACACTTTTATTACTTAATTTTCAGAGCCAGAGAGGTTGATTGGCAGTAATTAACAGATGACCGGCCTCCCTGTCTAGGCCTTAAAATCTGGAATTCCCTTCTTAAACCTCTCCGCCTCTCTCTCCTCCTTTAAGATGCACCTTAAAACCTAGCAATTACCTGTCCTAATGTCTCCTTATGTGGCTCGGTGTCAAATTTTGTTTGATAATCGCTCCTGTGAAGCGCCTTGGGACGTTTTTTCAGGATAAGGCGCTATATAAATGCAAGACGTTGTTGTTGGTTTTGTAGAAAGTACGTGCGCTTGTAATGACAAGACTAATCTTTCTGTGGTGAGTGTAGTTCGCATCTAGCGCGTAAATACAGCAATTTCACGACCTTCAATGCATTTCAGTGGTAAGGCAGACAGCAAAATTCCATTTTTGTGAAGGTAACTGCGGAGAGATGTAACTCGGACAGCAAATATTTGAGTTTAACCGCGCATCTGCCCCTCGCCTGAAGTTGCTGTACCACCTACGCTTAAATAACGGCGAGCGCCATGACCTTCACCCTCATTTTGACAGCAAAATCTGGGCCAATAATATTTTTTGCAAGCCCTGATATGGCATTCATATTTAGCTGGTCATTGTGTTTTGACTAAAAAGCAGGTTATTTGTTATCCGATATCCTTCTGTTCAGTGTATAAAGAATACAATGAGAAAAATAAAAGAAGAAAATGATAAAGAGGGTTGTTGTGGTTGATGCCAAGTGATATTCAGCATGGAATTACAATTTATTCGTAATTCAAAGTTGCTCAATTCAAATGATCCGATAATTCAACTTTAGCACTAAATTCCCATTTTACTGTGCTATTCGTGTTGCTTTTCATCGCAGTGATTGAATATTTCACATTTATATAATACAAAAAAGGTCTTCAGAATTATTAGGAGTGTAAGTAAAGACCATAAAGATTGTAGAATTAGTTATGGATTTTTTCTTTCTGCAGATAGGGTCACCTCTATATAAATATTCCGAAGTGGAGCACATTTTATAATCGGATAGGTGTACATGTCAGATTTATAATACTATGAAGGATGCTGGGTGGTTTATTCGCGTGCCAGTGTTTTCAAAGTGGTCTATTAACTGCGGTTGAATCTACTGTGACATCAAAATCTTTGCAACATCATCAAGAGCTCCTGAACCAAACTCAACTGTGCTCAACTGAAGATTGAAGAAGATCAAACAATGAACTTTCAGCAATTTGCTCTGCCAAGATTGATCATTGTTTCATACAATGATTTTTGTAAACTAGATTAGTTTCTACGACGACAGCAACAACAACTTGCATTTATAAAGCGTCTTTAATGCAGTAAAAAGTCCCAAGGCGCTTCACAGGAGCGTTATAAAACAAAATTTGACACTGATCCACATAAGGAGATATTAGGGCAGGTGACCAAAAGCTTGGTCAAAGAGGTAGGTTTTAAGGAGCGTCTTAAAGGAGGAAAGCGAGGTAGCGAGGTGGAGAGGTTTAGGGAGGGAATTCCAGAGCTTAGGGCCTAGGCAACAGAAGGCACGGCCACCGATGGTGGAGCGATTAAAATCAGGGATGCTCAAGAGGCCAGAATTAGAGGAGTGCAGATATCTCGGGGGGGTTTGGGGCTGGAGGAGGTTACAGAGATAGGGAGGGGCGAGGCCATGGAGGGATTTGAAAACAAGGATGAGAATTTTAAAATCGAGGCGTTGCTTAACCGGGAGCCAATGTAGGTCAGCGAGCACAGGGGTGATGGGTGAACAGGACTTGGTGTGAGTTAGGACACGGGCAGCCGAGTTTTGGATGACCTCAAGTTTACGGAAGGTAGAGCGTGGGAGGGCAGCCAGGAGTGCGTTGGAATAGTCAAGTCTAGAGGTAACAAAGGTATGGATGAGGGTTTCAGCAGCAGATGAGCTGAGGCAGAAGTCCAAAGCCTTTTAATTATTTTTGATGAATGAATTTTGGCAATCTTGCACTTCTTCCACGTGACATATAAATGTTCAGAAGCAATAATTATCCCATTTATCATTCATGGTGATGTATTGCCAATTTTATGATCCATCAGGTAGGCAGTAAAAGATTAGGCAATTTTCTGATTGGGTTGTGAATCTCAAATTTTCTTCTCTTTCCCTTTTTAAAAAAAATTCTACTAAATTAAACATTAAATGGAATGCTGGAAGTTTGGCAGGCTTGGGAGGTTGCTGTGTGTCGGTGCCAGAGTCGGAATGGAGTCCATATGAATGTTATATAAGCATATAATTATAAACTGATGAATATTTTACTAGATAATATAAAGCATTATAAAACTTTTTTGTTGGATGGATTAACTAAACAAAACCCAACCTGCAAGCTGCAAGATTATTAATTTCAGTTTTATTAATAAGGACTATAAGTTAATGGAATTATGAGAGCCCAGGGGTTGCTGTGTATTTTTTTTAAAAATATTCATAATTGTTGGCCAATACAGGCTGCACAAACATAGCCTTTGCGCTTTGATCTGAAGCATTTTATTTAAATGAGATATGTGAAGTAATATTGGCTTGGGGTCGACAGTAAGTATAATGTATAAATTACTTATTGAGCCATTCTCTGAAAACATTAGTAATAGTGGATCATAGAGCCAGCTGGGTACATCTCAGTGGGCTCTTATTCCGCAGATTGCTGAGCTCCATTTCCAAGTGTATTAAGAAGACTTCAGTCAGGTTATTTAATTCTCACATTCTTTTTAAAATTTGTTTTAGAAATGTGCATTGATATTGATTTTAAAAAAAGGGAACAAGGTAATGCGAATGGCAACAAACCCAACAGGTCCCCACTCCTGCCAACATTTCTTCCCTTCCCTCCGAAAGGTGAGGATCCATGCTGGGATATATAATTCCATGACTGTTGGCTGCCCGCTAGTACCTCGTCCAAATGGCCATTGTGCATCTGTCAGTTCAGATTGCAAGTGAAAGAAAGAATTTGCATTTATACAGCGCCTTTCACGACCTCAGGACGTTCCAAAGTACTTTGCAGCCAATGAAGTACTTTTGAAGTGCAGCTGTAATGCAGGGAAACGTGGCAGGCAATTTGTGCACAACAAGGTCCCAAGAACAGCAATGAATTAACGGCCTGATAAACTGTTTTAGTGATGTTGGTTGAGGGATAAATATTGGCCAGGACACCGGGGAGAACTCCCCCGCTCTTCTTCGAAATAGTGCCATGGGATCTTTTACGTCCGCCTGAGAGGGCAGACGGGGCCTCGGTTTAACGTCTCATCTGAAAGACGACACCTCTGACAGTGCAGCACTCCCTCAGCGCTGCACTGAAGTGCTAACCTGGATTAGATGCTCAAGTCTCTGGAGTGGGACTCAAAAGTGAGCCAAAGATGAGACATATGTGTCAGCAAGCTATTCAATTGTGGGTGGGGAAGGGGCATCATAGACAACCTCTTTTGAACTTTGGGGCTGGGCAGATGAACCGCTATAGTCTTTTCTAATTCGGTACACCGCTATGTTCCGATGCTATCCTTGCTCAATGTCCACACACACGTGTGGAGGGAGGGATCCAATCAGAAGTGTAAACCCTGTCTAATTTTTCCCTTCCCAAATCCAGAGATCTGGATTTTGCCAGCAGAGGCAGGATCGCAGCGGGAGAGGTAGTTGGCGGGTCCCGGTCCCGCTCCCGGCTCCAGCCGCTCTGTGAAAACAATTTTACGTTACTTGGGCTTGTTCAGCCCACCATGCGCGTTACCCGGCCTAATTACAAGGTGCGGGTCTGGTGACATCATCTGATGACGCGTTTGCTGCCGGTATATTTAAAGGGGCCATGTCCCCATTTGCTCTCACTTGTGATTTCATGCTCCTGAGTGCTGCTGCTTGTGGGAAAAATGACTGTAGAGAAACAAAGGGCTGTGTCATGATTCAACGATGACTCCCTCCGTGTTCTTGTGGAGGGAATCAGAGGACGCAGGGAGGTCCTATACCCAGGTGATGGAAGGAGGAAACCTCCTCAGCAGACAAAGGCAGCCTGGCTGAAAATAGCTGAGGAGGTCAATGCAAGGTCTGTGGTTGTTCGCCCCTGGGTGCAATGTAGGAAGAGGTTTAATGATCTTCTGCATTCAGGAAAAGTGAGTATAAAAGCACACTTACCTTCATTCTGCTGTGCCTGTCATCACATCCCCATCACTCTGCATTGCCAACCTTACTCCTGCGCATCCTACTCACCCCAGGGCATTCTGAAGGGGGAGGGCGAACAGTCAGAGGTCGTGGTTCACATTGGTACCAACGACATGGGTAGAAAGAGGGATGAGGTCCTGCAACAAGAATTTAGGGAGCTAGGTAGCAGATTAAAAAGCAGGACCTCAAAGGTTGTAATCTCTGGATTACTCCCGGTGTCATGTGCTAGTGAGTATAGGAATAGGAGGATAGAGCAGATGAATGCGTGGCTAAAGAGTTGGTGCAGGAGAGAGGGCTTTCATTTCCTGGATCACTGGGTCTGCTTCTGGGGAAGGTGGGACCTGTACAAGTCGGACGGGTTGCACCTGAACCGGAACGGGACCAACATCCTTGTGGGGAGGTTTGCTAGTACTGTTGGGGGGGGGGTTTAAACTAACTTGGCAGGGGGATGGGATATGGAGTGGAGCTATAGTAGGGGGTGATGCACAGCCAAATAAAGAGGAAAAAACAAGTCAGCCTGGAAGGCAGAGCAAATATGTAATGGCACAAGGGAGTATGGCAAGGCTGGATGGCATTTATTTTAATGCAAGGAGTCTTGCGAGTAAGGCAGATGAATTGAAGGTGTTGATGAACACATGGGAGTATGATATTGCTTCTATCACAGAGACATGGTTGAGGGAGGGGCAGGGCTGGCAGCTCAATATTCCGGGGTATAGAATCTTCAGGCGAGACAGAGGGAGGTGTAAAAGAGGAGGGGGTGTCGCAATATTAATCAAGGAGTTAATTGCTGCTGTAAGGAGGGATGATATCTTAGCAGGTTCCTCTAATGAGGCCATATGGGTAGAACTTAAAAACAAAAAGGGGGCAAGCACTTTGCTGGGAGTGTACTATAGGCCCCCAAACAGTCAGGGGGAGATAGAGGAACAGGTATGTAGGCAAATCTCAGAGAAGTGCAGAAATAATAGTAGGGGATTTCAACTTCCCCAATATTAAATGGGATAGTCAGAGTGTGAAAGGCTTAGAGGGTGTGGAATTCTTAAAGTGCATCCAGGAGAGCTTTTTGAGCCAGCATGTAGAAAGTCCTGCAAGAGACGGGGTGGTACTGAACCGAATTCTAGGGAATGTAGCCGGGCAAGTGGTAGAAGTGTCAGTAGGAGAGCATTTTGGTGACAGTGACCATAATTCGGTGAGATTTAAGGTAGTCATAGAAAAGGACAAAGATGGACCGGAAATAAATGGCTGGATTTTCATTGACCCGTGGCGGCGGGTTTGGAGGCGTGTGGGGGGTTAAAATTGGGAAAACTGGCGGGCGGGCACAAGTCCGCCTCCATCCCGCCTCCACGCAATTTTCATTAAATCGTGTCTGCTGGTCCCGACTCCGTCCCGCCTTTAAGAGACGGGATAGGCTGTTAAGGCCCTTAACAAGCACTAAATTGGCTCTATAATGCCATTTTGAAAGGCCTTTGTGGTTTTAACCCTTGATCTACGTGAAGCACGCCTGTTCTGAACCACGATTGTGAAACCTGGTGGGAGCACATTTGGATAGCTGACTATCAGCTGCAGGTCCACTATTACAATGGAGATGTGATGAAGGTAGTAGTAGTATTAGGTCTAAAAGTCGCCTCTGATGCTGCTGCATTGAAGGTCTTCACAGACTGCCTGGCCTTTGCTGTGAGAGGACCTGGATGCAAAAAAATCTCTCTCTCTCTCTCTCTCTCTCTCCTTAGAGCTGCTGCTCATTTTGCATCCAGGTCCTCTCACAGCAAAGGCCAGGCAGTCTCTGACCTGCAATGCAGCAGCAATGATGACATCATCAGAGGCGACTTTCAGACTGAAACCACTAATTGGTTCATGGGTTCCCACTTGCTGGAACTCAATTGCCCAATTAAGTGAAAATTGCATCAATCTCCCACATCCAATTACAGTCGGTGGATAACACGAAATGCGGATGACACGACTCCAACCCGCCCCAGTATCAAAATCCAGCCCTATGGTTCTAAATTGGGGGAAGGCCGATTTTAATATGATAAGGCAGGATCTGGCCAAAGTGGACTGGGAGCAGCTACTTGTAGGAAAATCCATATCAGAGCAGTGGGAGTCTTTCAGAAAGGAAATAGAGAGAGTACAATGCCAACATGTTTCCGTAAAGGTCAAGGGTGGGACCAACAAACCCAGGGAACCCTGGATGTCAAGGGATATACAAGAATGGATTAGGAAAAAAAGGGAGGCTTTTGGCAGATACAAAGGACTAAAAGCAGTGGAAGCCCTAGAGGAGTATAGAAAGTGCAGGGGGGTACTTAAAAAAGAAATTAGGAGAGTGAAGAGGGGGCATGAAAAAACACTGGCGGGCAAAATAAAGGAAAATCCCAAGGTGTTTTATAAGTATATTAAGGGCAAGAGGATAACCAAGGAAAGAGTAGGGCCCATTAGGGACCAAAGTGGCAATCTGTGTGTAGAGCCGGAAGATGTAGGTGAGGTTTTAAATGAATATTTTGCATCTGTGTTCACTATGGAGAAGGACGATGTAGGCATAGAAATCAGGCAGGGGGATTGTGATATGCTTGAACAAATTAGTATTGAGAGGGAAGAGGTACTAGCGGTTTAAGCAGGCTTAAAAGTGGATAAATCCCCAGGCCCTGACGGGATGTATCCCAGGCTGCTGTGTGAGGCAAGGGAGGAGATTGCAGGGGCTCTGACACAAATTTTCAGAACCTCTCTGGCCACAGGGGAGGTGCCAGAGGACTGGAGAACAGCTAATGTAGTACCATTATTCAAGAAGGGTAGTAGGGATAAACCAGGGAATTACAGGCCAGTGAGCCTAACATCAGTGGTAGGGAAATTATTGGAAAAAATTCTGAGGGACAGAATTAGTCTCCACTTGGAGAGGCAGGGATTAATCAAGGATAGTCAGCATGGCTTTGTCAGGGGGAGATCATGTCTAACCAATTTGATTGAATTTTTCGAGGGGATGACTAGGTGTGTGGATGAGGGTAGTGCAGTTGATGTAGTCTACATGGACT
The DNA here is from genome assembly GCA_030390025.1 of Squalus acanthias. Lineage (NCBI taxonomy): Eukaryota > Metazoa > Chordata > Chondrichthyes > Squaliformes > Squalidae > Squalus > Squalus acanthias. Next base: position 17,085,923 of record CM059429.1, read on the forward strand.
TCAGTAAGGCTTTTGACAAAGTCCCACATGGGAGACTGGTCAAGAAGGTAATAGCCCATGGGATCCAGAGCAATTTGGCACATTGGATCCAAAATTGGCTTCGTGGCAGGAGGCAGAGGGTGATGGTCGAAGGTTTTTTTGTGACTGGAAGCCTGTGTCCAGTGGTGTACCACAGAGATCGGTGCTGGGTCCTTTGCTGTTTGTAGTGCACATTAATGATTTAGATATGAATGTAGGAGGTATGATCAGTAAGTTCGCAGATGACACGAAAATTGGTAGAGTGGTAAATAGCGAGGAGGGAAGCCTCAGGCTACAGGATGATATAGATGGGATGGTTAGATGGGCAGAAAAGTGGCAAATGGAATTTAACCCTGAAAAGTGTGAGGTGATGCATTTTGGGAGGACTAACAAGGCAAGGGAATACACAATGAATGGTAGGACCCTAGGAAGGACAGAGGATCAGACAGACCTTGGTGTGCATGTACATAGATCCCTGAAGGCAGCAGGACAGGTAGATAAGGTAGTTAAAAAGGCATATGGGATACTTGCCTTCATTAGCCGAGGCATAGAATATAAGAGCAGGGAGGTTATGATGGAGCTGTACAAAACGCTAGTTAGGCCACAGCTGGAATACTGTGTGCAGTTCTGGTCGCGACACTATAGGAGGGATGTGATTGCATTGGAGAGGGTGCAGAGGAGATTCACCAGGATGTTACCTGGGCTGGAGCGCTTCAGCTATGAAGAGAGACTGGACAGGCTGGGGTTATTTTCCTTAGAGCAGAGAAGGCTGAGGGGGGACCTGATTGAGGTGTACAAAATTATGAGGGGCATAGATAGGGTAGATAGAAAGGAACTTTTCCTCTTAGTAGAGGGGTCAATAACCAGGGGGCATAGTTTCAAGGTAAGGGGCAGGAGGTTTAGAGGGGATTTGAGGAAAAACTTTTTCACCCAGAGGTTGGTTGGAATCTGGAACTCACTGCCTGAAAGGGTGGTAGAGGTAGGAACCCTCACAACATTCAAGAAGCATTTAGATGAGCACTTGAAACGCCATAGCATACAAGGCTACGGACCAAGTGCTGGAAAATGGGATTAGAATAGACAGGGCTTGATGGCCGGCGCTGACACGATGGGCCGAAGGGCCTCTTTCTGTGCTGTATACTCTAACATCCCTTGCACCATCACCCATCCCTCTCTCCCTATGTACAGAATCACATCCCCATTTTACTATGCACCCCTCACACTCACCCTCATCGTTATGCAATGACAATAACTAACAACTCAAAAGGAGGTAACTTGGTATTGGCACCACACTCCATCATAGCCGCCCTCTAAACATCTATCCCTACCATTCTTTACATTCATTCCATCACTCTCACTAAAACTTTTCTTCTTTCCCTCATTGCGGGAAAAGAGAGCCCACAATAAGAGAGAGAGGGAGAGAACAGGAGGAGGACCGCCATCATAGGCTGAGCTCACCAACGCTGAGGAGGCAGCTGTGGACATAACAGGAGTCGTTGACCAGCCTGGAGTGGGGGAACGGAGAGAGGGGCTCATTAGAACAACATGGTGACAGAATTATTTGCCCTATATCTTATTTGGCATTCATGAGTGGCTCATGAGGGGGTCTGATGTCAAGAGAAATTGAATGCTCATCATGTGAATAATGGGATGTGTCTGCAATCTACATATCACATGTCTAACTCATGTCTTTACTCTCCCACAGCACCATCAAGAGCACCCTCCACTGATCAGGAGGAAGAGCAGGAGCACTCCTCAGAGGATCCTCCAGCCTCTGAGGGAGCAGCGTCAGCAGAATTGAGCGCACCCAGCACCAGCGCAGAGACGCACACCTCGGTGGGCCCTATTTGAGATAGAGTAGTGTTGTCACCTGGTGTATCACAAGTCACAAGTGAGCAAGAGCAGATGGTGGAGACAGGGACAGCAGTGGAGACTCCTCGTCGGAGGGTGCAGGATGATCCCAGCTCTGCTGAGCTGCATGCAGACGCTGAGCCTCGGGGGCCATCCAGGAAGAGGGCGATCCTGGAGCTTCAGGAACAAGTGCAGGAGGCTCTGACAGGGTTTGCAACCACGGTGACTGCGAGTGTGCAGAGAATGGAGGAGTCCATCTCAAATATGAGCACCACCATGGCGGACGCACTGGCAACTATAGATTCCGCCATGGAAAGGATGGCAACCTCCATGGAGGACATAAATCGTCAGACTCAGGAGAACATGGTAACACTTCTAAAAAGATGGTAATCTATGAAGGATAGATGGGCATCTATTGAGGAGAGAAACCAAAGTTTCATGGACGTCCTTATTATGAGGAATGTCAGTACAGACATGGGTCCTCATGGCCCCACTGATGTGCAGCAAGGTGCTCTCCAGCTACTTGCTAGCAGAGAAGTGCAGGTGGCCCATGACAGGGATGATGGTGGGAGGCAACATGCAAGTGGGGGCCCTTCTCCAAGCGCTCACACTTCTACCCCCTTGCCAACCCCTCGGTCAGAGCCCCAGATGCTTCACCGGACAGTGATGGCCGAGTCTGCCCCTGCACAGCAGACATTGGCGGGGCCCTCACAGGCTCCAAAACCCAGAGGACGATCGCCAAAGGCATCTAAGCAGGCGCAGCAGGGAATTGAGCAGGCAGCCACAGGGGTAGCACCACGTAGAAGCACGCGTAAAAGAAAGATCACACATAAATAGTCACAAGGGTAGTCACTTGGGTGATTTGCTATGAATGAATGTTAAGTTTCTGTTCTTTTACTTCGTTGTATTAAATTACTTTTTTCTGTTTGTTTGCATTCGATGCCATATGTGTGTTCACACTTGGAAGTAGCAGAGTGAAGGGTAAGGGTGCCTTTTATGTCCAGCAATGGTGGTGACAGTGCAAGGAATGCACAGATCATTGTAGAGATGCTCTATGGTGTTGAAGTGGGGTGTTGCCAACCTCCATGCGCATGTGGCAGCCACATGTCTGTGCTGCATAAAGTTAGGTGAATCTGGCATTCATTAGGCCATCCCTGGCATTACGGGCAGCAATGTGCTTGCATGCTGGTCGTACTGGGTCAGCTGCCTCCTCCAGGTCTTCCTCATGCTGATCCTCATTCTGCTCCTCCTCTGAAGAGGCTGTGCGCTCTGCGCCTTGTTCCTCATGCAGCAGTAATCCTTGCTGCAGTGCGATGTTGTGCAGGGCACATCCGACAACAATGATTCTCGAGACCCTGGCTGGTGTGTACTGAAGAGCTCCACCAGGTCTGTCCGGGCATCTGAAGTGCATTTTGAGCAACCCTATTGTTTGCTCTATGAGACTTCTGGTGGAAATGTGGCTTTGATTATAATGCTCCTCAGTCTCGTTAGCCACGTCTTCAGGGGATAGCCCTTGTCTCCAAGAAGCCAGCCGGAAAGTTCGTTTGGCGGTGCGAAGGGCTGAGGGACAGTGGACTGGCGCAGGATGTAAGAGTCATGGCAGCTGCCAGGGAACTTGGCGCACACATTCATGATGCTCTTCCTATGGTTGCACACCAGCTGCACGTTAAGGGAGTGGAAGCCCTTGCGGTTGACAAATACTGTTGGGTTCTGATGGGGTGCCCTGATGGCCACATGTGTGCAGTCGATGATGCCCTGTGTGGGAAGCCAGCCAGATTGACAAAGCTGGGCGCACGCTCTGTAACACTGGCTTCATCAGTGGAAAAGTGGATGCAATTGGCGGACTTGTCAAAGAGGGCATCGGTGATCTGTGTGATGCATCGGTGGGTGGCTGACTGGGAGATGCCGCAATTTTCTGCAGCAGATCCCTGGAAGGACCCTGACACAAAGAAGTTGCGGGCGGTGGTGACTTTCACAGCCACAGGTAAGGGGTGTCCACCCGCTCCTCTGGGCTGCAGGTCTTGATCGAGCATTGTGCAAATGTCTGCGACTACCTGTCGCGAAAGTCTCAGCCTCCTTTGAGGAAGCTCATCCTCTGACTGTAAACCCTGTGCTGGGGGTATCTCCTGCGGCGAGGTGCAGCCCTGCGCTGACGTCCTCTGCCCTGTGCAGCAGCAGGTGGTTGAGGAGAAGGTTGGCACTCTTGTTGGTGCTGCTGGTTCGCCTGGTTCTGCTGCTCCTGCTGCTGATCATGGTCAGATTCTGAGGACCAGGGTGAGAGAGTATAAATCGTTCCCATTCTGCTGTTATATATGGCAGGTGAGGATGAGATGTTAGAAGCAATCAGTCAATGGGGAGAGAGGTTATTCCAAGGAGGTGACAGGGGATATAGAGTTTACAGCACACACTTACAGCCTCAATAAAGATCAAGGGCTGGATTTTCATTGACCCGTGGAGGCGGGTTTGGAGGTGTGTGGGGGGTTAAAATTGGGAAAACTGGCGGGCGGGCACAAGTCCGCCTCCATCCCGCCTCCACGCAATTTTCATTAAATCGTGTCTGCTGGTCCCGACTCCGTCCCGCCTCTAAGAGACGGGATAGGCTGTTAAGGCCCTTAACAAGCACTAAATTGGCTCTATAATGCCATTTTGAAATGCCTTTGTGATTTTAACCCTTGTTCTACGTGAAGCACGCCTGTTCTGAACCACGATTGTGAAACCTGGTGGGAGCACATTTGGCTGGCTGACTATCAGCTGCAGGTCCACTATTACAACGGAGATGTGATGAAGGTAGTAGTAGTAGGTAGGTGGTCTCTCTCTCTCTCTCTATCTATCTCTCGTGGTGTAAAAATATCTGGGAACAGACTTAGGGCTGCTGCTCATTTTGCATCCAGGTCCTCTCACAGCAAAGGCCAGGCAGTCTCTGAAGACCTTCAATGCAGCAGCAATGATGACATCATCAGAGGCGACTTTCAGACTGAAAACACTAATTGGTTCATGGGTTCCCACATGCTGGAACTCAATTGCCCAATTAGGTGAAAATTGCATCAATCTCCCACATCCAATTGCAGTCGGGTGGATAACACGAAAAGTGGATAACACGACCCCAACCCGCCCCAGTATCAAAATCCAGCCCCAATTGTGTCTTCCAAATCCTGAAATCAGCAACTTTCCAATGTCAGAAACGATTTATACTCTCTCACCCTGGTCCTCAGAAAGGTTAGCTTTTAAACTGCAGTTGCAGCTGTGAACTATTCAGCTCGATGGAACTCCCAACATACTTACCTGACGTGATCTCCAAAGGACGTGAACCCCGTTAAAAATGTGATAAAATAGAGATAGGCTGCCAAAATAGTCGTTAACAAGCTTGGTGTCGGGTCTGTTCTGAAATCGCAGACCCGACACTTTGAAAACTTACATGGAGGCGGGTTCGGAGCGGGCTCCCAAGTCACTGTCAATCATTTCGATTTTGACAGCAGACCCGCCTCCGAACCCGCCCTCTGAGCGCCGGCAAAATCACGGCCAGAGTCACTAAGGCCAACTCTAGCGTCCTATTCCCTTCCTAACAAACTCAGCTTAGACTGAGGATGGAGCCATCCTGGTCTGGATGGCCAAATTCTACCCTAGGTCATGCATTCACCCACTGAGCCACCAAAAATGAATGGAGGAAGTAATGTAGCTCAGACAGTGCACAAACTGCAGTCTGAAAAGACCAAAAAACTCAATCTTGCCAGTGTCCCAATCTGTTAATCACATCATTAAGAATCCATGTTCTCAAGGCCAGATCACTAAAGCCCAAAGTGTCCATTTAACACCCATAGAGTGTTTAGCATGTGGACCTTGCTGAAACATGAGATATAAGATAGTCACCAACAAATCCAATACATAGGATTACATAGGATATACGGCACAGAAACAGGCCATTCGGCCCAACCAGTCCATGCCGGCGTTTATGCTCCACTCGAGCCTCCTCCCGTCTTTCCTCATCTAAATCTATCAGCATAACCCTCGATTCCCTTTTCCCTCATATGCTTGTCCAGCCTCCCCTTAAATGCATCCATACTATTTGCTTCAACCACTCCCTGTGGTAGCAAGGGAATTCAGGAAAAATTTCTTTACCCAAAGAATTGTAGGAATGTGGAATGTGCTACCACAAGGAATAGTTGAGGCGAATAGCGTAGATGCATTTAAAGGGAGGCTAGATAAATGCATGAGGGAGAAAGGAATAGAATGCTGATGGGGTTAGCTGAAGTAGAGAGGGAGGAGGCTCGTGTTGGGCATAAACACTGGCATGGACCAGTTGCGCCAAATGGCCTGTTTCTGTGCTGTAAATTCTATGTAATTCTATGTGATAGTGTCTGATTCACCACTTACAAAAATTGTCCAATTTGATGTTTCGAAAGAAAATAAACCATGAAGTAATAACAGCTGATTTTCTTAAAACAGCCCAATTTCATTACAATCTATTAGCTGTTTTTCTTGAATGATGTCATTAGCCATAATCACACTGTAGATCTAGTTTAAACGTGATAAGCACAAAAAACCTGGCTAATTCTTAAAATGCTAATCAGACAATTTCCATTACGTCAGAAACTTAATAAGTTTGAAAATTGTATTTTCCTTCCATTATTCAGAAGCTGAGAAAGTGGCTCATTGAACGGAGTGTCTCGGCTATTTTATTATATCTGTGTTAAATTCCAATTACAGAAGCAATTTTAATAAAATAAGAATGTTAACTTTAAATGGATATTAAATCTTCTGAAGTCTGAGGAAGCAACTTGCTATAAGAATCATAGAATCATAGAACGATACAGCACAGAAACAGGCCATTCGGTCCATCGTGCCTGTGCTCTTGGAATGTGCTATCCAACTAGTCCCACTTCCCTGCTCTTACCCCATAGCTCTGCAAATTTTTCCTCTTCAAGTATTTATCCAATTCCTTTTGAAAGTTATTATTGAATCTGCTTCCACCGCCCTTTCAGGCAGTGCATTCAACTTGCTGCGTTAAAAAAAATTGTTTCCTCATGTCGCCTCTGGTTCTTTTAACAATCACCTTAAATCTGTGTCCTCTGAGTATCGACCCTCCTGCCACTGGAAACAGTTTCTCCTTATCTACTCAAAATCCACAGTTACTTGATCGGAATATATTTTTAATAGATATTTTTAGATGAAATCATTTCCTGTTACCTACTAATACAGTTCTTTTGATTCCTCAAGATTAAATCCACTTTACTAATTATTTAAATTCTCAGATACACCTTGGATATGTTTTTTGTGTTCACGATACCGGGGATGTTGAGTTATAAGGAGAGACTAGAATCTTTTCTTTCATTAGAACAAAGAAGGTTAAGAGGTTTTCAAATTTATGACAGGTTTTAATAAGGTAAATGGGGAAAAGCTATTTCCACTGGTCACTGACTAAATGGCATATATTTAAGATCATCACCAACAAAATTAAGGGAGAGATTAGGAGGAATGCTCGACCAGAAACAGTAGTGGAAACAGAATCAGTGCTTGGGCCCCAGCTATTCACAATATATATCAATGATTTAGATGAGGGAACCAAATGTAATATTTCCAAGTTTGCTGATGACACAAAACTAGGTGGGATTGTGAGTTGTGAGGAGGATGAAAAGAGGCTTCAAGGCGATTTAGACAAGTTGAGTGAGTGGGCAAATACATGGCTGATGCAGTATAACGTGGATAAATGTGAAGTTATCCACTTCGGTAGGAAAAACAGAAAGGTAGAGTATTATTTAAATGGTGATAAATTGGGAAATGTTGATGTACAAAGGGACCTGGGTGTCCTTGTACACCAGTCACTGAAAGCAAACATGCAGGTGCAGCAAGCAGTTAGGAAGGCAAATGGTATGTTGGCCTTCATTGCAAGAGGATTTGAGTACAGGAGCAAGGATGTCTTACTACAGTTATACAGGGCCTTGGTGAGACCACACCTGGAGTACTGTGTGCAGTTTTGGTCTGCTTACCTAAGAAAGGATATACTTGCCATAGAGGGAGTGCAGCGAAGGTTCACCAGACTGATTCCTGGGATGGCAGGACTGTCGTATGAGGAGAGATTGGGTCGACTAGGCCTGTATTCACTAGAGTTTAGAAGAATGAGAGAGGATCTCATTGAAACATATAAAATTCTGACAGGGCTAGACAGACTGGATGCAGGGAGGATGTTTCCCCTGGCTGGGGGATCTAGAACGAGGGATCACAGTCTCAGGATACGGGATAGGACATTTAGGACTGAGATGAGGAGAAATTTCTTCACTCAGAGGGTGGTGAACCTGTGGAATTCTCTACCACAGAAGGCTGTAGAGGCCAAGTCACTGAATATATTTAAGAAGGAGATAGATAGATTTCTAGACACAAAAGGCATCAAAGGGTATGGGGAGAGAGCGGGAATATGATATTGAGATAGAGGATCAGCCATGATCATATTGAATGGCGGAGCAGGCTCGAAGGGCCGAATGACCTACTCCTGCTCCTATTTTTCTATGTTTCTATTTGCCCTTGTACTGCTGTCATGATTTCATTCGGAGTAGCGCTCTGGACTTACATTGTTTATACTATTTACTATATTACGTAACTCTATGAACTCCCCTTTCAATCACCTCCTTTCAAAACTGAAAGGTTCAAGCGTTTCCTCATTATTCAGTCTTCTAATACTAGAGATCAGACTCTGTTCGAACTTAAAGCAATAATTAGCCAGAACATTTTGAAACTAAAGGAAATAGCTAACAAATTTTACTAGAACAGCTGTTATTCTTTCTTCCTAATACAGTATGTAATACCACATAAACGCAACAGATAACCTAAATATTAATAGGGAGCTCGAGGCATTTACGGGCAATGACCTCAGCAAACAATTCATTGAAAGAGAGGGTTATGTTACTGGACTAGCAACTCAGAGATTGTGGGGGTGATTTTGCCAGCCCTGGGGAGGCGGGTTTGGAGGCGGGACTGCTGGGAAAATGGCAGAAACTGGGAGTGGGTCCCGAACCCGCTCCCAACCCGTCTCCGTGCCATCTTCCCGGAAGGCGGGTCCCCGACTCGAGCAGGGACCCATCTCCTTGAGGCGGGAAGGATTTACAGCCACTTAACTGCCTGTTAACAGGTAATTAATAGGCAGTTAAGAAGCTTATCCCCATTTTACCAACACAAGTGCGGGCTTCCCGATGTCGGGAAACCCCGCCAGGGTCAGCGAGGTGAGCAGTGGGTCTGCGGGGGTCAGAGGGGTCGAAAAATGCGCTGTGGAGGTGAGTGATGGGTGCAAGTTTGGAGAGGTAAGTATGGGAGGTGAGTGAAAAGTGTTAGAAAAGGTTTCCTTACCTTTGTTTCTTCCTGCAGGCTTCAACTCTTGGGGATCCGGAGGCTCCTCATCTCCATGGCAGAGATGACAGAATGGCTGCTGCATTCTCCGATGCAACAGCCATCTGATTTCTGCTCAGGAAAGAGTTTTGGTGAGTCTTGAGTACAAGGACTCACCAAAGAACAGAGATTGTCAGTGTTTGACAGCTTCTCAAAGCTGTCAAACGATGACAATTCATCTGTCAAAAGTTTTTGACAGATGAAACGTCATACGCTGACGTTCTCTGTCACTGGTTTTCCCTTAATTGGCCTGCTAAGCCTGCAGGGCGGGCTTAACAAGGTCAATCAAAGGAAAATAGCGTGGGTTGGTCGGACGTCGTTGGGGGTGGGACTGATACCCGACAACCAGCAGTCCTGCCCCCAACGGGCCCCCATTGATAAAATCCAGCCCTGCAAGCCTAAATCCCACCATGGATTCAATAAATCTGACGATTTATGTGTTGGTGACAGAAGGAAAATGAGCGTGAAAGCTGCTGGGATTGTCCTAAGTACCTGCTACCCCTATCTGGCCTGGCTACATGAGACTCCAGTCCCACACGGTCTTCATGCCCCCCAAAGTGGCCGATTAAACCATTCAATTGTATAAACAATTCCTAGAGAAGGTGGCCCACCTTTTCAGAGCAACTGAACACGGAGATTAAATTCAACCTTGCTGGTGTTGCCCACACCCCAAGAACAAATAAAACAACGATCATTCCATATGATCACTCCCGCTCTCTTGCATCTGTTACGTACTTTGGAGTTCATTTGGTTTCACTTTGTGCTCCATTTTACTTTGCTGCAAGAGGTATCACCAACCAGATCAAGGCAACTTTATATTAAATGGGTAAAATATGTACGTGGAGGGAACGCTGTCATCTGGTACTGTAATTCCAGTGTACATCCCAGTGTACAACTCTTAAACAGTATGGTAAGAGCCAACAATCTGCTTCCATCTGATGTTTCCTTCGTCATCTACATTACACAAGAGATGATAGGCAGCAGTTCATTCATTTCTGATATTCTGTAACCTTTATGGGTTCCTGTCTATGGTCCTTGTACACGCATTCTCTATTCTGGGTAATTTGCATGCACAGCCAACATATGATATTTGGGAGCAGGGCAGATTCTACTGCTGTCGGAGGAGCTAACACTCATGTGTCTAGTCTCATGAGTTAATACAAGTCGTATAAATGGTGTATGTCTCCTGTGCAAACTTTGTGCCTCTCTTGTGTAAATGGTTTACATCCCTTGTACAAATTGTGGCTGCTAAATTCGGCTCCGTAGTGCCTGGTTCTTCGGCGCCGATTCAGGTCCGATTAGGATTGTATTCCCTAGAATTTCGAAGTTTAAGAGGTGATCTGATCCAAGTTTTCAGGATATTAAGGGGAACTGATAGGATAGATAGAGAGGAAGTATTTCCGCTGGTTGGGGATTCTAGGACTAGGGGGCATAGTCTAAAAATTAAAACCAGACCCTTCAAGAGTGAAATTAGGAAACACTTCTACATGCAAAGGTTGGTAGAAGTTTGGAACTCTCTTCTGAAAACGGCAATTGATGCTGGATCATTTGTTAATTTTAAATCGGAGATTGATAGCTTTTTGTTAACCAAAGCTATAAAGGGATAAGGGCCAAAGGCAGGTATATGGAGTTAGATCGCAGATCAGCCATGATCTCATTGAATGGCAGAACAGGCTCAAGGGGTTCAATGGCCTACTCCTACTCCTATGTTCCTATGTTCCAAAATGGTATACGTGATGCGCGTGCACACTTCCGGTGCGGGCCACGCTGATGCCATTTTGGATGGGTCATTAGCGTGGGCGCTGATAGCGTGCGCTGGAAGAATGCAGAGTGTGCAGATCGTGATGTCAATCAATGTGCAATGCTGGTTTGATGCCAGCGCTGCCAGTTAATGCCCCCTCTTAAAGACGCACAGGAAGAACCCCCCACCGGCGCTATTTAAAGGGATCATCAACTGCTTTCAGGTTATTTACTGATTGATTTCTACTGGCTCTAGGTGAGTTTGTACAAGTGTTTGGTGGTTTGTTGTCTTACTTGAAATTGCTGACGTTTCCAGGGAGTGGTGTGGCAGGTTACTTCAAGGCTTCTGCTCAGACCATTTGCTCCCAGACATGGGGGCTGTAGTTTGTATCCACTTTGTCCTGCAAGAGAGAGGGAAGTGTGTCAGTGAGTGTGATGTTTGGGTGATGTGCCTGTCATGGTTGAATAGCTGGCAGTGTGTACAAGCTGTGAGACGTGGGTGTCAGGCTTGCAGCAGTGCTAAGTGTGTGAGGGTGAGGTGAAGCTATAATGTGATGTATGAATCGTGATTGATAGAGATTGTTGGTAGGTGAGTGAAGGGCCGGGTGGGGAGGTGGTGAATTGAGCAGTGTCTGAGCCTAGTGGTTCAGTTGTAAGGACATGGCATTTGAAGATGAATTCACTGACCATGACTACTCATGTGAGGTCATTAAACTTCTTGCGGCACTGCATCCAGGTCCTTAGGGCTACACTGCTGGCATTGACCGCGACGGCTATCTGCTCCCATTGCTTTCTCACAGTTTGTCTGGAGGGCCCCTAGCCCCCTGTGGATAGAGGACCTCTCTCCTCCTGTCCACCGCCTGCACCAGGGCCTCGAGTGCTACATCAGAAAATCTAGGACCCCTCTCTCTGCCATGTTACGCCATCTTCACTCTTCCTGTAGGTCACACACTCCTCTACAATGACTTCCAGTACCTGCTGCACCTCCCCTTTAAGAGGTGCAGGCTGGCTTGAAGAAGTGCAGGCTAGCTTTAAGTGGTGCTAGCCTCGCACGAACTTGGGCTCCCTGCTGAGGCGTGCAGCCACTCAGCAGCGCATTCAGTGCAGGGCTGCATGACGCATTCATTATAATTAGCAGGTAGTTTGCGTGCTGCCTGCATTACTTTGAACGGGCGCGGGTTAATCGCGGACATGCTGGTGGTGCAGGGCCTCGAAAAACTTGCCCTCGTGTGTCATTTCTATTATAAATTTAGATGAAACAGGAATAACACGTTGCAGTAGATTTATTAATGTGAAACACCCTTGTCAGTAATCTCAGTTACTTGGCTAAATGATGCCATTATGTTTTCAACCCAATGTTATTTCTCCAATCAAATCAGGCTGATAATGATGAGATGAATCTCTCTCAGCTGTAATAGAGTGCTTCAAGAAATCAATTTACAGTTCCTATTGGGCGCGAGTCCGTAGCATAGAACTCCAATAATTTGGCACTAATTGGCAATCTCACTTAGAGAGATCATAAGGAGGGAAATGAAAAATTAGTTCTGTAGGGATTGTGTTTCCAAATCTAACTACAGAGGGAGCCTATATCCTTCATCTAAACTGGTGTGGGAGTGCTCGATACTGACAATACTGTGAAAACAGTGGGGACAACATTTTGTATTGGTTAGCACAGCTTGATTAGCTCAAAAATTAATAGCAAATGAAAACACGGAATGGAAGTAAAACATCCCTCAGTTATCACCAAATGATTTCCTCCCGATGAATAAGAAGGATGTGTGACAGCAATGCCCCATGGCATTCAAATTTCCATAGGGGAAATCAAGTCGAGAAACTCCAATTTTTATTCATCTGAGTGTGGTGTTGTGGGTTCTCTTAATCAGACTCAGACATGTGAAATAGCAAACAAGTAACGACTTTTAATTAAAACAAAAGATACTCTACTTTCCAGCACATGTAGCTCTAACTTTGTCTATTCCTGCTTTCTGAAGAGGCAGCCCCTCTACACAGAGGTCAGGGGTGTGGTACACAAGGGGCACATTCCCAAAATGTCTAATTCAGTTTCATAATGCATAATAGCAGAAATTCATTTTCTGCTATTATAACAGAGGTGTTAATCTGTTTATTGTAAAAGGGTTAATGCCTGCATTTAAATAGTAGACTAAGAAACGTCAAGGAAATGCTTTGAGTGATAGTACAGTAATATAATCGAATCATACAGCACAGAAGGAGGCCATTCGGCTCACTGTGCCTGTTCCGGATCTTTATAAGAGCTATCCAATTAGCCCCACTCGCCCCGTTCTTTCCCCTTAGCCCTGCACTGCGAGCAGTAAATTCTAGGCTAATATTCCAACACATATGGGGTCCTGTGACTTTAAATATGAAACACTTAATGGCACTGCTTCATTCAACTCTGTTGATCACAATCCAAATCTCAGTGAATGGAGATTGCAATCACACTGAAATCATTGAACCACTCCAAGTCATATCCCCTTACCATTCCAAGCTCAGTTCGGAGTAAAGGTTTTCCCTAGAAATGTACTTGCATTATTTAAAGAATCATTCCACATAGTCACTTCTAGTGGGCAGTGTTCTTCTTTGACTGCCAGCGTGCTGTTTGAGTGTAGAATTACAGAATAGCCCTGTTGCTGCTATAGCAGCCCTGCTGCTTCTTCCGGCCCAGTAACAGGACCCACACAGAAACCCTGGCACAAACCCCTGCAGTTTTATTTTGTTTGTGCAGAGCATTCTGCAGTTCACCAGCCAGTAGGTTGCCCAGTCCCGTCGTAAAGGCACACCAAGCTCCCTGTGCAGCATGTGTAGAGACTGAGAAAGGACCATAACACACATCTACGGGACGAACTTCTGTCACAGTAAATGCTCTACAAAGGGAAGTTCAAGCATTTAACTAGGCGACATGACATCTTCATGCAATATGTACAACTGAATAGAATAGGATCTTAGCTTTGAGGTCAGCACAAAAGAATGGCTGTAGTTTGGCTTGAGGGTCGTATATCATTAAAGAACGACGTGCTTTTATACAGCACCTTTCACGACCTCAAGATGTACCAAAGCGCTTTACAGCTAATAAAGTACTTTTCAAGTGAAGTCACTGTTGTAATGCAGGAAACGCGGTAGCCAATTTGCGCACAGCAACATCTCACAAACATCAATGAGGTAATGACCAGACAATCTGTTTTCGTCATGTTGGTTGAGGGATAAATATTGACCTGGACACCAGAGAGAACTCCCCTGCTCTTCTTTGAAATAGTGCCATGGGATCTTTTATATCCAGCTACGAGGGCGGATTGGGCCTCAGTTTAACGTCTTATCTGAAAGACGGCATCTCCAACAGTGCAGCACTCCCTCAGTATGGCACTGAAGTGTCAGCCCAGATTTTGTGCTCAAGCCTCTGGAGCGGGACAAGACCTCATAACCTTTTGACTCAGAAGCGAGAGTGCTACCGACTGAGCCACAGCTGATTAGGGAAGTGCAATGTACAGATACAACAGTTGGTTAGTGTCATAAATCGCAAGTAACAACTCAGGAAGTACTACTGGGTGGCCAGCTGGGGCGCCGTCCAGGGAGTATAAATACTCAGGCATGGGCCCACCTTGGGCAGAGACAATCTGGAAACAGGAAGCTAGTGACTGCTAACTAGACCTCCATGTTTTGTTACAAGTTGATTAAAGCCTTGCTTTATGTTCAAGTGCGTAGTGAGTCTTTATTACGTCAGTTAGGATTTAAGAAAAACAGCCGATGGGGGTGCCCAGTGACAAAGCATGTTGGCGTATTGAAGCACCATGCCACAGACTGGTAGAGCACTCTATGACCATTGAAGAAGAAAAATTTAATGGGAAATGTTGACATAGCAGTTCACAATGGTTTACATTGACACAAAGGCATGACCAAAAATGTTGGCAACAGAAAGTAAGGTTTATGGACAAGAAGTGCATGTCATATGCAAGATTTTTACTATTGCCCCAGAATTTGCTGACAGCACGCATGATTATTCTAGTGCAGAGGCTGCAGGGAATGATGTGAAATCAGTGAATTACGCCAATACTTACCCTACCCCATAATTTCCTGAGACCTTTGAGCCGCTCCGCTATTACCCCTCGCCGAAAACAGCTAGAAGGTAATGATCATAGCTCCATCCCTGATTAAAACCAATGGCGATCGTTGCATTTAAGCCATTCTTCACTCCACTGCCACTTAGACTGAAAGATAATGGCGCTGGAGACCTGGGAATGGCGGGATTGGTATGTTTGTTCAAGACGGTTGGAGCAGGGCTATCTTTTCTGCTTCTGATGCCTCCTTATCCATTCTTAGTCCACACATCTCTCCGGAGAGAATCCCCACACTCATTATCATAAATGGAATCACAGTTAACCACTTCTGCCTGCAGGACCACAGAGTTCAACTTATCAGCCGATAAGTCATCGATTAAGGCTCTCTCATTGAGATACCTCATTTGGCATCGTAACCATTCCCATTGTAATAAGCATCAGGGTAATGGAATACTTCCTGTTAATTTATTGCTGTTGACTTCAGTGTTTCAGTATTATCACCATAACAAAGAAATCGCACTGTTATATTACCTCCTATGTATGCGCTAAATTCTAATTATTCCCATATTGATGTCCCGATAATGATTCACGGTAAGCATGGATTTGAATCGGACCACTGTGTGTAGTTATGTTCATGACCTTTATAATACTGAACATACAGGCAAGTAAACAGACAATAATAATCTGGTTCGCATTGTGTAGAATAGCATGCGGGAAGCTAATTGGGGCCTCAGTAAAGTACAACAGAAAAATGAATGGTAGCAGTATAACAGTGAGTGCTTATACCTCACCTTAACTTTCCCATTCCGTTTAAGTGAGATAGTGAAATCTGCCTATAACGAAGCTCCATACCAGGAGTGCACATTCCCAAAATCTACCCTGAGTTCAAGGTTCAGACATCACATTTGCGCTGCATTCCTAACACCCATGTTGCAGCACGCCACTTGTCTGGAGTGACAGGTGAATGCTGCATAGTGGAGCTCCACAATGCTGAAATCTCTCGACAATGACGACTGCATTCAATGCGCTCCTGGTACTGGACTTAGCTGAGGAAGGCCAACAGGAGCAGGAGGAGACTGCTGGGGATGTCAGATGGCATGCAAGGAGTAAAGCGGGTGGCACGCAAGGCGACACTACACATCCCAGGCACCTCTACTTGGGATTGACTGAAGAACTGTGCCTCAAGGGGCTAGGACTTAGCAGGGAATCAGTGGAAGAAGTGTGCCATCTCTAGTCGGAACACCTGAGGGCAAGATTTAATATCTGTACGTCATTTCCAATCAACATCAAGGTCACTACGACCCTCAATGTTTATGTATCCGGCTCCCTCTAAGCTACCACTGGCGATAGGTGCGGTGTCAGTAAGATGGCTCTCCACAGATACATGATGGGAATGACAGATGCATTATGTAGTCGGACCAACACCATCATCACATTTGACAGTGACCAGCAACAGTTGCACGAGAAGGCAGTACGATTTTACTGGTCCCCCGGCTGTCCAACAGTGCAAGGGGTCACTGATTGCACCCATGTGGCTATTCGTGCCCCTGTGCATAATTACATAATGGCCTGAAAGGGATTTGACTCTATCAGTGTACAGCTGGTCTTTGCCCACCAGCGCAGAATCATGCAGGTCAATGCCAGCCTGTGGCAGCTCACACAATGCTTTTATTTTGCATTAATCATTTGTGCCAGCCTTATTTAAAGGATGGAATAGAGATGAAGATCGGGTCACGGGAGACCATGGGTGCCTTCTGCAGACATGACTGGCGACATTCTTTCAAAAAGCATGAACATATGTGAAGTACAGGTGCAACCCATGTTACATAAGACCATAAGAAATAGGAACAGGAGTAGGCCATTCGAGCCTACCCCGCCATTCAATAAGATCATGGCTGATCTGATCTTGGCCTCAACGCCACTTTCCCGCCCGCTCCCCACCAGATGGATGATGATAGAGCAGATCATTTGGATCTAGAAGTAGTGCATCGAACCTCTCGACAGCGCGGGGTTTCATTTCAGCGCAGCGTTCCCACCCCCACTACCCCCCTCCCCCCCGCGTCCAGATTTCAAGAATCATCACCATTCGCTGCATGCTATGTAACTTATCTCTGCAAAGGGGTCTCATTATGGAGCAAGGAGGGCAGAATCCTGAAGCCAAAGCAGAGCAGGAGGACAATGGTGAGAATGAGGAATTAACTGGTGAAACACCAGCGCAGCCTGGAAGACCTCCTCAGCTAATTTCTCAATGTCACCATTACCCTCCTGCTCTGCTATGGCATCAGGATTCTGCTGTTCTGATATATGGAGCAGCTCAGGGGCATTTCGGAATGTATCTGGTATTAGAGTGCAGGGTACACTGCTCCATTTATGAAACATCTTGTCCGTGTCTATAAAATAAATTGCCCCAAAACACATTGTGCTACATGTTCTTGCACACTTTCTCCACTACCATCAATACCCATCTTTAGCCCTGGATATTTTAAACATGTAAATACTCAGCACATTGTCCAAATAAAGTTCAGTGATGTGTCAACGTTATCTGCAGTGATTTGCCACAACGGGTTCCCTTTTGTTTTTGACATGTGATGCCTAAGCTACAACTTCCTCCAAGTGATCCCCTTATGGAAGGAATGCATATGCTTCGCTGGCTGCAGAATCTGACTGACCACCTGCTGGGTCTCTGGTGGACTTGGGCCACCTTGCACGTGAATTGCAACGGGTCTGCATCTGAATCAGCTACTTCTGGTGCTGTTGTGGCTGCCTAGTTCTACTCACTTCCTGGCACGTCTAAGGCCACTACCCTGACAGATAGCTGTGTTATCTCTTCCTACTGCAGATATGCCCCCGCAGTTGGACGCTCACTCAGTATGTCCATTGACCTGCGTGAGAGCTGAACTGCTATAGCGAATGAGGATCTGTGCTGGATCTTCGGTTAAGGAACAGTTCCCATGGATTGGAGGGTAGCTAATGTAACCCCACTATTTAAAAAAGGTGGTAGAGAGGAAACGGGGAATTATCGACCGGTAAGCCTAACATCGGTAGTGGGGAAAATGCTAGAGTCCATTATAAAAGATGTAATAGCAGAGCACTTGGAAAACAGTGACAGGATCGGAAAAATTCAACATGGATTTACAAAAGGTAAATCATGCTTGACTAATCTACTGGAATTTTTTGAGGATGTAACTGGTAGAATAGATAAGGGAGAACCAGTGGATGTGGTGTATTTGGACTTTCAGAAGGCTTTCGATAAGGTCCCGCATAAGAGATTAGCGTGCAAAGTTAAAGCACATGGGATTGGGGGTAAGGTACTGACTTGGATAGAGAACTGGTTGGCAGACAGGAAGCAAAGAGTTGGAATAAACGGGTCTTTTTCCGAGTGGCAGGCAGTGACTAGTAGGGTACCGCAGGGATCGGTGCTAAGACCCCAGCTATTCACAATATATATTAATGATCTAGATGAGGGAACTAAATGTAATATCTCCAAGTTTGCAGATGACACAAAGCTGGGTGGGCGTGTGTGCTGTGAGGAGGATGCAGAGAAACTCCAGTATGATTTGGACAGCTTGGGTGAGTCGGGAGCTGCATGGCAGATGCAGTATAATGTGGATAAATGCGAGGTTATCCACTTTGGTGGCAAAAACAGGAAGACAGATTATTATGTGAACGGCAATAGATTGGGAAAAGGGGAAGTGCAACGAGACCTGGGCGTCCTTGTGCTGAAGGTAAGCATGCAGGTGCAGCAGGCGGTTAAGAAGGCAAATGGTATGTTGGCCTTCATAGCGAGAGGATTCGAGTAGAGGAGCAAGGATGTCTTGCTGCAGTTGTACAGGGCCTTGGTGAGACCACACCTTGAGTATTGTGTGCAGTTTTGGTCGCCTTATCTGAGGAAGGATGTTCTTGCCATGGAGGGAGTGCAGCAAAGATTCACCAGACTGATACCTGGGATGGCAGGAATGATGTATGAAGAGAGATTGGGTCAATTAGGCTTATATTCGCTAGAGTTTAGAAGAATGAGAAGGGATCTCATTGAAACCTATAAAATTCTAACAGGACTAGACAGACTAGGTGCAGGAAGGATGTTCCTGATGGCGGGGGAGTCCAGAACCAGGGGTCACAGTCTAATGATAAGGGGTAAGCCATTTAGGACTGAGATGAGGAGGAATTTCTTCACCCAGAGAGTGGTGAACCTGTGGAATTCTCTACCACAGAAAGCAGTTGAGGCCAATTCATTAAATATATTCAAGAAGGAGTTAGATATATTTCTTAAGGCTAAAGGGATCAAGGGATATGGGGAGAAAGCAGGGACAGTGTACTGAATTTGGATGATCAGCCATGATCTCATTAAATGGCGTAACAGGCTCGAGGGGCCGAATGGCCTACTCCTGCTCCTATCTTCTATGTTAAGAGGTGCCAGACCTTCAGAACCCAACACCGCTTCTCAGTGTGTCTATTATTCTGCACTCTCTGGATTCCGAGGTTTAAAGTTTTTTTCCCCAACTACAAAAACTTGTATTTATACAGCGTCTTTAACATAGTAAAAATGTCCTAAGGCGCTTCACTGGAGCATTGTCAGACAAATTTTGACACCGAGCCACATAAGGAGATGTTAGGACTTGTGACCCAAAGCTTGGTCAAAGAGGTAGATTTTAAGGAGTAACTTAAAGGAGGAGAGAGAGGTAGAGAGGCGGAGAGGTTTAGGGAGGGAATTCCAGAGCTTAGGGCCTAGGCAACAGAAGGCACAGCTCCCAATGGTGAGGCGATAAAAATCAGAGATGTGCAAGTGGCCAGAACTGGCGGAACGCAGAGATCTCGGAAGGTTGTAGGGCTGGAGGAGGTTACAGAGATAGGGAGGGGGCGAGGTCACGGAGGAACCCGAACACAAGGATGAGAATTCTAAAATCCAAGCGCTGCTGGATGTGGGCGTCACTGGCAAATCCAACATTTATTGCCCTTCACCAGTTGCATTGAGAAAGTGGTGATGGGCCTTCTTCTTGAACCGCTATTAGGTAGCGAGTTGCAGGATTTTGACCCAGCCACGAGTATTACCGTTTAATTACCATAAACAAATGCACATAAATACTTAACACGATGTCCAAATAAAGTGCAGTGATGCTTGAACGTTGTTAGTGTGATTGGCCACAATGACTCCCCTTTGCACTTCTGGTTTGTTTGTGACATGGGATGCCTAACCTACTACTCAGGCAAGGATTTTTAAAGGTAATTGTATGGCAATACTCACAAAGGAGTTTAACGTGATTCTACAGACATAATAGTCTGTACTGCTGCTTAACACACTCAGAGCAAGTTCCTCCCTGCACGGTTTTAATGCTAGAGTAGATAACTCGTTTGTAGTTTGCTGCACTGAAGAAAATGATAGAAAGACATTCGGACTCCTTTAAATGTTTCATTATCTATTCTTGGGATGTGGGCGTCACTGGTAAGGCCTACATTTAATGGCCATCCCTAGTTGCCCTTGAGAATGTGGTACAGTTTTTGATACAACTGAGTGGCTTGATAGGCCACCTCAGAGGGCAGTTAAAGGTCAACCACATTGGTGTGGGACTGGAGTCACATATACGCCAGACCAGGTAAGGATGGCAGGTTTCCTTGCCTGGAGGACATCTTTGAACCAGTTGGGTTTTTACGACAATCAGTTCGCTTCATGGTCACTTTTACTGATAGCAGCTTTTTATTTCCAGATTCAAAAAAAAACCTGAATTCCAATTCTCATCCTGCCATGGTGGGACTTGAAGTCACGTTCTTGCTGGATTATTAGTCTAGGTCTACTGAGATTACTAGTCCAGCAACATATCCACTATGCTACTTTACCCATGGAAGTACTATGGGGTAGTTTGAAGAGTGTTTGAAGACCAGGACCTCAAACGCAGCACCAAGCTCATGGTCTACAGAGCAGTAGTGATACCCGCCCTCCTGTATGCTTCAGAGACATGGACCATGTACAGCAGGCACGCTCGATCAGCTCCGATGGACGGGCCACATCGTCCGCATGCCCGATACGAGACTCCCAAAACAAGCGCTCTACTCGGAGCTCTGACAAGGGTGGGCAGAGGAAACGCTTCAAGGACACCCTCAAAGCCTCCTTGAAAAAGTGCAACATCCCCACCGATGCCTGGGAATCCCTGTCCCAAGACCCCACAAAGTGGAGGAGAAACATCCGGGAAGGCGCCGAACACCTCGAGTCTCTTCGCCGGGAGCAAGCGGAAGCCAAGCGCAAACAGCGGAAGGAGCGCACGTCAACCCAAGCACCCCACCCACCCGCTCCTTCAACCACCGTCTGCCCCACCTGCGACAGAGACTATAGGTCCTGCATTGGACTCATCAGTCACCTGAGAACTCATTTTTAGTGTGGAAGCAAGTCATCCTCGGTTCCGAGGGACTGCCTAAGAAGAAGAAGACTATGGGCTAGAAATTTGTCTTGGTGATTGGTGCAAAATGGACGGTATAGGCACGGCCCACCTGTTATACGCCCCACCTGATATTCAGTTCTATTGAAGTCAATGGAACTGAGCATTGTGCGGGTGGTATAACAGGTGGTGGATACGATACCACCTGTCCTGCACTACCACCCAAAATGAATTTCTACCCCAATGAACATTAATCAGAAATACAAAGATTGTTGAAACATTATAAATTTTTCAACCGTTTTTAAATGATCTTGAAGTTTCTGTACAGAGCTTGACTTTTTGAATCTCGAATGTAAAAATTAGTATTTGGATTTGTATGTTTAATATATGAAGGTTAGAATATGAATATGTATACTTAAAAGTAAATGAGTTAATGCCTGCTTAATACAGCACAGAGGGGAATTTGGTATAAATACATTAAGCATTTGAACGAGAATCAATCATCATTTATGCCCTAAATGGTCAGCAAGTCTAAAGATGTTTACACGGGAATGCTGAAAAGGACTTGAAGTTTTTCTGTTATGGTAAAGGTGCTGATAAGGAGATACATTCAAAGGAAAATTGGACACGCTCCCCTATGGGCATTAATCCTCCCCGCCTGATTTTCCTGTATTCACTCTGCCCGGGTGCAGGAGCAGCATGATCTACCCCAAACTGCACAGCAATCTTGCAACACTTATCTGGTTAGAATTGGTCTGCACAGTGGACTGGGTGCCCCAGTGGGTTAGAGCAGTGCCCCTTGAACTCTGGAATCTGATTCAAATCCATTCCGCACTGGTGGCATCAAAGTTTGCTCTCGCTGCTGGGTGTAAGGGTTCGACATGGAGTGAGTTCCGACAGTCTCTGCTAGGGTTGCCAGCCCTCCAGGATTGGCCTGGAGCCTCAAGTAATTAAAGACTGCTTCATTATCTGAGGAGTTGCGAATGGAACTGAACACTGTGCAATCTTCAGCGAACATCCCCACTTCTGACCTTATGATGGAAAGAAGGTCATTGATGAAGCAGCTGAAGATGGTTGGGCCTAGGACACTGCCCTGAGGAACTCCTGTAGCGATGTCCTGGGGCTGAGATGATTGGCCTCCAACAACCTCAACCATCTTTCTTTGTGCTAGGTATGACTCCAGCTAGTGGAGAGTTTCCCCTCATTCCCATTGACTTCAACTTTACTAAGGTACCTTAATGCCACACCCGGTCAAATGCTGCCTTGATGTCAAGGGCAGTCGCTCTCACCTCACCTCTTGTATTCAGCTCTTTTGTCCATGTTTGGACCAAGGCTGTAATGAGGTCTAGAGCCGAGTGGTCCTGGTGGAACCCAAACTGAGCATCGGTGAGCAGGTTATTGGTGAGTAAGTGCCGCTTGATAGCACTATCGACAACACCTTCCATCACTTTGCTGAGGATTGTGAGTAGACTGATGGGGTGGTAATTGGCCAGATTGGATTTGTCCTGCTTTTTGTGGACAGGACATACCTGGGCAGTTTTCCACATTGTTGGGTAGATGCCAGTGTTGTAGCTGTACTGGAACAGCTTGGTTACAAGCGCGGCTAGTTCTGGAGCACAGGTCTTCAGCACGGCAGCCGGGACAACAGATGGCAGGCGCTCATAGAGCTCCTCTCTAGGAGGGATATAAACATAGACTTGGGCATTCATCGCCCCACTGCTGTGCAGCAAGGTGCTTTCCAGCTCCTTGCTAGCAGGGAAGTGCGGGTGGCCCATGACAGGGATGATGGTGAGAGGGAACATGGAAGTGGGGGCTCTTCTCAAAGCACTCCCACTTCTCCCCCATTGCCTCCCCCTCAGTCAGAGCCCCACATGCTTCCTCGGATCCCGATGGCCGAGTCTGCCCTGCACAGTTGCAGGAGGAGCAGACTTTGACGTGGCCATCACAGGCTCCAAAATCCAGACGACGTCCGCCAAAAGTGTCTGTGCAGTCGCAGCAGGGAAGTGAGCAGTCTTCAATACCTCTGCTAAAGCCATAGGGGTTGCACCTCGTAGAAGCACCCGGAAAAGAAAAATGACCCAAAAGTAGATGCACATGGGTATGCTCATGGGTGTATGAAAAAATGTTTGTGTTAAGTTTCAGTTATTTTGATGACACACATAAATGTTGTTCTTTGCACCACTTTCCGGTCTTGTCCATTTTTGCCTGCTACCTTGGAAGCGGCTTTGCCACTTGGAGTGAATGGTGACACATCACTTAACCTCGAACACTGGGACTTTGGGTGAGAGGAATGGCTTTTTCATTGTAGGGATGCTTTATGGTGTTGTTGGGCGGTGGGAGGAGCTTAGTACAGCATGCGGCAGCCATGTGGCTGCATTGGAGCAAGTTAAGTAAATCTGGCCATGATGAGACCATCCCGGGCCTCCCAGGCAGCTACATGCGCCGCTGCTGGTGCCATCTCCACCTCAGGTTCTTCTTCCTCCTCATCATCCTCGCCTTCCACCTGCTCCTCCTCCTCCTCTGAAGAGGCTGTGCGCTCTGCGCCTTGCTCCTCCTGCAGCTCCAATCCTCTCTGCTGCACTATGTTGTGCAGCGCGCAGCAGACGACAATGATTCTGGAGACATTGGCTGGTGTGTGCTGAAGGGCTCCTCCAGATCTGTCAAGGCATCTGAACCGCATCTTCAGTATGCCTATTGCTTGCTCTATGACACATCTGGTTGACATGTGGCTCTCATTATAACGCTCCTCGGCCTCAGTACTTGGCGTCCTCAAGGGTGTCATGAGCCACGTCTTCAGTGGATAGCCTTTGTCTCCAAGCAGCCAGCTGGAAGGTCTGTTTGGCAGTGTGATAGGCTGATGGAGGATGGACTGGCGCAGAACAAAAGAGTCATGATAGCTGCCAGGGAATCTGGCGCACACATGCATAATGATCTTTTTATGGTTGCAGACGAGCTGTATATTGAGGGAGTGGAAGTCCTTGCGGTTCACAAACAGTGCTGGGTGATGATGGGGTGCCTTCGTGGCCACATATGTGCAGTCGACGACGCTCTGCACCTGGGGGAATTCAGCTAGAGCCACAAAGCCGAGCGCCCGTTCAGTAACACTGGTCTCATCAGTGGCAAAGTTGATATAATTGGCTGACTTGTGAAACATGGTATCGATCACCTGGGTGATGCATCAGTGGGCGGCTGACTGCAAGATCCCGCAAATATCTGCTGCAGATCCCTGGAAGGAGCCTAAGGAGAAGAAGTTGAGGGCACTGGTGACTTTGATAGCCACTAGTAGGCAATGTCCACCAGGACCTCTGGGCTGCAGGTCTTGCTCCAGCAATGTGCAAATGTCTGCGACGACCTGCCGCAACAGCCTGAGCCTCCTTTGGCACTGCTGCTCAGTCATGTTGAGGAAGCTCATCCTCTGCCTGCATACCCTGTGTTGGGGGTATTGCCTCCGGTGCGCTGCAGCCCTGTGCTGACCCCCTCTCTCCCGTGGAGCATCAGGTTATTGAGGAGAAGGCTGCTGTCGTGGTTGCTGCTGCTGGTGTGGCTGGTGTTGTTGGTGGTGGGGCTCCTCTTGGTCCTATTCTGAGGACCATAGTGAGACAGTATAAGTGGCACCCATGCTGATGTAGTAGATGGCAGGTAAGGTGGAGATCAGTGGGCCAATCCCTCAATGTTGTGATAGTGAGTAGCAATGTGGTGAGAGTGGCTTCTGAGGTTTCAACAATGACCTGCAAGCTGCTGAAACTCAAATCTGTGGACAGAATGGAGTGAGCAAGAGCCTTTCCATGAGGCAAGTAATGAGGTGTAATGTGCTTTTCCCAGCTGTCAATGAATGAACTCGCCAATGGCCACTGAGCTTCTGCCTCCCCTTCACAGGCTAGGTACCCGACCTCCGTGAATCCCATGCTCCTGCAGTTAAAGTCAAAAGTTGGCATTAAAAACACTCTTAGAGGTCTCTCAACAAGCATTTAATGATTTCAATGCGGTCGCCAGCCTCTGCTGATCGGGTCCGTGTCGCGCCTTCAAAGCTACTTGAGTTAAACGCGCGAGGCGGCGGGTTCCCGACGTGCTCGCTATTTCTGGGAAAATTCCGGTGCAAGAGTCTGTTCGCTCTCCAATTGGCGGGGGCAGGCAGTGTGCCGCGAGTATGGACATGTTGGCCAACCAATGGCAGGTGTGTGGGGGCGGGGTAGTTGGAGGCAGGAGGTCATGTGGTGACACATCCAGGAATATGTCCAACCAGAGATGGCAACCCTAGTCTCAGCCTAGTTTCTTATATATCCAACACGCCAGATATAGGAGCAGGGGTGTGAAGTTCCCTTCTGCTAACACCAACCCTGAAAATTCACCCCTAGCGCGAAGGATTTTAGCCCAGTGCAGTGCTCATCCACAATAGATTCCTCTGCTCAATGGCAAAGTTACTTTAAAGAAATATGAAGGAAAGTGTGAATGTCAGTCATTATATATGTTAATTCCTGCATTTTGAAATGTTAGGCCTTTGTTAATATATTCTGTGCCCAAGGAATTGATTCAATTTTCTCCCTCTCTCAAGGAATATTTTAATAAGCCGTAAAATGCTGGACACAGGCAGGATTTCTGAACAGAATTCATTTCTGTTCTTTCATTTTAAATGCAGAAAGGAAAACTATTGATTTGATTTTATTTGAATGTAAATTACTTTTTATGCAATTCCTTGCTTAAATGAATGAATATTTGGAAATTAAGGCGATTAAAATACTAGTTCCTTTTTAATGAAGCTTTTCGGTCACAGAAAATATGAGTAATCTGATTAGGCATTCAGGCTGCCCTTTCCATCTTTGCTTACATTAACTGGGTACAAAGCAGCCGGTTGCAGATTAGAGTTGAAATGTGGATTACTAGATAAAGCCTGGTCCAAGCGAGGTTACTATGAAGCAGAGTGAGAGAAAGCGAGAGCTGGATTTACCTTTCACTTTATTTATTTTTTTAAAAACTCCACTTTTGGCACATTATTCTTGTTGTCTTGTTCTCTGAGTTACAGTAGCCTTATTAAAGCCATCGGGGATGAGAGATAAAGATACGGAGAGCGTGTACAAGGGGTAGAGAACGTGAGGAAGACAGAACTAAATGCAACCCAGTGAACAGTTAGAAAAATTGCTCTGATGCTTATTGTGAACCGATAGCAGCGCTACACACTGCTCTCATTTCCTGTTAGTGCATGAACAGCCCAAAAATAGCAACAACAGCCAAATGATTTTACTGGCTACTTGTTATTTTAATTGAGTCTTGTAGGGAAAAAAACTGACAGCAAACTTGCCTGGTTGGTACAAAATCAACCAACTGAATTAGTTTTTAAAAATTTGTTTATGGGATGTGGGCATCGCTGGCAAGGCCAGCATTTATTGCCCATCCCTAATTGCCCTTGAGAAGGTGGTGGTGAGCTGCCTTCTTGAACCGCTGCAGTCCGTGTCGTGAAGGTGCTCCCACAGTGCCGTTAGGGAGGGAGTTCCAGGATTTTGACCCAGCGGCAATGAAGGATCGGCGATATATTTCCAAGTCAGGATGGTGAGTGACTTGGAGGGGAACTTGGAGGTGGTGGTGTTCTCATGCGTCTGCTGCCCTTGTCCTGCTAGGTGGAAGAGGTCGCGGGTTTGGGAGGTGCTGTCGAAGAAGCCTTGGCGAGTTGCTGCAGTGCATCTTGTAGATGGTGCACACTGCAGCCACGGTGCGCCGGTGGTGGAGGGAGTGAATGTTTAAGGTGGTGGATGGGGTGCCAATCAAGGGGCTGCTTTGTCTGTTAGATAAATTTAAATGAATACAGCAATCTGCTTTTATTTTACATTAGTTCCTTTACTTCGGGGTTTCCAGAGTTCACTGGATTATCAGCTGAATTGATTATTATTGCTGCCTGTTTCTCCCCTTCCCCAAAATCTGTGGTGTGACATTTCCTAGTGTGCTTTTGAGTACTTAATATTCCCTTCCGTCGACAACCTATTGAATCATAGAATCTTACAGCACAGAAGGCGGCCATTCCTTAGACAAGAATCTATATATACAGAACTAGCCAAGAATCTACATCCACCTTTTGGATGAGATGTTAAACCGACGCCCCATCTGCTCTCTCAGGTGGACGTAAAAGATCCCATTGCACTATTTTGAAGAAAAGCAGGGGAGTTCTCCCCAATGTCCTCGACAATATTTATCCCCCAATCAAAATAACAAAAACAGTTTACCTGGTCATTATCACATTGCTGTTTGTGGGAGCTTGCTGTGCACAAATTGGCTGCCATGTTTCCTACATTACAACAGTGACTACACTTCAAAAAGTACTTCATTGGCTGTAAGGCACTTTGGGACAACCTGAGGTGAAAGGTGCTATATAAATGCAAGTCTTTCTTCCTTTCTTACAGAACCAATCAAGAATCCATATAATACAGAGCTAGCTAAGAATCTTTATATACAGAACTAGCCAAAATGGCTGCTTTCTGGTGGTGGTGATGGGGGATGGGGGGAATAACTTAGTGGAGTTGCTGTTAATGGCCAACTGAGTGACCCTCTCAGCTACTGTAGACATGCGGCTTGGTGAGACCAAATGGTGTTGGTGAAAATGGTATAGAATACGCAGCCAGTCAAGAATCTGTACAATATAGAGTTAATGAGAAAGCCAATCTGCCATTTGCCAATGAAGAGGTGGATAGTATTGTATGTGTTGGAAGCTATCAAAATCTGGTCTTCCTAAGGTCTGCTGTTCTTTGGTTCAATTGTAGCACTCTTGAATCATAGAATCATAGAAAGTTACAGCACGGAAGGAGGCCATTTCGGCCCATCGTGTCCGCACCGGCCAACAAAGAGCTATCCAGCCTAATCCCACTTCCCAGCTCTTGGTCCGTAGCCCTGCAGGTTTGAGCATCCCAAGTGCACATCCAAGTACTTTTTAAATGTGGTTCGGGTTCCTGCCTCTACCACCCTTTCAGGCAGTGAGTTCCAGACCCCCACAACCCTCTGGGTGAAGAGATTTCCCCTCAAATCCCCTCTAAACCTTCGCCCAATTACTTTAAATCTGTGCCCCCTGGTTTTTGACCCCTCTGCTAAGGGAAATAGGTCCTTTCTATCCACTTTATCTATGCCCCTCATAATTTTATACACCTCAATAAGGTCTCCCCTCAGCCTCCTCTGTTCCAAGGAAAACAGACCCAGCCTATCCAGTCTTTCCTCATTGCTAAGATTCTCTACTCCTGGCAACATCCTTGTAAATCTCCTCTGTACCCACTCTCGTGCAATCACATCTTTCCTGTAATGTGGTGACCAGAACTGCACGCAGTACTCTAGCTGAAGCCTAACTAGTGTTTTATACAATTGAAGCATAACCCCCCTGCTCTTGCTTCTAAGTCAGAAGTTTGTGGGTTCAAGTCCCACTCCTAAGACTTGGGCGCATAATCCATGAAGATACTTGAGCGCAGTATGGAGGGAGTGGTGAACTTTCGGAGGTGCTGTTGCTCAGATGAAACGTTAAACTGCGGTCCTGTCTACCCTCTCAAGTGGACATAAACGATCCCATAGCACTATTCGAAGAAGCAAATGGAGTTCTCCCAAAGTCTTGGCTAATATTTATCCCTCAACTAACATCACTAAAAATCAGAATATCTGGTCATTTATCTTGTCGGAACAGGAGTAGGTCATTCATCCTCTCGAGCCTGTCCCATTCAAGTAGAACATGGCTGATCTGTACCTCAACTCTATTTACCCACCTTAGCTCCATATCCCTTGATACCCTTACCTAGCAAAAATCTATCAATCTCAGTCTTGAAAGCTCCAATTGTCCCAGCATCCACTGCCTTTGGGGGGAGAAAGTTCCAATCTCATTGTTGTTTGTGGAAGTTTGATGTG
This sequence comes from Squalus acanthias, assembly GCA_030390025.1. NCBI lineage: Eukaryota > Metazoa > Chordata > Chondrichthyes > Squaliformes > Squalidae > Squalus > Squalus acanthias. The sequence goes on from CM059429.1 coordinate 17,115,210, forward strand.
TGCAAATGGCTGACAAGGAAACAGTAGAATGATTACCAAAGCAATAATTTGAACCTTTACATTATGCTTTACATTTTGCTCTTATACCTTGTAATACCTCGTCGTACAGTACAAGAGTGACACACATCTAAATTACTCAATTAGCTGTAAATCACTTTAGGACGTCCTGAGGATGTGAAAGACGCGATATAACTGCAAATTCTTTAATTCTTTTTCAAGTTTAATCCAGATTTGGACCTAAGCCATCAAATAACACTGGAGCAATTGCTGGAGGTAAATTCTCCACATGCAGCAGAATATGGAATGGCCAACTCAATAAACACTCCTGTGAAGTGCCTTGGGATGTTTTACTACTTTAAAGGCGCTATATAAATACACGTTGTTGTTGTATTCCGAATAGATGGACAGAAAATTGTGGCTTGCGTGTCTACAATTTTCTGATCTGTGCTTGCCATAGGCAGGCAATCTGAAAATCTACTCTATTAGATCAAAATGGACCGAAGAGTCTGCAAGTGGATCTGAAAAAAGAACTTTCTCTCTTACAGATTAAGGTGTCGCAAAGTAGAAGAACAAAAGAGATAAAATGGAAAGCATAGTGTAAAGGTTCAAATTATTGCCTTGGTAATCATTTTACTGTCTCCCTATAGAATCATACAATCTTACAACACAGAAGAAGGCCCATTCGGCCCATCGTGCCTCTACTGGCTCTTTAACAGACCTATCCAATTAGTATCATTCCACTGCTCTTTCCCCATAGCTCTGCAACTTTTTCCCTCAAATATTTATCCAATTCCCTTTTGAAAGTTATTATTGAATCTGCTTCCACCGCCCTTTCAGGCAGTGCATTCCAGATCACATCAACTCGCTGTGTAAAAAGAAATTCTCCTCATCTCCCCTCTGGTTCTTTTAACAATTACCTTATATCTGTGTCCTCTGGTTACCAACTCTTATGCCAGTGAAAACAAGTTCACTTTATTTACTCTAACAAAATCCTTCATAATTTTGAACACCTCTATTAAATCTCCCCTCAACCTTTTCTGCTCTAAGGAGATGTCGGGATGCTCATAGACAGTTTTGTTTCATCTTTCACAGGTGTAAGTGTTACAGATGAGGCCCACTGGGGCAGGGGCAGTTTATATTTCCCTATATTTTCAAGTTGTCAGTGGATATGCTCACACTTGTGAGGCAGAAGATGACATGACATTTTCATGAATGACCCGAATCCCTTTAACCAGTAATGTGTCGCGTTGGAAATCCTTTCGAGGCATTGTGCACATGCATTTAAAGCAACCTTCTCACCGCAGCCATCTTTTAAGGCAGGGAGTCAAACATATGGCTTGAGGGCGTCACATGTGCCTGCTTTGTGATTCCAATCCGGTCTGCACAATGTTATTGAGGAAACGGCAGCATCGAAACACCACAGGAAACACCAGCATTTGCATGGCAGCCATAGCTACATAAAGTGGGCTCTCCAAAAATGCCGACCAACAAGAGAAGAAAACCTGACAGTGAATGTCAAAACTCTTCAAAGCTAAATTGAAACTGGGGGTATTTTTGTGTTGAATCGTTGGTGTCTCATTTATCAAAAAAAAAATCCTGTTGCTATGTCAAAAAAAATTCAATGTCAAATCGCATGTTGTAAGAAAACTCTAACCAGCTGGAAGGGGAGTAACACGAGGACACACATTGTGCATTAAAAGGCCTTTTTATTTTTGCTTCAGGAAAATATTTTTTTTTTTAAAGAAATAGCAAAATGTTAATGAGTCAGCTGTGAAATCCAGCTGTGCAATGTTCTAGTTAACAGCCCAGTCATCAAAAACCATTTACTAAAGGCACAGTTGTGAAGAAATACGTGGTCACAGTGCCAGAAATTTGTATGTTCTAATAAGGAACAGATCTCCCTGAATGCGAGCCTCTCGATACAATAGCCGAGCGAGTGAAGGCACCGTCTGATAATCTGTTGCGAAAACGGAGCAAAAACAAGGGTCCAGGACTGTGTTGGTTTTTGTCCTCTTTGGTCCTTAACGAGAGCAGAGGCTTTCTCAATGCCAAACAATTAACTTTATTCGTGAGCGCGAATCTGTTTTTTTTGGAGGTCACCGAAGAAAGGTTAGAATTGCTGGTTGGGCACTGAACTCTGATAGTCAAGTGCAAAATCTTCAGCCAGTTAATTCGCTGCTAAAAAGCAAAGGGAATCGGCAGTGCTTAAAAATGCACTCGTGAAATTTTAAAACAATAATTCAGTCATGAATTTTAGGCCAATATGTCACTTTGACAAATTGCAGTTGTATTTTTTTATCTCTTCTTGGATCTATTAGATAGGGAAATCAGAAGAAACTTCTTTACCCAAAGAGTGGTGAGAATGTGGAACTCGCTACCACAGGGAGTAGTTGAAGTGATTAGTATAAATGCATTTAAGGGGTGGCTGGACAAGCATATGAGGGAGAAGGGAATAGAGGGTTACGCTGATAGAGTTAGATGAGGAAAGACGGGAGGAGGCTCGAGTGGAGCATAAATGCCGGCATGGACTGGTTGAGCCGAATGGCCTGTTTCTGTGTCGTAATTCCTATGTAATCCTATGTAATCCTATTTATTTACTTTATTCGTTCATTTTCTCTTTAGCTTCTCACCCGTCCCCATCTATCCCGAAGGCTTCGACTCCCTGTCGGGGTCCAATGACATAGGCGCCAAGCGCCCTCCAGTGCCTTGCCCACGTGGCCATTATTTTAGTGCAAGCCCTGATAGTGAGAGTCGGCAGGCAATTCACCCAGTGGGGGAAATCACAACCTAGTTCAATCCTGTCCTCACCGGAGTGCACTTCCAGGAGGGCTTGCTGGATTGCGATCAGAAGTGGGAACCCTGGTTGATTTTCCCTTGCCTTACCCAAAGGGCATTGACACAGCGCGGACCTGAACAGGAGCGGAGGCAGCGAGAGCGACGGTTTAAAGAGAGCTGAGCAGAGACATAAAAAAACATGGAGTGAAGTCACAGGACAGCAGGTGATTGGTTGGTCAGCAGTCCAGCTCTTTTGCTCTCCAGGTTAGGTAAGTGGATTAAATTCAGAACTGGGAGTATTAACTACTATAACTTTATTGAATTAATAACTTAAACTAAATTAACTAATTAAAACTAAAAATTAACAGTAAAGATAATCATTTGAATAAATACTGTAACTAATTATATAAATAAAATAAGGTTAGATAAAGATGGCAGTGCAGGTAGTGCTTATAATGTTGCCAAAAAGAGTAGTAAGCCTGAGGATTGGGAGGATTTTAGAATTCAGCAAAGGAGGACCAAGAAATTGAAAAAGAACAGGAAAACAGAATATGAGAGTAAGCTAGTGAGAGACATAAAAACAGACTGTAAAAGCTTCTATAGGTATGTAAAAAGGAAAAAATTGGCGGAAGTAAATGTGGGTCCCATACAGGCTGAGACAGGAGAAATTATAATGCGGAATAAGGAAATGGCAGAGAAATTAAACAAATACTTTTTGTGTCTGTCTTCACAGAAGAAGACGCAAAAAACTTTCCAGAAATAGTGGAGAACCAAGGATCTAGCGAGAATGAGGAACTGAAAGAAATTAGTATTAGTAAAAAAAATAGTACTGGAGAAATTAATGGGACTGAAAGCCAATAAATCCCCTGGACCTGATGGCCTACATCCCAGAGTTTTGAAAGAGGTGGCTATAGAGATAGTGGATGCATTGGTTGTCATCTTCCAAAATTCCATAGATTCTAGAACGGTTCCCGTGGATTGGAAGGTAGCAAATGTAAGAATGGAGGGAGAGACAAAATGGGAAACTACAGACCAGTTAGCCTGACATCAGTAGTAGGGAACATGTTAGAATCTATTATTAAGGACGTGGTAACAGGACACTTAGAAAATAATAATAGGATTGGGCAGAGTCAACACGGATTTATGAAAGGGAAATCATGTTTGACGAATCTGTTAGAGTTTTTTGAGGTTGTAACTAGCAGAATAGATAAGGGGCAACCAATGGATGTGGTGTATTTGGATTTTCAGAAGGCATTCAATAAGGTGCCACACAAGAGGTTATTAAACAAAATTAAGGATCATGGGATTGGGGGTAACATACTAGCATGGATTGAAGATTGGTTAATGGACAGAAGACAGAGAGTAGGAATAAACGTGTCATTTTCGGGTTGGCAGGCTGTAACTAGTGGGGTACCGCAAGGATCAGTGCTTGGGCCTCAGCTATTCACAATTTATATCAATGATTTGGATGAGGGATCCAAATGTAATATATCCAAGTTTGCTGATGATACAAAGCTAGGTGGGAATGTAAGTTGTGAGGAGGATGCAAAAAGGCTTCAAGGGGATATAGACAGGCTAAGTGAGTGGGCAAGAACATGGCAAATGGAATATAATGTGGAGAAATGTGAATTTATCCACTTTGGTAGGAAAAATAGAAAAGCAGAGTGTTTTTTAAATGGTGAGAGATTGGGAAATGTTGGTGTTCAGAGGGACCTGGGTGTCCACGAATCACTGAAAGTTAACATGCAGGTACAGCAGGCAATTAGAAAAGCAAATGATATGTTGGCCTTTATTACAAGAGGATTTGAGTATAAGAGTAAAGACAACACCTGGAGTATTGTGTACAGTTTTGGTCTCCTTACCGAAGGAAGGATACACTTGCCATAGAGGGAGTGCAACGAAGGTTCACCAGACTGATTCCTGGAATAGGGGGATTGTCCTATGAGGAGAGACTGAGTAGACTAGGCCTATATTCTCCAGAGTTTAGAAGAATGAGAGGTGATCTCATTGAAACATACAAAATCCTTACAGGGCTTGACAGGGTAGATGCAGGGAGGATGTTTCCCCTGGCTGGGGAGTCTAGAACCAGGGGTCACAGTCTCAGAATAAGGGGACTGAAATGAGGAGAAATTTCTTCACTCAGAGGGTAGTGAATCTGTGGAATTCTCTACCCCAGAGGGCTGTGGAGGCTCAGTCGTTGAGTATAATCAAGACACAGATCAATAGATTTTTGGATATTAAGGGAATCAAGGGATATGGGGATAGTGCAGGAAAGTGGAGTTGAGGCAGAAGATCAGCCATGATCTTATTGAATGGTTGAGCAGACTCGAGGGGCCGAATGGCCTACTCCTGCTCCTATTTCTTATGTTCTTATGTTAAATGTAGAGCCCTAATTGCCAACCTTGCTAATGTCAGCCAATTGAGCACAGACTGGGGATCGAAGCTGGGACTATCCCAGTCTGTAGCATTCAGCAACCCAATACATAAAGTCATCGAGCCAATGAGGAGCTATTCATCTTTTCACAAGCATCCAGCCCCTTTGGTTGTTCTGACATTAGTTACCTCTTGGACACAGTGGGGAAGAAATTGGTGAGCGCCAAGGCGCGCCTGAAGAGGTCGGCCCAAGGATCGCCTGATATTTGTCTTCGAGCCTCACTACCAAGAAACCGGCGAGCTGTAGGAGGCAATCAGACATCTTGCTGCAGGTTGCTAATCGGGCCCAGAGCATTGGTCAGCTTGGACACCAGCATTGGCTCTCAGGTAGGTCCTGGAAGGGGAGGTGAATGGGAAGGGTGGGGGGGGGGCGGGTGGTTTGGGTGTGCCCACGCAGCCCGGCAAGAGCCTGCATTATTGCTGCTCCACATTAAAGTAAATGAGGAAACGATTACTTACCTTGTCTTTGGCGGTGAGCTTGAGCAGGTTTTTGACCAAATTCAGAGGCTGGTCATGAAACAGGTGTTAGGCCCCCTCATTAGCATATGTAAGGGGCCCAATGCCTGTTTAAGGTGGCCGCCAGGACCGCCTGAATATTACCTGAGCCAATATGGCATCAGACGTATTTCAGGTGCCTTTGGGGCGTGGGAGATAGCCCTGCAAAATTGGGCATTTTTACCCCCATTTCATGCCGGACCAATTTCGCCCCCTCAAACTCTTATGCCATTTGGCAGATTACATGGAGTATCCCTGATCATGACAGGACTATGATTTAGGAATCAAAAGGTAGGGATTTCATAGAATCATACTGTAGTGAAAGAGGCCGTTCGGCCCATCAGTACCTGTACCGGCTCTTTGAAAGAGCTCTCCAATTAGTCCCACTCCCCTGCTCTTTCCCCATAGCCCTGTAAATCTTTCCCCTTCAAGTATTTACTTTAAAGAAAGACAGAACTTGCATTTACATAGTGGCTTTCATGTCCTCAGAACATCCCAAGGTGCTTCAAAGCCAATGAATGGCTTTGGAAGCGTAACCACTGCTGTTATTTAAGCAAACACAGCAGCCAATCTGCTGATAGAGAAGTTCTATGCGAATGAGATAAATGCCCTGTTTTGACGATGTTAGTTGAGGGCTAAACGGTGGCCCAGGAGGCTGGGAGATCTCCCCGTTGCTCTTTGAATAATGCCATGGGATCTTTTATGTCCACCTGAACAGCCAATGGGTCCTCAGTTTTGACGTTTCAGCCAAAAGATGCCACCTTTGACAATGCAGCGCTCCCCCAGCACTGTACTGAAGTGTTAACATAGATCACGTATGTGCTCAAGTCCTGGAGGGGGATTGAACCCGCAGCGTAACTGAGAAGCAAGAGCACCAGGCTAACGCTTTAGCTGTAATATTTTTTAAGTATTTAGCCACCAGTTGTTCATAAAAAAAAAAGGTTTCCATTTAACAAATATACACTGTACTGTTAACGTTAATGTATAAACAATTTCTAAATAATTGGCCATTTTGTTTTACAGTTTCTTTATCCAAATCGTTTTAAACAGGATTATGGCTTTCGGACAGAAATTCAAAGATAAGATCATTAAAGCCTATCCTTGAGCATTTTTGTTCTCAAAATAAATCTAGACTATGGCATAGATCAGCGAGAGAATAGGGAGTGATTGGGGTTGCATTCAAAGGCTGGAATCGACATGTGAAGTTCGTATAGATGCAGATTGTAGACAGTGGAGCTAGGTTAGCTCTGGAATACAGGTTTGAGGAGGGGTGAGAGAGAGAAAAAGCAATTGAAGAAAAACAGGAAGAAGAAAAGGAAATGAGAGTAAAGACAAACAATAACTGGAATGAGCAAGAAAAGCCACAAAATAGAACAGCATAAAGGAACGGCACATGTCTGGGATGGATAGCATAAAGAAAGTAAATTAATCTGATAATTTACAGAGCAGTGACAGAGTACAGTGAATTAGAGAAAGTTTATCTTGGTATCCAACTGATTGTTCATTAAAAGTTACTCAGATATGTAATCTTGGGATGTAGGTGGTGCTGGTAAGGCCAGCATTTATTGCCCATTCCTAGCTGTCCTTGAGAAGGTGGTGGTGAGCCACCTTCTTGAACCGCTGCAGTCCGTGTGGTGAAGGTGCTCCCACAGTGCTGTTAGGGAGGGAGTTCCAGGATTTTGACGCAGCGGTGATGGAGAAATAGCGATATATTTCCAAGTTGGCATGGTGTGTGACTCCTGGCTGGTGGGTGATGGAGAGTGCAAAGTGCTAGAGAATTACCGGCACCATGGAACCATATGCCAGCACCAGCCTTCAGGACAGGAGGGGGAGAAAAATGGGGGGAAAGAAGCAACAAACATTTGAAAGAAAGAAAGGCTTGCATTTATATAGCGCCTTTCACACCCACCAGACATTCCAAAGGGCCTTAGAGCCAATGAAGTACTTTTAGAAACGGAGTCACTGTTGTAACGTAGGAAACGCGGGAGCCATTTTGCACACAGCAAGCTCCCACAAACAGCAATGTGATAATGACTAGATAATCTGTTTTTTTTCGTGATGTTGATTGAGGGATAAATATTGACCAAGACACCGGTGATAACTCCCCTGCTCTTCTTCGAAATAGTGCCATGGGATCTTTTACGTCCACCTGAGGGAGCAGACGGGGCCTCGGTTTAACATCTCGTCCGAAAGACGGCACCTGCGACAGTGCAGCACTCCCTCAGTACGGCAGTGGAGTGTCAGCCAGGATTTTTGTGTTCAAGTGTCTGGAGTGGGACTTGAACCCACAACTCAGAGGCGAGGGTGCTACCAACTGAGCCATGGCTGCCACAGCACAGGCTCACAGAAAAATAGGCCCAATACTGAACACTTCCCCACCACGCCTTAAAATGAAAATAGGACGAAGGATCTCCTGTGATGCCAATATCCCAAGAATGAATTCATAAGAAAGTGCTGCCAGGCTTGTCCGCCATGGTGAGGACTCATCTATTGACTGCACACATTCTCTAACAGAGGTCCATGAATAGTGAGCTGGAGCAGAAACCCTGGCTGATTTCTTTCCTCCTCCCTGACCAAGGGGTGCGGTGCCCAATTGCACCACCACTACTTCCACCTTGCCTGACAGCAGTTAACTCGGCCCAGACCAGGACTTGAACCTTGCACTTACCTGATCTGGATGGTTTGGTGCCACACTGCGCAGTGCATTTGCCCAATGACTCGTCAGCAGAGGTGGGATAGAGCTTCATGCAACAGCATTTGCGCAAGAGGAAAGCAGTTGGGACGTCATAACTATAAGCTTACCTGATAATCAGTTAACCAAGTGGACATTTTCATAGCTTCAGCATGAAAAATCTATGCAGTAGAAATTCTGGTTTGCCTCCTCCTAGAATGCATATTGGGAGAGCATGTTGCAAAATCGCGCATTCTCAATCGAGACTTCCCCATCCATTAATGGAAAGGAAATCACGAGCTGGGAGTACACCAACTTGAGATATACATCCCTGGCACTCAATAGGACTGGCTGCAACAGAATCTTTACCTCAAATACAACTGCAAAATATTGCGGATGCTGGAAATCTGAAATAAAAACAGAAAATGCTGGAAATACTCAGCAGGACGGGCAGCATCTGTGGAGCGAGAAACAGAGTTAATGTTCTGACGAAAGGTCATCGACCTGAAACGTTGACTCTGTTTCTCTCTCCACAGATGCTGCCTGACCTGCTGAGCATTTCCAGAATCTTTACCCCAATGCTGTTCGAAGTCCACACCTTCACAGTAATGAAGCTCACACATCTTAAAGACTTTAAAGATCTCTGTGACTTGCTTTGTTGAATATCAATGTGTTTTTTTTTTTTGGTCAGGGCTGATATTCTAGATACAGGTGCCATCCTGGCCTCTGCCCATCTGGCCTCATTAACGAGGAGCCCATTCCCACCCTGCTCTTCCTCACAAGCCTTTGAGCGTAACTGCAAAGCCAGGTTCACCTGCTAGAGACAGAGACCTTTTCGAAGTTAACAAGATGTCATGAATACTAATTTTTATCTATCTGTAGACTTTTGAAAAAAGGAAACGGCATCATCCGTACATTGAGTACAGGAACAAGGACGTCTTGCTGCAGTTGTACAGGGCCTTGGTGAGACCACATCTTGAGTATTGTGTGCAGTTTTGGTCGCCTTATCTGAGGAAGCAGGTTCTTGCCATGGAAGGAGTTCAGCGAAGATTCACCAGGCTGATACCTGGGATGGCAGGAATGACGTATGAGGAGAGATTGGGTCGATTGAGCTTATACTCGCTGGAGTTTAGAAGAATGAGAGGGGATCTCATTGAAACTTATAAAATTCTGAAAGGACTGGACAGACTAGATGCAGGAAGGATGTTCCCGATGGTCGGGGAGTCCAGAACCAGGAGTCACAGTCTAAGGATAAGGGGTAAGCCATTTAGGACAGAAATGAGGGGGAATTTCTTCACCCAGAGAGTGGTGAACCTGTGGAATTCTCTACCACAGAAGGCAGTAGAGGCCAATTCATTAAATATATTCAAGAAGGAGTTGGATATATTTCTTAAGGCTAAAGGGATCAAGGGATATGGGGAGAAGGCAGGGACAGGGTACTGAATTTGGATGATCAGCCATGATCGCATTGAATGGCGGAGCAGGCTCAAGGGGCCGAATGGCCTACTCCTGCTCCTATCTTCTATGTTTCTATCCATCTTTCAACGGCTGAGCTGTACGTAATGAGGTTCCTGCCTTCACTAATTTTAGTGAAAAAGTGGATGTGAGTACCAAGTGGAGTAATGATGGGCTGAAGCACGAATGGTTAGATGCTGCTCTCAAGATTCCCAGGCCAGCATTCATTGCCCATTCCTAATTGCCCTTGAGAAGGTGGTGGTGAACCACTGCAGTACTTAATTGGTAGTGATTTGTTACAACTGAGTGGCTTGCTAGGCCATTTCAGAGTCAACTACATTCCTGTGGGTCTAGGAGTCACATATAGGCCAGACCAGGTAAGGATGGCAGATTTCCTTGCCTTGAGGACATTAGTGAACCAGATGGGTTGTTACAACAATCTGGTAATTTTCATGGTCACCATTACTGATATTAGCTTTTAATTCCAGCTTTATTTAATTAATTGAACTCAAATTCCCCAGCTACCACGGTGGGAGATTTGAACTCATGTCTAACCAGATGGCTGGATTACTAGTCCAGTAACATAACCACTATGCTACCATACCCCACAATTAATAGTTAATGTTTGCTCATTAAGTCCTTATTACTCATGCAGCATTCTGGACAGTCAAACCAAAAGGTAAGTGAGTTACTCCAGATCAGACCTGGGCTGAAAGTCTCCTCGGTGCTGTTCCCACTACGCAGCGGAAACCCCGGGAGCAGCTCCGAGGAGATTCCGGGACTCCGGTGTTCGCAAGCGTCACTGAGGGGAAAATTCTGATGAATCGCCAGCAGAGACAATAGTGAGTAACATAGAGGAGTTTTGTGCTGGAGACAGTCGGTGTAGTGGCCATTGCTGGGTGTATTACAGTGGAGCAGAAGGAGAGAAATGGTCCGGGAATGAGGAGGGTTTAGGGTGTTCAAAACTTGCAGCGGGCACTACGCCAAGCATTGGTACGACTGCGATAGAGTCAGCTACCTGGGGGTGGTGGAGAAGCAGTGCATGAGCAGCCACCGGGCAGTGAACCACCTGCTCTGTACCAGTGCCATCAACAACAACAACAACAACAAATGCAACTTATATTTATATAGCGCCTTTAACGTAATAAAACGTGCCAAGGCGCTTCACAGGAGTGTTATCAAAAATTTTTTTGACACCGAGCCATATAAGGAGATATCAGGGCAGGTGACCAAAAGCTTGGTTGAAGATGTAGGTTTTAAGGAGTGTCTTAAAGGAGGAAAGAAGAGTGGAGAGGCGGTGAGATTAGGGGGGAATTCCAGAGCTTAGGACTTAGGCAGCTGAAGGCACGACCGCAAAATGGTGGAGCATTTAAAAGCAAGGATGTTCAAAAGGCCAGAATTGGCGAAGCACAGAGGTCTAGGGGGATTATAGGGCTGGGGGAGATTACAGAGATAAGGAGGGGCGAGGCCACGGAGGAGTTTGAAAAGAAGGATGAGAATTTTAAAATCAAGGTGTTGCTTAACTGGGAACCAATGTAGATCAGCGAGCATGGGGTGATGGGTGAACGGGACTTGGACCGAGTTAGCACACAGGCAGCAGGGTTTTGGATGGACTCAAGTTTATGGAGGGTAGAACTAGGGAGGCCGGCCAGGAGTGCGTTGGAATAGTCAAGTCGAAAGGTGATAAAGCCATGGGTGAGGGTTTCAGCAGCAGCTAAGTTGAGGTAAGGGCGGAGACGGGCGATATTACGAAGGTGGAAATGGGCGGTCTTAGTGATAGAACGAATATGAGGTAGGAAGCTCAATTCATGATCAAATCTGACACCAAAGTTGCGAGCAGACTTGGTCAGCCTTAGACAGCTGCTGGGGAGAGAGATTGAATCAGTGGAAAGGGAATGGTGTTTGTGCCGTGGACTGAAGAAAATGGCCTTGGTCTTCCCGTTATTTAATTGGAGGAAATTTCTACGCATCCCAGTGCTGGATGCCGGACAAGCAGTCCGATAGTATAGAGACGGTGGAGGGTTTGAGAGAGGTGGAGGAGAGGTAGAGCTGGGTATCATCAGCGTTCATGTGAAAACACATGTTGTGTTGCAGGATGATGTCACCGAGGGGCAGCATAGAATCATAGAATATTACAGCACAGAAGGAGGCCATTCGGCCCATCGAGTCTGCACCGGCTCTTTCGAAGAGCAATCCAGTGAGTCCCACTCCCCCGCTCTTTCCCCATATCCCTGCAATTTTTTCTTCTTCAAGTATTTATCCAATTCCCTTTTGAAGTCTACTATTGAATCTGCCTCCACCGCCCTATCAGGCAGCGCATTCCAAATCCTAACCACTCATTGCTTTAAAAAGTTTTTCCTCATGTCGCCTCTGGTTCTTTTGCCAATCATCTTAAATCTGTTCCCTCTGGTTATCGACCCTTCAGCAGATGTAACAGGCTTTAAGCAAATACAGAGGCAGGGAAAGGAGGGGGCGGGGTGGGGGGGGGGGGACGGGCGGGGGAAGGGTTGGAAAGAACAAAAGGGAAGGTCTGCGACAGGGTGGAAGGCAGGAGCGATTAATGAGAAAAGAAATGATGGTGCAAGGCAGAAGGGGGTGGTAATGGGACAAGTGAAGAAACAAATGATGTACACAGGCACGCAAGTGTGAACGCAAAGCACTTTTCTCCCGGGTTGCTAGCAGAGGTGCCCGTGAGGTTAGTCACCCTTTCCGGAGACTCCTGGACAATCCGAGAAGGTTGGCACCTCTAGCTGTGAAGCACTTTGCGATGGCCTGAGATTGTGAAAGATGCGTTGTAAACAACTTACTGAATTTAATTTTCCTTCCATCACTCAACAGTACGACTGGGGTGCCTGGGTGCCGAACTCGCCCTGCTCAATGAGGAAACTTCCTCCCACCACCAAGGGGACAGTGACTATGGAGCACATCATGGAATCCCTGCCGGAGATCACCCAGTCCTGCATCCAGATGGCAATCACCTGGACAACTTAGTCGCCCACAGCCTGGAAAGGTAAGGAATTGACAAGTCAACTCAGCAATAGCAACAACAACCTGCATTTATAGAGCAACTTTAACATAGTAAAACATCCCAAGGTGCCTCACAAGAGCGATTAACAAACAAAATTTGACACCCGAGCCACATAAGGAGCTATCAGGACAGATGACCAAAAGTTTGGTCAAAGAGGTAGGTTTTTGAGGAGCGTCTTAAAGGAGGAGAGAGGTAGGGAGACGGAGAGGTTTAGGGACGGAATTCCAGCGCTTAGGGCCCTGCCAGCTGAAGGCACGGCCACCAATGGTGGAGCGATTGAAATCAGGGATGCTCAAGAGGCCAGAATTGGAGGAGCTCAGAGAGCTCAGAGGGTTCTAGGACTGGAGGAGTTACAGAGATAGGGAGGGGCGAGGCATGTAGATGAGAAATAGGAGGGGTCTAAGGATGGATCCTTGGGGGGACACCAGAGGTGAAAGTGCAGAATCGGGAAGAGAATCCATTGCAGGTGATTCTATGGTTACGGCTGTAAAGATAGGAATGAAACCAGGCGAGCGCAGTCCCATCCAGCTGGACGACGGTGGAGAGGCTTTGGAGCAGAATTTTGTGGTCAACCATGTCAAAGGCTGCAGCCAGGTCCAGAAGAACAAGAAGGGATAGTTTAGCTTTGTCGCAGTCAATTAGGATGTCAGCACGTTCAAGAACTTTGGAGAGGAAAGGGAGGTTGGAGACGGAGCGATAGTTTGCAAGGACGTAGGGGTCAAGGGTTGGTTTTTTGAGGAGGGGGTGATGCCGGCATATTTGAAGGAAAGGGGGACAATACTGGAGGAGAGAGAACCGTTAACAATATCCACTGACATGGGAGCCAGGAAGGAAAGTTGGGTTGTCAGCAATTTAGTAGGAATAGGGTCGGGAGAGCAGGAGGCCGGTCTGATTGACAAGATGAGCTTTGAAAGGGCAAGAGGGAAGATAGGAGAGAAATTAGAGCAATATGCAAATTTAGGGTTAGGGCAGGGGGTAAACAGAGAGGAAGTAATGTCCGGTGGGCTAGGTGAAGGGAGGGAATTGAAAGCAGAAGCAGTTGAATGGGTGTTGTTGATCTTTTTAGCAAAGATGTCCATGAGCTCCTCACATTTATTGTTGGAGATGAGGGAGGAGGAGGCTGGGGAGGGTGGTTTGAGAAGACGGTTAGTGGTGGAGAAGAGAAGCCTGTTGTTGTTTTTGCTGTCCTGGATGATCTTAGAATAGTGGACGGTTTTAGTGATGGAGAGCAGGACCCGGTAGTGCTTTATATGATCGAACCAAATCTGGTGATGGATAATTAGACCAGTTGTCCGCCAAAGACGTTCAAGTCTGCGTCCCTTGGACTTAAGGGAGCGGAGAGGAGGGGTATACCAGGAGGAACGACAAGGGTGAGAGAGTGTAATGATTTTAGTGGGGACACGGGCATCAAAGGTGGTGGAGAGGGTGTGATTTAGTAAGTCAGTAGCTGCAGAGATGGCATAGAGAATAGTCGGCCAAAGACTAGGTCGTTGGGAATTAGAAAGTGCAGTGGTAAGGGACTTGAGGGAGAGTTTTTTCCAGTGGCAGATACAAAAAGAAGTGGGTTTAGGAGGGGGAAGGGGAATATGGGTAGAGAGGGATACAAGGAAATGATTGGGGATTGCCTTGTCAGTGATGGTTACAGAGGGGATAGCGAGGCTGCGTGAGATTATAAGATCGAGGGGGTGGCCGTGTGTATGGGTGGGGGAGTTGACAAGAAGGGAGAGATTAAGGGAGGAAAGGAGGGCAGTGAGCTCAGAGGAGAGGGAGCAAGATGAGTTGAGATGGAGGTTGAAATCACCGAGGATGAGAAGTCGCTCGGTGCAGAGGCAGAGGGAGGAAAGCAGAGAGGATATCTCATTGAGAAAATTGGCGTGGTATTTATGTGGGTGGTACAGAATAAGGATTTCAAAAGAGAGACGTGAGATGCTCAAAGGAGGAGAAGTTGCTGGAGGAGTAGGGAGACAGACCAAGGTGTGATTTAGATATAAGGGCTACACCACCACCACAGCAGTTTGAGAGTGGAAAATGGTGGAAAGTATAGTCAGGTGAGGAAGCTTCATTTAGGGGAAAGGTATCATCACCCCTCAACCATGTCTCCGTCAATGCCCTGATGTCAATTTGATTGTCCACAATAAGGTCATGGATGACAATGCCCTTATTTACAAGTGAACATACATTTTGAAGGGAAATGTGGAGAGGGGTGATGATATCTAATTTACTGGCATAGTCCATAGGGCCAGAGGCCGGGAGAGTGCCAGTTCAAACTGTCACAGGACGGGAGAGTGCCAGTTGAAACTGAAAGAAGACAAGATAGTGCCAGTTCAAACTGAAATGCTTTATAATCTGTCGTTGAATCATGTCTTTGCAACTTAATTCCCCGTGTCCATACGCATGCGTGTTTTGGCTGCCGCTCCGGACCCGAGTTCCATTGCTTCTAACTCTCCCCTTTTCCTCTTTCGTCATTACCCTCCCCCAGCCTTCATGCCTCCTTTTCTTTCTCCGCTGTCATGTACTCTACCCTCACTATCCCCTATTCTCCACTACTCATCATTCTTCTTACTCTCCTGCTGCCGCTCAAGGCTTGACTCCCTCTGTGCCTCTCTTGGCGTTCTTCGAAAGGCCCACTGAGACACTCGTTGCTGCCTCCTAGCTAACAGCAACCTAAATTGCCCGATCGCACTCTCTCCCCATCAACCTTTATACTGCAGGGACGTTGCAGATCCCTACAGGAGAAATCTCAGTAGCCAGCCATTTAGTTTGTTCGGCTTTTTGACGTCTGAGGCTTTTCTGTGCAGCGCAGGAATGACAGGCTGCAAGATATATCAAAAGTGGATTCATATTTGCAGTGCTCGGGCTACACATGCTAACGTGCTTTGCTGCTCCATTTGACTCTTATATGCCGAGAACTCCTCTCCCTTGATTGTGGCAGTGTCCTGCTACTAATGTTCCTACTGCTGCGAGAGCAGTACTGGTGGCCAACTGTGAGCTGCCTAGAAGGTTCGTTGCAGTTTTCAAATATGCCGTCAGTTAGGACTTTATTGGGGGAATCTTATCCCCCCGCTCCCCCCGCCCCCCACCCATGACGAGCGGGAGATTGTTAAAAAGGGGAAAACGCAACCCCAATCCGCCATGAACACGCCTACCTCCGGTTTAATCTTCAGACCCACCCGCGATCTCTCCCTCCCCGCCTCCTTGCTGCCACGCACCGAGCTCCCCTCGCACCCAGGGACTGTCCCCAGCGGAAAAGATCCGGGTGAAACTGGTGTTCTTAAATTACTCTTCTGTCACTTTGCGCACTCTGCAGCTGAACAAACTAAATAGTTGTCAGGTATACCAGATAAATAGCTGCTTGAGAAATGTTAAAGAACCCATGTCTTGAATCCATGACCTTCTGACTCAGAGGCAAGAGTGTTACCACTGAGACACGGCTAGCCCCATAAGTGCTGCCACAGAAAGTGATTTCTGACATAAAATCATTCACAACATATTTGTGCCTAACTGGCACTTTGATCTGGGTCTATTAAAATGTATGAAAACAGAAATTATACCCTTCATTTTCAGAAAGAGGGAAGTGTGGCCCACACCTTTCTGGAGGATGGGCAGATTAAGAGTTGTTCTTTCCCAGCAAACGACACTGGGTGGCGCAGTGACACAACACATTTGAGTGACGGTCACAGAGAGGCGGGTCACAGAGCAGGGGTCACAGAGCGAGGGGTCACAGAGCGGGGAGTCACAGAGCGGGGGGTCATAAAGCGGGGGGTCACAGAGCAGGGGTCACAGAGCAGGGGGTCACAGAGCGGGGGTCACAGAGCGGGGGTCACAGAACGGGGGGTCACAGAGCAGGGGGTCACAGAGCGGGGGTCACAGAACGGGGGGTCACAGAGCGGGGGGTCACAGAGCAGAGGGTCACAGAGCAGAGGGTCACAGAGCGGGGGGTCACAGAGCGGGGGTCACAGAGCGGGGGTCACAGAGCGGGGGGTCAGAGAGCAGGGGGTCAGAGACCGGGGATCAGAGAGTGGGGAGTCATACAGCGATGGGTCACAGAGTGGGGGGGGTCACAGAGCAGGGGTCACAGAGCGAGGGGTCACAGAGCGGGGAGTCACAGAGCGGGGGGTCATAAAGCGGGGGGTCACAGAGCAGAGGGTCACAGAGCAGAGGGTCACAGAGCGGGGGGTCACAGAGCGGGGGTCACAGAGCGGGGGGTCAGAGAGCAGGGGGTCAGAGACCGGGGATCACAGAGCGGGGGGTCATACAGCGATGGGTCACAGAGTGGGGGGGGTTCACAGAGCGGGGGGTCACAGAGCGGGGGGTCACAGAGCGGGGGGGTCACAGAGCGGGGGGTCACAGAGTGGGAGTCACAGAGCGGGGGGGGGTCACAGAGCGGGGGGTCACAGAGCGGGGGTCACAGAGCGGGGAGTCACAGAGCGGGGGGTCACAGAGCGGGGGGTCACAGAATGGGGGGGTCACAGAGCGGGGGTCACAGAGCGGGGGGTCACACAGTGACAGGTCACAGGTTCAGAACCCTCTCCAACCACGTATTGCTACTTTCTAACCTGAGCTGAACCACAATCTGGAGGTGGCACGTGCTAGTGGTTGGCTCACAGTAGCACTGGCACAGTTTCTCCTACTTATTTAGCCTCCTTCTCAGCTACAGGAGACTGGGGAAGAAATGGAGGGATGCTATATTCTTTAAATGCACTGCAAAAATAATTAAACATTTATAAATAACTGTCCAAGTTATAATAGGAATACAGCCTAAATCTAACTATACACATCTAAAGTTCCATTTAATTACAATGCTGACTTCAAGAACAGTGCAGTAAGGTAGATGACAAGATCTCAAGATAAAATTAGATGAGGAAAGCCATTTGGTACATTTTACCTCATCCATGCAAAAAGCACCAATATTTACCTAAAGGGGGCATCACCAAATCTTTCCCCCACAGTACTTTAAGCACCAAGCTTGGTGAGAGTTGGGTGAATCTGCTCAACGGAATGGCTTGCTAAACAAAATGACGATGGTAATTTGGTGAGAGTGGGAATTTGGTGCAGAGGGGGAACGAGGTGTTCAGTAATTTAAACCAAGGGGCAACAGTAAATAAGTAAATATATAAATAATCAGAAATTAATTAGAGCTAAGAGGATAACATTAAATTAACTAAGTAGAGGATACCAACATTAAAAGGATCCGAATTGCATTAAATAAAAATCTGGTATACATAAATAATAAATAGGAGTAAGGAGATACTAAACTAAAACCATTTATATGTATATATGCATAAGAGACATATATAATTAAATATGTAGATATACATATATATATATGTGTGTTATATATATATCTCAATCTCTATCTGGATCTATCTATATATATGTCGATCTATATCTATATTAGATATATATATATACATATAGAGTAAGTAGATCAACTTATAAGTGGCACTCTCAAACTGATTTTCGGTGCTGAATACCGGTGATGGTGACGACACTTCGGGGGACATCCCGAGCACATCCACGGCACCATGGGGCAAATGACCGAACAGGAGGCACAGCAAAGTGTAGAAATTCATTGGTCATAGGGGATTTGATAGTCAGGGGGATAGACAGGCGTTTCTGCAACCGTCGACGTGAGTCTCGCATGGTGTGTTGCCAGGGTAGAAGACATCGCTGAACGAGTGCAGAACATCTCACGGGAGGGAAGGAGAACAGCCAGAAGTTGTGGTCCATGTTGGAACCAATGATATAGGTAGGAAAAGAGTTGCGGTCCTACAGACAGAGTTTCAGGAGCTAGGGAGGAAGTTAAAGAGCAGGACCTCAAAGGTAGTAATTTCTGGATTACTCCCAGTGCCATGCGCTAGGAATAGTAGGATAAGACAAGTTAACGTGTGGCTGGAGAAATGGTGCAGGAGGGAAGGCTTCAGATTCCTGGGGCATTGGGACCAGTTCTGGGGCTGGAGGGACCTGTTCAAGGTAGATAGGTTGCACCTCAGCAGAGCCGGGACCAATGTCTTCCTGGGGAGGTTAACTCGTGCTGTGGTGGACGGCTTAAACTAATTTGGCAGGGGGAGGGGCACCAGGATGAAGCATAAGAGAGGGGATACCAGGTACTCAGAGGGCTGGGAGAGACAAACAGCACTAGAGTAAAGAATAATTCAGAAATAGAAGGGATAAAACGGAGCGGTGGAGGGTGGGAGGGGCGCGAAATGCGAGGCAGTCTAAGATGGGTTTAGAGTGCATGTGCGTAAATGCACAATGGATGGTAAATAAAGTTGGCGAGTTGCAGGCAAAAGTCACCACATTGGGATTATGATGTAGTGGCTCAAAGAAGGAGAGGATTGGGAAATTAATATTCCTGGCTACAAGGTATTCAGGAAAGCTAGGGAAGGGGAAAAAAAGGAGTGGGGGTTGGTGGCAGTATTGATCAAAGAAACTATTATAGATGTAGTTGAGAGGGGTCAAAGACAGAACCTATTTGGTTAGAATTAAGGAACAATGAAGGAGCTAGTACGCTACTGGGTGTATACTATAGGCCACCAAATAGTGGGAAGGAGATAGAGGAGCAAATTTGCAGCCAAATTGCAGAAAGATGCAAGAACTTTAGAGCAGTGATATTGGAGGACTTTAATTATCCTAATATAGACTGGGAAAATAAAGGGTAAAAGGCAAAGAGGGGGAGGAATTCCTGAACTGTGCACAAGAGAACTTTCGGGGGGGAATTTTAACCCCCAAAAATGGATGGGTTGCGTTCAGGTGGGAGGTTAAAATGTTAAAAAAAACTGAATCATGACCCCAACCCGCCTCCAACCTGCCCACTTCCGGCTTTAACGGAGGTGGGACGGAGGGCGGGCAGCCAACCCGCTGCCAGGAGGCAGGTCGCCCATTTAACTATTATAATGAGGCTGCGTGCCTCAGATTTAACCACCATTTCAAATTTAACTGTGGTTGGTTGGGTTTCTCAGGCTTCGGGGAATCCGCCAGCTAAAGTAAGGCGAGGACTGCTAGATCCAGGAGATTACCTGCTGGATTCAGTGTCCCTGCCTCACCCACCACCCCCACCCCACCCCCGTGATGGGAGACCCCCCAACCCGAGGCTCACGATCCCACCCCCCACGAGGCCTCTGATCCCCTTCCCCACGAGGCCTCCGAGCCGCCCCACGAGGCCTCCGACTCGCCCCACGAGGCCCCCGGTTACCCCCCCACCCCCACGAGGCCTCTGATCCCCTTCCCCACGAGGCCTCCAATTCCCCCCCCCCACGAGGCCTCCAATCCCCCCTCCAGCCTCCGCTCGCCATCCTGGTCTCCCCCCTCCAGCCCCGATGCTCCTTCGGCTGGCCCCGATCCTCTCCCCCTCCCCACGTTCCTCTGGCCCCGATCCTCTCCCCCTCCCCATGTTCCTCTGGCCCCGATCCTCTCCCCCTCCTCATGTTCCTCTGGCCCCGATCCTCTCCCCCTCCTCATGTTCCTCTGGCCCCGATCCTCTGCCCCTCCCCATGTTCCTCTGGCCCCGATCCTCTCTCCCTCCCCACGTTCCTCTGGCCCCGATCCTCTCCCCCTCCCCATGTTGCTCTGGCCCTGATCCTTCCCTGCACCCCCCCCCTACTCCCGATCCTCCTCCGGCTCCCGACCACCCCCACCCGATCCCTCCCACCCTCCTCTCTGTGGCTTAGAGCCACAGGTCTACCCGCCCGCAGCCAGCCAGCCTCTCCATTTGGCTGGCTGCGGGTGGGAAACAGAGCTTTGAAATGCTAACCAGGGCCTCTCGTTAAATCCCCCAGGGCCTGCGGGAAACCCATTCTCCCGGATTTCCCAACCGCTTTCTAGCGCCCCCACTCCCGACCGCCTCCAGATTAAAATTCCGGCCTATGTTTCCAGCCCAACGAGGAAGGAAGCAGTGCGAGCTCTCGTTCTGGGGAATGGAGTGGGGCAAGTGGAGCATGTTTCAGTGGGAGAGCATTTGGGAAACAGTAATCATAACATCATTAGGTTTAGAGTAATTACAGAAAAGGACAAGGAAAAGTCAAATGTGAAAATAATTCAGTAGAGAACCAAGATGAATACAAAAAGTACAGGGGAGAACTGAAAAAGGATATAAGAGTGACAAAGCGAGTGTATGAGAATAGATTAGCAGGTAACATAAAAGGGAACCCAAAAGTCTTTTATAAACAGACAAGTACTGTAAGGGTAGTCAAAGGAAGGGTGGGGCTGATTAGGGATCAAAAAGGAAATCTTCTTGTGGATGCAGAGGGTACTAAATGAGTACTTTGCATCTGTCTTCATAAGGAGATATTCGGACAGATGACCAAAAGCTTGGTCAAAGTGGTAGGTTTTAAGGAGCGTCTTGGAGGAGGAGAGAGAGAGGTGGAGAGGCGGAGAGGTTTAGTGAAGTTAGTGCATCCCAGGTTGTCCCTGCAGGTAGATTAATGGGTGATTTGTTTGAGGTTTTTAGGATTTTGAAAGGAATTGATAGGATAGATAGAGAGAAACTTTTCCTGCTGGTGGGGAAAGTCTAGGACAAGAGGACATAACCTTAAAATCAAAGCCAGGCCTTTCAGGAGAGAAGTTAGGAAACACTTCTACGTGCAAAGGGTGGTAGAATTTGGAACGCTCTCCCACAAAAAACGGTAGACGCTACCTCAAGCAATAATTTTAAATCTGAGATCGATAATTCTTTGCTAGCCAAGGGTATTAAGGGATATGAAGCCAAGGCGGCTGGATGGAGTTAGGATACAGATCAGCAGTGATCTCATTGAATGGCGGAACAGGCTCGAGGGGCTGAATGGCCTACTCCTGGTCCTATGTTCTTATGTTCCTATTCCAGGTCAGGATGAATGTGAAGGCAGCACAGGAGAAACCACCAGTAGATTCCCTTCGCACTGCCCAGGGTGTAAGTGAGGCTACTGCATTAATTGAGAGTCCCAAACAGACCAGATGGTAGATTGGGCAAGGAAGGGTTGGGAAAAAACTTATTGCGGCTCAGATTCTGAAAATCCAACATTCAGAGCTGAGTCATATTGTGTTGATTCAGAACATGTCTGAATAGATACTAAGTGCACTGATTAATTTTCAGAGAAGAACTTGAGTGCACCATTATACTATTGAGGATTGTGAGATCGTAGTAAATTACAAAAAGTATCTTGTTGCCTCTTTCCTATCCAAGGGTAGCCATGCTCGTCCCATCAGCCTCACGAATTACCCTTCTGAAATGCACACCATTTGGAAAAAGTTGTGTTGACTTTGCTGTGGTTATATGATTGTTAAACTACTTAATTAATACGGTGGCTTGCATTAAAGTACAAAAATGTATTGCTTTACACCGCATCAACAATTTACAAGTATTTTTGAAGTAAGCGTGTTTGAAGAGGAGAGTTTGACAAAGCAAGAAGTCTTGTAAAAGGAATTTACTGGGAGGAATGTTTTACATCGATCAGCATGACTTCTTTCATCTGAGGATTCTTACATCTGATAGACATCAGCAGAGAGACATCAATAACCAAATCAAGTAGCAGGGTTAGGATTGGACAGGAAATGGTACGCACATTAACATAAATTCACAAAGGGCTCCCACTGATATTTGATGCCAGAGGAATTGAAAAAAATAACTTTTTAATCCAACATGGAATCTTGCAAACGGAGCTGATACAGATCATTGGACTAATTCTGATGGTATATCGAGGGTAGGAGGACAAACTAACTGAAAAGAACTGCAAAAAAAAAGAGGAATCTACCTCTGTGTCTGTTTCAGAGAGTTAGTGACCTTAAAATGAACATTTCTTTCCTGGAGTTTCATAGGTAGTCCAGATGCTGTGGATCCCACGGGTGGTATTTAATGAACTTGCTCCCCAGATCAGTATATTTCTCTGGAATAAAACTGCTGATTCAGGTAATGTTGCTGTAGCAGCTGTTGAAATACAAACATTTGGTGGCATCACCACATTGACAGCCTTATTAGTAGGCGGCAGAGATTTATTTATTAATGGATGGGAATCATGCCCCAGTAAATCATTCGGGTGGAGCAGTAATGTTGGTCTCCTATAGCTGACCTCTTTTCTTGGCTCTAGGTCCTTTCTGGCTTCTTGCGCATCCCCAATTTTCATCGCTCCACCATTGGCGGCTGTGCCTTCAGCTTCCTAGGCTCGAAGCTCTGGTAAGAGTGTTATTTCTGTTTGACAATCCCATGTTATGTATGTACGAAATGTGGTCATGATCTACCTAGTGACCCAGATCATTAAGGATAACAGTTTCAATAATTTTTGAGAGAACTAATTATCATATTAGTCCTCTCATTGTCCCAGTCACCCAATCTGCCTTCTTCTGTCAAGGTGACAGACCTTTAAATTAACCCATAAACTCTAAAAGTTCTAAACCTGAGTTAATTTCAGAAACACTGGGTTCCTCCTAGGTCAAATAGCCAACAGTCCTTAATCTGATGCTCCTTTGGGGGAGGTCCCTGGCATGTGAGCCATACACCTCGCCCATGAAGACCGTGCACGACTCATTCTTACCAAGAAAGGAGGAACATAATATCTGTGTGACATGCCAATGCACTTCACAACCAGTGAATTACTTTTGAAGTGCAGTCGCTGTTGTTATTTAGCCAAACACAGCAGCAATATTGCCCAAGTCAAGGTCTCCCAAACAGCAAATCAAATAACTGATTAGTTAATCAGTTTTGGTGGTGTTAGTTGAGGGACGAATGTTGGCCAGAACAGCTCCCTGCTCTTCTCTGAATACTGTAGTGCCATGAGATCTCTTATGTCCATCTGAGCAGGCAGACAAGGCCTTGTTTTAATGACCCATCCAAAGGACAGCAGGATAGGATAGGATTTCCACCATTGTGATCTGATTTCCTGGCGTCACTTCGATGGAAACCCTGGAGAAACAGCGCAAACCATCATTTGCACCATTTCTCGAGGATTTCCACCAATTCTTCTGCCAAAGTTACAGCGAGAGATTTGAAGAACCCCCGTGGAAAATCCTACTGAAAAACAACTTGCACTACAACAACAACTTGCATTTATATAGCGCCTTTAGCGTAGTAAAACATCCCAAGGCGCTTCACAGGAGCGTTAGAAAACAAAATTTGACACCGAGCCACATAAGGAGATAATTAGGGCAGACCACCAAAAGCTTGGTCAAAGAGGTACAACAACAACCACAACAACTTGTATTTATATAGCGCCTTTAACGTAGTAAAACGTGCCAAGGCGTTGCACAGGAGTATTTTAAGACAAAAAATTTGACACCGATCCACATAAGGATTAATTAGGGCAGGTGGCCAAAAGCTTGGTCAAAGAGGTAGGTTTTAAGGAGCGTCTTAAAGGAGGAAAGAGACGGGCGATGTTACAGAGGTGGAAGTAGGCAGTCTTTGTTATGCTGCGGATATGTGGTCGGAAGCTCATTTGAGGGTCAAATATGACACCAAGGTTGCGAACAGTGTGGTTCTGCCTCAGACAGATGTTAGGGAGAGGAATGGAGTCAGTGGCGAGGGAACGGTAGGTTTTAAGGAACGTCTTAAAGGAGGAAAGTGAGGTAGAGAAGCGGAGAGGTTTAGGGAGGGAATTCCAGAACTTAGGGCCTAGGCAGCTGAAGGCACGGCCACCATGGAGGAGCGATTAAAATTGGGGATGCTCAAGAGGCCAGAATTGGAGAAGCGCAGAGATCTCGGGAGTTGTGGGGCTGGAGTAGATTACACAGATAGGAAGGGACGATGCCATGGAGGGATTTGGAAACAAGGATGAGAATTTTAAATTTGAAGCGTTGCTTAACTGGGAGCCAATGTAGGTCAGCGAGCACAGGGGGTGATGGGTGAACGGGACTTGGTGCGAGTTAGGACACGGACTGCAGAGTTTTGGATGAGCTCAAGTTTACGAGGGTAGAAAATGGGAGGCCGGCCAGGTGTGCGTTGGAATAGTCTAGAGTTAAGAAAGGCATGGATGGGGGTTTCAGCAGCAGATGATCTGAGGCGGGGCGGAGTTGGTCGATGTTACGGAGGTGGAAATAGGCGGTCTTAGTGATGGCACGGATATGTGGTCGGATATGTGGTCTCGGGGTCAAATATGATACCAAGGCTGCGAACAGACTACCTCAATATTGCCTTAAAGTGTCAGCCTAAATTATGTACTCAAGTCCTGGAGTGGAGACTGAAGGCACAGTCTTCTCACTCAGAGGTGAGTGTGCTACCACTGAGCCAAGGCTGACATTTAAATTAATTGGGCCACATAGAAAAGTGATGGAGAGTAGAAATTTGTATGAAGATGTATGAAGAGGAGGAGAGTGAGGGATTACATTCTATGGACCATATCATCTCAGTAAGTAAGAGATTTTAAAAAACTCAAGCCAAACTTTTCCATTGCGTGTGCCACGCCTCCTCCCACCTACACTGATGGAACCCTAATGCTCTAGCCAAATATTGGAGGGTTTAAATATTACCGACAAATTGCTGCATGGATTTTGAATATGCCTCTTGATAAAGTCTCTGGGACTGGGAGGCCTTCAAAGAGGAGATGGTTGGGGAACAGAATAGACACATTGAGCTCACTGGATGACTAACGATATAGAGATTAAAATGAGACAGAAAAATGAGGCTTATTTCAATTGTAAGGTTCATAATACAGTAGAAAACCAAGCAGAATATAGAAAGTACAAAGGAGATCTAAAAAAGGGAATAAGAGGGGCAAATAGAGAGTATGAGAATAGATTAGCAGCTAACATAAAAAGCAGCCCAAATGTCTTTGATAAACATATAAATAGTTAAAAGGTAGTCAATGGAAGGGCAGGGCCAATTCGTGACCAAAAAATAGATCTTCTTGTGGAGGCAGAGGGCACGGCTGAAGTACTTTGCATCTGTAATAACAACAGAAAATGCTGGAAAAACTCAGCAGGCCAGGCAGCATCCATGGAGAGAGAAACAGAGTTAACCTTCGACCTGAAATGTTAACTCTGTTTCTCTCTCCACGGATGCTGCCTGGCCTGCTGAGTTTTTCCAACGTTTTCTGTTGTTATTTCGGATTTCCAGCATCCGCAGTATTTTGCTATTGTACTTTGCATCTGTCTTCACTAAAGAAGAGGATGTAGCAGTAAAGGAGGAGGTAGTAGTGATATTGAATAGGATAAAAATAGATAAAGAGGAGATACTTAAAAGGTTGGCAGTTCTCAAAGTACAAAGTTTTAGAGTCATTAATCCAGGACAAAATTAATTGGCATTTGGAAAAATATGGGTTAACATATGAAAGCCAGCATGGATTTGTTAAAGGCAAATCGTGTTTGACTAACTTGATTGAATTCTTTGATGAAGTAATGGAGAGGGTTGATGAGGGTAGTGCGGTTTGAAAGGATATTTACTAGTCCTAGCCCCTTTGGGGCTATCCCGGATCAGGCGTATTTCTCAGATGTTCACTTTCAACTAAAGTTTGAGGTAGCCGAATCCTAAAGACACTTAATTGGGTCTAAAGGTCTGGGCTATCTCTCCCAAAAGGAAAGGAGCAACCCGAGAATGTTACTGTCCTCCAGATAGCACTTTTAATAAGTTTAGCCAGACTGTAACATCCCGGATATTATGAGGGTCCGGAGATCTCCTTCAGAAATGTACCTCTCCACCAAAGAGTGTACAGAGATTGAGTTTGCAAGTTATTGATACAAAAGACTTATGTGAGACAATTCTAAAAATATAGACATTTATTAAAAGAACCAACATGCAATTTACAGTTGGTGAATCAGTCAATCGCAACATTAACAGTTCTAAAAAGAGAAAAAATACAATCTTTTTAACAGAGAATCTTACTTTTAAGTCTTAACTTCGCTACAGTATTACAGTTCTTAAAGTTTTCTATACAGGATATCCATATCAAATTACCTTCGATCCCCGAGGTACAAAGAGTGGAAGACCACAGAGCCGCCTCTGTAGTCGAGAATCGCTTTGCCCGATTAAAGCGAGTCTGATATCCCATTTGAGACTTCAATATTTATACCCTTTTTCAGTTTTATCCCATAAGGTTTCTGCTGATCCAAGTTAATTATCACTATTCATCTTTCTGCTGACCTCTTGCAATTCTTACTGCTACATCGGCAATAGTTATTGGGAGTTTTTACCATATAGGTGTGAAGGCAGATGTCCCTTATTTCATGTGTCATCTTTACGAGGGCAGATGTTCCTTATCTTATGTGCCATCTTTGAGAGGTTTAATTTAGAACACTTATCCAGGGCTGACCATTGTTCTGTTCCCAAAAGGTCAGCCACTCGGAGCCACCCATTCTTCTGTTTCAATAAGGTTATTTATTCAGGGTCAACAACTTGTCCTGTTTCAATATCCAGAATTCTTTCATAGCTATTTCATAGTTAGGTTTCTAAATTTCCAAACCCAGTTTGTCATGTTTTAAAGAACTTATAAGGTAGAGTTCCTTATAAGGTACTCTTCAGGGTCAACCACTGTCTTATCTCAACAAGGCCAGAATTCTTTCATAAGATAGTGTATTTTTCTAAAAAGGCTATATAGTATATTTTTTCTCAAAAGGTTATATAGTATATTCCTTCACAGGTTAATGTTGTGTATATGGACTTTCAAAAGGCGTTTGACAAAGTACCACATAATAGACTTGCTAGAAAAATTAAAACCCATTAGATTGAAGGGACAGTGGCAGCATGGATACAAAATTGACTAAAGGAAAGCAGAGAGTAAGGGTAAACAGTTGTTTTTCAGACTGGAGGGAAGTATACAGTGGTATTCTCAAGGGGTTGCTATTAGGACTACTGCTTTTTTTGACATACATTAATGATCTGGACTTGGGTATACAAGACATAATTTTAAAGTTTGCAGATGACACAAAACTTGGAAATGTAGTAAACAATGAGGAGGATAGTAACAGACTTCAGGAGGACATAGACAGACTAGTGAAATGGGCAGACACATGGCAAATGAAATTTAACACAGATGTGTGAAGCGATGCATTTTGGTAGCAAAAATGAGGAGAGGCAATATAAACTAAATAATACAATTTTAAAGGGGGTGCAGGAACAGAGAGACCTGGGGGTGTATGTACACAAATCTTTGAAGGTGGCAGGACAAGTTCAGAAGGCTGTTAAAAAAGCAAACGGGATCCGTGGCTTTATTAATAGAGGCATATAGTACAAAAGCGAGAAAGTTATGCTAAACCTTTATAAAACACCGGTTAAGCCTAAGCTGGAGTATTGTGTTCAATTCTGGGCACCACACTTTAGGAAGGCTGTCAAGGCCTTGGAGAGGGTGCAGAAGAGAATTACTAGAATGGTACCAGGGATGAGGGACGTCCGTTATGCGGAGAGACTGGAGAAGCTGGGGTTGTTCTCCATACAGCAGAGAAGGTTAAGGGATGATTTGATAGAGGTGTTCAAAATCATGAATGGTTTTGATAGAGTAAATAAGGAGAAAATGTTTCCAGTGGCAGAAGGGTTGGTAACCAGAGGACACAGAATTAAGGTGATTGGCAAAAGAATCAGAGACGATATAAGGAAACATTGTTTTTTAACACAGCGAATGGTTATGATCTGGAATGCACTAACTGTAAGGGTGATGGAAGCAGATTCAATAGCAACTTTCAAAAGGGAATTGCATAAATACTTGAAGGGAAGAAATTTGCAGAGCTATGTGGAAAGTACAGGCCAGTGGGACTAATTGGATAGCTCTGCAAAAGAATGGCACCGGCACGATGGGCCAAATGGCCTCCATCTGTGCTGTATTATTCTATGGCTAGCCAAGTACCATTATTCATTTATGTAGCACTGTATCATGTTTCACAGGTGTTTTTTTTAAAAAAGGCTAACACAAGAACCTACACAGATTGACAGGATATGCAGCCAGCAGGTGGTTTGACACGTTGAACCCCCTGGGACACATCTCATTGTCTTGGCTATGCTCTTTGATGTGGGAAAGATTTGAATATATTTTGTCTGTGTCTAAATTGTGAATTCTGGGAGATTCTCTCACTGCTAAACTTACCTGACGAAGGAGCGAACTGCTCCGAAAGCTTGTAAAATTAAATAAATCTGTTGGACTATAACCTGGTGTTGTGCGACTTCTCATTAATGGAATGCATTCAAGACAGTTTCCGAGAACAATACGTCATGGAACCAACCAGGGAACAGGGTATTTTAGAGCTCATATTATGTAATGAAACAGGGTTAATTAGTAATCTCATAGTCAAGGATCCTCTGGGGAAGAGTGATCATAATAATTTAGAATTTCACATTGAGTTTGAGAGTGAAACACTTAAATCAGAAACTAGAGTCTTAAACTTAAATAAAACCAATTACATAGGTATGAGGGGTGAGTTGGCTAAGGTAGATTGGGAAATTAGATTAAAACGTATGACAGTAGATAAGCAGTGGCAAACATTGAAAGAAATACTCCAAAATTCTTAACAAATATACATTCCATTGAAGAATAAAAGTGATCCACCCATGACTAACTGAAGAAGTTAAGGATAGTATTGGATTAAAAGAAGAGGCTTATAATGTTGTGAAGAATATTAGTCAGTCTGAGGATTGGGAGAGCTTTAGAACCCAGCAAAGAATGACCAAAAAATTGATAAAAAGGGAGAAAATAAAATGAGAGTAAACTAGTCAGAAATAGAAAAACAGATTGTAAGAGCTTCTACAAGTATGTAAAAAGGAAGAGAGTAGCAAAAGTAAGCATTGGTCCCTTAGAGGCTGAGACAGGAGAAATTATAATGGGGAATAAGGAAATGGCAGTGACCTTAAGCAAATATTTTATATCTGTCTTCACAGTAGAACACAAAAAACCTACCAAAAATAGTGGGGAACCAAGGGGCTAATGAGAGTGAGGAACTTAAAGTAATTAATATCAATAGAGAAAAAGTACTTGAGAAACTAATGGAACTAAAAGCTGACAAATCCCCTGGACCTGATGGCCTACATCCTAGGGTTCTAAAAGAGGTGGTTGCAGAGATAGTGCATGCATTGGTTGTGATCTTCCAAAACTCCCTAGATTCTAGAACGGTCCCAGAGGACTGGAAGGTAGCAAATGTAACCCCTCTATTCAAGAAAGGAGGGAGAGAGAAAACAGGGAACTACAGGCCAGTTAGCCTGACATCAGTCATTGGGAAAATGCTGGAATCCATTATTAAGGAAGTGGTAACAGGGCACTTAGAAAATCATAATATGATTAGGCAGAGTCAACATGGTTTTAGGAAGGGGAAATAGTGTTTAACAAATTTATTAGAGTTTTTTGAGGATGTAACTAGTAGCATGATCTCTCATGCCTTGCTCACTTTACTACCTTGATAAAGGGGAACCAGTGGATGTAGTATATTTGGATTTCCAAAAGGCATTCGATAAGGTGCCACATGAAAGGTTGCTATGCAAGATAAGGGCTCATGGGGTTGGGGTAATATATTAGCATGGATAGAGGATTGGTTAATGGACAGAAAACAGAGAGTAGGGATAAACGGGTCATTTTCCAGTTGGCAGGCTGTAACTAGTGAATTATTTTATGTAAGCAAGAATGGTACAGCAAAATCCCACAATCAGTAATGAGCTGAATAACTGTTTTTTGGTGATGGGAGTTGATGGAGAGCTATTGGCCAGGATACTGCTGGAACTCTTCGCTCTTTGAATAGTCCATGGAATATTTACTACCCACCTGAACAGGCAGAAAGGGTTGCAGCTGAAGAACAACACCTCTGACAATACAGCACTCCCTCAGTACTACTCGGTCGGCCTAGATTGTCCTGCAGTGAGGCTTGAACCCTCTGAATCAGAGGCAAAAGTACTGCCCACAGAGCCAACCATGGAATTTTGTTGCAAGGCATCACACCCAGGTTGGTGACCTGTAAATTGGGGCAAGATTGGCGTCGGACACAAGGCCCTTTCTTGAGATGTTAAAAAATGGCACTGGAGTCAGGTGGTATATGTAGATATTAAAATATAGAAGACATCCCTTTTATTTTTAAAGTTGGAAGTCTATGGGCCTGCCATGTAATATCTACTGATTATTGGTTTGTATTTTATCTGTGGTTTTCATTGCATATTAAACTCCCTGTTCTGCATAACACTTGAAAAATCTCAAAGTTTAAAAGAATAGTAGAAAATATTGTGTAACATTTTGAGCAGCTGAAGTGATTGGTGACACAGTACTTGGCATCATGTCACTGATCGCTTTATTGGAGTAATTTTCTGACTATACACACCCCATGAGGAGCATCACCAGCTGGGAACTGGAAAATTCAGGTGCTGGTTTTCCAAGCATAAATTTAAATCTTGCACGGCGCTTGCCCACATTTCCAACACACACCCCCAGGGGGCAGGGGAGCAGGAAGAAGAGACTCCACCAACTGCCGCTTAAAGTAAGGAAATGATCTCTCGTGCCTTGCTCACTTTACTACCTTGACAAGATCCTCCATTTGTATTAACATTTAAAAGAGATTTGTAGTGTTTGTTAAAAAAAAAAGACTATCAAGGGCGGAAATATTTAGATTAATTCAAAGTAATTAGCAGTGATAATATTTTTGTTAGACGTGTAATATTGACTCATTCTACTTTGGTATAGTTAGACATACAGTCTAACCTCCCATAAATGAGGCCTCCTCCCTCTGATGGACAAAGAAAAATGGTATAACATTGACAGTCCTTGGCATGGGAATGAAGGCAAGTACAAAAAACCCCAGATTTAATCCTTCTTGGCCTGTGAGATTGGTTTACATGAAACAAGTGGACATAACCTTTAGCGGCCTGTGAAATTACCTATCCAGATACGCACAATTTGCAGGCGATATGCACACTTTCCAGATTCTATTGAAATTAAAATTGAAGCGTAAAAAAATTGCTGAATGTTGTGCTTACCAAGAAAAGGACTGTCAGCGCTTGGGGAGAAGAGTGTGTCTGCGTGAGAATACCAACTTAATGCACATTCATATTGAATTTGGTCAATTCTGTGCTTCCTGTTAGGAATTGGGTTGAAACTGTCCCAAACTAATCTTACTTAGAATCCTTGCTGCAGCAAAGAGGGAAGAATTTGATCTCATCAATGTGGGCTACATTCCAATTCAAGTCCCAAAAGGTGAGAAGATGCTTTTTAACCCGCTGTGCTCCCTTTTTAAACCAATTCTTAATTAATAGCTCACTGTTAATAAATGCATGAAAACAAGTTAAGGAAAGACTTCAATCATATCGCCCTCTGGAAACCTCCGTTATACAGTGGAAATTTCTTCAGTAGATGGCAAGGGGACTTGTGGTTCATTTCCCCTCATCTGCCTTGAAGTAAGTTACATTGCAATAAAGTGTATAGCACAGTACCAAACACGGCCTGCATGACTAATTCTGAGATTAGCTCCATTCTGCAACATATCCCGAAGCAGCAAAACCATTCTTCAAATGAAAAATGCTAACTATACGTTGCCCTTTCTCGAGACTGCCTTGACATTTAAGTCCAAAAGCGCCTTGAAGGTGCCTGAGGAAGCAATAGTAGCAGGTTCGCATGGTGGCAGGCTTCCCCTGTTCTGGACACAGTGTTATTAGAGGAAATAAAAACTGAAAAAGCTGGAAATACTCATCTGTGGAGAGAAAAACAGTGTTAACATTTCAGGTCGATGACCCTTCGTCAGAACATTTCGTTATTAGAGGAAATCTGTGTACAGAGCCATGAGAAGACCATTTGCACGCAGTTGACATTGCCGTTCCCTCTTTGGCCGCAGTCAGATGCAGTTACCAGAAAAGCCATAGTGTCAATTCAGGTGCAGCACAATTTAGGCACAGAATGGGAGAAAAGGATTAGTGCCCATTTTCTCTCCATTTTCTGGCACCATTTGGGAGCAAGGCTGAGGAAAGTCTACCCTTTCTATGTTCTTTCCAATCCAATGAGATGTCTTCTGTGTCCATTGAGTCCCTCATAATGATGGTCAGCACTTTACATTTCAACCTTAGTCTCACTTGGGATATTCCATCCATCCATGTGGATTGATTAGTTTTGAGCCATGCAAGTGATGTTGGAGTCATTTATGTTTGTTTGTAGAACCTCCTGTGATAAGTGCCATCCTACTCGTAGGGCTGGATTTTGCCAATGGGGAGCTTTTGGAGGCGGGACCCCCACTTGTCGGGTTTTAGTCTCGCCTCCATCGACTTCTGGCCAACCCACGCTATTTTCCCTTGATTGACCTTGTTAAGCCCGCCCAGCGGGCTTAGCAGGCCAATTAAGGGAAAGCCGGTGACAGAGAACGTCAGCGTATGACGTTTCATCTGTCAAAAATTTTTGACAGATGAATTGTCATCGTTTGACAGCTCTGTGAAGCTGTCAAACACTGGCATTCTCTGCTGTTTGATGGGTTCTTATATTCAAGACTCATCAAACCTCTTTTGTGAGCAGAAATTAGATGGCTGTTGCATCGGAGAATGCAGCAGCCATCTGTCATCTCTGCCGGTGAGATGCGGGAGTCTCCGGTTCCCCAACTGTTGAAGCCTGCAGGAAGAAACAAAGGTAAGTAAACATTTTCTATCACTTTCCACTTACCTCACACACTTACCTCTCCACACTTGCACCCATCACTCACCTCTACAGCGCACTTTTGGACCCCGCAGACCCATTGCTCGCCTCGCTGACCCTGGCGGGGTTTCCCGACGTCGGGAAGCTCGCACTTGCAGGGGTAAAATGGGGATAATCCTCTTAACTGCCTGTTAACTACCTGTTAACAGGCAGTTAAGTGGCTGTAATCCCCTTTCCGCCTCGGGGAGGCGGCTCCCAGCACGGGTCGGGTACCCGCCTCCTGGGAAGATGGCACGGAGGTGGGTGGGGGGCAGGATGGGCACCCACCCCCACTTTCAGCCATTTTCCCGGTAGTCCCGCCTCCAAACGAGCCTCCCCAGGGCTGGCAAGATTCCCCCCGTAGCTTCTGCAGTGAATACGTACAGGAAGTAGTCATTCAGTATGTTGCCTATTTTAGTTCATCCTCCATTTTGACCCTATTTGTATCCTTAAGGGTCAAGGTTCTCCTTTGATAACCTTCATATTTATTTGTAATCGCTCAATCCATATCAGTGTGGTTGAGTGGGCCCCCCAGAATTTCTGGGCCAAAGTTACTAAAAAATGAGCAAGGGAGGTGCCTGCATAACCTACAAGTGATGGGGAGGAGCAGAGGAAAATCACAAATTAAATATTCGCCACGTGTTACGTGTAACAAAATTTAAAAATGGGTTTAAGATTTTGGTACATACGGTGCACAGAGGAAATTTCCCCTTCCCATCCCAATGAGCAATTTTCAAAGTAAAACGTATCCTGGACACAAAGGGGGTAGGCCTTGATTTTGTGCGGCAGTGTAAATTGGGTGATAGCGAGTCGGCAGCCCACTTGACATCTTGCTTAATTTTTATTTCCAATGAAGAGGGCCCTTTAACTTAACATTCAGGTAGGTTACTTACCTTCTTTGTTGCAGGCCATCCCGAGGGCTGGGTTCACTGCGTGCAGCCAGCGATGGAGGTGGCTGCCTCAGGACAAACCAGTATTGGAGCGGAGACCTCAAGCTGGCATTAGGCCACGTATTTGCATATGCAAAGGGCCCAACACCTGCTTCAGGTGTGCGTAAAGGACGCCTGTTGTTTGTTCTTACCCAGAATGGTGGGGGGGGGCGCACTTTGGGGCAGAAGGGTGCACGCGCTTCCTGCCTGCCATTTTGGGGCTGTAGTAGGCCGTGCAGTGCCTGAATAATGGGCGCTACGCCGTCGAATTTCTCGGCCTAGATGGCTTGGAGCCTGCTTTAATTTATTGAGAAATGAGCGTCAGTCTGTTTCTGTTGTCTACATTACATCAGCGACTACACTTCAAAAGTGTTTCATTGGCTGTGAATCACTTTAGGACGTCCTGAGGTCGAGAAAGGCGCTATATAAATGCAAGTCTTTCTTTCTTTCTAAAAAGCTTGAGCAGATCTGGGAAGAACATTCACTTGAAAATTGTGCTCGTCACCGTACTCAATTAAATGCAAAAAGTACAATGAATAATATATCTGCAACCTTTTTTTCTGATGTCTTCTCAAAGTTAACTGTCCTTGTTTATATTTCTTTCAAAAATGTACTTTTGAATATGAATTCCACTATGTCTCCGTCCTCAGGAACAGCATCTGCGTGAAAGTATCTCCTGCACAAAAGTATCGAAGCATTTCCCTACAATTAAAAAAAAAAATAGTGCCTTTAAAAAGATGCCCACTCTCATTCAAAAACTTCACATCCTGCTCTCCGCATACTTTCCGCGTCCAGTTCTTTTAGGAATTCTAGAAACGTGTCATTGCTTTACACTGTAGCCTTTATGCTCCGCGGCTTCTCATTAAATTATTCCCGGACAAACCAGACGTTAGCTGAAATGAATCATTAAATTTCGCAAGTTGTTAAGATAGCGAACCATAGAATCTCCAGACTGCGAGAAGATAGAAAAAGGGGCGACACGTTTCATCGTCTTCTGAGATGCTTAACAAAGCATGAAAAGCTATGACATCAATACTGCTAAAACACAAGGGAAAATGAATGATGTTATTGTAGATCTTAACATCAATCACCCCAAACACAATAGGAAACAATATAGTTTTGTTTGCATTTCAGAGGTGACAAACAACTCTCCTGGCTGGCTTAACATAGTCACTTTCCATTAGTTAACACAAGAGGCAAAGTTGGAATTAAAATGTGGCCCTCAGTTGCTAAGCATTCAAGTCGCCTTGATATGGTGGTTAGATTCCCATTCATCAGCTGACAACAGCAAAATGAAAGAAGTTTGGAAGAGAAAAAAAAAGCTGATAATAGTGTTCAAAGGAGGGGGATAATTAGTGCTGCGGGCCTGTGTGGCTCTGTGTGGAAACTTTCAGACTGCGGCAAAGTGAAGACTGTCACAGAAAATTCAAAACTCCTGTATACAAACTTGACCTGGACACTTCTGTAGGAAGCAGTTCCTTTGCAGTGCAGTGTATTGATGTCAAAGGGTTTCTACGATGAAAGCACTAAATAAGATGACTCAGGGCTCGAGAAAGAATGGAATCAATACTTTTGATTTAATCCATTCAGAAAGAAAGGTATTAAGTGCCACTCTCAAATTAACTGGTTAAAAAGGGAGGTGTCTATATAAATAAGTGAACTTTGAGCACTCCTACCATTGAGTTAGGCATCCACTCCTTTTTAAAGCTACAATTGCGATGTAAAAGGCTACTGTGTTGACATGGAGATTTTAGAACTATCTTTAGACTATTTCCGAGAGAAAAGTATTTCAAAGATGTAAGAACCCTTCCCCATCATCTTGATGCAGTGAGAAAGTATTACATGGTCCAGTTGGCCTATACTTTTATTTCACTAGATAGATTACGTAGTTCTGTAAAAGTGTACACACATAATAGGAGCAGGAACCAATTAGCGCTGGATTAACATTCATGGTTATTTACAGTTGCTTTTGTGCTTGTACTTGTGCTCTGACTTCCTAAAATTTCACAACCCAAAGAATTAGAAAAATGGGGCTGTTTAGACGTGAGGTGGAAGGAGGTGACTACGGGCTTTGTGTGGACACCACCTCTCTCATTATGCCCCCTCAATCAACACTCTGCACACAGGAAACCGCAATAAAGCCCATCTGCCACGGTTAATCTGCAGCCAAACTCGCGCCCATGTCTGTGCCCGTTACTCTTCAGCCTTATTATTTTCTGATCCAAAGCTTCATCAGGGATCAGCCAAAGTCCATTAAAGTAAATAATAGCGAGAAATGACAGGCTTAGCCAGGATTGGAAAGAAGCTGAAGACCAGCCTGAACTGAAAGCTCTGATTAATAGAGAAAAGCATTAGGAGAAAAGGGGAGGGCAAAAATGACCTCAATCTGCTCCAGAGAATTCCTGAACCCTGGTTGTCAGGGCAAGTGCTACCATCTGAGCTGTTAGCGATCCTTGCATTTCCTTCACTTTGATGAAGCTGAAAATGGGGAACTCTTACGGTTCAGCAAGGCCCCAGATCTCAGCTGGAGAACCGTCTGGATCCAACCTGTTGGGGAAAAAAAACCTCTGGTTAACACAGGGACCTTTATAGGTCTCCAATCAATCCAGGCCCCCACTGAAAAGCTACTGACGGTTAAAGTTCTAATCACCTTTCGATATGTCAGAACTGTACAATTAGTGGTTTCCTAAAATGCTGCACAGATTTCAGATTTACACTTTACTTCAAACTGCGAAGAATTCAGTCCTGTTGTTAATGCACAAAGCAACAATATGAACTCATATAGCTAGGCCGTGACCCTTTTAATTTTACAGATATTTTATATTCTTTATGTACAGGACTGAGGTTGCTTATGACTAAAAGTTGCCATCACTCTATGATTGGCCCAAACCTCAATTTGCAACTATTTCCTATTGTTTTACTTATTTCTCCCTCCAATTCCTCCCTCCTC
Organism: Squalus acanthias; assembly: GCA_030390025.1. Classification (NCBI taxonomy): domain Eukaryota; kingdom Metazoa; phylum Chordata; class Chondrichthyes; order Squaliformes; family Squalidae; genus Squalus; species Squalus acanthias. The sequence continues at coordinate 17,152,456 of CM059429.1, forward strand.
CAAAAAGGTGCTGACTCGTGATTGCCTCCAGTTCCATGGGTGCCGACCACCCACTGGTCCCTTGCTCAAGTGGCCACTCTTCCTGTATGAGCCTGGACAGTAAGTGGCAGGGAGCTATTTGACCGCATGGGGCATCGCAGCCAAACCTAAAGGAAACTTGTCCGATGTCCACAAACATGAATTTTCTAGCAGTGGGTCACTTGCTCCTGTGTCCATTCCTCATGACATGGCAGTCAAAGCTCATCCTGTCCTCACTCTGTGACACTACTGGCTGTAAAGTGCTTTGGGATGTCCTTAGATCTTTTTTTTCCATTTGTACCATTCCGCTTCCCTTTTACAAATATGGCACAACGACGTGCTCACACAGAATCCCCGTCTATCTTTGCTTCTTGGATGAAGAAGAGGAACACTTGAGGGTGATCAATCTCTAAGGCTGCACCTCCCGACCAACATACCCGGAAAATGCACTTGATCGAGGAACAGTACCCGAGGAGGAGTCGTTTTCCAAAAGAAGCTATCACACACTTATACCACGTGCCGCAAGTGGACCTGAAGTCCACCTTCACCATTCTGCCACTGAATGTTAGTGTCACAACTGCCTTTAACTTGAATGCCAGGTGGTTTATTCCAGGCTGTCATTAGGTATTCTGTAACATATGTCAAACAAGCTGGGCATAGATGCATTGAGCGAGTCATAGATGGACAACTGGTAGCGCCATCACAGAGAATTGCACGTAGCTATATTTGCTTTCTTGCTCAAAGCCACTATGTAGGTCAACAGGAAAGGATACAGCTCTCCCAATGTCCAGCCCATTGGTAACCAGCCGTATACCATCATACAAGTGAATGGAGGCTCCGCTACAGATGTTCCTGCAGCTTCTACACACTCCAGGGTGGACTGCAGTGCTGAAAATCCACCCATCAGGGTCCTACACATGCATCTAGTGAACTCCACCACGCGACCCAACATCTGAAAGATGAAAGTCTCATACATCTTGCAGACAGCCCAAAATGTTGCCTGTCAACCTGTTCTACATTTACTGCTCACCCACGTCAAGCTTTCCAACAACCTTACAATTTTTCTCACGCATACATATGCCTCACCATCAAGAAGAAATGTACAATTGAAAACCTTACCAAACTCGTATCTTCCAAGAACATAACACCTCAAGTCACTGTAATATTGGCCCGAAAATTAAACCTAATACGGGAGATTACGCACTGTGTACTCTCGCATATTAGGTCCCGAATTGCCGGTTTCCTGCATGCACTGCGCATGTGCGGAAAACCGGCACTTCGTGTATTGCAAAGGGGGCGGTTCCTAAGTGAACCGCGTGTGTGCTACAGGTTGTGTGCACGCAGCGCACTTAGTGTTTTTTTTCAGGTTTGAACGCGCAGGTAAGTGGTGAAGATTTTACACATAAAGAAAGTAGGCGTAGGACCCCCTTTTAACAAGGTAAGTAGTTAATTAATTAGAGACTTTAAAGAAAGGTAAGTTTATTTTTATAACTTTTAAAAAGATTTTAAATTTTTTCAAAAATTTAATTTTTTGCGTAAAGTGGTTAATTTATTTAACTATACTTATTTTATTAATGTGATGGCTTTTTTTAAAATTAATTGAGGTTTAGCTGTTCTTTTGGGGGCTTGTAGTATTCATAGCTTTGACAGCCCTTGCTGTCAAAACTATGAATGAAAGATGGTGTGCTGCCATTGGCTCTAACTGAATCACGTGATCCCAGAGCTCGCACAAACTAATTGCGCCTCTGGGACACGCAAGCACTGCACGGTTGCAACAGGGAGAGGCCCTGAAACTAAAGTTCGTGTGGGCCCCAAACAAAAAGGTCGGCGCGGAGTGCGATATCGCGGGGAATCCTTACCCCCGCGGGAACCATCGATGTTTAATTTCTGGGCCAATACAGTTACTTATGCCTGTCACTATGCATGTGCTCCTTCAACTTCCCAGCATCTCAAGGCAACTTTCCTACTTGTACAATAGGATGGCACCTCAAGGGCACAATCCCAATCTGAAGAAAGACCTCCTTGGTCAAGCGTAGATGGTGAATTATATCTCCTCTAACATGTAGTTTTGGTGGGTTCTATGAACCCACTTACTTGAGCATATCAGAGGAGATCTGAAATCCAGCTCAGGTACAGACAGACTTCCCTCTGATCATTCCTCTGGAACTCCTCCTCCTCCTCCTCTAGCTCCTGGAGGGCAAGAGGAATCTCCAAAGGAATACCCATTCTATGCTTCAGAGGTTGGCTCTAAGCGGAGGGAAACTCTCCAGATAGGTAGGTCCAGACAGAGACAAATAAGCAAAAATCACCAGGTAATTGTCTGGAAGACAATACAAGGTACAGAAAGATAGCAATAACTAACCCAAATGTGCCGAAAAATACCCCTTCCCTGTTATTTGTAAAAGTAATGGGCAGAGCAGCTTTTAAGAAGCTTTGGGCTACAGTCCGGGAAGTCAGGTTCAAAATGTACCTGCACATGACGTCCCACTACTGGAGCAAACCGTTGGAAAATACAGGACAGGGGAGGTCCACTCTCGTTAGCATATTTTTCAAAGGTCGAATGAGACTTACGCAATCTGGCAGCATCAGTCTTCTACTCCTCCAATGCTGCCTGGTCAGAAGATACCAGGCAGTGTATTTTTGACACATTTCCTTCTTCTTAGGCAGTCCCTCGGAACTGAGGATGACTTGCTTCCACATTAAAAATGAGTTGTCAGGTGACTGATGAGTCCAATGCGGGACCTACAGTCTCTGTCACAGGTGGGGCAGACGGTGGGTGGGGTGCTTGGGTTGAGGTGCGCTCCTTCCGCTGTTTGCGCTTGGCTTCTGCTTGCTCCCGGCGAAGAGACTCGAGGTGCTCGGTGCCTTCTCGGATACTTCTCCTCCACTTTGTGCGGTCTTGGGCCAGGGATTCCCAGGTGTCGGTGGGGATGTTGCACTTTTTCAAGGAGGCTTTGAGGGTGTCCTTGACGCGTTTCCTCTGCCCACCTGGGGCTCTCTTGCCGTGTCGGAGCTCCGAGTAGAGCGCTTGTTTTGGGAGTCTCGTATCGGGCATGCGGACGATGTGACCCGTCCATCGGAGCTGATCGAGCGTGGTCAAAGCTTCGATGCTGGGGATGTTGGCCTGAGCGAGAACACTGGCGTTGGTGCGCCTATCCTGCCAATGGATTTGCAGGATCTGGCAGAGGCAGCGTTGGTGGTACTTCTCCAGTGCTTTGAGGTGCATGCTGTACATGGTCCATGTCTCTGAGGCATACAGGAGGGCGGGTATCACTACTGCTCTGTAGACCATGAGCATGGTGCTGGGTTTGAGGTCCTGGTCTTCAAACACTCTCTTCCTCAGATGACCGAAGGCTGCACTGGCACACTGAAGGCGGTGTTGGACTTCATCATCGACGTCTGCCCTTGTTGACAGTAGGCTCCCGAGGTATGGAAAGTGGTCCACGTTGTCCAAGGCCTTGTTATGGATTTTGATAATCGGGGGGCAGTACTGTGTGGCGGGGGCAGGTTGGTAGAGGACCTTAGTCTTACGGATGTTTAGTGCAAGGCCCATGCTCTCGTACGCTTCAGTGAAGGTGTTGGGCCTCAGTGTGCGCCGATGCAAGCATCGTCTGCATACTGTAATTTGATGACAGAGGATGGGACGACCTTGGATCAGGACTGGAGGCGACGGAGTTTGAACAGTTTCCTGTTTGTTCTGTAGATTAGCTCCACTCCAGCGGGGAACTTACTGAGGGTGAGATGGAGCATTGCAGCCAGGAAGATCGAGAAGAGCATTGGTGCGATGACACAGCCTTGCTTGACCCCGGTCCGTACATGAATTGGGTCTGTGGTGGTTCCGTTGGTCAGGATCACAGCTTGCATGTCATCGTGAAGCTGGCGGAGGATGGTGACAAACTTTTGAGGGCAGCCGAATTTGAGGTGGACACTCCATAATCCCTCACGGTTGACGGTGTCAAAGGCCTTTGTGAGGTCAAAGGCCTTTGTGAGATCAAAGAAGGCCATGTACAGCGGTT